>JAFJYI010000023.1:4857500-5457500 GCA_019022655.1 Acacia acuminata
CACAAAGAAGCTCGGAGGAACAAGATATTGATGGTTGGTGTTGGCGGTGAGTGACGGTGATGAAGTGCAGCTTGATGAATCCAGCACATGCTTCAGTTGAATCATCGACTCTTTCCGGTGAGGTGCTTGGCTACTGGTGCTTCGGCAGAAAAGCATCCATATATAGGCTAGTTTTCCAACACTGAAATTGAACCAACTGGCTGGTCTTAGGGCTTCAACTGGGCTCTAAATGATGCCACATTGCATGGTCAGGAGCTTAAATTTCGGCAGCATCTCCATCTCACCGTGTTTCTTTCTCTTTGTTTGTGACTGTGACTATCAAAAATTGGTGGGAGATTTGGAATCATAATGTGGTGTGGTAATGGTGAATATAAAGGGACCATATGGATTGATTACTTCTAAGAGGAAAAGTGGGATTTGTTTTGGAAATGGTTATTCATCTTTGTATAATAGGTTAAGGCGCATTATGTTTTTCTTTCCCCTCTTGAAAGCTTCTGACGGTGGTGGCTATGGTGAAGAGGAGGAGCTCACTAGTGACAATGAAGGTGGAAGTTATTGCCGATGAGGAAGAAGAGAGGTGAAATGGAAGAACAAAGGTGAAGCTAGTTCGTGGCGCCCTCTGATAAGATCTTTTGCCCTTTGTATTTCGATGGTGGTTTTTTTTTAGATACTACTTGATCTGTCAAATCACTATCCATATCATCAGTGTTAGTCAAAATCTTCATTTTAACCGTCGACATTTGTCCTTTTAACAAAGACGGTGACTTTTTTACACCTATTTTGTAACCATATAAATACTTTTGTACAAATAAAAAAAATACTTGATGCTTGGCATTTCTTAGGATAAATCACATGTATATTTTTACACCTTAACCCTTACCACTCTAGTCCTATTAATAAGTCCTTTTTGATCGAAAAATTTGGTCCTATTTATAAGTCCTTTTTGACCAAATAAATAAGATTGTGGACAATTTTGCCCATAGTATTGTATCAATAAAAATAGAGAGAGAATAAAGAGTTGAAAGGCACCTATTCATAAATGAGGGTAAAATTAAAAATTTATCCCATAATCATTGAGCTACTTACCTTTTCTTGATATGTGTGATTTGGTCAAAAGGGACTTATAAATAAGACCTATGAATAGAGTTCTACATTGATTGCAACTAAAATGCCATGTTCCTTCTATAGTCTACATAATAAAATTGAGTGCTACAGCCATTTACTCATATTTTACACCTTAACCATTTTTTTTTTTTTTGGTGGGAAATATTTGGGTTTTCTTCCAACTTGGAAGTGCAAATTAAATAATGAATTATTGTATAAAAAAATGAATTATTGCACATTACCATTCCATTGGAGGTTCACCATAAAATACTTGGGTTTCTTATAACACTGAGAACTTTTGGAGTGAGACAGTCACGCTAAACCCAGTAATTTAGAACCGCAGAATTGCGCAACCTTAAATGGAAAGCCCACACCTGTATACCCAAAAATACGAATGTCCAATGCTTTGCTTGTAAGTTGCAAGCACTCTCTGGGTTTATCAAAAATTGTCGCGCGAATGAAATTGAGAGTGAAAATGGAAATGCAAGTGAGAATAGAATCTCACGGGGTGAGATAACCATGTCATGAAAGGGATAAAATATTTCATTTGATAGAGACTAATGTCCCAAACGTAAAATATATTAAAATATTTGTGAATGGATGTAAATTAAGGACCCGGATTCTCTCCTTTTCTCTCTCCCTCAGAATCCCTCAGAATCTCATCTGGACCGTCCAAATCGTGATCCAACGGTCCAGATTTAAAAAAAAAAAAAAAAAATTTTACTTTTGTCTTTTTCGAAAAAGACAAAACTTCAATTTTTTTTTTTTATCTGGACCGTTGGATCACGATTTGGACGGTCCAGATGTGATTTGGACGGTCCAGATGTGATTTGGACGGTCCAGATGTGATTCTGAGGGAGAGTGAAGAGGAGAAAATCTGCTCCCGTAAATTAAAGAAAAAGGCAAGGGAATAAGAGATAGCAACAGTGCACAGTCGATGCATTGTGAGAACTCATTGCTGAGAAAGGCACCTCTTTCTGACCCGAGAGACATAATATTAAATATTATTTACCACAATCTTGTCAGAAAAAATTGCCAATATCAGTGTCCGTAATGCCACTTCCAATCCTGCAGGCCGGGATAGCTCCGTACAAGTCCAATCCTTATGTCGCCATAGCGATTGCTCGCTCGCGCAATTTCAAATATGGAGGATTCATTAACAAGTTTCAAATCAACAATCATATGAAAAAAGAAAATACCATTCCTGAAGCCAATGCGTTTATATATGCACTAACAAACTCCAAAACTTTAGTTGCTGCGTCACAAACTTAACTAAAATCAAGTAATTCAAGTAGTAGATAAACATAGCCACAATTGAACAGAGAACATAGGAATAAAGTGCAAAATCTTTTAAAATGATGAATTGTCAAAGCCTCCATCATTCCTACGGTAACCACCACCATTCCCACCAAAACCGCCACCGCCGCCAAAAGATCGAGGTGCAGATGATCTGTCAGTCGCATAGCTCACCCGAATGCTTCTCCCATTTAGCTCCTGATGAACCATATCAGGTCAGTCAAAGCTTGCCTTGTTACTAGTAATTATATTTAGAAACAGGGAGAGGGGGGGGGACCAACCTGCCCATCCATTGCAGAAATAGCTGAACTAGCAGATTCATCACTAGTGTAATTGATAAATCCAAACCCTCTTGACCTTCCAGAGTCTCTATCAGTTATAACCCTTGCTGTTAAGGAGAAACGTGAATATTAATACACCAAAACCATCAAAGGGCAAGGCAGGCATCTTTCACAACAGGAAAGGGGTCTCACCTTCACTAACGCTCATCCCATCTATTCTACACTATAACCAACAAAAATGAAGCACACACTTACCCATGCCCTCAAGATAATATTTTCTTAAACTCAGAAATATGCATGTCACATCCCTGCTAGATTCGTCATATCCCCATGAAATAAAAAATAATGATACCAATAACTTGTTGATATTACATCAATAGCTCTACTTTCATACTCCTACATGGAACAAACATCTAATAGCATATCTAAAATGAGTTGTTGTCAAATAGAACCACAGCCAAATTGCAAAGAACAGTTGATTTCAGGCAAAGGGGCAGATAATCTACCGTAAATGAAATGAGTGATGAATAAGTGACACAATATAAACATTAACATGTAACCCCAACAGAAGCGCATCGTGCAAAACGTTAAGAAAATAGAAATCGATATTCTCAGAGCTTCTAAGATAACCCATATAGAATGAACAATGCTTCATTATGACCAAAAACTAAACACAGTAGCTTAACTCACCCTCGACCACATCTCCAAAGCTGGCAAACGCATCCCTGAGAGATTGATCATCGACTCCATAAGAAAGGCCTAAACAATAGGAAAGTACTAGTCATAAAATTGGCATCAATATATGCTACTTTAATCTAAAAAGAACCTCCCAACAATAGTCAATACCGCCAATAAAAAGCTTGGAGGATGACATGCAGCGAGCAAAATTCAGCATCGACGCAACTGGCACTTGTCTGTTTTGTGAGGCACCCTGCCTTAATAGACTGCCAAGTTTGTTACACAGTGCCATTGTAACTTAATGTTTATGGCCTGAAACAACGAACAGAACCAACATAGCATTTAGCAGACAGAACAAAAACTACGCACTGTCAAGCCAGTCAGAGAAACCATGAACTGGTCAGCGCACAACAAAAAAACAAAAGCAGGCAAGATAAAAAAAAAAAAACGGCAACACCCGAATGACAAAGCAAAGAAATATACAGCCAATTAAAAGACAAAAAGTAGTCTTAGCAAACAAAATACTAAGACACTGAGAATATTCTACCCCTCTCCCCTGAAGCCAACCCAACCGCACATCAGCCAGAAACTACTCAGGCAAAGGCTTAAATGTGCAAACAACTATCGACGAAGACTTCAGCATCGCATCAACAAGAAACAGGTGAACACCGGATTTTACACCCGACACAGCCGAAAACTAGCAGAGAAACGAGTGAACAGGCGCGAAGCCATGACAACCGATTACCATCAAACAACTCTTCAAATTAGTAAACAAAATAAGATGAATGGCCACCTAAATATAAACCCAAACAGACTATAAAAACAAAAAACATTATCGGGAAAACAGAACAACCGTGATAAAAATAAATCGGAAAAGTCAGAAATTCAAAGGGATGACCGAAGAAACGTGTACATGTAAACGCATGAAATCGTTCACAATACAGAAGCCATGTCTACGAGATTGAAGACGCGGGATGGGTCTTACCTTAGAAAAGGGGGCGAGGGTTTTGATGGAGAGGATCAAAGAATGGAAGCGGCTAGGGTTTAAGCCTGAAAGCCGAAGAAGTGAGTGAGGGGGAGGATAATATCTAGCGTCTTATAGTGCGAGGGGTTTTGGAGTTTCGGATCACATACGGACTATGTTTTTTTATTTTTTTTTCTTTATGATACACCACATACGGTCTATGTTATGTACAACCTCTCTGATTGTGGGCCTTGTGGAAATGAAGGGGCGTCGATGCCTTCGGGAAAGATGGAATAGGGCGGTCATTTCGGAACAAAGATAGACCGGGACGTAGGGGATATTGTCTTCGTGCTTATCCTATTCGACTTGGTTTTTTTTTTTTTTTTTCAAGGCATTGCTACGGCCTTTCTACATTTTTAAAATTGGGTTTGGGGGTAATTTTATCTTGAAAATTTCTACCGAGAAACAATTTTACCCTAATGTTCATATGTTATCTATTTTATTTTTTAAAATTAAGTTTAAAACTTTTGTGACAAATTTTCATTTTCAAAAATATAATGTGGATATACGAATCGTAAACTTAATATATTTGATTTATTGAGATAACGGACAAACCAAAATTGTTCCTTTTCAACACTTTTAAGGTAAAATTGTCCCTTTAACATTTAAAATTTATAGATACAATCTTTTAAATTAAAATTGTCCCTTTAACATTTAAAATTTAACCCGTATTGTTTGCATTATCGAGTCTTCTTTTATTGTGGGACATGATCGGGCTTAGATAACAACAAATACTAGACCAAGTAGGGTGTTAGGGGGGAAAGTAAAATCCCTATTGCAGTAGTAAATATTCCAAACCCTAACCAGTTGCTTAAATAACGGAGCAAGTAGTTAGATGGGGCCTCCGCATGGAACATTGCACCAATGAGATGATAAGGCCCATTTGGAATAGCCCAAGACAACATGCAAAAGGGTTGGAGCAAGCCCATTCAACTAAAATGGACTCCACTTTTTTGACCTGGGGAAAATTTGAGATCCGCGTGCTCGGAATATTGTGATCTCTCTCCAGTTATGCAATGCACGTGATCCAATTATTAACCGTTGAAAGCATGAATGGCATGAACTCAAATGATTTGAGTGTGTAGATAGATTCTCATACTCACGCGAACGCGATGCAGCTCCCCATCGGTCAATTTTCCCCCCCCAAAAAAAAAAAAAAAAAGATATGCGAAAATGAAGCAACTCTACTTCCAAATCCTATAATGCTATATGTCGAGTGAGAGGGGAAGGGAAAAAAAAAAAAAAAAAGGAAGGTAGGAGAGATAGCATTAGTGGACAGTGAGGTTGGTATTTTTTTTAAAAAGTTAATTATTTAATTAATTTTGATATTGACAAGATTGTGGTGTGTGTTATCCTGTAAAAAAGAGAGAATCGGTTTCGTGTGGAAGGAAATAAGGGAGTTAAACGTATAAGGAGAGAGGTGAAGCAAAGGCATGGGATATTAGGATGGGGTGTTGCCACCTGGAAACTCCACAGCAGAAGCAAAGCCAACCGGCCACCATGTGCCTTTGGCAGGGATTTTTACCAAAATAAGCTTTTTTTAAAAAAAAAAATTACCAGATTATTTCACTGTGCAAAGTATTAACCAAACTAAGGTTCACGTCATCCATGGCGTTGGGTGGGGATGCGTAGCTCAGCCCGTGGCGTGAGGGGGGAAGGACGCCATCTATAACGTGAGGGTTGTTCACGCTACAGATGGCGTGACCACGTGTCACGCCTCCTTGCTGGCGTGAACACGTGTCACTCAGCTAGTGGCGTGGACAACATTAACGCCACTAGCTAAGTGGCACTCCTCCACGCCACCTTGTGGCGTGCATCCAGCTGGTCGCGTGCATCCAGCTTCTGCCAGCTTCATGGCAGAGATTCTCTGCGTGGTCGAGGCGATGGCGTGAGCGACACACGCCGCAGTGTGGCGTGTGTCGGCCCACGCCCCCCCTTCGCTTCTTTTTTTTTTTTTTTTAATTTTTTTTTTTTCCCCCAACCCGTGACCCCCCCCCCTTTTTTTTTTTTTTTTTTTTTTAAATATAACCTCCAACTCCATGCCCCCCTCCCCCTTTTTTCTTTTTTTTTTTTGTCCACCCAACCCGTGACCCCCTACCCTTTCTTTTTTTAAAAAAAAAAAAAATTTGTAGTACTAAAACTTTGTCATTCCTATATTATCACATCACGTGGGTACGAAATGCCTACAATCATTGTTCAGACAGCCCAACACACATCTGGGAGGATTTTAACACAAAGAAAAAGACTCCTTATTTATAAAATAAAAATTGGCAAGAGACCCCTCCCCCTTATTTATATGCCGTGACTCCTTCACTCCCTTTGCCTCCATGCGTGACTCATTTTCTTTCTCTCCTTTCATTCATTCGTTCTTTACTCATCTGGAAACTCCGTCCGACCTCCATCACCATTCACTCTTGCCCTCATCTGGAATACTCCCTCCATCTTCTTCATTCTGTTTGTTGAATTTTTTTGTTTTCTTCTTTAATTCCATTTATACGGTGTGTTTCTTCTTTTGTTCGAGTTACAATTTTTGTTTTTGTTATTTGTTTTATCTATATTTTAATCTACTTTTTCATAATATAAATTACGGAAAAATGAGTCAAATTCGTTCATTTGTATATTATAATGGTTCTAAAAATATAGGTCCAAACGGATTGAGCTTTGATGGTGAAAAAAGAGGAATTTTTATTGCTCGAGGGATGTCCGCTGAAGAGTTACATGAAAAGATCCGACAAAAGTTAAAGTTGGAACAAAATCGAGGTAATATCTTGATGTGACGGGTAGATCGCCTTGTGGAAACCGCAAATATGTGGGCCTTGAGATATCCGATAATGAAGATGTGGAATTTTTTGTTCAAACATTCAACGAAAATCGTTCGTCCCAATTATTTGAGTTATATGTGGATATTGAGACGTCGAGGAGGGCGTACCCGATGATCGACGCATGGACTCCATCGATCACAAGTATATGGTAGGTACCTCTCATCGACCAACACAATCAACCGTTCTTATTTGGGAGAAGAAAACAATGACTATATGGTAGATGAACCGACAATGACGAAGAGGAGCAAGCGAGAAGAAGATGAAGACACTTTATTAGAAAACGACCATGATCAAAATGATAGTGATGCAAATGACGAACATCGAGGTAATCATTATATGATTTATTTTTTATAGGTTACCATATTTTTGCAAAAATTGAATTATGTGTGAACATGCAGATATTACACTGTTTTGGAATGACATTCCACATTATGAGGTTGTAAATGAAGATTACCCGGATGAGGATATACTAGATGTGGAAGGTTTGGGCCGGGGTCCGTGGGCAAGAGGAGATGAATTATATTTGAAACAAGAGTTCGGTCAAAGAATGATTTGCAATCCGCAATAAAACATTATTGCATGAAGCAACATCATGAATCTAAAGTGGTTGACAAGACACAGAAATATACTCAATGAAATGTCGGAATCAAGATCAAGGTTGCGATTGAAGGGTACGAGCAATTAAACCGAAGAACAGCAACACTTGGGTGGTAACTAAATGGGTTGGAAGTCATAGTTGTGTCAACCAAAATCTCTCCCAAGATCACAAACAACTTGATTCTAAAATTATTTCTGAGGTCATAATAGGTATGATGCAGAATACAATATGAGAATTTGTGAATTTATTTGTGTTTGTCAATGAACATAAATAACAACTTTTTATTATTTGTTTTGCAGACATGGTTAAGGAAACACCTTCGATACCTATGATCATGATACAAGAAAGGGTGACTGGAATGTTTGGTTATCATGTTTCCTACAGGAAGGCATGGAAGGCAAAACAAAAAGCAATAGCTAAGATTTACGGTGATTGGGAGGAGTCATACGCGTTCCTGCCAAGATGGTTCGAGCACATGTTGAAATTTTCCCGGGATCTATTTATCATATTGAACATGGACCGTATATTGTTGATCGGCGGGTTGTGAATGGGATTCGTGTTTTTCAACGTACATTTTGGACGTTTGATCAATGTCGTGCGGCGTTCCAATGGTGCAAACCGGTCATACAAGTGGACGGAACGCATTTATACGATAAGTATAAGGGGACATTATTGATTGCAACCGCCCAAGATGGAAATAATGAGATCTGCCGATTGCATTTGCAATTGTTGAAGGTGAAACGAAGGAAGCATGGGAGTATTTTTTGTATTCCATACGACTGTATGTTACAAATAAAGTTGGTCTGTGTCTTATTTCTGATCGTCACAAAAGCATAATATCAGCAGTCCGCAATGAGTATACTGGTTGGCAGCCTCCTAATGCGTACCATGTGTTTTGCATTCGTCATGTTGCCAGCAACTTTAATACCCGCTTCAAGGACCAGGGGTTGAAGAACAAATTAATGAGATTAGGTAATAGTCTCTAACTGATGTGTAGTGACATTCATTCTTTTCATTACCTTACACTGTTGTGTCTTTCTCGCTTTTTTACAGGATATGTGCCAAACAAAATTCACTTCGATGCATTATATGCCGAGTTCTGCAGTTACAGTGATGAAGTGGCTGCATGGATTGAAAGAATTCCAAAAGAGCAATGGTGTCGGAGCTATGATGAGGATGGACGAAGATACGGTCATATGACAACCAATTTGTCCGAGTCAATCAATAAGGTATTCAGGGGAGTGAGGAACATGCCCATAACATCGTTGGTCAAATGCACCTATAGTCGACTTGTTCAATACTGGGTCAAAAGAGGGACCAAAGAACAACAGGATGCGTTGACCGGAAAACCTTTTTCGAACGTTATTGGAGAAGCTATGGCAAAGAATGGAGAGCGTGCAACATCGATGCGTGTTCGGGCGTTTGATGTGTTGCGGTACCACGTTTGAAGTTGATGATCCAGATGATACATACTCCGTGGACCTGACCCAGCGCAAATGCCAGTATGGCAAGTTTCAGGCATTCAAATTCCCATGTAGTCATGTAATTGCTGCTTGTTGGCGGTATCCCATTGTGTTCAACAAGACGTGGATCCCGTATTCTCAATCTACAACATTATGAATGTTTACGCATTATCATTTCAGCCGATCGGTAGTGAACAAGGAATACCGCCCGCTTCCGCACCAAAGCTTATCCCCGATGATGCGAAATTGCATGGTAGGGGGCGCCCTAAAGCTTCACGGATTCACAATGAAATGGATGAGGTGGAGGTCCAACCTAGCTCCAGTCGGCTGAGATGTAGTATATGTAAACAGTTTGGACATAATAGGCGTTCATGTCCTACGCGCTTTGCAAATTAGTTTACATCTGATTGCTTGTATACTTATGTACTTATAGTTCAACTTCTCATATTTATACTTACGTGCTTGTAGTGCATAATTAAGAATTTAGAATTTGGGAAATAGTTGCTTAACTATATGTTCGATAGCAAAATAAACAAATATAGTCAAGTACAACAATACATGCAAATATGTCATAATACAGTCATCCATGCAAATATGTCACAATACAGTAATCCATGCAAATATAACAACTAGTAAAACGATATGCTCATGATGGTGGAGTGAATAACCAAGGATCCATCTTGGTCTCGAAACGCGCATCACGCTAAGGTCATCGGATCTACGAATGCCACCAAGTCCACGTTGTCCATCAAGATTTTGACGAAGCCGGGAAATTGAAATCCTCATGTGTTGTCCTTATGAAGTCATCGGTGTGGT
Organism: Acacia acuminata; assembly: GCA_019022655.1. NCBI lineage: Eukaryota > Viridiplantae > Streptophyta > Magnoliopsida > Fabales > Fabaceae > Acacia > Acacia acuminata. The sequence continues at coordinate 4,867,583 of JAFJYI010000023.1, forward strand.
CACCGATCATCGGGTTGGTGCATCTCGACAATGTGGAAACAAAGCACGGGTGTCACCGCCCTCCACCCGTCCGCATTTCAGCCTCTCGCACCCATAAACTCATATCGTGGTCGCGTCCCTATATGGCTCCCACTTCATCCGTACATGTAAACAAATGCGAATTAGTTTCCCCTTTTCGTTCCCTAATCTCAAATTTATTTTTACATACATCGTCTCAGCCCATTTGGTCAAGCTCTATTCGATATGTCTTAAGGTGACGTCGTAATAACCAAATCCACTCGACATTGTTGAACCTGCAATACATAACTCAATAACATTAGTGAAGTGACCTTCAAATGAGAACGTAAGCGCTCAAGTACTCAAAGCAGTTCAAATAATTGATTACATCATACTCCTTCCATACCTTCGTCCGTAATGATCACCTGCGTCAATGGGCTATGGAATCGGAGGTGCTATGGCAAGAAATCTGGACCATGCCCATATCTGCAGTAACAACAAACAACCCCCCATATCTTTAGCTGAAGCCGACGTAGCCGTAGCGACAAAGCTCGAGAAAACGATAAGTGTGGGTACGGTGACCCCCAACCGTATGTATCGTCTCCCAAGGTCACCTGATAATTGTATATATCGGCAAGGGACCTCATGGCTGGACTTATCACACAACAAAAAACCACCGAATAGGCGCATGAGGTAAGCACGTGTGTACAAAAGCTGACCCTCAACCGTAGCTGAGTGCTCGTCCCAGTGGCCCCAATGACGGTCAAACCAGCCCATCTTGATATTTCCGCCAATCAATTCAGATGGGAGTGGAGTCACACCCATGTATTGCTGCATAATTCTTTGCCCGGTTGCCATGCGTTCGGCCAGGAAACTACTCGACCCTCGGTCGACAAACCTAAAATGGCCTCTTACATCTTGTAGAGTAATAGTCATCTCACCGACCAGGCATATGGAAGGTGTGAGTCTCGGCCTCCACCTCTCAACCAAAGCGAAATAAGGTATTTGTCAATCTCGCACCAACATAAAAGTAAAGAACAAATATGTAAGGGTCTTTTATTATCCGTCTCACGTACAAACAACTAAATGCATATAATTAATTACATAAACAATTTTAAAACATACCGGGGGTTTCTTCATGCGAGCCACGTTCCGTAAAACCCGTACGCATAAGGTGCTCCCGCAAATCTAGTGGGAAGAGATCTAGGTCATGGATATCTCGCGAAGACCCTTGTGAGGCTCGCCTCACCCTCAAGACATTGCAATCTCTTGTGTTCCATGCAACTTGTGATCGGTGTGACAGTTGCACCTCCTTATTAAGAACTCCCCACTCTTTGGGGTCGGGCTCAATATTGCAAGCGTGTTGGTCATCCATTTGACTAATAAAAATTTACAATGACACAACATGTTATTAATTCACTAATTATTATTCTCTAAATAATTAATTACTGATTTAATTATTTGAGTAATTTCTTAAATCAAATTTAACTAATAATAATATTTTATATTTTATCTATCAAATTATTATTTTACAAAATATGAAATAATTAGTTGTATCTTCGTCTCCGACGGGCAACACTATTTTCATGTTAGGGTTTTAATTTGTAGATCATTTAGGTACTCAAAATTATTTCTATTCAATAAACTCCCTTTATGAATATTGTTCTATTCAACTTGGTCTTTCTAATGGATATATTTTTTAGGCGACTAAAATAAACTTATTTATGGGTTAGAGTTTGGAGGAAGTTTTGAGTTTGAACAATATACAACCATATGATTGTTGAGCTATTTTGATAGTTAAGTTCTATGACTTCAAAATTAATTAATCGTTGTCTTGAGAATTTAGAAAATTAATTTGTATTTAACAACCATATAGTCAAGTTCTATAATTTTTTTTAACAATAAACATAACAACAAAATTAATGTATATGATTAAAAGTTAAATCCTATTATTAAACAATAAACATAACAACAAAATTAGATGTTAAGTATTTTATTAAGCATCTATAATAAATTGCATGTAAGCTAATTCCAATTATTAAACAATAAACATAACAAAAAAATTAAATTTCACTGCACAAATGTGAAGTCGGTGAGACAGAGACAATTTGCAACTCCTTCTTCCTCCTCTTCTCTATATTTTAAAGTTTCTCTCTAGACTCTCGGTTTTTTCGAGAGAAGGACAATGGAAGGTTGATGAGGTGTGTATGTGCGTGAATGTGGGAGAGGGAAGGAGTGAGTGAAAAAGAATGACAAAAACATGGAGTTTCCTAATAATGAGGGAGAGGGAAGGAGTGAAAGTGGGTGGTGAGAGTGAAAAAATAAGAGACAAAAATTGGACCACGGAGGGAAGGAGGCGGATGAGGAAGGATGAAGAAAAATGGAAGAATGGAAGAGTGAAAAGTGAAAAATGGAAGAATGAAGGAGTGTGAATGAGATAGAGAGGAGCTTTGAACCGGAAAAAAAAAAAAAAAAGGGAATCGGGGTGAGGTGTTGCGTGTTGGGGGTGGGGGTTGGGGGGTGTAACATCCCAAATTTTAGGATTTGGGATTTGGATATTTTATAGGAAAATTAATTGTGAAATTTTCCGTAGAATAATTATGAAATTAATTATTGAAAATTAAGACACATTTTCCCATAAATTAAAGGCAAATAATTAGAGAATAATTTTTGGCATAAATATTATAGAAATAATATTTTTGTTAAGGCCAAAAAAATTTAATTGGGAAAGTAAAATCCTTATATGAAATTAAGGATTAATTTATTTTCCAATAATTGCAAAAAATGGACTTTTGGAATGGAGCCCATATAATCATCTAACCCAAACCAACTTCTCCAACTCATCCTAATTTCACCAGCCATCATGTTACATAAGCAGCAACAAATATATGGCCCATTATTCCATTTCTTCATTCTGATCATTATTGGACTAAGCAGCCCATACGTGCCAACCAAGTCCAACCTATTATCCATTTGCACCAAAAACCAATTACTCATATATTATTCCATTCAAACTCCCTCTTTGACTTTATCTGCTTCTTTATTCATTCCACCACAACATGAAAACATAGAGATCACTAAATCATTAAGAGATTAACCACGCCATGCTCTCATGCGTCAGCCCCTGCACAGCCCATGCTTCTTGAGCTCCACGCCACCTTCCCCACTCCTCCTTATATCAGCAGCTCAGTCAGCAACCAAGAAAGAAAGAAACAGAAACAGAAAAAAAACGCAGGAGACAGAGAGACGAAATCGGAGGAGGAGGAAGGTTCGGTTTGTGCATGAAAGCTTGGTTGCTGTTGAAGGTGAGTTCCTTAAGCCTTTTCCTTCTAGTTTCCATGGCTTTTAGATGTTGGGTTTGCTGTTTGGGTTGACAGAAAAACGAAAACCGAAATCACCTCTGTTTTTTGGATCAAAAATAGACCAAGCTTGTGTGCTTCTGTTTCTATGGAAAACGTTTGAGTTTTTGCACGAAATTTTTATGGAAGATAGTAGACACAATAAGGTTTAAAACCAGTCAAACCCAGCCAAAACGGACGTGTAGAATGAGAGATATAATTTTCCAAAGTTTTGCCAAAATCTGGAACGTTTTCTGCACCTTCAGTGAACAGTAATTTTCGGGCTTCATTTTGGAATGGAAAACATTTGAATTTTTCTTTGAAATTTTTATAGTAAATATTAGACATCCTAACCTTTAAAACAAGCCAAACCCCATCCAAAACGGATATGTATATTGAGAGTTATGATTTTTCGAAGTTGAGCTAATAATCTGGAAATTTCTGGTATGCCTCTGGAGCAAGAAAATGACGTGGCAATTAAGACCAAGTAAACCTTTGCTTTTTTCCTTGAAATTTTTTCAGTAAATAATAGACCCACTAAGGTTCAAAAAGAGAAAAACCCCAGCCAAATCGGACTTGTAGATTAAGAGTTATGATTTTTCAAAGTTAGACACTGAAAACTGGAAAATGTCAGTTTCAGACTGAACAGTAAATTTCGGGCTCATTTTTTAAATGGAAAACATCTGAGTTTTTCCTTGATATTTTTACAGTAAATAGTAGACATCTAAACCTCTCCAAAAAGCCAAAGAACACCTAAATCGGACATGTAGAAAAGGAGATATGATTTTCCTAAGTTTAACCGAAAATCTGGACGAATTTTATGTTCCAGGAATAGTGATCATCTTCTGGCATGGTTTTGGAATATGAAACCTTTGATTTATTTCATGAAATTTTTTGTGTTGATAGTACACATATTAATCTTTAAAAAGAGCTTTGGATCACCTTGAACGGAAGTTTGTAACTCGATATATGATTTTTGGAAGTTGAGTCACAATTTTGGAAATGTTTTCTGAACAATGTTTTCATTTTAAAAATTTGGGAATAATACAATATTTTATGGCTATTGGTATTACTTTTATGTGAAAGTAGACATTCTAAGGAACACTTAGCTTTTGGAAACACCTCATTTAGATTTTTGTAGAATTAATTACAAATTTTCAAAGTTTAATCAGAAAATTTCCGGAAAAATCCTAAGTAAAGAGTCAAGTTATATCTACATTATTGGAATTTTGAGAAACATTATAGGTAATAAAATAAAGCATAATTTATAGGATGATTGGTATTTATTAAACTTCTAATTTAAAGTATTGATGACGTATTAGCCTCCGGGTTAATAAAGATATTATTGAGATTTTAATCATTTTAGTTTTAAAATTTGAAGGACTGTTATTTTTCAGTTTTTATTATAATAATATTCATTATTAAAATTTTGTATATTTTTATGAAATTATAAATTACAATTTTAATTATGTGGAGTTGAAAAAAGTTATTAATGGTTAGTAAATTGGTTGTGGTAGATTCATTTTTGGCGTGTGTTTGAGCTCTTGGATTAGGAGCGAGTGTGATAGTAGTTAGTTCTGACGAGAGGTAACCACTTTCCACTTATTATGTGTATTAGTATCTTGTTTATGAGTATTTTGTGAAATAGTTATGAATATCTTATTAGAAATTTCCTTGTGGAATCTTATGATTTGAATTGTGAAATATTTGCATATCTTTATTTATGTATAAGAATTGAGAGTTTTTGATATTATGATATTTATTATGATAATTATGGGAAGGGTTGAATTGGGAGGAAATGAAGTAATATATATATTCCACCACGTGGTGAGGCCTCCATTAATGCATGATGGTTGGCTTTATATTGTCCCACATGTTCATGAGGGACTGGCCCACTAGTTCAATGAGGGCATACGACACACCCCGCTAGTTCAATGAGGGGGAAAGACCCATGGTCCAGGGACATGTGCTCGAGGATTTTGGCGGTCCTCATCATATGACCCGGTGAGCTTTTGAGTAAGGTAATATGGTGGGAACTTAGCCCATGGGTCTAGTCGGAGGAAATAAGGCGGTTCGGTTGGATTGGTGGGAGGTATCTTGGGAATTGTGTTAATGAAAACGTGATGCATAATTTCGATATGAATTTTTTTTTATGATGTGGATATTGGCAAATTATATATAATTTTTTTTTTAAAAAATACTATGTTATATAAATTGTTCCTTTGGCACCTCACTAGACATATTAGCATTCATAATGAGTTGGATTGATGGTTACCACATTTTTCCAGGTGATAATTCGTCCAGGTCTATCAGGGGGAAAACTTCGGAAGCTTAGGCTACTCCTTCCGCGCATGAGTGCTTCCATCTTTTGGTATATGTTGGATGATTGTATATTGCCACGTTAGGGCTCATTTTGCATACTCTAATTTATTTTGTATATTTTGGCAAGCAATGAAGCATTACTTAGTCGTTGATAAACTCTTAATTTGTAATTTCATTAAGTAAAATGGAGGAGGTTATAGGAGGGGCTGGTCGGGGTAGGGGGCGAGGCTTTGGCAGGGGCAGAGAATCTCTGCCATGGAGTTGACGCACGCCACAAGGTGGCGTGGAGGAGTGCCACGCAGCTAGTGGCGTTAATGTTGTCCACGCCACTAGGCTGCGTGACACGTGTTCACGCCCGGCAAGGAGGCGTGACACGTGGTCACGCCATCGTAGCGTGAACAACCCTCACGTTACGAGATGGCGTCCTCTCCCTCGGGCCACGGCCGCCTACGCATCCCCACCCGCCATGGATGACGTGAACCTTAGTTTGGTTAATACTTTGCACGATTGGAGTAACTGGTAATTTTTTTTAAAAAAAAGCTTATTTTGGTAAAAATCCCGCCTTTGGCAAATGCCTTCCCAACTCCCACCCTCATCACTTGTGTTGACCTTCTTCTCTCTCTTACTCCAACAGTGGCATTCCTCATTTAATCCACATATTTATTCAATTTAATTAGATTAATAAAATTAGTTAATATAATATGTATATTTTAAAACACTCTAATCATCTTTCTTAATTCCTTCATTTCCTCTTTTCTTTGATTATTACTAAGGAAACATTAATAGGGGTAAATTAGGAAAATATTGACAAATACGAAAAATATGTCTTATATTTAGTATTAAGATAACCTCTATAAATATATCTTATATTAAAGACGAAGGAAGAATTATTTTTTAATGAAAAAAAGGAAGGAAGGAATTGAAAGACAATTGGACACATTGATATTTTTTTTACAGGTTAAGTATCAATTTCGTCCTTGAAGTACGCGCCCATGAGCAATTTTGCCTTTGAAGTCTAAAAACGTAGCAATGTTACCCTCCGTTAACTACTATAACGGTCAAGATTAGGATTTTTAATGGAAGGAGCAACATTGTTACGTTTTTAGACTTCAATAGCAACATTGCTCCAAACAAAATAGCAATTTTACCGAAGTTTAAAAACGTAGCGATGTTCCTCTGTTGACCCTAACGGTCAACTAATGTTGAGGATTGTTAACGGAGGGGCAACATTGCTACGTTTTAAAATTTAAATGGCGACATTCTATCTTGAAAACTTCAGGATCAAAATTCGCTCGCAAGCATCTTTAGAGCCAAAATTAATATTGAACCCTTTCTTTAATGTCATCTTCTATTAAAGTATCTGAGTGTTTGAGTGTGAGAGGCCTACAATATTCAACACAACCATTAAAATGAATAGAGACATGACTGTCATTTTATGCTTGCATGAACAAAAGTTTTGATAGTAATATTTAACCATTTCAGTCCATATAAAATGAAATCCACAAGTTTTAAATGATAATATATAAATTGTCTGTCTTGCTACTAAAGCTCTATAAGCACAGTTCAGTGAACAAGACCAGTCAATGCAAATTTAGAATTTAAATCCAAGATTGTTATGGCATATAGCAATTGATAGTCAGATATGTACTTGTTCTAAACAACTAATAAATCCATTCTCCTGGGAACTGGGATGGTTGATTCAATAAAGGAATAAACGCTGTGGGCCAGAAGAAGAAAAGAGCAGCATTAAAATCTTTTGTTTGGTCTATTAACAGGGGAAAAAAAAGCCGGTTTTCATCTCACCTTCTTCCTGGGAGATATTTCAAGGGATGCTTTAAGAATAAATAATGATTTAAGTAGTTATGTACTTCGATAACTATGCAATTCTTTATTTTTATTTTAAGAAAAGAAGTTGCTCAATCGTAATTTGTAATACTCCTCCCTAGGTCCTAATTATAAAGAAAGAAATTACCAGGATTTTGGAGGGATTAAAGAAGGAAGTTAAATTAGTTAATTATGTATATTTTCCTAAAATACCCTTACCCAAATTGAGCTTAAAATAATGCGAGCTGCCTCCCCTCTAATTAGACCCGCCGTTGCGGTACATGAACAGGAACACCCAGAATAGGTGAAAATGAAAGGACACGGTGAAGGGTGTACGAGTAATTACCAAAGAGGTAGGTCATATTCTTCTTTTTAAAATAATCCATAATCACTTTTTTTTCCCTATATTACTTTTTATTCAATTTTTCCTATTTCTGCGCTTTATAAATGATTAGATAAATTTAAAATAGAACTTGTTGTACATTTTATACGTTATATTAATAAATTTAAGATTAATTAATTATTGTAGAAGAAGTATTAGTAGGGGTGATATGAGAAAATATAACAAAAATTGCTCAAAATTATTTTATATAAAAAATATATAATTTAGGTGTATATGACATTAATGAGTTACAAACATTATTTACTTTATAAAATATATAGGTGTATTAAATTATTATTGTCTTTAATTATTATTGAGAAATTACAAATAAGGGTATTATAGGGAAAAATTGACAAAAGTTAAAACTCGCTTTTATAATTGGGCCAAAACCAACTCTAAAATTTCGCTCCTATAATTGGACGGAGGGAGTAATAGTTTGACGTCGTTAAAAGGATTTTGCGTGAGGCGCGTCGAGTTGCAGTTCGCAGCCGTCTCTTTCTCTCTTGCAAAAAATATGATGACTATTATGTGGGGATTTGCCGCCAAGCTTTATCATCTATTTTTCTAGTATTAATTTGATTGGTTTCTTTAACAGGTTTTTTCTATTATGGGGATTTGAAATTGGGAAAATGATCTACCTCCGATCCTAATTATGGGAACACTTTTATAGTGCAATTTATACTACAAAAACATTCTCATAATTAGGACCTGAGTAATTACAACGTAACAAAAAGTTGGTGGAGTCTGAATTATGAATTGTGTCTGGCTCAATGTTAGTTTCTTAAGCCATTTTAGCTAAATAAGCCGTACAAATCCATGTTTCCCCATGTGAGTGAATAACCTCAAGGCCCCAATCCAAAGAAATAAACACTCTAACCCCAGCTCATTGATTTTATCCTTCTAAGTATGATACAAACTTGATGGGTGGTAACAATTGTAAAGCCCTGGTAGACTTAGGTAAAAGCTTTATTCATCCCACCATAACAAGTTTTTTTTTTTTTTTGATAAAGAAATCTTATGAAAGGGGTTGGGTTCACTCACGACCCAAGGGCAAGGTGAAATATCCTTTCCTCATAGATGATACCAATATTGGATAGAACGAGTTGTCTATTACCTTCAGACATTTACCTTGATACCTAAGAACTAGGATGCTTCCCTCAGCGCCTCGACCAACTCTAGGATCAAACCTCCTTCCTCTAGTAAGAGTGTCTGACCAATTTGCTAGTTGAACCCAAAAATAAGAGTACCACTATAACAAGTTTAATTAACGTTTTTCCCCCACTTAATTTCGGGAGATCAAACTCACAACTTGAGAGGTGAAGTCCAGCTCCATAAGACCCCAAACTTGATGGGAGGAGCTTCTCTCCATTCCATTCCCACCCCTTCCCCTCCTTCCTTCATTCCTCATAAATTAACATATGTTGGTCAACATTTAATATTTTCTTTTCATCTCTCTTCATATCCTTCCCATCTTTCTTAAATATAATATGAAGTTGATTTTTTCTTAAAAATGTCTTATATTTTTTTATAAAAATATTAAATAGGGACCATTAGATATTAATCTATTGACTATAAGGCATAAAGAAGGGAAAAAAAGGTTGGAAGGAAATGGAGAGAAGCTGCAACCAAGCTGGATCGGTCGAAACAGACCATGCACTAGGGCGTCCGATCCGAGGGATTTCAAGACAGAGTTTGGGTTAGACCCAAACCCGGCCTAGTTTTATTTTTATTTTTTATTTTATTTTTTCTGGAAAGAGGTCTCGTTTTTATTGCGCAGCCGTAACACCAACACAAAGCGAAGTAATCTCCCGCGAGATTTCTCGTACCCCTGCATAACATATATATTCATACTGATATTCATGTAGATGTATATTACGATTTCCTTCTCTTTTTATCTATCCGCGTGAGAGGGATCTTGTGCCTCCTACAATGCTCGTCTTGTAGTGGACAAGATCATCTCTCCTCATCAATTCGCCTACACCTTCTTCCTCACAATCCAATTTCGTATTTTTCTCATCCAAGATTTCCTCTTGACGTTTCGAATCAAGTTCCATTCCCCCTTTTGATCGATACCTATTATTACTTGGGTGTTAAAAAAAAAGAGTATTTGATTCTTTTTATTGCCTTCAATTTGGGCACTTTTTCCACTGGTTTTTTTAATACATTTCTTCAGAAATAAAATTAGGGTTTTCTCTCCGGGTCGGTGTTACTAAACTTGTGCAGTGGATTTTCTAGGGTTTTATTGGCTCATAACTTGATAGTTACTGAACGAAAATTTCTGCTTGATCATACCAGAAAACTTTCGGTTTCATCAGATTACTCTGCATCAGAGCAGAGGAGTGAGCTCCGGGCTCATTGTCCGTGGGGCTTGCGTGGAATGGGCATGCGCACTGATCTTGTCAGAGATTTGAGGTGTAGATTTGGAAATACACTGATTGAGCATTTGCACTTGGCAATTGCCTAAGATGGTTTTTAACAGAGAGCATGGAAGAAGATTGCATATACTAATTGATTAATTGTGTTGTTCGTCATCAAGAATTTGAAAAACCAATTAGCAGTTTTTGTATTTGGGCCTTTACTGGGTGATGATTTTGGTGTTGGACAACGGAAATAGGAAGGAGCTGATGATTCTTTATTGGCCTCCAAGACTTCTAGCAGGAACTGATTGCAGTACACCATTCCAAATCTCAAGAAACCGTTTGGATTGACTTAGTTTCAGCTCAAAATTCTACAAGAACCGGGGTCGTGTTTTCATTAGTAGTACGGTTGAGTGGTTGCAGTGCAGCTTGATCAAATATCGGAAATATTCAAAGGGAAGTAAACGTGGGTAGTTTCTCTAACTTTTGTCTGTTGCGAGTAAGAAGCTTATGGAGGAATACTAAAGTTGGAAATGAATGCATTGACATGGTGCATGGACAGGAGCCTTGTTGCTGGTTCGTTCCCTTACTGGAACAGCACTACTGCGGAATAATTGAAGCATTCTCAATTTCGGAAGGATCATACACTGGTTACATCAGGATTTTGTGCAATGTCGCGTTGCTTTTCATTTCCACCACCAGGATATGAAAAGAGGGAAAGAACAGATGATGTGGACCTATTGAAAAAGGTTATTATACTTTTCATGTACTTGAGAGTGCATATAATTGGGATAACGATAATTGGGATGCAAAAATAATTTTCTGGTGAGTCACAGGGTTTCAACGTCCATTGACAATATCTTAACTGAAGCTTGATTTATTTTTAACAATATCTGCTGCTGTGTCTCAATTAAATCCAAAAAATGTTTTATGCATTACTTCTGAACAAGTTAAATTTGTGCAGAACCGGCTATAAGTTGATTGATGACGTAGAAAAGTTTAAATGGCATCTATCACAGTGTATGTCTGAAACTGAAGGGGGAAAAAGTTCTTGTAAGGTGTTTGCCTGCTGATTTGAATTAGTGTTTTGGTCTTCTCAGTTATGATGACTGGAGACTTGTATAGCAATGTCTCTTTCCTTGTTATGATTAGCTGTGCTTATTCATTTTTGGTTGATTGAAATTGGTTATTGGAATACAAAAGCAGGTCTGAGAGTATGTCATGTTAAGTGATGCGTCTTATTTCATATCATATTATCAGTTTTATACTTGGATTTTTTGTGAGATGCTCAAAATTTGGACCGTTTGTTCTGTAGTATGAGAGTATAAGGCATACAAATTTTAAAGGACAAAATTGAGCAAATCTGCCATTTCCGATGAGTGTGGAACGATAACATGATAATTCTTAGTTGACATGCTCAGCTTACTTTATGTGCTTGCCATTGATTTTATGAAATTCTGATCACTATATTGGCTATTGCTGAAAATTTGTTACCTTAAGTTAGTCCATATGTGCTTCCATGATAGGAGAGTGTTGACATACTGCTTGTTTAAAATCATATTTCATCTTCCACTCCTGGTAGAGGAGAAACAGTGTTCGAACTTGTTTCTTATGGTGTAATGCTGTGATTTCATTTAAAAATGTTTTTGGTTCTCTAATAATTTGCATATGTAGTTGCGTCAAAGCAAAGGCTGACATCAGTTTTGTGTCATCATCTCATCATCAGTACTTTTCATGTGGCAACTTTTCTAGAACCTCTATTCTATTGAGATCATATGTGATAATTAATGCTGGTTTTTAGAGAGATAGTATACCTGCATGCATTTGTATTCCTGCATAAGCTTTGAAGCCTTTTTCTGTGAAAGGTTCTAACTTCGGAGGCATTAGTATACCACTATACCTGCATGCTTTTATATTCACTTTCTGAAGTTATGAGTTGTGAACATCATTGGCTATTTCTTTGTTTTGATGATTTTATTTTCTTGCTTTCTATTCATTGTAGAACAAAGCTTAGCTTTCAAATGTTCAGGTGGCTTACCCAGATTTGTCCCTCCTAGGCTTTTCTGAAAATAGTTAAAAAAATTCTAAGCGTTTAATAGTATAATCAGATGAAGGGTACTTTTTGCAGAATAGTGGCCATATTTTGTGCTTTAAGAGGGTACAAAGGAGATGGTAGTTATGAGCTATCAATATGGTATTATTATTCTAGCCCCCTTGATGGTGAAATAACGCCAGCGAGGTTCAACTACAGTTCTAAGTTAAAAATGTCATGTCTTATTTCTTTAGCTTGGACTATGTAAGCAAAATCAGATGCAAATTCTCATCTTAGTTGTGGTGAAAAATGTCAAAATGGCTATTTTCATCACTTAAGGTGTAGGCCAAAATGTCTTCATAATGTTCTTGACTTGATACTGTCTTCATGCTTGCACTCTATTGATTTTGCATTAGCAGGAACGAGAATTTTGAAATTAAGACCTCTGATCATTTTATTGTATGCATCTATGCTAAATATTTGCTAAGATAACTAAAGAGTGCTCCTTGACAGTTATTTTTGTAAGTTTTTTTTGGTTATTCATCTAGTGACTGTCAGTAGGTATGAGCTAGTATTAATTTTTGGTTGTCCTTTTATATCACTACTCTGATTTTTTTGGTTTCTATTTGGGTTATTCTTGACCTGCATAATCTATTATGATTGATTATTTATTTTTATAATAATTATAATAATCCTGAGGGTATCAAATGAGTTATCAGAAAATGCAAAAATGAACTAACTTTTGGTCTGGCTGTCTAGCAACTTTCTCTCCGTAGATATCAAACGTCTCATTGCTTGATGATCATTTTTGTCCTTTGTTCAAATTTCCTTGCCTTGCACTGTCTATTTGTACTTTTGGATAAACTTCTAATTCTGTTTTTGTAAGTAGTGCTGGGTTTTCCAACAATTGTGTTTTTAATTCATCTCACTTCCTCTTATGTTTCTATTAGGCATATATTTTATCACCATAAATTGGTCATAATTAATTAACCAATTATGCTCGTGACTGAGGTGAAAGTACATTTTCCTGTGAAAGAAGTGGCAGTATGTGATCAGAATCCCACAGAAGTAACTAAAAGTGGCCTTAATAAAATAGAATAATTTGGCTTGATGACCTGATTAGAGTTTATTTGCATATTGCTCTTTTGAAGCTTCTTGCATTTTGTTTAGGAGAAAAAACATAGTGCCCATTGAGTCTGGTGTTACTTTTTATATAGATAAAATTTAATATTTACCTCCAGTGACATGGTCCTTTCTGAGCTTACGTATGGTATAAAATGTTTAATTGCTGAATTCATTGCAGTCTGTACTTTTTACTGTGATGCAGTGAAGTGGTCGTAGATTCATTTATTTCTGCCCCATTTGGTAATTATTATTGATATTTGTTTTCCATCTGATGAATTGCAGGATCAGCAAAGTGAAAAGAAACATAAAAAAGAGAAGAGGGACAAAGAGAAGGGGGGAAGTAAGGATAGAAGAGAGAAAGAAGGAAAGGATGGAAAGCATAAAGAAAAGAAAGATAAAAAAGAAAAACACAGAGATGAAAAGAAACACAGAGACAAGGAAAAAGACGAGGATAAAAATAAAAACAATACTGCTGATGAGAAGGGATTGCCAGGACAAACCGAAGGCCCCAATGCAGGTAAACTCATCCAAAAGGAAATTAAGCAAAAGGATAGGAAGGGTGTCTTCTTGGAGGAGGAACTTCCCAAACGTTTTGTTGATAACAATGGGGAGAAGGCTAGAGAGAAAAATAATCACCAGGCCGAGGAGAATAAAGATTCAATATTCCTTCAGGAGTTGGGTAGGAGGATTAAGGAGGATGGTGGGGGAGCCAGCAATCGATTGGATCAGGAGTTGGGCAAGAACATTAAGGAGGAGGATCGAAGGGCTGGTAATAATTTGGTTCAGAAGTTTACCTTTGCAAGCCATAAAAAGGTTGAGGGGACTGCTAGGCTGGTGGCTAAGGATAGTAGTACCTGGCTTGACAGCAAGGCAAAAATTGAGGATAAGAGTATTGATGTGAAGAAGATTGATCGGCAAGGAATCCGGGTTGAGGCCCGGCCTATTGAAAATGCAACAATCAGGAATCATGCTGGACATTTTCATTCCAGAGTTGGTGAAACGTCCAGATCTTTGGAGAAGAACTTTGACAGAGCAGGGGAAGCTTCAGTACAAACAAGAGAAACAAGTAAGGAAAAGAAAGATGATAAACCAGGAGACAAAAGGAAAGATAGAGACAAAGTGAAAAAGGGGCATGGGAAGGACAAAGACAGGGATAGGGAGAAAGAGAAAAAAAAGGAAGAGAAGGTGAAGGAGCAAACTGAACACAAGAACACAGAGCAAAATAATTTTAAAGTTGATAACAAAGGTCCTATGAGTACAAATTCTTCCCCCCAGATTACCAAGAACAGCCATGAGATTGCTGTTGGTGGGGAAAACCTTAAGAAACGGAAGGACATGGAATCAAATGGAATCCTGCATGGTGAGTGCTTTTCATGAAAAATCTTGTTCTCATTTCTCTTCATTGAACCCTTGAAGTCCTATGTGAATTCAAATAGGGCATCTAGTGTTCGAGTAGTATTTTGTTGACCTGAGTGCCAGATACTGCTTCCTTCGGCATGATGTTGGGTTTCCCGTGAATGTGTGTGTGTGTGTGTTAAAATTCCTTATTTTAAATACTGTGGGTAAATTCTTTTCCTGGCTTGTGCAAGCTCTCTCTGATTTGCTATTGGCTATACTTTATCATTAACACTTTCTTTTTTAACAGCCAGTGACAATTGGCCTTGTAAGTTGCCTAGACCATCCTCTTCCCCTCATCCATTCCCTGAGAATGGAAGGACAGTGAATCCTTGTCAAAGTCCCATTCCACATTCCTCTGATGGTCCAGTAGCAGCCATCAATTTTAAGGTGTATAACAAGGAACATCAAAAAAATGGGATCATCGGAGCTCGGCCACCTCCCCCAAACAAGCCTATCAGTGCAACTATGCGGGCTGATCCTGTAATTGAAGAAACTTCTGCAAAACCGCCACATCCAGATTCAAAGTACCTAAGCCAGGTATATTCAGTACCAAAAATGGATGACCAGCCTGATTTCGATGATCAAGAGTGGTTGTTTGGCAGCCACAGTTTCCAAGAGAAAAGGCCAATGGCGGAGTCTTCAGAGATCGTAGGAACAGCACAGGTGTGGGCAGAAACTCTGCATCTAGAGCCGGATGTTTATGCTCTGCCATATGTGATTCCATACTGATTGGTTTTTTGAGCTGCAAGTGGTACCGCAATTGTATCTGCAAATAGAACCCTCCATTTACTTAACCCACATGGCAGAACAGCAGTGTCTGCGCCTAGAAATAGATTCCAAGATTCTCGATTCTGTTATTTCACTCTCTGTCAGCAAGTAATGATTGATCGTGTGCTTTGATCTTAAAACTGTGTTGGGATGAGAACTTTTGACTTCATCTTGATCTTACACTAAATGCAAAGGAGCTTCTGTCATGAACGGTTGGGCGCCCTGGTGCGTTGCCTGCAGGCCAAGATCTGGGGGTGCCGATCTTGCTTCCCACATCTTAGTGCGGAGATGACTTCACAGAGGCGGCTGCAGGTTGCAGAGAAGTGTAGACTTGAGAGCTTTGGCTTCTTTCTTTTCTATTTTTGGTTGTAGCTGAGAAGCCCTTTCTAGTAGAAAATGAGAATATGAGAGAGAAACAGACTAGATGTGGCCTCTGCAACTCCACCTCAATTTTGATTTGTAACATAGAATTCCTATTTACATAAATACGTACGACAGGAAGAAAATAGTAGTCTCATTCATTGTTCAGTTTCCTGTAGTTTCTGTTAGCTCCCATCATTTTGCTCACACCCATAATGTTAAACGAGTGAGGTTGAGAAAAAAAGCCGGTCGAGCCTTTTGGACGTAGCAAGTCTTGGGAAGTTTGGTATCGGTGTTGGGACATTATATGGTTGTGGTTTATTCAAAGCATGGGAGCATATAGCATTTAAGGTTTAGGGTTTAACATTTTTTTAAGCAAAAAAGGGTGGTCATTGATGATTTTGGGTTGTGGTCATTTCATCATTATTAAATTTTATTCTATTACAAACCGCCCGATTTTGAACAAGATTTTTATACCTACCAGGCCGTTTTTCCAAATCCTTTGGACATCATTCATCTGTGCGTGTCAGCTCCATCTCACATATAGCCTGTATTTTTACTGTTTTTCGTGGAACTGAAAAATATCCTTCACGATAGTGGAAACTATTTTTTATTTGAAGGAAAATCATTATTGGTGGGACTAAATCCGTATAATGTAACAGAGGGGACGCAAAAGGATAGGGTGGTGCCACCTGGAAACGCAGCAGCAGAAGAAGGAACCAACCAACCCACATGCGCTTTGGCAAATGGCTTCTCTCCATATTTTCTTCATTCCCTCCTTCCCCACCGTCACTGCTCGCGCGTACCTTCCACTTTTCTTCCTTCCTCCACTTTTATCATTTTTTATCCTCATATAGAGACTAGTATGTTAACCACCTATGATAAATTCAATTTTGATGAACATATGATACTTGTTAATCATTTGTGCTGCATTTAAATGAATAAAGCATATAGTTCTTGCATATAATATGTTGATTGAGGAATGAGTTTTAATACACACAAGATTAAAAACGGCCCTAATATGTTGATTGAGGAATGAGTTTTATTACATACAACCCAAACAACACACATCATTACTGTAAAATTTATATATTTTAATCCATCTGATGTGATTTGTGAAGGTTTGTTTTTATCCTATTTAATCCAACATCTTGTGTGGATTTACAAAGTCTATTGACTATATTTTGAAGATGTTGTGGTATACTTTACATTTATGTCTTATTTCATCTGGAATATTTTAAAGAAATCTTGATTGATATGTAATTTTTTATCATTGATGAAAATTTTCGCATATAATATCTTCGAGATAGAAAAATGAAGTTGCAACTACACAAGTTATTAAAGGAAGGAGAGAGTGATGAGAAGGAAAATTGATGAAGGAAATTGGACACATTAGAACCTTATATGTCAATGTGAATATATAAGAAATAATAAGAGAGTTTTTAGTATGACTATTGAACTGAATATGAATAGAAATAAGTCAAATAACAAACATAATTGTATAAGCAAAGATTTAATAGTGTTTACTTCTACAAGTCCACTATCCACACATCAATTATTGGCTCATAAGTTTCAAATGAACAATGTGAAATTTTGGATATCTTATCATATCGTTTACTCATTCAAAGTGAACAAAACTAAAAAGCACCCTATACAATTGTTGGTTTTAACTCCAAGATTATCAGGATAAACGGTGGTTGTTAAACAAATACATCTTTTTACCAATTAAGTCCACACTCTTGGAATGATTGGTAAAAAAATATCAAGCCAAAAAGTAGTACTGCATTCAGTCTTTAATGTAACATCACAGGATCTTATACTCACAATATGATGTAGTATTTAATTTATTTTAGGGAGTTATGATGAGGAATTTAAACCCTCATCATTATACTAGTTTAAGAGGGATAGGAGCATGCATTTAGAATTATTAGTTATGTATTACGGATAGCCTCATAAAATGAAAGAAGTTATTATACAAAACCCCACAATCAGCAGATACTAAGCACACATTAAAATTTCAATGACTATGGATCGATGTTTTGTAGCTAAAAATTATAAATAAATAAGATTTATTTCAATTTGTGCAAAATTTGTTGCCAAAAATGATGTGATGAAGCTGAGGGAGAGTGGAATTATAAATAGGGACGAATTCAGGAATATTTATTTCAGGGGCAAAATTTAATAAAAGCCTTTTTGATAACATAATTAATATTCATTACAGGAAAAATACACACATGGATTCGTCTCTAAGTGGTTTCCCCGAACTGCCCCTCCTCGTGTATTTTTGGATTTAAGGGATTTTTATGGTTCGCGTGTAACTTCCGAACAAAAACCTATTCAGAAGTGAAAAGAGAGTCCTTCTCTCTCTCCCTCCCTTGGAAGAAAAGAGAAACACATACCCCGCACACAAACACAGACTTACATACAAAGAGAGGTCACAGACAGACGCTGGAGTGGAGAAGAAAAGAGGAGGAAAAACCCAGAATCTAGCTTCCAGAGCAATTAGCTCTAGCATACCACCACACCAACACAAAACAAAGTACTCTCTCGCGAGATTTCTCATAACCCCTGCATAACCTATGTATTCATATTGATATATATTACGATTTATTTTTCTCATCTATCCGCGTCAGAGAGATCTTGAACCTTCTACAATGCCCACCTTGTAGTGGACAAGATAATCTCTTCTCATCAATTCGCTTACACTTTGTTTCTGACAATCCAATTTCGTTTTCTTTCTCATCCAAGTTTTCCTCTTAACGCTTCGAATCGGTTTTCTTTTCCCCTTTTGATCGATACCTATTATTAACTGGGTATAAAAAAAGAGTATTTGATTCTTTTTACTTCGTTCAATCTGGGCACTTTTTCCACTGCTTTTTCGAATGCATTTTTTCAGAAGTAAAATTAGGGTTTCTCTCTGGGTCGGTATTACTAAACTTGTGTTAGTGGATTTTCTAGGGTTTTATTGGATCGTAACTGGATAGTCACTGAATTCGAAAATTTCTGTTTGATCATAGCAGAAAACTTCCGGTTTGATCAGTTTACTCTGCATCAGACCAGAGAAGTGTGCACTGGGTTCATTCTCTGTGGGGTTTGCGTGAAATGGGCATGAGCACCGATCTTCTCAGAGATTTGAAGTTTAGATTTGGAAATACACTGATTGGGCATTTGCACTTGGAGATTGCCTGAGATGGTGTTTGACATTTAGCAATGAGCATGGAAGAAGATTGCCTATACTGATTGACTAACTGTGTTGGCCGTGATCAAGACTTTCAAAAATCAATTAGCAGTTTGGGCACTTTGGCCTTTACTGGGTGATGATTTTTGGTGTTGGACAAAGGAAATAGGAAGGAGCTGATGATTCTTTATTGTCCTCCAAGACTGCTAAGAGGATCTGATTGCAGCACTCCATTTCCAAATCCAAGATATCACTTGGATTGACGTAGTTTCAGCTTAATACTTTACAATTACTGGGGCCGTGTTTTTATTAGTCAGGTTGAGTTGTTGCAGTGCAGCACATTGATTTAATCAAATATAGGAAATATTCAAAGGGAAGTAAACGTGGGTAGTTTCTCTAACTTTTATTTGTAGCAAGTAAGAAGCTTATGGAGGAATACTAAAGTTGGAAATGAATGCACTGACATGGTGCATGGACAGGAGCCTTGTTGCTGGTTCGTTCCCTTACTTGAACAGCACTACTGTGGAATAATTGAAGCATTCTCAAGTTCGGAAGGATCATATACTGGGTATATCAGGATTTTGTGCAATGTCGCGCTGCTTTCCATTTCCACCACCAGGATATGAAAAGAAGGGGAGAACTGATGACGTGGACCTATTGAAAAAGGTTACTATACTTTTCCTGTATTTGAGAGTGCGTATAATTGGGATAACGTTAATTGGGATGCTAAAATGTGTTTCTTGTGAGTTGTAGGGTTTTTAATATCTATTGACAAACGGAAGCTTACTTTATTTTTTAATTTGCATCTGAAAAATGTTTTATGTATCACTTCTGATGAGTTAAATTTGTGTAGAACCAGTTATAAGTTGGGTGATGACGTAGAAAAGTTTAAATGGCATTTATCAGAGTAGATGTCTGAAAGAAGAAAAGGTCTTGTAAGATCTTTGTCTGCTGAGTTCAATTAGTGTTTGGTCTGGTCAGATTAAGATGAGTAGAGACCTACATAATAATGTCTCTTACCTATTTATGAAAATTTGTGATTATACATTTTTGGTTGGCAGAAGTTTGTTATCGGAATGTGAAAGCAGGTCTGAGTGCATGTCATGTTAAATGAGGACTCTTTTCTCTTTTCATATTATAAGTTCATATTTGGATTTTCTATGTGATGCTCAGAATTTGAACCTTGTGGTCTATAGTATGACTCTGTGAGATATACAAGTTTTTGAAGGACAAAGACGTGCTCAGCTTACTTCATGTATTTCACACCGATAATTTTGAATTTGTGCCTGTATTGGCTCGTGCTGAAAATTTATTTCCTTAACTTGTCTCGAATGGTGTAATGCTGTGATTTCATGTAAAGATGATTTTGGTTTTATTACTTCTTATTTATGTTGTGTCAAAGCAAAGTCTTTAACATCAGTTTTTTGGTCATCATCAGTGTTTTTTGTCGTGCAACTTTTCTAGAACCTTTATTTTTTGAGATATCATGTGATAATTGACGATGGTTAAGAGAGAGAGAGCATGTATATGTTTGGGCTTCTGGCGTGAGAACATGTACATGTAATGCTTTGGAGCCTTTTTCTGTGAAAGGGTTCCGACTTCTGAGGATATACCTGCATGCATTTGTATTCACTTTCTGATGTTGATTGTGAACTTCTTCGGCCATTTACCGTTATGAAAGGAAAAGAAAATCTTGTATGGACCACACTGTTTTTCACCGAAGGAAACATTCTTTGATATATTATTATGGAATAAGCATTTACATGTCTTAAAACTTGAGAGCCCTTTAGGTTGAAAAGTTGTATTTGATTGAAATAATTGTAGTTAGTTAGAAATTTGTAATGAAATTGAAATTGTGGGGAGAAGTGAATCATTTATCCACTTGATGTGGGAAGTATGTGGGACTTTCCTTTGTGGATGATATGTACGACATACGTAAAACTACCCTTTAAGAATAAGGGTTTTGACTGAGGTAATATTTGGTCTAAATAATTTCTGGTTGTGTAAGCAACATCCCTATTAATATTTAATCAAATTGCATAAACTCTTTTTTTATGTTAGATAAGTAAGCTGTAGAGCCGAAATTCTTGGAAGTAACATGGCATAGTTAGATGGAGGACTAGTTTCAAGAAGCTCTCAGGCAAAAATTTATTGCGGATGTTTGTTGTGTGCTCTGTGTGATGCTATACTTTTTATTTTCTTGCTTTCTATTCATCATAGAACAAAGCTTAGCTTTCAAATCGTCAGGTGGCTTACCCAGATTTCTGCCCACCTAAGCTGCTTTGAAAATAATAATTTAAAAAAAAAAATTTGTGGGAATAATATAATATAATAATATAATTTTATATTGAAATAATAGGAGTATGAGAGCTTTTTGCAGAATAATGGCCATATTTTGGGGTTTAAGAGGACACAAAGGAGGTGGTAGCTATGAGCTGCCAACCAATATGGTATGATTATTCTGTTCCCATAAATTGTGAAATAACAGCCTACAGGTTCAAGTACAGTTCTATTTTAGAAATATAATGTCTTTTGTCTGCTTAGCTTGAGCTATATACGGAAAATCAGATGCAAGCTATTCTTACTCATGGTGAAAACGGCCAAAATGACTATTGTCATCACTTGGGGCGTTGGCAAAAATGTCTGCATAATGTTTTTTGACTTGCACTATCTTCATGCTTGCACTCCATTGATTTTGCATCAGCAGGAGCGAGAATTTTGAAAACCAAGACCTTTGATCATTTGATTGTATGCATCCATGATAAACATTTGCTTAAAGAAATAAAAGAGAGCTCCTTGACAATTATTTGATTTTTTTTTTCCCCAATGGGGTTATTTTTTAATAACTGTAAGTAGGTATGAGCTAATATTGGCTTTTCGATGTTGTTTTGTATCACGAATCTTATTTTTTCGGGGTTATAGTTGACCTGCAGAATCTGTTTTGATTTATTTTCTCTTTGCTTGAAGATTCGTTTTGCCCTTTGTTCAAATTTCCTTGCCTCGCACTGTCTATTCTGTACTTTTGGATAAACTTATCATGTGTTATTTTTTAATAACTGTAAGTAGGTATGAGCTAATGTTGACTTTTTGATGTTGTTTTGTATCACAAATCTGATTTTTTCGGGGTTATAGTTGACTTGCAGAATCTGTTTTGATTTATTTTCTCTTTGCTTGAAGATTAGTTTTGCCCTTTGTTCAAATTTCCTTGCCTCGCACTGTCTATTCTGTACTTTTGGATAAACTTATCATTCTATTTCCGTAAATAGTTTTAGGTTATCCGACAATTGTGATTTTAATTTATCTCACTCTCAATCATATTTCAAATGGCCATAGATTTTTTACTCCCATAAAGAATCTGTCATGATTAATTAATTATGCTCTAATCAGTAAAATGTGAAAACATTTTCCTATGAAAGAAGTGTGGGGATATAGCTCAGGATCCTACAGAAGTATCTAAAACTGGCCTTAATAAAATGAATAGTTCATCTTTATGACCTTATTAGGGTTCATTTGCATATTGATCTTTTGAAGATTCTTGCATTTTGTTTTGGAGAAATAAATGCATGCGTCCATTGAGTCTGATGCTATTTGTTTCAATAGATAGAATTCAATATTTACCTCTAGTGACATAGTCCTCTCTGAGCTTGCATATGCTGTAAAATGTTTAATTGCCAAATTTATTGCAGTTTGTAATTGAAGATTTTCTAGATTGGATTCAGAGAAGTGAAATAACCCAATTGGGAAATGCACACCACTTGATTAGTTCAGGTTTATGTGTGCTTATACCTTTCTATAAATGCTTGATAGCAAATGACTCAGGAATTAAAAAAAGTAAAAATCAAGAGAAGCGTGCCTTGGGGCATGGCAAAGTCTTCGTGTGGAGGTTAAAGTTGATGTACAGATAAAAAATGTGGTGTATGGCCCATGGGCTATGCCTGGTATTGTTGGAGCTTCCTGGTTTATTTGTCGGTCATCTTAGGCTATGCAAAAATCTTTTACTCCCAGGAGTCTTGAGACAGGTGGATTTCACTTACCCAACAAGCCAACAGGCTACACATAAAGAATAGTAACCAACATTATTTTATGGTTGTTGGTATCTAGTGTTAGAAGATAACTGGGATTGCTTTGATAGTTTATCTTAAATCCAACGGCAGACTGCTTAAGTATGCTTGTATATGTCTGTTTTCCTTGTGAACATGATTTTTATTGCACCTTTTGCTTTGATGCAGCGAAATGGTTGTATATTATTTCTGTACTCATTTTGATATTTGTTTTCTGTCTGATGATTTGCAGGAAAAACAAAGAGAAAAAAAAAATAAAAAAGAGAAGAGGGAAAGTAAGGAAAGAAGAGAGAAAGAAGGAAAGGATGGAAAGCATAAAGAAAGGAAAGATAAAAAGGAAAAACACAGAGATAAAAAGAAAGACAGAGAGAATGAAAAGGACAAGGATAAAAATAAAAACAATACTGCTGATGGGAAGGGATTCCATGGACAAGCAGAAGGTCCCAATGCAGGTAAACTCGTCCAAAAGGAAATTAAGCAAAATGATAGGAAGGGCACCTTGTCAGAGGAGAAACTTCCCAAACATTTTTCTGATAACAATGGAGAGAAGGCTAGAGAGAAAAATAATCACCTGGCCAAGGAGAATAAAGATTCAAAATTCCTTCAGGAGTTGGGTAGGAGGATTAGGGATGATGACGGTGGAGCTGGCAATCAATTGGGTCAGGAGTTGGGCAGGGGAATCAAGGAAGATGGAAGGGCTGGTAATCAGTTGGTTCAGAAGCTTACCTTTGCAAGCCAAAGAAAGGATGAGGGGACTGCTAGGCTGGTGGCTAAGGATAGCAGTACCTGGCTTGATGGCAAGGAAAAGATCAAGGATAAGAGTATTGATGTTAAGAAGATTGATGGGCAAGGAATCCAGGCTGAGGCCCGATCCATTGAAAATGCAACAGTCCCAAATCATGCTGGAAATTTTCATTCCAGAGTTGGTGGAACACCCAGATCTTCGGAGAAGGACTTTAACAGAGCTGTGGAAGCTACATTGGAGACAAGTAAGGAAAAGAAAGATCATAAACCAGGAGACAAAAGGAAAGACAGAGACAAGGAGAAAAAGGGGCATGGGAAGGACAAAGACCGGGATAAAGAGAAAGTGAAGGAGCAAACTGAACATAAGAACACAGAGCAAAATAGGTTTAAAGTGAGCAACAAAGGTGGCCCTATGGGTACAAATTCTTTCCCGCAGATTACCAAGAATAGCCATGTGCTCTCTGGTAGTGGGGAAAACCTCAAGAAACGGAAGGACATAGAATCAAATGGAGTCCTTCATGGTGAGTGCCACTGCTTTTTTTTGACAAATCACGTTCTCATTTCTCTTCAACGAGTCCTTCAAGTTGTATGTGAATGCAAATAGGGCATTTATATGTTGTTGGCCTGAATACCAGATGCTGCATCCTTTAACCTGATTTTGGGTTTCCCTTGATTTCACACATGCACGCACACACACTTCAAAACTCCATATTTTCATTGATATGGTAAATTCTTTTTCTAGCTTGTGCAGGCCCCCTCTGATTTACTTTCGGCTCACAAGTTTATCAGTAACATTTTTTCTTTTTTCTTTTAAACAGCCTGTGACAATTGGCCTAGCAAGTTGCCTAGACGATCCTCTTCCCCTCATCCATTCACTGAGAATGGAAGGATAGTGAAACCTTGCCAAAGTTCCATTCCGCATGCATCCGATGGTCCTGTTGCAGCCCCCAATTTTAAGGTTGATAACAAGGAACACAAGAAAAATGGCATCATTGGAGCTCGGCCACCTGCAGATTCCCCCAACAAGCCTATCAGTACTACTGTACCAGCTGACCCTGTAATTGAAGAAACTTCTGCAAAACCGCCCCATCCAGATTCAAAGTACCTTAGCCAGATATATTCAGTACCGAAAATGGATGAGCAGCCTGATTTCGATGATCAAGAGTGGTTGTTTGGCAGCCAGAGTTTACTAGACAAAAAGCCAAAGGCGGAGTCTTCAAAGATTGTGGGAACGGGGCAGGTATGGGCAGAAGCTCTGCATATAGAGCCAGATGTGTATGCGCTGCCATATGTCATTCCATACTGATTGGTTTTTTGAGCAATTAGTGATACGGCAATCATATATCTGCAAATGGAGCTCTCCGTTCACTCAACCCACATGGCCTGACAGCAGCATCTGGGTCTTGAAGTAGATTCCAAGATTCTCGATGCATTCTTCCGTTAATTCACTTGGGCAGCAAGTAATGATTGATCGTGTGCTTTGATCTTAAAACTGTTGACTTCATTCTTGATCTTGTCCTGAATGCAAAGGAACTTGTGAATGGTTGGGTGCCCCGGTGCATTGCCTGCAGGCCAAGATCTGGGAGAGCCGCTCCTGCTTCACACATCTTAATACAGAGATGACTTCACAAAGGCACCTGCAGGTTGCTGAGAAGGGGAGACTTCGAGAGCTTGTGCTGCTTTCTTTTCTATTTTTGGTTGGAGCTGAGAAGCTCTTTCTAATAGAAAAGAATGTAAGAGAGAAACAAAGTAGATGTGGCCTCTGCAACTCCACCGCAATTTTGATTTGTAACATAGAACCCCTATTTAGAAAAAGTTATGCATGAGAGAAAGAAAAGTAACCGTCGCATTCATTGTTCAGTTTCCTGTAAATTCTTTGTTCCATCATTTTGCTCACATCCATACTGTTAAATGGGTGAGGTTGATTAAAAAAACGGATGGTCGTCTCTTTCGCACCTAGCAAGTCATAGCATGATTGATCTAGTTGGTGAGTCAATATGCTGGTGTATAAATTAAGTTCCTGTTTGGGAAACTATCAAACCATGGTTTCAGAATATATATTTTTTTTTTTTTTCCAAGTTGATATAAAAGACCTCTTATATACTTATTTGAACACTGTAAAAGCACTTTTAAAAAGTTAATGAATAGGCACAAATATGATATGAGCTTTTTGAGGTTTGGGAGAGGAGATTGGCTTTCATTTCCGCTGAGCGAAGTCAATCCCTGTGTGCGCCCAATAGATTGATGTTGTTGATCACTCTGGCGTTTACCAAAACAACGCCCCATCGCGTAAATGTTAGTACTAGACTGCTAGTAAATCCATATGTATATAATTACCTTCCTACACAATAATTACTACTCCATAAATAACCTTAATGCCCCACTACTTTTTCATCTCACGCTTTTTAATTAAAAGAAGGGATATTACAAGAAAATTAAGACATCCTTTACAAATAACTTCTTTCTTTTATGGAAATAACATATTTTATTCCCCCCGGGGGGGCGACTGCAGAATAAGGGATATTATAAGGGATGTTGCTTTTTGACTGAAAAATATGAATTGGACCCCCACCAAGGATATTTTTCTAATGTGTGTTCTTCCGTACGTTTTAAATTTAGGACTAAATCAATGATATATATACTACTCCCTCCACAGTTAATTATAAGACATATTTAACCGATTTTAAAGAGATTAAGGAGAGGAGTTAAATTATTTAATTTTACTCATTTTTCAAAAATGTCCTTATATAAATTTAAAATGATATAAATAAAAGTGAATTAACAGTCCCTATCACATACCTATCTGACCTAGAATTTTTCTTTCCACACGCTTTCTAATTGAAATAATAGTCTTGCTATATATACATATGTGTGTGTGTACATATAGATCTATACATACACACACATGTAAAAGTACACACACATGTAAATATATATATGTGTGTGTGTTTATATATATATAATCACAAATTAACGTCAGCTGATCGATAAATAAATTAAAATCCAACAATTTAAAAGTTTCATTGACCGGAAGAGTCTACATACCCACATATATATATATACTCATCCAAAACCAAACAGGAGAATAAAATAGGGATATTTTGGAAGAAATTAATAAAAATTAAAATGTTGTCATATAATTAGGGCCAAAACCAACTCTAAAATATTATCCTATAATTAGGACCGGAGGGAGTATTAATGAATCTGCCAATGAGAAGATGACTTGTATTATGATTTGGATCCATCCGATTGTTCAAGGCAGAGACAGTGTCGGAGTGACGTTAATGGATAAGGTTAGAGAAGTTCTTGAAAATGAAGACATAATTTAATAGGATGCAATATTAATGCCAAGTCATGAATTACTATCTGTATTGGTGAGCTGTAAGTAGTTGGACAGTTAATATGGGATTTATGCATTTTTCCCCCCAATTCTATTACTTTGTTTATGGAGTGACAATATTTTTCTTTAGTTTGGTGTATATATCTGTATATATAATCGGCCACTTCTTGCTGGAAATGAAAGGAAGGAAGTAATAAGGAGCAGCAGTGAGAGCGTATGTATTACTAAATACCGCAGGGAGAGCGTATTTATTACTAAATACTCTCTCTGATTCTTAATATAAAACATATTTATCTAATTTAATTAAATTAAGAAAGTTAGTTAATATAATATGTATTTTGGGAACCGTACAAGACTGATATTCATGGAAAGGAATTAATAACGCAGGTCATGTATGGTGAGTTTAGATGAAAGGTGACATGCTGGAGCTTTGCATGAAAGCATTCTACACCATCCTATTTTTTGGTTTTATTTTTAAGTTTTTTTCTGATAACCCTTTAGACCATCTTAGTGTCTGATATTTTTTCTGAATCTTATTGCTAAATATCCGATTAAATGACTTGCTAACTTTTCGATGATGATCCCTCTTTGCAGGGGTGGATCCAGGAAATTACGGAAGGGGGGCACCATTGGCGGGGATCGGGTTCGGGGCGCCCTAAATTTTTTTTTAACAAAGCTTTAAATACATTAAAGAATAAAAGAATATAAAGGAAAAGTAAGACTAAGATCGTTAAAAATAGCAAAGACCGGACATCATATCATATATTTTAACAACAAAAGTATATTACAATAAAAATAATTACAATATCATTCTTCTAGGCCTTAGTTTTTGGAATTCTATCATAATTGACTCATTATCAATACTATCAAATACATCTTTTTCAATATAAGATACTAAGCAATCATTCAACCACTCATCTCCCATCCGATTACTAAGTGTAGTCTTGATGTATTTCATAGTTGAAAATGCTCTTTCCACATGATATGCGATTCTTGCTACAGCAAAGTCAATGCTAACTTTAAAAGTAAATAAACCAAATGATACACAATATGTTTTTTCTTTTCAACCATCCTCTTGGCAAGATCGCTATTCCTTTCAAATTCAAAAAATCAGGATCACTTTGCACATCAACAATATACGCCTCGAAATGTGATATTCAAGCATCACAAAATCATTCAACTCAAAATCTGAAGGATAATAGCCAAAGACAAATTCACACAACTTATTCTTATCAAATGCCAAGAAAGAGTTGCACGGATTTAAACATGACATGCATTCCAAAGAAATTGAACTAACTTCACTAAACCGATCATTCAACTCTTGAAGTTGAGTATCTATAACCGCATAAAAGATGTCAACCTTGAAGTGATGCAGATAGGTAACTCGCTCCTTTACGTTTTGTTCTCCCTTGTAATGCAAGTGTACTTTCCATATCGGGATATCTATATCATGTTTTATACAAAATTCAAGTCTTTCAAATATATTATCCCACCCATTATCTCTCATCTTCAACAATAACACCTTTGAAACTTTTACAAGAGTCATAGCATTCACAATATCTTGATCTTTTCTCTAAAGTGCTTGTGACAACTCATTCGTAATTGCCAAGACCTTGATCATCAAGTGCAAAAGTAATACAAATTCAAAAGTTTCCATACGCATTATAAGGGCGAGGCTTCAAACCTTTTTGCATGCACAAGGGTTGTATCATCTTTTACAATTTCTAGCACATCAAGCACAGGATCAAACAATGTACACAAACTTACCAATGATCGGTAATGTGAGCTCCAACGTGTGTCCCCTCGGTCGTAACAAACTCATTTCTTGATTCAAGCCTGTCCCTGATTGAACATCATCACTAGCAATATTTTTGACTAATTCTTCCAATTGCTTTTCTCTCAAAATATCTGCTCTTTTGCAAGAAGCACCAACTACATTACACACCAACGGTATAAAATTAAAGAAGTCATCAATCAATGCGAAAACCTTTTTTGCACAAGCTACTAGAGCTAACTGAAGTTGATGTGCAAAGCAGTGAACATAGTAAGCGAATTATTTTCAGCTAAAATCAAGCTTTTTCAGACCACTGAATTGACCACTCATATTACTTGCGCCATCATAACCTTGACCACGAATCTTTGTCAAGCTCAAGCCATTTTTGGCAAAAATTAACTCAATCGATTCTTTAAGTGAACTAGTCATGTTGTATTTGAAACATGAACAAGACCAAGAAAACGCTCAATAATGTCACCGTTGTCGTTCACATATCTTAAAACAATGGCCATCTGTTCTTTAGTAGATGTATCACGAGCTTCATCAACTAGTATAGAGAAGAAATTATCCCCAATATCTGAAATAATAGCTCTGGTAACTAAACTAGCAGCAACATGTGTAATATCTTTCTGAATTGAGGGAGCTATCATTTTGAGATTCTCTGGGGCATTATTCAAAGATACATTATTTACCTCCTCATTGCTTTCACAAAGGAATTTTACAAGCTCCACAAAATTTCCCTGATTCATTGAAGCATCTGTCTCATCATGTCCCCTAGGAAAGGCAAACCTTGTCGTATGAGATATCGAATACATCGAATAGAACCATTCGACGAATACGATAATCATGTTTGGCTTTGTCGAAATATCAGATATAACAAGTGTCAATATGTTGATTTTGATTCATCAAATCTTTAAAGATCAAGCACAACTTATGAGTGCTTCCAACTTTCCCAATATGTTTATAAAGCCGTTGTTTGTCTTTCCAATTGCAAAATCCTTATGCCAAAAATGAATCATGACCACCCCTTCCATCACCATGCTCACAACTAAATAGATAACAATGCAAGCAAAATATAGCATCTTTTGATTCACTATACTCCAACCAAGTGCCAAACTCATTGTACCATTGAGGATTGAATCTACGCATTTTTCCCCAATTAAGGTTTGAGGAATGTTGTCAAGTTTTGGTTGACAAGGACCCTTCGTTAGATAAATTCTTCGAATCATTTCCCTTTCTTGAGCACTCTTTGCAATGCTCATAATAGGAAGTCTTTTAGCCGGATCAGAACATACAAATCCGGTGGACCTTCTTGTTGGGGGTTCGACTTGAGGGAGTAGCACACTCATCTTGAGTTAAATCAATAAATGAAGATTCCGGTTGAGAACGTTTAGTTCCACTACCACTTGGCTTTGTAAAAAAAGAACCTACATATCTTTCCATTCTAAGATATGGCAAATGACAAAAAATGAATCAATAAATAATATATTGACACCCAAATCTATATCAATCTAAGCGAGAAACCGGTTCTCAAGACATCAAGATATGAAGCTAAAATATATTTCTAATGCATGCCACGGGGATTGCACATGTAGTATATTTTGAATTACGTAAACGAAGTGCTTTAATTTGTGGGACCATAAAAACATCCCTACTCGTCAAGTTTCGAACCGCTTTGTCTCGGGTCAATCATTTTGTTGGGTTTACTTTCTTCACAGGGGAATATAACTAGATTAATTTCCAACATTTCTTGTTCACATAAAAATTCATTTTCAATTTGAATACTACTATACCAACTAAACAATTGACTTTACCTATTTAACCTTTTCAATTTTTAAATGCATCGAAATTTATAACGCAAAGAAAAGAAATACCAAGTCATAAGGGAATAACGAAGCCTACTCAAGACCCCAAGAGTAACAAAGGAGTTGATAATGCTATTCCAAGGTGATCAAGAGCTTCCTCCACATTAGCATGTCCAATGTGTTTATCCATTATTGTGGCGTATATTTTTTCTATATCACTTTCTAAGCGGTGGTCCTCAACATAACCAGAATTAGAATCAAAACTCGATCCGCAGAACGATTAATGTCCGAACAATACAAACGTATCGAAACACCATAGGTAACAAACACATTCATCGGCAATGAAGATTGATTCAAGCGCATACAAGAACAACAAGCCAATTGTATTGGCTTTCCACGATAAGCAGAGTATTTACAGAAGTAAATGCTAGGTGATTGAATCAAAGTTACATTGTGGGGTGGGCCTTTACTTCTGAAGGTATAATCAAAAGCACGAGATTGAAAAAAAGGGAATTTTAGAGAATATATGTACCTATCAAATCTTCCCATCTTCTTAGGTACTGAGCTTAGGAGAAGAATAAAAAACTCGTGCAAATGAAGAACCAGAAAAATGAGCAATTGTCGTCTTGACAAAACCGAGATATGATTGAAGAGCAATAGAGCAATCACTTTAAAATTTTAAAACCCCCAAATCAGCAATCACGTAAGAAAATCCCCAAATCTCGTAAAACCTAAATAGCAACCCCCCCCCCCCAAATCGCGTAAACACACAAATGTGATGTGAGATATGATTGAAGAGGAATAGAGAGGGAAAAAAAATACCTGGCTTGGAGTGTCGGACGATGGTCGATGATGATGCAAAGATCGGAGTGTCAGTCGGACGGTGGTCGATGGCTCGCTTCTCGCTGGTCGAACGTCGTGGAGAATCTCGGAGGAAGAGGGAGGCCGAGATTAGAGGTAGAGTTTCGGGTCTCTTGGAGGAAGAGTCTCGCATGTGGATCGCCTTGAACCGAGAATGATACGGTGGGTGAGATTGAGAACTCGATGAGAATGACGCGGTCGGGGAGGAAGAAAGAAGAAAGACACGGGGAAAATAAATTTTTTTTAAATTTATTATTTTAATTAATTTAATTTTTTTTTAAAAAAAGGAAAATTTAAGGGTGGGCACGTGCCCCCCAACCCAACACGTGTGTCCGCCATCCCTCTTTGTAGAAATCTCTTTGAGCAAGACGAGATCTTGAACATAGTTTACTCTCCTTGTAGTCTAGCTAATCCATATTATTTATAAGTTACTCGCAACGTTTTTCATTCAAATCAAGTAAAATCTCATAAATTATCATGGAAAAAGTCCATGTTTGATATTTTTTTTTTTTTTTTGTAAATTACGTGCAAGCTATGAAGCTTGGAATGATGAGGAAGGACTAGGCCATGAAAGACTAGTCCTTAGAACATCAAACTAGAAAAACAAATTAACAAAAGCAGACCATCCAGTCTCTGAGAAACATATCTAGGCATCCCCTGGGAACAGAATCAGCACATGGGATGTTTCCTCTCGGAGTATAGTGAAGTTCAACACTCTAGTCTTTGTAAAGCAGATATCTAGTCTTCCCAATAATTTCTCTAAGGGGGTGGTCAACATGATAGTCCCTCATAAGGATGTTGATGGCATCCAATGAATCCGAGTATAGGAGGATTTTGTGAAAGCCCATCTGATTGGCCAGCTTTAATCCTAACATGATCGCGTATATCTCTGCTTCAATCACACTGTGGAAGCCAACGGACTTGTGGAATCCCATCAACCAGCGACCCTGAGAATCCCTCATGACACCACTACAAGCGGCCTAGAGGTGATAACGCATAGAGCCATCTACGTCAATGCGGACCACGTTCGTTGGAGGAGGAGTCCAAGCTTTCTCCACATCCCTGCCAAGGTTACAAATTTGATGTGTCAGCGTTTGATTAGATGCACTCTCCATGAGGAGATAACTACAAGTGTGAAGCATCTCCCTGGTATTTGTGCTTTTGCATTGGAAGAGGAATCTACATCTGGTCGTCCAGAGGACCCAACAC
Organism: Acacia acuminata; assembly: GCA_019022655.1. Classification (NCBI taxonomy): domain Eukaryota; kingdom Viridiplantae; phylum Streptophyta; class Magnoliopsida; order Fabales; family Fabaceae; genus Acacia; species Acacia acuminata. The sequence goes on from JAFJYI010000023.1 coordinate 4,900,458, forward strand.
GCCAAGTTGAAAGTTCTTTGCCAAGAGATATTCTGGAAGCGCCCTATTTCCAGGATTGTGGTTGACATTCCAGTTAAGCCAGTCCTGCACGTTACCTGTGAAAAAATGAGAAATAAAGTCAGGCATCACAAGCTGTGTCCATAAGTTTTTAGCTCTTTGACAATCCCTGATAACATGGATCATGTCTTCCTCGGTGTTACAGCTGAAAGGACAAAGGTTTCCATCAGATAGCCCTTTTCTGGCTCTTAGGGAGTTGGTGACAAGTCTTTCATGACCAACTTGCCACATGAACATTTGACTTTCTCAGGGAGCTTCCACTTCCACAGAAGGGACCAAAAGCTATTGGTACCTGTCTGATCACGACCTGAGAGATAATTATAAGCAAATTTAACAGTAAAGCACCCATCTTTAGCAGCTCGCCAAGTGAAACAATCCGGGGAGGTAGTAGAAGGGGGCTGCATTTTTAAAATAGAATTTATAATTGTAGGAGGTAAAATGCTCCGCCATCCATTAACGTTCCATCTCCCGTTACTCAAAATATGGTCTCTAACCGTATCTTCGACGTTGACCAAGGATGAGTCGTGAACAAATGTTATGAGGGGGGCGGTCAAGGGGAAGCCAGAGGTCCTGCCAGAATTTAGTATCGCTCCCATTGTTAACCTTTCTTCCAATACCAGCAAGAAACCTATCCCAGACCTCAACCACCACCTTATAGACAGACGAACAATTCCTCTTTTTAGAAACCTGAGGCACAGAGGAGTGACCACAATTATACTTGGTCTAGAGGCATTGGGCCCATAGAGAATCCTTTTTCGTCAGGAGATTCCAACATATCTTCATGATAAAAGCTTTATTGTGGCGTCGGAGATTTTTAAATCCAAGCCCCCCTGCTTCTTAGCTTTAGTAACTTTGTCCCAAGCAATGAGATGCATCTTTTTCACCTCCTCAGCCTGAGACCAGAAAAAGTTCCTTGATATCTTATCAAGCTCGTTAATAATACAAATAGGAAGGAGGGTTGATTGCATTTGATAGCTAGGCAGAGAGGATAAGACCGATTTAATCAAGACAGTGCGACCAGCCATAGTTAAGAACTTGCTTTTCCACGTGGATGGTCTTTCCCTGGTTTTTTGAACAATGTGATGATATGTGGCTTTGGTCATCCTCTTATGGATGATCGGGACTCCCAAATATTTCCCAAGATCATGGGTGATTCCAATGCCAAGGAGTTGACTTAGCTCAAGTGCTTTGTTAAAATTGACATTACTGGAGCAAAACATACGAGACTTGGCTAGGTTGATTCTGTGCCCAGAGACCTCGAAGAAACTTTGCATCACATTGCGAACCTCAACCATTTGGTGAGTAGAGGCCTCAGTGAAAAGAATTAGATCATCGGCGAAGAACAGATGAGAGATGGCGGGGCTCCCTCTCTTGAAGGTGAACGGCTTCCAGCGCCCGGCCTCACATTCAGCTTTGATTAGGTGACCCAACCTTTCCATACATAGGACAAAGATATATGGGCTCAGAGGGTCTCCTTGTCTAACCCCTCTTGACGGTGTAAAACTCGGGCTTTCATCACCATTCCAGAGGACAGACGTAGATGAGGTGGAAAGACAAGTCATGATGAGGTCAATGAGATTGTTGTCGAGTCTCAAACATGTTAGAGTATTCCTTATGAATCCCCAATCAATCTTGATGGCGACAAATCCTTTCTTCTTACCCTTCATTCTTATAGAGTGGATGATTTCCTGAGCAATGATAATGTTATCACAACTGGATCTGTTGGCAATAAAGCTGCATTGCTCAAGGCTTATAAGGTGGCCCATAACGTCTTTGAACCTATTTGCCAAGACCTTAGTTATGATTTTGAAACTGACGTTGCACAGGGATATAGGCCGAAATTCCTTTAAGGTAGAAGGGTGATCAACTTTAGGGATGAGGACAGTCTTGGATCTGTTAATACTAGCCGTAAAGGAAGGGTTACTAAAGCACTCCTCAATGAATTCACATATTTTATCCCCAACGGCATTCCATTGCGATTGGAAAAAGTGGGCCTGGAGGCCGAGGGCCTTAAAAGCTCCCATGCCAAACGTTGCATTCTTTATTTCCATCCTGGTAACCCTCTTTGAAAGCATTTGTAATTCGCGATTATCAATGACAAGAAAGTTAGAGCACCATCCGTTAGGGTCTTTCACATATGAGTCACGAGTATAGAGATTGGAGAAAAAATCGTGGGCCATTTTTTTAGCCAGATTATGCGCTTCAATCCATTCCCCTGCCTCATTTTGAATGGCTCCAATACGCTGCTTCTTTCTTTTGATAACAGTTGATGCATGAAAGAACTTGGTGTTCCTATCTCCGTGTTGGAGCCATTTGCTTCTCGATTTTTGGAACCAATAGATTTCTTCTTGAGTAGCCAATTTGTGGTATTCCTCCCAAAGTTGCTTTTCCAACTTAAATAGGCCAGTACGCAAGTTCATTTTCTGACACCGGTCAATACCCTCCAAGCGACGAATGAGCTCTTTTTTCCTCTTAGAGAAATTACTGACACGGCTATCATTCCATTCCCAAGCAGAAATTTGGAAATGTTGAAGACCTTGGAGCTAGTTCCTGTCCCACCAGGCTTCTTTAGTAATGTCCTTGAACTCATTCTCCAAGGTCTATGCAACCTGATAAGAAAAAGGCCTCTGAGGGCGAGGAGCAAGGTTCGAAGGTTTAGAGTTCACCACCACAACCCTGTGATCGGATTTAAATTTAAGCTCATGACAGACACTGAAAGTGGGAAAGCTACTAATCCAATTGAAATTTGAGAAAACCCAATCCAGCCTCTCTTTTAATCCACGTCTTTCCCAGGTGAATTTCTCACCGAAAATTTTTGCCTCAATAAGCCCAGTTTCACCAATACAGTCTTTGAAGTAGCGCATGGAGGCCCAGGGTGGGTCAGCTCCACCTAACTTGTCCGTAAGGGATAAATAAGTATTAAAATCACCCAAGACTAGCCAAGGGAAGGTAGAATTAGAAGCAAAAAGGCGAAGGGAATTCCAAAGGGCCATTCTTCCAACTAAGGTAGTCTCACTGTAGACAATAGTTAGGAGGTTCGTGGTATTACTAGCAAGGTCTCTGACATGGCAGTGCAGTAATTGAGTAGTGGATATAAGGTATGTAATATCAAAATCATTCGAATTCCATAAAAGCCAAATGCCCCCAGAAAACCCGGTAGCTTCCACCCGCATCCAATGACTGAAGCCAAGCTTCCAACAAACCTTATCAGCCCTATCACCACTTATTCGAGGTTCCAGAAGACGAAGAATGTTAACATAGTATTTATTGATAATATCTTTGATTCTTAGGGGGAAAGATCGGCTACCGGCACCCCTACAATTCCAAGACGCAATAATCATTAATAAAATAAAATAAGAGGAGATGAGAAGGGAATACTTACCTGGGCCATCCGTCTCCACCTCCGTGTTGCTTCTTAAGTTGCGTTTCAGCCACATAGGTGCCATTGGCTTTTAAGAAATCTGGAGCAACATCGTCGTTAGGATCCCAATGTTCAGGAGGCTTCAAATCATTAAGGTGAGAAAGATCCTGAATTGGTCCTGAAGGTGGGACGGCTAGGAGTTGACATTAGCGTTTACATTCCTTGAGGCTTTGTAAAAGATTTCCATGAACTATATTGTGTGCCCGCTGCCCCTTTGATATCTTGTCATTTGTTTTTTTGTTGGAAATAGATTTGACCAATTCATTGGAATTATTAGGATTGGCTTGAATCATGCTCTCCAAATCAGCTTGGCCCTGTTGCATTTTCTCATTCTGAACCAAATTGGATGGCCCAACCGAATTAGGTGGCCCAACTGGATTAAGCCCAGCCAAATTAGATGGCTCCATTTGCATTCTTTCAAACACAGATGGCCCAATCGAATTAAGCCCAGCGAAATTAGATGGCTCCAATTGCACATTTTCAAGCCTAGATTGGCCCACAGCAACCAGCGATTTGGATGGCCCTTCTCGGTCAATATGGTTTCCCTGTCCACTAGTGGGGGCCACCGATTTGACCTCTTTTAATGTATACACAGATTTTGACTTCTGCCCCAAATTATGCGTTTGGCCGAGAGAGACTGTCGGTGGGTTTTCTATCTTTTTTTTTATTCTGAATCGCCGTCCTAGTTACTAGGACCCTATCGTTTCCATTAATTGCTTGCCCAGGGAAGGTGGTACCGTCAATACGATCTTTTGCTCCATGGCTCATCGAGGTATGGTCGGATGTCAGATGAGCATCATCTTGAAGATCCTGTATCGCTGCATAACGTGATTTCTGGCCATGGGAGGACGCTTGCGTCAGCTTCAGTCCGTTCTTCGAGATTTGCCGTTGGTCTCTGGGATCATGCTGTTGGGGAAGGCGGACTCGGTTTGGTCAACTCTCACGCCTGTGGCCTGCTCTCCCATAGTTGAAGCATATCATGGTAAGTCCCTCATACTCAACGTTGAATATTGATTCGGCAATAATCACTTTAGGAATTAGTTTCTTCTGAAGGTTGAGTTCCAAACAAATTCTGACAAATCTTCCTCTCTGAATTTTCGATGCTGATTCATGGCAATCTTGAAGAGTATTCATGTCTATCTTTAGTGTTCGCCCAATTCGATCCCCAATCCTTGAAATACAATGCTTGTTATAGCAATGCAGGGGAACGTCAGGGATGCGAACCCATGTTGCCACACGACCCAGCGGATTCTAGTATGGGTTAAAGTATGGTGTCCATCTTTGGATCAAAACACAATGTCCTCGATCACCCAAGGGCCATCGTACATAACCTTTCTGTAGTGCGACCTCCATTGCTCTTGATCTTGAATCTGACTACGAAATAATTATTTGGAACATCAATGAGTTCAAAGTTGGAAAATCCCCATAGCTTGCTCAACAGGTCTTTTAGGACAAATATGTTGAATTTCCTTCCAAGGATAGTGAGGATAAGAGCGTAGTTCCAAGGCTCATACCATTCATTGTGTTCTTCCTCAGTGCATGGTGCGACCGGATACAGCTCCATAAGCTTCTTCATTTCGTATGAGTCTTCAGGAACCTTCCAGCATATGTCTTTGTCATTGGTGAATAGGTCGTCTTCCTCCATAACATGATCGGCATGTGCAATGCCATTGAATCCCAGCAAGGAGGCACGGTAAGACGGAAATTTTTTCCCCATACACTCGGGTTGTTTTGCTGTTTCAGTCTGATGCTCTGTTTCTTTGTCTATCATCCTGTCGTCCATAATTACCTGTGGAGTTTCTTCCCATTTAGTTTTTTTTTCCGGTCATCTTGGCCCTCTGTAGGTGGCCGGTCCGGCGGGAGCTTTTGTTGCCCAGCATCAGTCGGTGAGAGAGCTTTGTCGGAGTCAAGAGTCATGATAACCCGTCCCCATGTTTGAAAATTTGACTGGCCACAAACACCTGGTATGATTTTGTATACAAAAGGTGCTGGCACTGCACAATTTTATACACAAAAGTATTAATACTTAAATTTGGGTTTTTTAGAAAATATATTTTTGAAATAAAACTTATTTTCACCAATTTTCCCTCAGAAACGATTGAAGCATGTCGCTTATTATAAATGTTTTTCATGACTGATTTAAGAAAACATGATGTGACGTGGGTGTGTGGTGTGTGTTAGAATTTAATCCTCAAAAACTGAATGAGAAGAGTACATACAAAACTATTTTAAATCGTAAGAGACGATATATATATAATTGGAAATTAACGGCGAATGGTAGTTGAGAAATTAGGATTCCATTTAATGAAGCAAGTTGGCTATTTCCCTCATTCAAAGCCATGGACCTCCCTCGATCTGTGCTTTTTCCAATTCTAGAGGGAATTATATTATTATTGTTGTTGTTGTTATCGTCTTTTAAATGTGTATATATATTGGTGACCAAGCCGGACATCACTACTACATGCTATCACTTGTCACTTGTCACCAACCGACTTGGGCCTTCCCAATTTATATATGTGTCTCTCCCATGAATAAAAGATACAACTCTTTCATACCAAAAAAAAAAAAAAAAAAAAAAAAAAAAAAAAAAAAAAAAAAAAAAAAAAAAAAAAAGATACAACTCTTCCTTTTTAAATAACGCTAAAACGAATTATCTCTTGTTTTTTGGTTTAACTGATGAAGGGGTCAAACTTTTTCATCTAAAAGGAGGGGGTTCGATTCTGGAGTTGGTCAAGGCTCTGGAGGAGGTATTCTAGGGCTCTACGAAGCAGTGCTAACGTTGGACGGAGGTGGAGGTATGTGTACTCTCTAACCCATTATTTTCTATAGATTGGGCTCCAAGCACCCTGCCCTTGGATTGTGGGTGAGCCCAATCTCTATCCTAAAATTTATATATATATATATATAAACGCTAAAACGAATTAATGGCCCCTTATTCATCAATGTTTATATATATATATATATATATATATAAAATTAAACTGCTGCCATCATATAACTTGTGGTCCCCACGCAATTTTCCAACAATAATCCCCTCTAAAAAACTCTTGAGAAAATATCAATGAGGTTCTAAGGAAGAGAAAAAAATATTTAAAAAATCTCAACCTCAAATTTTCTATAAAAAAAGTCTCGTTGTCAAAATGATTTTTCATGTTATTAAATGACTTTTCTTATTGTTAAAATTTTCGTATGAAAATATTGTTGTCAAAATGACTTTCCCTGTTGTCAAAAATTTTCTTAGTTTTTCCTCCGATATATAGAATTTTAGAAACTTCAAAAAATTTTAACAACAGGAAAAATCATTTTAACAACAAGACTTTTTTAACATTAGAATTTGGTAATACATATAAAAAATTGGGGTTGTAACTTTTTTGATATTTTTTCTTTTCTTTAAGACCTTATTGATATTTTCCCAAAATTCTTAAGTATTAATGCTATAAATTTAAAAAGAAAGTAAAGTAATGAATTTATTATATTTAAAATCAAGAACAACCTATTAACTAGCTTTTACGCTAATTCATGTTGAAATTAGTATTTTTACAATTTTTATTACTACACTGCATGTAAAACAACAACAACAAAAAAAACAAAACAAAGGAAACTGTTGGGATCAAATAATAATAAATTGGGATGGTCTATGTGTTTTATGTATTATAAGACCTATTTGTAAGTTACATTCTCAATATGTTTCACTCGTTCATTAAGAAAATTTTTAAATCTTATCAACTTTAACTTAAAATTTAACTTTTTCAACTTTATTTTCATTAAATATACATGGTGTCCCATGAAAATAAATTACACACCCAGTAATAAATAAATCATAAATTTGTGATTATGATGAGGAGTATTGCCTTTGCAGATTTTGATATTATTATTTTATTTTATGTTTTTCTTTTTTAAGAAAAAAAGGAATGGCTGACTAATATTGCTGCGAAACAAGGAATAGAATTGAGCAGAACATGGAACCGACCGCCGAGTGAAGTGAAATGACTCGATTTGTACGAACAGATATGAACTTAATGTTCAACGCCCCCTCCTATCTATCTCTCTAACTGTTCCTCTGTACGAACCAATGGCGCTTACGTATACTCACCTTCCCTTAATTAAAATCACAGAGAATCACCCTTAGCTTCTTCCTCCTCTATATACTGCTCAGTAGTCCTCACTTGGCCCCCATACTCTTACTATATCCTTCTCCTTCAATTCAGTATTCCTTACTGATCCCTCGCAGCCATGGTGCTCCCTCAACAAGATGAAAGCTTGGTCTACGACATCAGGCTCTCCTCCGTGGGCCCCTCCCACGTCTCCGGCACCGATGTCTTCCACAGCCCTAGCGGCCTCGACCTCGCCATGAAGCTCCACTACCTCAGAGTGGTCTACTTCTTTAACAGTGAGGCTGTCCGAGGGCTCACCATCATGAAGATCAAAGAGGCCATGTTCAGCTGCTTCAACCACTACTTCATCACCTGTGGCCGCTTCCGGCGATCAGAATCCGGCCGTCCCTACATCAAGTGCAACGACTGCGGAGCAAGGTTCATCGAGGGTAAGTGCAACAAAACCCTACATGAGTGGCTCCAAATGAAGAATTGGCCTCTACACAAGCTCCTCGTTTCTCACCAAGTGATTGGTCCTGAATTATCCTTCTCCCCTCCCGTTTTCTTGCAGGTACATCCATACATACATATGAATTATTATCATTCATTTTGACAGTATATTGATATCTGGGTACAAAGATATTCATCTGTTTAAATCAGGGAATATAATTGTAAATCACGAGATGGCATGATGAGAAGAATATAGTACCCCACAGCCAGATGGATTTGTGTTCCTCATATTTTAATATTCAAGCAGCTGGGCAAAACGCCCCCACACCTTCATTAATGGCCGAGGAGGGGTCATGATTGTTTGGCAATGTCGGCCAACATCAATACTCACTCCCACTGGATTTATATACCCTAGCTACAACATATACATAACATGCAATTTTAAACGCTGCTTTCTTTTCTTTTTTTTCTTTTTTGGAAAAAAAATAATATTAAACAAGGGGTTTGTTACTTAATTATTATTAACCCAATCCTAAATACAGAATAAAATTTACAGTACAATTTCCATTAAGACTGAAAGTCCCTAGGGTGACTAGTCACACACCCCTTTATTAATATATACATACACAAGTGTTCTCATAGGCAATATAATTAAGAGTCGCTTTATTACATAGACTTTGTTTCTTATGCGCATCAAACTTGGTTGACATCCTTAAAACTGGACTAGATTTTTGTTTATATATAAAACTCCCTCCAAATTAAAGTAGATTTTTATCATCTATACCATATTCTAAAGGTGTATAATCACAATACAAAAATAAAAGATAGAGGATATATCCTACGCACGCAACACTTTCATTTACAGTAGTACTGTATATGTTGGCCAAAATTTCTTTTTTTAACAGTACTATATAGGATAACTTTTTTTTTTTTTTTTTTTTTTTTTTTTTTTTTTGACCATGTATATGACAAACAAGTTTAAACAATAAAATATGATACTGCTATATCAAGATAAGGCATCTTCTTCAATGTGCCATGATAAATGTGCCTTTCCTTAATTTATTGTCCTCGAACGAGAAGCCCCACCTCATGGCTTACACTCTCACACAATTTTACATATTTAAAAATCCTAATTCAGCTTTTTATTTAAATCTATTTAGAAAATTACTCATTTTTTCCAGTTTGGTCTCTAAGCGTAGATTTTTATCACTTTTTGTGAATCAAATTCCTCAAATAAATTTCTTCCGTAGGTGACTCAATTCACATGTGGGGCGATGTCATTGGGCCTAAGTTGGGCCCACGTTCTCGGGGATCCTAATTCGGCTGCTGAATTCATCAATAGCTGGGGCCATGCCATGGCCGGTTTGGGCCTCAAGCCCATCAATATTCCACGACCACTCCCAACGGCAGCCCAAGAGCCCCATCCCCAATCCCCACCCGGACCGGGTCCAGTCACGGTAAAACGGATTGATCCGGCGGGAGACCACTGGATACCCGCCAATAACTGCAAAATGGACACATTCTCCTTCCACCTAACAAGCTCTCAGATGAATTACCTTCAAGCACAGATCTGGGGTCCAACAGCTGACCAAACCCCTCCTTTTGAATCTCTGTGCTCCGTAATCTGGCGGTGCATTGCAGCGGTCAGACGAGGACCCGGATCTGGATCCGAACCCAATAAAGTGACTGTATGCAGGAAAGATCCAAGTCATGAGAAAAACCAGGATGTGCTAGGCAACAAACAGATCATAAGCAAGGTTGAAGCTGAATGTTCAATAGTGGACTCAGATTTGAAGAGACTGGCCATGATGCTGGCTGATGAAGGAGTGGACGAGAGGAAAGAGATTGAGGAAACAGTGGATAGGGACGAAGGTGTGAATGATTTATTTGTGTACGGGGCAAACCTGACATTTGTGGATTTGGAAGAGGTGGATTTGTATGGACTGGAAGTGAATGGCTATAAACCAGAATTTGTTTATTATAGCATTCAAGGTGTTGGAGATGAAGGAGCTGTTTTGGTGCTTCCATGGCCAAAAGGTTCAGTGAAAAATGGTAGTGAAGGTCGGTTTGTGACCATCATATTACCAGAAGATCAATTAGGAAAGCTCAAGTCTGAACTCAAAAACAGTGGCCTCTTGCTTTGACGCTCACTATTTCAAATCCTACTTCATATATATATGTGTGTGTGTGTGTGTTTAAGCAATATCTGTGTGTGTGTGTTGTTACTTGTAAGGGTTTGAGCTTATCAAGAGAGTTGCTTTTTTAGTACGAGTATGTGGATTAGTATAAAATAAACTGTTTTCATATTCCAAAAAGAAAAGGTTGTTTAATTTTCATGTGTGTTTATGCATGCATACCAAGCAAATTTTGTGTTTTGTCATGTTTTCTTTTTGTTTTTTCAATTAAAAGGGTAGACACTAATGACTTGAAGTCATAAGTAGGATCAATCTCATTATCTCTTACTTAGAAGAAAGCTCTCATACCACTAAGATTGCCTATAAGGCTGACTCTTCGCCTATTTTTCTAATTTTAATTGTATGATAAGTAATTGAAAGCTTGTTACTAACTTTTACTTAGTGACTAATGTAAGAGATTAAATAACGTTTCATAGAAAGAAAAAAGAGAGATTAAATAACTTGTTGTAGGTGACGTTTGAGTGATAAACATAAGGGAAGATGTAAATACTAATAATAAAGATTTAATCAATTTTGGGGAGATTAAGGAAATAAGTTAAATTAGTTAATTTTACTCATTTTCTTAAAATGTCCCTATATAAATTTAAAATGACAAAGTAAAAGTGAATCACTAGCTTTTGTCACATACCTTTCCGAGCTAAAATTTTTCTTTCCACGCGCTATCTAATTAAAATAATGGTTTTGCTATATATACATACATATGTGTGTGTGTATGTACACACACAGACACCCACACACACATCTGTGTGTTTATATATGTGCATATATATATTGACAACACACACATGTATACATATATGTGTACACACACATATATTGTCAATGTAAAATACAAAATTTAAAGCAAACCATGCTAAAGCCGTGAACATCAAAACTCATTCCAGACACCAAGCAACACACACACAAAATGCATAGTTCAATAAAATATATATGTGTGTCTATATATATTTGTGTGTAGATACACAAATATATACATACACACATATATACATACACACACACATTTAAAAGTTTTACTGACTAGAAGAGTCTACACACTCACATACATATATTCATCAAAAATCAAATACACTTGAGAGAATAAAATAAGGGTACTTTAGAAAAAAGTGACAAAAATTAGAATGTTATCCTATAATTAGAACCAAAACCAATTCTCAAATATTGTCTTATAATTAGGACCGGATGAAGTATATAATTGATAAAGTCAAAAAAAAAAAAAAATTCTGAACTATGTTATATATAGGAGCTGATCATTCATACATTCAGATACATTATGGTCAGTAGTTAACTACGTACACATCATATATAATATTGAATACAAAAAGGACAGAAACCAAAACCAACACTAATTATAAATTGTGTCTGTCTCTGGTTTTAAAAGGAGAGGCCATATGTTTTTGTGATGACGATATGTTAGTGGAGGAGTAACATCACACGTATGAAAGCAGAACAGATGGTGGGATTCATGCATAAAAGAAAGTGAACTACAACTATCATTTTGGACAATGGATTGAGTCAAATCATTCATTAATTAAATGATGAAATAAGTCGCAACTACTAAGCTGTCTATTTATTATTACTTGAAAAGGCAACTTGAGATGACAGATGAAAGCACATGGAACTTACAATATTATTATGGAGGACCCTGAAATATTAATTTCAACGGTTAATATTCCTTCATGAGACTGTTGCCTCACCTGTAAAACTTGTGTTATATGTGTGATCTATACACGTGGCTGCTTTACGATTAATCATGCTTCATTGATAAACTCAATATATTTATTATATAATCAGCGACATCATATGTAGAGTGATTATTAAGAATATTGTATTCACTCTTAAAATGCATGCATATTTCAGTAATCGTGAGAAATAAGTAATAAGTGTTGGAATTTAGGATAAAATCTCATGGGTTATAAATAAGAAGAAGGTTGGAAAAGAAGAGGACAAAGAAAGAAGGAATGTGTGCGTGGATAGAAATCCTACATTAGTTGGAGGGTATATAAGCCCCAATTTTACTCCTCCTAAATGGGCCCTTGGGCCAATCCACTTTTGTGGAGGGGTGAGGATTTAGGTGACCCTTGGTCCACCACACGCGCGTGCGTCGCCGCCGCCGTCATCCATCTGGCCTTTAATAATTTCTTTTTTGCCCTTCCGAGTTTTTTCAACCAGCGGCTACGTGTTGTGATCCGTTCGGATTGTTCGCTCCGTTTTAATGCGTTTGTTCGTGCGACGCACCAGTTCGCCAGCAAGGGATGCCGGTCACTTCTATCCGTTCCGTTCTGGTGCGTGTGTTCGCACGACGCACCAATTTGCTGCAATAGTCAAGTCCATCCGGTCATTTTTTTCTCGTCGTCTATAAATAGGGCGCCCTAGTCACAAATTTAGGTTCCAGATTTTTCAAAAAAATTGCATACACCAAACATATTTTGTGCGTTCCGAAAGCAGACTCGTTGGATTCACTTGGGCTTCAGACTGAAAGAGCCATCATTCTGAAGACGAATAATCTGCTCTATCCTGGGAGGCAATTGCTCAGCAACATTTGACATCCATATTGAGAGAGAAAAATTGTCTTAAGGAAACAACGTATGCTGGGCCCAGATTTCTTCACAGTTCATTACCATATTTGGTAGTCTTGTGAGTTCGTTTATGGTTTTTCATATTATACAGACCTGTTGTATGTTTGCTGTATGCGCTCTTTAATAATACAAATTCTTATTATACTATATAAGTAGTATCTGTTTACAGTATATTCAATATCTACCTATTTAGTATATTTTCAACAACAATAAGTAAATTATATGATGAGATTTGCAGTCTTATTTATTTATTTTTAATGCATATTTCAATAATCGTGAGAAAAATGATTTTTGAAGTTTCTAGTTTTTAATTAGGTAATAAGTCCCTTTGATGATCTATTCATGCATGGTAGTTGGTATGGGCTTTATTAGCTAGCGTGATAATTAATTTCAATGTCTCCCTCAGTTATTAATTTATTTACTCTTAATTTAATTTTGTCAACTTTATTTCTTCATGAAAGTAAACGTCTTTTAATTTAAATGACATACTCTCACATGTAACACTGTTACTGATGATGATATGATGAATCGAGATAGGTAAGACAAGCAAACTTCATCATGGAAGCAATTGTGATTTTTATACTTGTATTGTATATCAACTTCTCCGTATACGAGATTCATAACATCTAGGAATTGAGAGTTTAAGAGGGGGGAAATAACCATGTGATGATTACTACTACAAAAAATGGCTTCTTTAGGAGACGTCCATTTTCAAAAAAGGAAGTAAACAATAAAGATGATAGCATTTTTATAATTATGTGAAGGTTTTTGACGTCTTAATTTTGAAAAAGGACGCCAAAAGTTACTTTTGGCGTCCTAATTCAAAATTGGGATGTCTAAATAGACACTTTAGCGTCCCAAAAGCAATTTAAGACGCTAAAGAAGTGTTTTTGGCGTCCTAAAAGGCATTTAGGATGCCAAAAGAAGTGTTTCTGGCGCCTTAAATTGACTTTTGGATGCAAAAGCAGCGCTACTAGTTTTTATGTTTCTCGCACTACATAGCACGTGCACAAAGCATGAGTATCTTCCCTTCTTCACTCATCGTTTTTTTTTTTTCATGTTTCTCACACAGCACAAGCACGAAGTCCTATTTCTTCCCTTCTTCACTCATCATCGTCTCCCTCTCATACTCATGGATCTTGATCCACCACTTGTCTTCCCTTCTTCTCCAACTCATTCTCGCCGCCGCCGCTCCCACAACCTCCTATGCTCCTTTGCCTTCAATTCGAGTTAGTTACCGCTCCCATGGCCTCCTCTGCTCCCATGGTTCCTTAGATCTGCAAAAGACGGAGGCGGATTTGAAGAAACGCCTGTTGGATCTCGTGACAGAGATTGTGGGAGGGATGACGATGGCACTATGGTTCTACCGGATCTGGAGAAATGCTCCACTCCCATGGTTCCGCTAGATATGTTTTTTTTTTCCTTGATTTATATATAATACATAATGGTGCTACTATGTTGTACGTTGGTTTCTGATTTTGATTCTCCTGGGCTCATAGAAATTTCTCAAATCTATTTGGCACCATTCCGGCATTCAAGCTTATGTCGGCACTATTTTTTTTTTTTTTTCTTTTTTTTTTTCTTTTTAAAAAAAGCAATATAGTGTCCTAAATGTTTTAGGACACTGTAAGTCTTTACTTTGGCGTCCTAAATTTTTTAGAATGCTGCAAGTCCTCACTTTCTATGCCTCCTATATAGGTGTCCTCAAGAAAAAAGACTTAGAAAGGCTAAAAAAAGGATATTATAAAGCTTTTTCTAGTAGTGATAAAAGAAAACATTAATTAATTATGAACATGGAGGTTGGATTTATAATATATATGTTGGTGAGGCAGTTGAAGCAGTCACTGATATACATATATCTATCGGCAGATGAGCAGTTTAAGATTTATATTTTATTTTTAATATATACTAGTAAGGATGTATAAACTTTTTGTTTGTTTGATAAAATTCAACTTCGTTGTTGAAAATGTATTGAATAAGTAGAAATTAAATATATAGAAAACGGATACTATTAATATAACATAACAAGAATCTGTATTATTGAAATAGCACAAACAGAGAGCATAGAGTAGGTCTGTGTAATATGAAAAGGCGATAAACGAACTCACAAGACTGTCAAATATGGTAATGAACTATGCAGAAATCCGAGCTTAACGTACGTTGTTTCTTTAAGACAATTTTGCTCCTTCAATACGGATGCCGAAAGTTTCTGAGCAATTGCCTCCCAGGATAGAGCAGATTATTCGTCTTTAGAAAGATGACTTTCTCAATCTGAAGCCCAAGCGAATCCAATGAGTCTACTTTCGAAATGCACAGAATGTTTTGTATATGCAGTATGCGAGAAGGAGTGTATATAGAAAAAATCAAATACAATTTTGTGACTATGGCGCCCTATTTATAGACAACGAAAAAACTTGATCAGATGGACTCGTCTATTGCAGCGAACTAGTGCGTTGGGAGAATAGACGCACCAGAATGGAACGAACAGAAGCGACCGACGTCCCTTCTTTGCGGGCGGGTGCGTTGCACCAACGACGCACTGCGGAAACGGGTAATTATTAAACGTTCGGGGTCAAATTGGAAATTCAAAAAATAATTTAATAAACAATTTTTTTTATTTCACACACGCGCGAATCGGACTAGGCGACGCGTGACAGACCGAACCGAGCTTCCGGACGGACGGCGGCTCGCTCGTGTGGTGGACCAAGGGTCACCTAAGTCCTCACCTCTCCACAAAAGTGGGTTGGCCCAAGGGCTCATTTAGTAGGAGCAAAGTTGAAGCTTATATACCTTCCAACTTCTCTCCAACTAATCAATGTGGGACTTCTATCCACACATACATTCCTTCTTACTTTATCCTCTTCTGTTTCATCCTTCTTCTTTTTCATAACCCATGAGATTTTATCCTAAATTCTAACAAACTTCACAACCAAATGTCTAACTATAAAGACCTGAATCTGCAACGGACTCATCTGATTTATGTAATATGACCATCCTATAGTCCCCAGCTGAAAAGACCCTTCCTCACTAAACAATAATAAACCATAATGTTTTCGTTAAACCGAATTAATAGGTGATTAAGGAAAACCCTTTTATTTTCAAAAATAAGCACATCGGAGTCCAGGGCACAAATTCAGCCCACAAACTCACTACAGCAAATTTATAGCTCTGAGCACAATTGACGAATACACAGCCCACGAGACTTACAACAACATATTCACAACAAATGGTCCCCACCAAAACATTTTCCACACAAGTTTTGATTGCGGATTCACCAAAATATTATAGTATATAGAATAAAATATTCGGTCTTACAGCGGATAAACAGCCATCCGGTAAATATAATATTTCCAAAACATGAGGGCCCTAAAATGACAATATATAATCCATACAGCACCATTACCAAAAGAGGCTTACGAAGATCGCAATTACTATGCCTCTGGCTGCTTCCCTTAGCTTTTAAAAGGATTAGAGGTGTCGCTTGAAAAATATTGATAATGACGGGGTGAGACATAAAGTCCTAGTAACCGAAATTAATTTATCAAGTATGTAGATAAGGATTACAGGTCAGAGAAACAGGTTTACTAACATATTTATAAAATCAACAAGAAGTAGTTAATTAATCCATAATAGATAACAATAAGTAGAACCATCCCCACTCATCCATCCTACTCCTCCTTATATCGTCTGGACATGGTACAGCCTATCAGTGCTAGTATACCTGGCCAAGGTTAGCTAGTCACTTCAAGAATATTGTCCCCTCCCGTGTCACCACCGATATACCGTAACAGGAAGATATCCGCTCAAAACACTCAACTCAAATTCCAGGCTAGGAATGAGAGAGCTGATGAGCACAATTTCACCCTAAATCTCTTCCACATAACCAAACATATTTCAAAACAGATAAACAGTATGTCACTATAATTTTCAAAAACACAGTGCAATATATTACTCCATAGACAATATCTCACAGCAATTACAACGGCTACCACAACAACAATTTCAATAACAAGATTCACTCATATATACATGTAGAATAGAAAATACACTGCTTCACTCAAATAACTACATATTTAAATATACACATAATTTTCAAAACACATGTCAGTAGTATATATGAAAATAAGGTTTAGTAAACACCTTACATTCCAAAACAAGCACATGAAATAAATTAACCCCGGTTACTTCAACTCCAAGCTAAACCTTATCTTGAGGAGTAAAATGTGAATAATCATCGGTCACAAGTAAACTTTACATTATCACAAATATAACTTGTGTAACTCAAAATACATAAATTATAATAATAATATATTATTGTAGTAGAAACTGAAAATAATAGTTTTATTCTTCAAATTTCAAAACTAAACCGATTAAAACTTCAATAATATCTACATTAACCCAAAATAAATTATTTATACAACTTTTAATTGGTAGAAATATGAGGTAAGATGTAAATCCTAAATTCCTTAAATAGAAAAATTAATTTAAATTCTTGCAATAACAATTCAATAAAACTAAACCGATCAAAACTGGTTATTAATTGCTCTATACATATATACAAATCATCCATTACCAAAACTCAAAACTTTTTCAAAATCCTAATTTCAAAATTTTCACTAATCAACACGATATTACCTTCATTGAAAAGAGAAAAATATCTGAAACAACTTTTATGAAGAAAGTTTATTGAAAAGAAGTTAATCTAACTACCAAAATTATCTTATAAAATAAATAACATACCTTAAAAGACCTAAATATTGTTCCAACCTTCTTTTCTTTCTCTTTTCTTCACTCTCACACAATCATTCCCAGTTCTCCACTGCCAGACACCCACACCCACACACCAAATCTCACCAACACACACACACCACACCACCCCACCCCACATACATACATATAGGAAAAAAGGGGAGGGGTAATAATTACCCCTTCCCAAAAAATAAATTTTATTTTTTTTAAAAATTTTAATTTTTTTTTCTTTTCTTCTTCCACACATAGCTTCACTCTTTTTTTTTCAAATGGAAAAAATTACCACAAGAGCTCAAACCTTATTTTAATAATAATAATAATATTATTATTATTATTTTCTCTCTACTACAATTTAATTACAATAATCACATATGATTATTTTATAATTACAATTAAATCCTAAAAATAGAATTAGGATGTTACACTAGCCGAATTAATCTCGATATATAGAAACACGTTGTAAACCTTGTTAATTAATGTCATGATTAATATTATAACAAACACATACATACTCTAATTTATTCCTTATGGGACAAAAGGGAGGGAGTTGTAAACCTTGTTAATTAATGTCATGATTAATATTATAACAAACACATACATACTCTAATTTATTTCTACGAGGTGTTCGTTCCTCACTTGTAAAGTGGTTGGACGTTGCAATTTTCTTTTTTGGTTGCTTATCCGGTTCATTAGAACTTTCGGTTCCAATTAATCCGAGATTGCCCCAAGTTGGGGCCCACAGTTGTAGGGGAAGAGCTTCCAATATCATTTTCTCCATTCCCACGCTTCAAATCAAAGACGTGGTTAAAGAAGAGTAAGCCTTTTATCACTTGCTTCTAATAGATATTGGTTGGGTGTTGCAAATTTATTACATCCGTTTTTTTGGTATCATTATTCGACTAAGTCAGATTTGAGCATAGTTTGTGGAGCGTAGTTGTACCTTTCTCAAAGATGTTTACTAGTGATGAATGAGATATAATCATTTAAAACTCTTAATTTATTAAGAAAATATTGGATGTTAGTCAATGATTTTGTTGACTTCATACGAAATTTTGGGATAAATCTTCATTTTTAGCAATCCGTCTTATGATTATCTTAGTCAAAGGCGGAACCGGGGGCTAGGGTGGGCCCCCGCCCCCCAAAAATTTTAAAATAAAATATATAATAAATGGGAGAAGGTTTTGTTAGGTTCGCTAGAGAATACAAAATCATATCGATTTTTCTGGATTCTCCAACAAAATACTGTCTTTACCGTATCATACTAAACCTTTGAGGTAAGCAGCTCACAGAATGACTTCTCTCCATTGCGCTACAAACATATGACATATCACTTCCCCACCATACAGCTTTATGAAGTTTCCACCTTTCACCCCAACGCATACACCTCTCACAGAAATTGCTGCTATCACACTTTCTCCTAACTAGAATGCTTGCTTTTCATTTTCAGTGCAAATTCGGTTCCTGATGTCAGCTCAGAATCTAGTTGCCTGTTGCCTAGCAATTAAAAAACTTGATCTGACCATATCCTCTCCATTCATGGTAAGTTTATGTGCGCCCCAAGTTCCTTGTTCTTTTCGTTGCTTTTGAATCAGATCTGTGTTTGTCACTTCTGCAAATGTGGTGCAAATGTGGTTTGGGAAGTTGCTGTAAGTTGATTGTTTCAGTCGCCCTGCTTCTATAAAATCCATAGAAAAAATTGTACCCTTCACAACATGTTTTACGGTGCTTGAGGCTGGGTTTTATGGTTTAGTGCACTTACATTAGGACACTTGGCCAGGCCCCATGTAACTTATTTGACAATTCTATGTTTTTTCCGGTATCAGTTTGATATGGTACATTGGGCTCCAGATTTCAATGTTTCATTTGTCTTTTTTATACAGGAACCTTTTCGAGTGAAATAAGAGTCTCGACAAACCTTCTGCGCTAATTTTTTTTTTCAGGAACATATTTCTTTCAATTTTTTTATATATTAAGTTTGTATTGTATTTTAAATACTTTTATTTATAATACAATATTTTTTATTTTCACCCCACATTAAAATTACCGATTCCACCCCTAAAGTTACCAATGCGTAGTGCGAACTTGCATTTACACATGCATGCACATGTATTCATTCTGTGGCAAAGGGGGAAAAAACCATTGTCCTGAAACAAACTAATTACTAACATAATTCAACTTGAGATTACAATTTCATTGTCCAGTTCTATCCACGAGCCAGATTGTAATTTGTTAGAATAAATTATGTATTTCTCTTGAATTTTAATAAAACTGTATGAACGTTTATTCCATTTTCGAAATATACAGTTTTATATACAAAAAAGATTAGATTTTTTACTTTACTAAATTATATATCTTCAGCTATATCTTAAACATGTATTTTTCAACCGAGTCAATTGTAAAATATTTAGGTGACTTTTTTAAAAAATTAAACTATGGCATCATATTTTCAAAATATGTATTTTTTAAAATAACTTCAAAATTATTTTTCAATTATATATACGTAATTTTACACACACAAAAAAGTAATTATTGCGTCATGTTTACCAAATAAAACAAAAAATCAGTCCTTCCTCTTGTCAAAAGCATTAAACTAAAAATCAAATTCATTCTCTCACGTTCTCTACCCAAATACTACATTCGTCAAATATATGACTAAATTGATTTTTTTGAAAGATTATGGAAGTTAATTATTACTTTAAAGTATTTTTTCTGTACTAATTTTTGTAAATTATAAATGGGTGAAGGAGCGATTTTGCCAAACAACTATTAGTCCAGGAGCGATTTAGCCAAATAACTTTTAAAGAGACCAAAAATGCCAAAAAACAATTGAATTTATAAAAAAAATACAGCTCCGTCAGGTTCTCAGTAACTTCCGTCTTAATGCACGCCACATGGGATTTTGAAGAACGCCACGTGGAATTTTGAAGTCCAGCTCACTCCCTTATGTTTTTTGGTTAATGCCCAGGTGGCTTTTTTGGTTTTTTTTTTTTTATTTATTTATGAATCCCTACTTTTTATCAGACCCTGTCAACAAAACGAGAACAAAGAACATTCATCGTCAAAAAAGAACCACACCAACTGAGACAGGGAAGGCGACCTTGACACAGAAGATTCAGTTCGCCCGAGAGCGTTTGTCAGAGAAGGCGAGAACAAAGAACCACACCAACTGAGTGAAACCCAGCGGAGAAGGCGATCTGCAAACGTCATCGAGAACCCAGCGGAGAAGGCGATCTGGGCATTGACCATTTCCTGTGAATTCTTAAAATAAAATCCCAACTCACTCTGGGAAAGCTTCAGATTGAACATTTGGGAATTAAAGAGGACGAAACAAAACCCTATTATGATGAAATTTCCCTCCGTCCTTTTCTTTGAAAGAAAATTAAGCAATCTCGATTTACCCGTGAACAATCTCACTATCTCGAAGCATAAATTAAAATGAGAGAGAAGGAATTAGTCCTCACGCCCTGGTGGAAGGTCCAAGAAGGGGATTCTCCTTGAAGGGTTAAAAAGAGAACCTTCCCAAGTGTTCGAGAAGAGACATTTACGATTTTTGTCTATTTTTGCGGGGCAATCATTGTAGTACATTGAATACCAAAAGAGTGCCACATTAACCACAAATACGAGCGGCATAAGCCATGAGAACCACGGCTTCGGAACCGGTGGGGAAAAAGGCGGTGATGGTTGCGGAATTTCTGATCGGGTCTTTTGATGCTCTCGCCTCGTCTCCATATCAGACAACGGCGACGGTCGGCCACTGCGACCTCCGTGGGCCGTCTCAACGTCGTCGGGAGGCGAAGGTTGGCCCTTGCGGCCTTCGTGAGCCGTCTCAAAGTCGTAAGGAGGCGATGATCGACCCTTGCGGCCTCCGTGGGCCGTCTCAACGTCATAGGGAGGCGATGGCCGGCCCTTACGGCCTACGTGAGCCGTCTCAATGTCAGACGGCGGAGATGGAGGGGTTTTCCCCAAACGTCATCGATTTTAATTCCCAAATGTTCAATCTGTTTTTCTGGGAACGGCATGGGTTATTTAGGGATTCATCAAAAAAAAAAAAAAAAAGACACATGGGCATTGACCAAAAAATATAATGGAGTGAGCTGGACTTCAAAATCCCACGTGGCGTTCTTCAAAATCCCATGTGGCGTGCATTAAGACGGAAGTTACCGAGAACTTGACGGAATTTGTATTTTTTTACAAATTCAATTGTTTTTTGGCATTTTTGGTCTCTTTAAAAGTTATTTGGCTAAATCGCTCCTGGACTAATAGTTGTTTGGCAAAATCGCTCCTTCACCCATTATAAATTGATATATAATCAATGATACACAATATATAATATGATTAAGTAATTTATTTATTTAGTTTTTTTAATCTCTAAAAAAATCAACTAGATTTTAGATTTAGGATTAGAAAGAATATATAGAAGTATATTAAAAATATTTATTAAAAGATTTCAAGGAGGTTAAATACATTATTTTTTTAGTCTCAATCCTTATAAAAAAGTAGTGAATAATATCTAAAGGCTCCAAAATGAAAACTAGGTATCAGAATTACTTCTTTTATTGTTTGAAATACAATATCTAGAAACAAATCTTAGATACTTTTGGAATGACAAGAGATTTTCTTGTTGAAAAACAATAAAGATGAGTTTTCTTTTTGTCTGAAAAACAATAAAGATGAGTTCATGCACGATATGTAAGCGTTTAGTTTAAAGGATGACCAAAAAAAAAAAGGAGGTTAAGGAGAATGCAAAGATACAAGCTACTTAAAAAATAGTGGTGAGGGAGAGTTTCTATTATTATGCGGCTGCGGTTTATATAAAGTGACATTTAGGGGAAAAGGACAAATCCGGAAATAAGAATTGGGATCAGTCAAGCTTGTTCCACCATAGCCTCCGCTTCCCTTTGGATAACCTTCCAAATTATTCCACATAAAATATTAAAATAATAATAATAATAAACAAAATAAAGAATATTGTTCTCGCCTACAAGCTCAGTGAAAGAAAATCTGGAGAGGGGGAGAGAAAGCGAGAGGCAGAGAGAGAGAGAGAGAGCTGGGTGACTGTACCAGTCAAGGTGAGTGGTTTCTTTTTCATTTTAATTTCCGATATTTGAATTGGAGATTGATGCACCTTACTTAACTTTGATTTGAGAACCTTCATTGGTATAGGTATTGGGTCTTGATCTTTTGATGACAGAAGCTTGCACAGAAATGGTCTTTAGATAAAATGGGGTTGTGAGCAATCACTTGCAGCTGCATTTGAAATGAAAATGAAATATCAGAGCATTTCAATCAGAAACAATCGATATGCTAGTCTTTTTCTATGGATCACGAGATTTTAGAGTGACATGCATTCTGTGTATTTTTGTTTATTATACGGAGAGAAGCAGAAAAGAACTTTACTTACTTAACAGTCCATTTTAAGTCAAGTTTCAACTTGTTTGGTTCTTTTGTCTTCGAATCACTTCATTTTGGTGTCCATTTTGTTTATTTTATGGTTATCATCTCCCGGTTTATCCTTATATGCATGTGTTTTTCCCCCAGCAGAAGTAATTAGCGGCTTGATATGTCCTTGGGGCTTTATCATTCGTTAACATGAGAATGTTGCCTGTTTGCTCAGCCACCCCAAGCTACTCATTGTCTTCCCAGGTGAAGTTTAATTCCTTTAATCCTCAAATTCTGCATGCTTTCTTTCTACAAGGTAATTGATTTTACTACAGGTTTATTTAGTAAAATATGACACTGTGAACCCAATGTCAATGTGATATGACTCTTAACAACAACTATTTGGAAAAGTTAAAGAAAGAGAAAGGCTTGACAGGATTGTATTCTCATTGGATTGGAGAGTCCCTTTGTTGTGAAATCAGTTTGGGACCATCGAACCCTGATAAAGTATAAAACTAGAAATGCTTTATGTTCTTTATATGTGTGCTCAGAAATGTGTTGTTGAATGAAAAGGAGAACAAATCTGACAGTTTGGTGTTACCTGTGAAATTGAGATGTGTGATTATTGTTTTCTTGGGCTGGTGAGCAGTGCTTCTCACCTTGTAATAATGAATCTTGCAGATTCCATTATATGGTGGATCCGTGCACCCATTGCAGAAGGATTTTGAAGTTAGATGCATTGTGGATGATGTACATCTGGGTTTGCAAAATGGAACCCACTCCCTGAGGAATCCATTTATTGCACAAGCTACAAAGTCTGTCTACTCTAGTGTTGCTAATAGTGCTGAACAATCGGTTTATGTGGAGTTTCCTGGCAGATTTTCCTCTCCAAATGAACCAGGACACCTTGAGTGCAAATTTACAAACACATGGAATTGTTCACCTGTGACAGCAAGTGGACACCATTCACTGACTGATGGAGAACTCGTATATGTTGAAAATTTTGATTCTTCATCTGTACCCGAGAGATTGTTGGACCTAACTGAACAGTCAACTGAAGGATCAGATACTTTATTAAGTACTGACATTGTACCGGAGAAGCTCATCCCTCCACCGGAACCAATTACAGTGGACAATGAATCATTAGGCAGCACAAAAGCAAGTATTGGTGATATTTTTTCTGGAATTAGCAAGTCATTTAATGCAACAATTAATGAAGCTGAAAATGCTTTACAAAGCTCATTTGATACGGTCACTTCTTTGAAGAGATCTGTCATCGAGAATGCTACTAAATCTGTAGACAATGTTTTTGGCGAAGCCCTTTCTTCTGTCAATCAAACAGGGGAATTAGCTGATAAGAAATTGAGTAACTTTTCAAGTAATCTAAGTGGAATCTCAAGCAAAGTACCTGCTTTTGCTGTTGATGTGTTGCGAAGCACAGTCATAGCAGTAGAGAGTTCATTAATAAGTGGGGCTTCCTATGTTGTCTACCTATATGGTTCAGCCAAGGAGCTTCTTCCTGTAGGGATCAGGGATGCAGTAAATGTATATGAATCTAAAGCTTCACAAATATTGAGGCCAATTGGTTCTGCATCTCAAGAGGTAACATTTAGTGGCTTAATAAAGTTTTTATAAGGGTTGCCTACTCTTAGCCTTCCCTGATCCTAAAGCCTTAGCTTAACTCGCCACTTTAATGTGTGGTTAATGGTTGTTTGAAACTATATATTTGAATTATCTAATGAATACCCTGCATCTTTGTTGTGACTTGCAGCCAAAATCTCATATATTACATGTTCTAAATATGCATTGTTTGATTTCACAGACGAGATTCATTTGTTAGAATTATTGCAGCATTCCATCTATTATACGATAATGGTTTATTTCCCATCAGCAGATATACGCAACAGTTTATTCATTGGAGAAGAGTCTTGGCTTGAATCCAGATGATCCAGTTGTTCCATTTGTTGTTTTTGTGGGCTCTTCAGCCACAATATGGTATGAATTTGTATTTTCCCAAACTTCATTTTGTTGCTTGTCTATATAGGAGGATTAGATATCAATTAAGAAAGCTATCTAAAACAGTTGTCAGATATGTGCAGGGCTGTCTATCGATTGTGGGTATATGGAGGTTACGCTGGAGATTTATCTCCTGAATCAGCTTTGGATCTCTTGTCTGGGAATAAAAATGCTGCACTTATAGATATCCGAAATGAGGCAAGTGACGCTTAATTTTCTTGCTTAGTAGTCTATGGATTCTGAAAAAAGTTATACAATATACGGAAGAAAAGTCAGGTTACCCTTGTCCCTTTTTGCCCATTCTATCTCTTCAAAAAATATTTTTACAAATCCAAACTACAGTCCTTTTTATAAAGGAAACTTTGTGTTTGTGTATGTTTTAGTTTTGGCCAAGTTTTTTGATATTATGTCATAATTCTTCTAATGTCTTGTTTTTTTCTGGTTATTTCCGTTCTGCAGGATCTGAGAGAAAAAGATGGTATTCCGGATCTTCGGCGGGCTGCACGGTTTCGCTATGCGAGTGTAGCTCCATTAGAGGTTAGTTTACATCATCATTATATTGTTAAAAATAGGTGGCAGGCAGGGATGATTGTCGCATGGTGTTGTTTTGTTAATTGAATTGTTAAACAAATCCTGAACACTGGCTCCTTGCTTTATGGATCAAGATGTGCTAGCGATCTGGGATTAGTGATCTTTGTCTACTAACTACTAAATGAACATATTATGTTATCTTCAGGTTGATAGTTCCCTTAGGAAGTTGATCAAGAGTGAACGGGACCTTAATGACTCCATGGTCGCTGTTGTTATTCGAAATTTGAAGATTGTAAAGGTATGTAGACTTATATCTCTGAACCAGATATGTACTCTTTCCTTTTTTTTTTTTCTTTGTATGAACTGCAAAGTGCAATCATGAAACTAAAGAGAAATATTGGCGAACGTCAAGAGCTTCTTCCTTTGAAAAGCTTAAGTTATTGAGGAAAACCCATAAGTCGTTTCATTATGATTAATACTCCCTCCGGTCCTAATTGTAGGAACACATTTTGAAGTTGGTCTTGGTCCTAATTATAGGACCAAGTTTTAATTTTTGTCAATTCCTTCCTAAAATACCCTTATTGATACCTTCTCAATAATAATTTAATAATGCACCTATATATTCTACAAAGTAAGTAATGCTTGCAACTCATTAATGTCACATACACCTCAATTATACTTTTTTTTTTTAATAAAATAATTTTGAGCACTTTTTGTCATATTTTTCCCATATCACCCCTACTAATACTTCCTCCACAATAATTAATTTAACAACACGTTTATATTCTATCAAGTGAGAGATTCTACTTTTTTTTTTTTTTTTTTTTTTTTTAAATGAAATAATTTTCACACTTTAAAAATATTTTCCTATCCAAAGTGATTGATTTTTTAGTCATTAGTTAGTGGCATTTTAAATTGACAATAGGGACTTAAGGCCCGGCCCAACATGTACCCAAACATACTTGTTTTGACAGCCCCTAGATTTTGGGCTCGTAAGGGAGAATGAAGTGCATGGGGGAGAGAGAGGCAGGTCAAAGATTAACTAATTTAAGTAAGGGTATTTTAGGAAAATAAATATAATTGACTAATTTAACTTCACTCCTTAATCTTTTCAATTTCTGGTAAATAGGTCCTATAATTAAGACCGGAGAGAGTATCTAACAATGATTAAACATTAAATTTTTAGACACTTTATAAGCCAAGAACTATTTCAAACTCCCCATATTAGCCATGCTTGAGGATTTTCCGCTTCACCAAAATAGTTTAAGCCACATGGTTAGACAGGTCCCAAGCTTTCCATGGTCCTAATCCGCCTAAGATTAGATGTGGGATTTCTTTCTCTAATATTCGCTACTATTTTCTCTTCTTCATTTTGGCCTATGCATGTACTTCTTTTTTAGTCTTAAAGGCCTAAGGTCCGTAATCTTTTTTCTCCCATTTATTCTCTCTTTTACCTCTTGTTTTTTTTTTTGTCCCAAATTGTATGGCTCCAATACAATGAACAATGTGAGGATGAATTCTGTGTATTATTTACACCGAGGTAGTACATATATAGGGTAAGATGAGCTGCATAATTTCCAGCTATTCAATCCCCATAAATCTTGGCTAAAAAAAAAAAAAAAAAAAAAAAAAAAAAATCCCCATAAATTAGTGAGAAATAAATGAGAGATTCTGACAAGTAAAAATCCCAAAAGATATGGAAGAACAAGAGAGAGTATTTACAAAAAGTGCATTATATTTAACCTTTATAGTCCGTTAAAACACTACATTCTTCCATGGATTTTAAATGGGATTTTGAAGTGCCTATAGATTTTATATCTTGCAATGATAGTCCATGGTGAGAAATGGTGATATGTATTGATTAGATGAAGTTTTTATCTGTTTAATCATCATATGTGGCTAGGACGTGTGAAATAATATCTAAGAATGTTATTTTCTCTGACCTGTAGGACAGTTCCAAGGTTATAGTCATGGATGCTGATGGTGGTCGTTCTAAATGCATTGCAAGATCCTTGAGAAAAATTGGGGTCAAGGCGAGTCTAACTTTTCCTTCTGAGACAGTTCTTGGAAAATTTTAATATGGGTTCCCTTTGTAATGAAGAGGAGAAAACAATCTTTTTTTTTAATCCTTGTTAGACCCTCCTTTGTGTTGTGATATATGGGGCCTAGAGAGTTCATTGAAATTAAAATTTGTCTTTGAAGGCCAGGGTTGAAGATAACTAGCCTGGGGAAAGGTATCGCAGCTGATTAAAGAGGATTGTGATTATACAAGTTGTTGATATGTATGTAAGATGAAATCTTGATAATCTGAGTTAAGAATATAAGGGAAAATCCAGACAACAATTCGACTCAAGAATGACTAGGTGCTAATAGGGTTTTTCTTAGCAGTAGATTATAAGCCTTCATTGACCTAATAAGCAAAATGCACATCTACCTAATCTCAACACGTGAAGTCTAATTAATCCAAATCTTGGGGTATGATATAATAAGTTAATAACTCTGCATGATGTTACAGACTCCATACTTGGTTCAAGGTGGTTTTCAGTCTTGGGTGAAACAAGGCCTCCGCGTCAAGGAACTCAAACCTGAGACAGCAGTTACCATACTCAATGAGGTATTAGTCAAACTGTTGCTTTATATATGTTCTTCGGCGATACCAATTTTTGCTTATTTATGTTATCAAAAGCGACGGGATGAAAGTTCTAGAGTTAAGTACATTGGTGCTGCTATGTGGGTCTAATATGAGGGGTGCATTTGTGTGTGTGAATAAACAATTTTATTTATAAAATTAACATTTTGTTTAGCTCAATTCGTTGGTAACAATGTACATTTTCTTGGAGTTTATATTTAAGCAATGGATATTGTAATTATTTTACAGGAAGCTGAAGCAATTCTAGAGGATCTTAGCCCTTCTCCTTTGCAGCTTTTTGGATATGGTGTGGTAAGTGTCAAGACCTGTAGCAAATCCTTTTAGTTTTTTAAACAGAGTTATGTGTCACTTTGGATTTTGAGTATTTAAGGTTATTATAGTAAGTTATCTCTGTCTTGCCTATATAGCAAACAGCTCAAATGAAAGTATAATTTGGTTATTATATCTGGTACTGTCATTTATTGTGATTGCTCTATCAGTTTCTGAAATTAGCTTGTGTTTCCTAAATATATAATCAATGGAATTTAAACAGATTATCAGCTACAATCTGTAGTGAATATTTCAGCTATTTTTTGAATGTTATGTTATTTGTTACTAGCTACTAAATACAACTACTTTTGATTCAGGCTGTTATTGCAGGGTTCTACGCATTAATAGGTGTGTACCTTTCCTCCCTCAAGACTTCCAATTTGTTAAGAATTGAAAGCTGGTGATTCTTAGGTCTACATCTAGAATCTTCTCAATATATTCTTCTAGTCAAACCGTGATGCTTCTTATATGAAAATCTTATGTCTCATATGTAATGTTGTTGACCATCTCAAACTGAGATCAAGCTGCTTCAATTGCTCTGACATGACAAAGTATGATCTCTTTGGTCACAGAGTGGGAGAAGACATTACAGTTAATTGGTGTTTTTGGCCTCAGCCTGGTATGCATTCTTCTTTCTGCGAACACCTTCATTTAAATTCTTCCACTGCAGTTTTGTTATGTGTGATCATAATGAAACCTTTACCCTATGTTTGGAGAAAATTATGGGAGGAAAGAATATTAGAAGCGAAAAATCCTAAAATTAGTAAATTTCTTTATCATTTTTGGAAATTTTCATTCCTAGTATTCTCTTCCCCCTATTTTCCCCCCACTTTTCTCTCCATCCAAACATAGGGTTAGATTTTGGAGTAATAAAATGAGCTGATTAGATGTCATGAAGCAAATCCACTTGTGAATCTATCAATTTTGTTTGAAAATAGCTTTTAAACTGATCATACTTTATTCAATGTATATTCACCAGACAATCTATCAGAGAGTGACGTCATATGAGAATTCCGAAGATCTTAAACAAGATGTCAGGTTAGTATACTCCATCATAGTTTAATTGTTTACTCTGACTGTTTAAATCATATTTTCTGGTGAAATTACGAGCTTTTTAACTGATGAGATTTGAGCTATTGAAAAGGTTGTTGCTCACACCTGTGAGACTTGGAGCTCAAGCGGTTTCATGGATTTCTGGAAAAGTAGAAACAAACCGCATTGGGTTGCCTACTTCGCCTTCATCGTTAGATGTTCAGAACCGAGTTTTGCAGGCGGCAGCAAAGCATGAATCTCAGCCGTCGGATGCCGAAAGCATCCAGGATCCCCCTGTTACTGAACCATCGCTTCCTCTCAATGAGAATGCATGATGGGCATGTGCTAATTAACATGAGAAGAGTGATGGTCACAGCAAAGTTAACTTCCATGACTAATGTTTTAGAGGTGACATTGTTCCACCTTTCTAAACCAAAACATCTTGTAAGGTGGTTCTGTACAATTCATTGGATGAATAAGCAAAGCAAGTTCTGTACAATTCAACGGATGAAATAATGAGCAAGTATTACGATGTATTTACCACTTAAAGCACTAGCACACAAGATTTCTACCAGGCATGAGATGGAGAACTATAATTATAAGGTGGCAATTTCATATCATTTTTAGAGTGAGAACAATGGAGGCAACACAAAAGAGGGGAAATTCAATTTCTTTCCTCCTCATTATTTGGAGTTACACAGGAAAATAGGAAATGGTGAATATATTAAGTAATATTTCTTGGGAAAGTTGTTGTAAAATCTCTACACTTGATGTCAGCCAAAACGCTGAGAAACTCGTGTCCTGGAGTAGGTGTAAGTGCAATCTATTTTTTAGTTAGGAACAAATGTCTTTTGTTTTCCACGTAGTTGAAATTGAGTTGCATGTAATTGAAGAACAGTTACATTCACTAAAAATAGGTTACACACGGCACCTTACATAAATTTTAAGTACTTTTTAGTAATAGATTTGACAAGGAATTTTCCACAAAAAAAAAATCACTTCTACTTGTTCGTTCACGTCAGATAATATTTAGTGTTTACCTGAAAGAAAAATACAAGAATGAAAAAAAAAAAAAAAAAAAAAAAAAAAAAAAAAAAAGTCTAAATTATTGCTTGAACTCAAATATGAAAGCGGAAGACAAACGGCCCGTGAGAAGGTGCCATCAAATCAGGCGTGGATTAGTAGAGCCCAGATTCCAAATTGTCAGAGAAGAATGAGCAATTTTCTTCTGAAAGTTTTAAAAAAATAAGTAATTTTGTTTTAACCATTATATCAGTTAATTTTGACCATTAGTTAGTCAAATATGTTAAGTTGACAATTCACATATCATCCACGTTATTTTTGTTAAGGTGCAGATTTACTATGAAAGTAGTATGTCATCAACTTCATTTTTTTAAAGTTAGATTTAAAACTTATGGGGTAAATTTATACCTTAACAAAAATGATGGGAATGATATGTGAGTTGTTAGTTCAACATATATGATCAACAAATGGTCAAAATTAATTGAAATAATGGTCAAAACAAAAAAATTGCTCCATTTTCTAGACTTTCCCCCCCCCAAAAAAAAGGAACAAAATTGCCTTTGATGAAAACTTTCGAAACAAAATTGTTCTAATCAATTCCTTTTTCCTTGGTTGAAATGTTCTAGATTCTAATCAATTTTTCATTATGTTTGGGTTGCATTCACATACCAAAGCAGTGACGTATCTTTGTTATTAAACTATATGTTGTTAAACTAGTATTATTTTTCTTAGTTGGATGTGAACCGTGAACGTTGATATGGGAAAGGAAAGTACAGAGTTAATTTTCTTTTGTTTATTACTCTTTTAGTAGCAAGAGATATTTGATTATATTATATAAATGTAAACTTTCTTGTATAAGTACAGACAACAATACTTACTTTAAAAATAGGGTGAAAGCAAAAGAAAAAGAACTTGAGACACTACTTTTGAGGTTATGTAGAAAAAGGAGGAGAAATAATGAGAGGGAGGGTCGGGTGCTGCACTTGCATAGGCTTAGTGGGGTAGGGATTAAGATTAATTGAGAATCACTAATTATAATTCCCAATCAACATCCATCTTTCATAACCACTCCAATATATTATTTGGACTTTTCTCCATCCATTTTTTATTTTTAAACGCATGCTTCCAAAATGAAGTGACAATAATGTCTATTTTATCAACTAGTGTTAACAAGGCCATATGAAATAATATTTTCAAATAATTAGACACGTTCTCTCTTTTCTGTTTGTTTAAGTTAGCGTTCAAGAACATATTTATATAAACCGAGATGAAACTCCTCTAACATACTTATTTTGTATATTATAAATCATGTTGGAATTGTAACTTTTACCGCTAACCCAAAAAGACACTAAATGAAGATATGTTTTATTAATGCGTTGCATGAACCATGAAGTTATCATATCCCTCAAAATATAAAGGAGAAATCATTCTTCAGGTACTTACAACTTCCTTCAGTTTTTAAGGATTGACGGGGTTGAGGTTTTAATTAACCATAGGTCTAGACAACAAATTTCGATTTCTCATCATTTTGCTTTTAAAAAAAATAACCCGGTAAGTTGGCAGAAATAGCGCCGCCCAACCACACCCCCAAAATAAAATACTCTCTCCGTCCTTAATATATAAGCCCCAGGTTTTTTTTTTTCCTTTTTAAAAATTAAAAATTAAAAAAAAAACTAAATAAATTATATTAAAGTTTTTACATTTATTTATTTTCTTAAAATCAGTTTTCTATACTTATTAATTAATATAAAATCTAATGATAAATGGTATAATTATCATTAAGTAATTTATTTAACTTTTTTATTTTTTTATTTTTTTAAAAAGAACTGAACTGTCAACTGTATATTAAAGACTAAACAGAGGAAGGAGTAACTTGGATGCAAAGTTTCTAGAATGGCATTTGGGAATTCAACGTGGCAATTAAATTACTATTATTAGTATTGTATATGTTTATTTTCTTTGCCAATCTGAACCTAAAAGGGTGGGAGAGTGGAGACACTTGCGGCACGAAAGCCCATCCCCAGTCCCCACCCACCGCCTAACCCTATTCTCTGCTCCGTTTTCCACTTCGGTTTTCCCTCCCAACTGCAATATGTCCCACTCTATTTGACTTGCTCACACCCCTCACATTTGGTTATTGGCATCTGCTCTTATTTATAATTCTTTTTTAACCAAAAAAAAAAAATCTATTTATAAATCTAGTTTCAGAATAATACATGAGATTGTAATGATTTTGCCTATATTAATTATATCAATAAAAATAGAGAGAAAAGAAAGAGTTGATAAATACTCATTGAGGACAAAGTTAAAAATTTACCCATAATCATTAACTACTTCTCATTGATATATGTAATTTAGTTAAAAATGACTTATAAATGGAACCAAAAAACCAATTAGTATATTTAGTCATTTTTATAAGGCACTTACTTATTCTCAATGAGCATTAATTATTATTTTTTCCTATATATACCCCTAATTAATAAGGGTAGTAGATGAGAATAATAAATAATATGTTATTGGAGTTTAATATAATTAGTAAGGGTAATATTATAAAGGGGTTATTGTTTGTATTACGCCACGTAAAGACATGTTTATGTTAAGTCACGATGTAGTTTTGGGATTAGGAGAATTAATGAAGGATCTTTTGATAAAATTCATATAAAAAAATACAAAAACACCCTTCATTAATTCCCTTAACTCCAAAGAAGATGTAGTTTTAGGATGACTTAACATAATCTTATATCAAGTGACATGACACACGATAAACTCTATTATAAATTATTTAAATTATAAGACAATTTTATTGACTTTAACCACTTTTATTGGTTGATGAGAATAATTAGTTGGTACCGTTAAATATTATTTCATTTTTCATATTCCTTTCACATTTTAACAATTGAACACACACAGTGATGATTTACAATCAGCAGAACAATTTTAATATACCCAAATATATACCGTAGAAAAGCCTTTCTTAATGCAATAATATATACAAACGTTGCGTTCAAAACTAGAAAGCTAGCTTCATCAAGTTCAGAAAAGTAGAGCTCCATATGAACAATGGCTTAAATACCCAACTTACAGAGTCATAGACTCAGGACTTTAGATTAAGGAGTCGGAAGGAGATAGAAACAACAATCGACTCTTTCTTTAGTGTGAGCCTGAGGTGAATCGAATCGAACATGAAGAAGTGCTTCTCTATCTCTCTCTTTCTCCTCAATTTATCTTACTTCTATACAAAGAAGACGCCAAGCTCATATCTAACTATAAGTATTACATATTCACACAGTGAGAAGCTAGAACAGGTTAGGACTCGTCACTCGATTCTGCTCTTCGACAACGCATTCGAGCTGCCCACGACAGATTTTCTGCATTCTCCTTCGCCTGGCTTCTTCTCTTCAGCTCTGATAGCTGACTCTGCCAACGAGCTTTCCACTCACTTTTTTGTTCAATTGCCTGAAACATCCCAAATTCACAAAACTCAGATCACAACTCATCGCACAGTGAAAGGGACTACTAGGCAACTTAATCACAATATGTTTTAAGATTTCATGTCTCTTCTGTGTACATAAAAGCGCCTTGCTACATCATATCACCGATAAAGAAATCACAAGATCTGATATCCTCAATTATTATTATTTAATTTTTAATGGCCGTTGGCAGTGCCTAGTGTGTGGTTCTACATAAAGGCGCGGGTATGAAATAGGAAAAAAGAAATTTAGAACAGCTCGATTCAGCGATGATAATATCCACAAAAACAAAATAAGATCAAATCCCTATTTATTAAATTTGCATAAATCATCTGCCAATTGATGCAGCAACGGAGGTGCACTTCTTGTGGGGCAAAGAAACCAGAGCACGGCTTTATCTAAAATTGATGCAAAAGGAGGTCCCCGCGCCGGGGGGGGGGGGGGGGGGGGACTGGGGTCTTGCAAAGTCCAAAGGATTAGACGTCGTTCCTAACCTTGGCTAAAAATAGTCAAACCTTCTCTTCAGTGAAAGAAAAAATCAAGAAAACAAAGGAAAAATCTCCAAACAAATTTCAAGTTTACAATCCAATCAAGGTAAAATTCCTAGCATATCACCAAACACAAAGGACGAGGGGCATGAACAGAGTCACATGACCTGTCCTCTCTGAGAATAGCTATTAACACCCAACCTAGCAGTTACAATCAGATAACAAAAGTATGAGAAAAATCAATCCGAAATCTCAGGACATGGCTATAAGAAATTGAAAAGGGGGAAAAGAGAGGAGCCATAAATAATACAGCCCAGAAAAGCAGGAATATAATACCTCATCGTCGTGG
Organism: Acacia acuminata; assembly: GCA_019022655.1. Taxonomy (NCBI): domain Eukaryota; kingdom Viridiplantae; phylum Streptophyta; class Magnoliopsida; order Fabales; family Fabaceae; genus Acacia; species Acacia acuminata. The sequence continues at coordinate 4,935,250 of JAFJYI010000023.1, forward strand.
TAACACCGGCGAGCGGAGAAGGCAAGGTAAATCCCTCTGGCCATGTCGCCATCATACATAGCCCTCCTTCTTGGATCGGACAAGGTCTCATAGGCTTCCTGCACCTGAATGAACCTCTTGGTATATTCCTCCACCCGATCTGGCGGCGACACATCAGGGTGGTACTTGCGGGCGAGCTGCTTGTAGGCCTGCTTGATCTCGAGCAAGGAACCAGATTCCGGTATACCTAGAAGCTCGTAGAAGCTCAACTTGGAGGCCTCCGTCACATAGCTGTCGTTGACGGCAGCTTTAAGTCTGAGACCGCCGATTCGATATGGGAAACTGAGAGACTTGGGATTGAAGGCGGTGGTGGCGGTGACAGATAAGGGCGTTGGGGAGAAGAAGCGATGATCGCTTCCGGGAACAGTCACGACATGGCAACGCATTTCTGTTCGATAACGTCTCAATCTTTGTTTCTGTTTAGCCCTCTCTTATTATTAGAGTGGCTATGTGTGATCCGAAACTTTGGGCCTTTATAAGGCTCAGATTTTTTTCTTTTCTTTTTATTTTTTCTTTGTTTTCTTTGAGTTTATATTAGAAAAAAACTAATTTTAAAATTTCTAAACAGACAAAAAGATGAATATTTATAATCTCAGATATGTTAGGCTCAATTTATCATTTTTACAATTAAGAAAATGACTAAATTGGCCTTATAGATACTGTTACGGACTCGTACTAAGGTCCAATGCCACGAGGGCCCAATACAGGGCATATCCAATATAACCGTATACCTATAAAATAGGAACGTCCGGTTATCCGGATTATCTGCATCGTGGGAGCATCCGGACTATTAGCATCGTGGGAATGTCCGGACTATAGTTGCGTTATGTGCTCCCCCACTTACTCTCCATGGGGATCATGCCCGACCGTGATCTCCTTCAGGTGACCTCTATAAATACAGAGACAGGTTAACCATGTGCACAGGTTATAACTCAGACTCATTACTTTCAGTCACACTGTGCACACACACCACCCCCTATATGTGTACGGTGACACCGGGCTCCCTTGAATATCTGCTCCATAGATATTCGGGTCGAGCCCAGAGATCCAACATCAAAGTACCAATACTAGATTGGACATTAACGTTCTACACCAGAACATTGGCGCCGTCCGTGGGGATCGCTAAATTACGATTCTCGTGACTACCAATGGCTCACACAAGAAGCAACAGTTGGAGTATCCAGCCTAATCAACCACGGCGAGGCAAGCAAGCAAAGACGATCAAGGTACATCGAGTCGCGGAGGAACTCCCGAGGGCCACATTTCGTATACGGCCTCCTCTCCTCCCGATGCCAACAAAACACAAGACGTCACGGTCACAGAGACCCCGGCTTCAAGCCCGGATGTCCTCATTCTGCAGAAAACTCAGGAGTCAATGCTCAGAAGGTTCGAGACTAAGGAAAAGCGGGACGAGCTTCAACGCCAAGAGGACTTTAGAGTGATCCAGCAGATGATGGATGACCAGCTCGATAGATTTCAAGATTGGGCGCAGAAAGGAGGCCGAGAAGGATCGCGTGGAAAAAGAAAGTTACAAAGGATAGTGGCGGCCGTCTCACAGCACAGAATCGGTGTCCATACTGAGGGACCGGGGCTGAACTATAAAAGGAACAAGGCAAGCTCGCCCATCGGCCTCGGCACTGAAGAAAGTGCGTCTAGGACGAAATGCGGAAGATGAAGGCCGAGGTAGGGAAAGGAGGTCCCGGTCTCGGACGTCAGAAGAAGAAGATAGAAAACCTGCCAGGATACCACGATCTCGAGGATCTCCCCGAGAATACAGGATGAAGTACCTGACAGAAGCAAATGGAAGCCCATTCTCGCGAGAAGCCGCCACAGCTCCTTACCCAAAGAATTTCGATTTGACCGATCTCCCGAAGTATAACGGAACGCAGGATCCGCGCAGTCACCTCGAGACATTCGAGTTACTCATGTGGGTCTGCTTGATCAAAGGGGGGGGTCATTTTATGCCTGTTCGCGGTGACACTGACCGGGCCGGCGCAGAAGTGGCTCCACTCCTTGCCGAATAATTCCGTGTGCAATTTCGAAGACCTCGCGCGAAAGTTTGAACTAAACTTCGCAACCAGTAAAAAACAGCAGAAGTCCCAATATACTCTGAGCCGAATAAAGCAAAGAAAGGGAGAGACACTGCAGAAGTATCTGAACCGGTTCAAAGAAGTGGCTCTGCAAGTACGCTCACTCTCAGACAAAATTCATGTCCATTGCCTCGTAGACGGCCTAGATCCAATGTCACGACTGGCCAAGAATATATGTAAGAACCGAGTCCATACTCTCACCGAGTTTTACACCCGGGCACAACAATATTTGGACGTCGAACAAATGGAGTTGGCCAATACTGTGGAACTTGAGAGACCGAGGAAGACGTCTCCCGACCTGGATAATAAACGAAGAGAAGATTCCAGAAGACGCAACCGAGAAAACCGGACTCGGGGAGAGAGACCTGAAGGAAAGGTGAAATATGACAACTACACCCCGCTGAACATCCCTCGGGCGCAGCTCTTGAAGGAGGTTGCCCAGACCGACATGAGGAGAGTTGGGAGGCCGAGGCCTCTCCGAAACCGACCCACAACTGATTTAACACCCCAATTTCTAACAGTTATAATAATCTAAAATTTTATTGAAATTCGAAATAAATAACCTTGGGGAGTGTTACCGCCGCACTTGTACTGGGACAAGTGCAAGGCTACTTATTACAATAACAGAAATCTGAACTTAAATAAATGTGTTTTCATTAGAATAAAATAAAATAAAAATAAACAAAGTGGCTGATTGTGCTTCCTCACTTCTCACCGCTAGCCCCAACTCTTTACACCGTTTCATCAAATTACGCTCCCCAGAAGGATCATCGCGACCCATGAACACACGGATCGGCAATTCTTTGGTAATCCTAATAAACAAAGATAATATAGAAGAACAATAATAATAACAATAAATGAAATATTTACATGATGATAAAGGAAAATACCATATAAATATTTATAATCTAAAATATCAATATCAATATTCATCATATCTATATATTCTCATCGAATCAAATATTATTCATTATCTTTTTATTTAATTTTATTTAGACCCGGGAAACCCTATCAGTCTAGTCTATTTAGTTTAGTGGGAAGAGAACCATGGTAGATCCAGGAAACCTCGCAATCTACCCCGTGACCGGTAGTACACGCCGGTCACAATCAATCAAATTGGCCATAAAACATATCTTCCTAATGTGCACACCTCTTCCCAAAGTTGCTACAAGTGTCCCGGAAACCCCGCCAAACACCACTTTGAGAAGAACGGATACTATCTTTTCACATCGGTGGCATAAAGCCCAAAAGTTGTGTTCATCTCTTGGGAGGTACCGTCCCAAGCTATCCTCCCACCATTAATTCATTACAATCACATACAATCGAAAAACAAATCAATCTTGTCACAATTATCTCGATTTAAAAATTCCTTCATTGCATATATCCGTTGTTCAAGGGCGTTTCCAAACTCTTCAAGAGTATAATAATTCAAATATTCAATATCGATCCAACTCATAATCATTATTATAATTCAAATATCTATCGAGTAAAGTCCAAATTCAACTATAAGTTATCTTGTATCAAGATCACATATTCTTCAATTATTCAATAAGACTCATATCGTACACTTATCGCACATAATCAATTCTCCACAATTTTATCAATAGTAAAATTTATACTATAATATGTTATCTAAACCATCACAGTAATAATTAATACGATTATTTTCTAGGAATTAAAACCCAATAAAGTTTCCAATAACACTCATATATAATTATATAATTAATCCCATTATTTTCTAGGGTTGAAACCCACCCAATAAAGTTTCCAAATAATTTAATTAATTTATAAATAATCATATTACTTAATCGAATATAGGATAAAAGGATATTTTACATATAATCTATTCATATCCTATTTTATTGTGAGGAGATATTATATGAAGAATGAATAAATAAAAGAAATATCAATTAATGTAGCATCGAGACACAACTAACATAATATAGCATATTATATTATCATATATAACAGCCCTATCAAAAATTTATATAAAACTAACCTAAGACTCATGGAGATCAAGATTACATATAATATAATTCACATATAACAATCACATATGATATATTTAGGATCATAATTACATATCAAGATTCATATAAAATTAGCCTAAGACTCATGGGAATTAGGATTACATATAATATATTTCATATATAACAATCACATACAAAATGGATTTATCAAATTTGCGGAATCAAAATGAATATATATATATATATATATATCGCTATTTGTTAATTATGGAAACCTAGGCAAAACCATTTAAAAGAGAACATGTATATATTTTAGCATAGGTACAGATTGAACAAATTAAAAAAGATATATATGTATACACTCACATGCATATATACATACATACATACAAAAGTCAAGCACTCAAGGCAAAAGATGTACGGTATTATATATATTAATGAAAGATATATATAAGTTTCAATCACAAAAACCGAGGCACCCAAAGTGTACATGTATATTCAATGATAAAGGGTTTTGAAAGAAAGTTAAACGTAAATCAAGAAGGAAAACATGTATATACATATACAAATGCGGCGACACATTTAAGGGTTTTTCACAAAGATCAAGATCGACATGCAACAATTAACTCCTATTGTTCGAGGATTAGGATTACTCATGGGGATTAGAATTACTCATGGGGATTAGAATTACACATGGGGATTAGAATTACCTGGTCTACGTGTTGCTAACCTCCTAGGAGAACAATTGACAAGAGTACGGAACGAGGATGTAGTAGCGGAGAGAAAGAGAAAAATAGCGGCGAAGAAAAGTATCGAGTGTTTTCTAAGTTTAAGCGGTCGAGACCTAAATTTATAATTAAAACTAGGGTTTTAGCTATTGGGTTGGGCTACTTACTTATTCCCGATAAAATGAATTAAAAGAAATTGTAGAGTTTTATTATTAGATATATTTTGATTAGATGATGAATTCAAAAATTTAAAATATAATCTAATCTAACTAACTCCTAGATTCTTGGATCTAATATTGACTAATCTAATAATACTATTTACAAAATAATATGATTCCTACAAAAACAATACAACATTATTATTTTATTTTATTATTTTTTTCTATTATTAATCATTATTATTTTATTAGAATTATTTTAATCTATTATTATCATTACTATTTCTATTATTGCACGGGGTATTACAATCTACCCTCCTAAAAATAAGTTTCGTCCCCCGAAACTTAATTAATTAATTTTATTATTATTATTATTTCTAAAAATCCGGGGTATTACAACGACCGGTCAAATTTTGTTCATTTCATGACGGGACGGGTCACACAACTAAACGAGTGCTACGAGCTTCGAGATGCAATAGAGAAATTCATAAGGGAAGGAAAGTTGCGCCAATACGTAATCAAAACTCAAGGGAAGAGAAATGGCAAGTGCAATCAAGGGGGCCGAAATGCAAGCCTGGCCCTAGACCCAAAGAGAGAGGAAAAAAGAAGAAAATCCAACTCTGATGACGGGTTCCCAGAAACCGAATTTCGTTGCAATGGGATCAGCGGAGGATTCGGAGGAGGGGGAGACACAGCGAGCCAGCGTAAGAAGTACCTGAGAGAAGTCCTGACGATCGAACGAGGCCGACACTACCGGCCTTAACTTTCACCATGGAAGAGCTGAACGATGTAGTACCAGGGCATCAAGACGGATTGGTTATCACCGGAACACTGGCGAACCGCCTAGTCAAAAGGATATTCGTAGATGCGGGGAGCTCGGCCGACATTATTATTGGGATGCTTATAAAAGGATGCGTATGGATCTTGAAGATCTAAAGCCGTGCAAGATGACCCTCATAGGGTTCAACGGAGAGCACTCCCTTCCCAAGGGTTACATCGACCTCAGACTAACGCTAGGTACGAGGGAGGCATTCAAGTCAGAACGAGTAAGGTTTATAGTTGCCGACTTTCCGTCATCTTACAATGTAATCTTTGGGTAGGCCGACCATTCATATGTGGGACATGTTGGTATCTACTAAGCATCAGAAACTTAAGATGCTCAACAATAAGGATCAAGTGGTAGTGGTGTCAGGGGATCAGAAAGAAGCCCGACAATGTTATTTCGAAACCCTCCGAAACGGGGAGGGAGGACCCTCGTCTCCACCTTGCCTTGATAGAAGGGAGAATTCGGCCGAAGCCGAAAGGCACCAAAGGGTCAGACGATAAGTAAACATGGTAGAGCTCGACCTCAGGGACAAGCCTGAGATCCCACGCCCGGAACCCGAGGGAGAATTAGAGGAATTGGTACTCGGCCCGGATCCTTCAAAAACCACTAAGATTGGAAGAGCCCTGAATACTGACCTCAAAGCCCAGTTGACTCAATTCCTTAGGAGCAACCAGGATGTATTTGCATGGATGCGGCTGAGGTACCCGGTATTGACCCTAGGTTCTGTTGCCACAGGTTAGCCATCTGGCCGGGATCTACCCCGGTGGCCCAGAAGAAAAGGAACATCGGAGCAGATAGACAAAAGGCCCTGGAAAAGCATGTGACCGAGCTTCTGGAGGCCGGATTCATCCGAGAGATATAATACACCACTTGGCTTTCCAACATAGTGATGGTGTTAAAGCCAAATGGCAAGTGGAGGGTATGTACGGATTATACCAATCTGAATAAGGCCTGCCCGAAGGATTCCTACCCCATGCCAAACATTGATCAATTGGTTGACATCTCGGCCGGTTTTCAGCTACCGTCTTTCATGGACGCATATTCCGGCTACAATCAGATAGCCATGCATCCCGACGACCAGGAGAAGACCGCCTTCATAACCGATAAGGCTAATTACTGTTACAATGTTATGCCTTTCAGGTTGAAGAACGTCGGAGCTACCTATCAGCGAATGATGAACAGAGTGTTTGAAGACCAGATCGGACAAAACATAGAAGTATACATTGATGACATGATTGTAAAGTCAAAGCGCCCAGATGACCACATCCGAGACCTGGAGCAAACATTTGAGAAGTTAAGGAGGCACCGGATCAGGTTAAACCAGGCCAAATGTGCGTTCGGAGTCCCGGCTGGGAAGTTCTTAGGTTTTATGCTGACAAACCGTGGAATCGAGGTGAATCCAGATAAGTGCAAGGCCGTGTTGGACATGCAAGCCTCGAGGACAAAGAAAGAAGTTCAGCAGCTGACTGGTCGACTCGCCGCCTTGACCTTGAGATTCCTACCGAGGGTCGGCGAGAAGGCACTCCCTTTCTTCGGGCTTTTAAAAAAGAAAACTCGGGGGTTGGAACACGGATTGTGAAGTAACGTTCGACAGGATCAAGCAATGCTTGGAAACTCCTCCAGTCCTAACAAAACCCGAGCCAGGTGAGACCTTATTCCTGTACCTCTCAGTTGGAAAAGAGGCTGTAAGCGCCGCTCTAGTACGAGAAGCCGAGTCCGGACAAGCACCGATTTACTTTGTGAGCAAAGCACTACAAAGCTCGTGTAACACCCCCAATTTCTAACAATTATAATAACATAAAATTGCAATAATGTTTATATAAAAAATTACTGAAATTCAAAATAACCAAATTTGGGAAGTGTTACCGTCGCACTTGTACTAGGACAAGTGCAAGGCTAACTTATTACATTAACATAAATCCAAACTTAAATAAAAGTGTCTTATTCAAAGCGTAAAATAAAATTAGAAAAACTAGCTAGACTTGCTAATTGTTCTTCCTCACTTTTTACCGCTAGCCCCAATGACCTCAACTTTGAAACTGTTTTCGAAAATCTGCTCCCCGAAGGATCATCATGACCAGAACACAAACATCAGCAAAAGTGGTAATCCTAATTAAAACACAATTTATATGGCTCAAATATATTAATCAAATCAAATATATAATCACATAGTAATTGAATCAAATAACAACTCCAATATTCATCATATATACATATACATACATATATTCACACCGAATCAAATATTATTCATTATCTTTTTAAATTTATCCAGACCCGGGAAACCCTGCCAGTCTATTTAGTTTAGTGGGAAGAGAACCATGGTAGATCCGGGAAACCCTGCCAATCTACCCTGTGACCCAGGAGACCCTGCCAGTCACAATCAATCAAATTGGCCATAAAACATATCTTCCTAATGTGCACACCTCTTCCTAAGTTGCTACTAGTGTCCCGGGAAACCCTGCCAAACACCACTTTGAGAAGAACGGATACTATCTTTTCACATCGGTGGCATAAAGCCCAAAAGTTGTGTTCATCACTTTGGGATGTACCGTCCCAAGCTATCTTCCCACCATTAATTCATTACAATCACACAAAATCAGGAAATTCAAACTTGTCACAATTATCAATCTCTTCATTGAATATATCAGTTATTCAAGGGCATCATGATTTTCCAAATTATTCAAGAGTATAATAATTCAAATATCCGATATAAGAGCCAACACGTATTATAACTCAAATACCTATCTCGAGTAAAGTCTAATTATTTTAAAATACACACATAATAAAATCCCAAATTATTTCTATTATCAATTATCTTTTATATACTTTTCTATTATTTAATTAAATATGGGGTACAAGGATATTCTGATATAAAATCTATTCATATCTTATTTTATTATGCAGCGGATATTACACCAAGAAGGAAAAAAATGTCGAATAATATAGCCTCTAACATAATATAATACAATATATTAATTGTATTGTCCATAATATATATATATCGTAATTGATGAAAGCAACACGTACAAAGCAACATGCATGCATCTTGAATAGGTTAAATTACTTTGCAAAAGGAATTACTACGCAACCCGAGAAGAAGAAATCTATGTATATTCAATCACTTAAATCAAAAACCCAGAGCAATGCAACGTAACACAAGCCATCTTATAATCAATATTAAACCACCTTGAAAAAGGCTACTCACGCGAATCGAGAAGAAGAAAAACCTATTTGTATACGTATTCAATACTAATTCCTATTTTTTTAGGTATTAGAATTACCTATCAAAATTTACATAAAACTAACCTAAGACTCATGGGAATTAGGATTACCTAGTCTCCGTTTTGTTAGCCTCTTAGAAAAATAGAGAAAGAATAGAGGAAATAGTAGAAGAGAATAGGAGAAGAGAATAAGAGTATTCAGGGTTAGGCTAGACCTCTATTTATAACATAAAATTAGGGTTTAGCTTTGGGCTCTTATACTATTGCCAACTCATTGATAGAGTATATTAAATTCAATCAATCAATCATAATGTGAATTTAATGTCATTAATAGGGTATATTAAATTCAATCAATCAATCATAATGTGAATTTAATGTCATTAATAGGGTATATTAAATTTAATCATTCAATCATAATGTGAATTTAATGTCATTAATAGGGTATATTAAATTTAATTAGTCAATCATAATGTGAATTTAATGTCATTAATAGGGTATATTAAATTCAATCAATCAATCATAATGTGAATTCCTAAGGCAACTAATAAATGAGTTATTACTATTAATAAAAATCTGGGGTATTACAGGTCGGAACTGCGATATCAAAAGCTCGAAAAGATGGCTTTCGCCTTATTAACAACGGCAAGAAGATTGAGGCCGTATTTTCAAGGACATCGGATAATAGTCCGAACTAGTCAACCGATCCGCCAAGTATTACACAAACCGGACCTCACCAGGAGAATGACTAGCTGGGCGATTGAGTTGTCCGAGTTCGACATTACGTACGAAGCCCAACGCGCGATTAAGTCACAAGCGCTAGCAGAATTCATCATGGAACTCACCCCGGCTGAGGCGACCGAGGGGGATCACGGAGGTACATGGAAGGTATATGTCGATGGCTCATCCAACGTAAAAGGAAGCGGAGCAGGTATCATTGTCGAGAGCCCGGAGGGTGTCGCCGTGGAGCACTCCCTCCAATCAAAGTTCCCGACCTCAAACAACCAAGCCGAGTACGAAGCTCTCCTTGCCGGACTACTACAAGCCAAAGAGAATGGAGCTCAGAGGGTCAAGGTTTTCACCGACTCACAGCTTGTAGCCGTGCAAATTGAAGGCACCTACCAGACCAAGGGTCCACTCTTAGCTAAATACTTCAACAAAGCTAAGGAAATCATATCAGAATTCCATGAAGTCATTGTCACCCACATTCTAAGGGAAGAAAATGCCGGGCGGATATCCTCTCAAAACTGGCAAGTACGAAGGAGGTTGGCAATCATAGAACGGTGATACAGCAAAACTTGGCCGAGCCGAGCTGTATTATGACCATCTCGCAGCTACGGATTTGGAGAAAGCCCATTGAAGATTACTTAGAAAGAGGCATTATTCCAACTGATCCGACCGAGGCTAAGAAGTTGATACGGGAGGCCGCCATCTACACCATGGTCGACGATCAACTATATCGGAAAGGCTTACACTCTCCAATGATGCGATGCTTGGACGGAGCGGAAGCCAAATATGTACTAGCTGAGATACATGAAGGCATCAACGGCCATCACATGGGGGGCAAGGCACTCGCTAGGAAAGCGCTGCGCGCGGGGTATTATTGGCCGACTATGACGGAGGATGCCAAGGAGGCCGTGACGAGATGCGAGAGTTGTTAGAAGCACGCAAAACTTATTTGGCCACCATCGGCCGAGTTGGAAAACATTTCGGCCCCTTGGCCTTTCTACAAATGGGGCATGGACATCCTCGGGACCGTTCAAACCGCCCGGGACGAGTTGAGGTGGCTCATCGTGGCCGTAGATTATTTCACTAAGTGGATTGAAGCCGAGCCATTAATGACAATAACCTCGGCACGCATACGGAGGTTCTTTCGCCACAACATAATTTCTCGTTTTGGAATACCAGCCGAAGTGATAACGGACAACAGCACGCAGTTTATGGACCAGAGATTCCAGACCTTGATGTCAGACCTCGACGTCAGACAGCATTTTGCTTCAGTGGAGCATCCTCAGTCTAACGGGCAGGCCGAGTCGGCCAACAAAATAATCCTGGACGGATTAAAGAAACGGATGCAAGATGCGGAATCCAACTGGGTCGAGCAGCTCTACAGCGTCTTATGGGGATACAGGACAAGTGTGCAGTCCTCAACCCAGGAGACCCCTTTCCGGTTGACCTATGGGTGCGAAGCCATGATCTCGGTCGAGATAGGATAACCATCATGGAGGAAGATCAAAGCTCGCCGGGAGGGAGAAGCGTCAAATGACGACGCGCTTAGGACGGAGTTGGAGCTGATCGATGAGGTCAGAGTCGCGGCACACTACCGAGAGCTGGCCGCCAAGCAACTTCTCACTGCAAGGTATAATCGGAAGGTTCGGCCCCGGTCCTTTAACCGAGGTAACCTCGTACTCCGACAAGCCGACATCGGCAATAAGAACGCCAGAGATGGCAAGCGGCGGCAAATTGGGAAGGTCCTACGGGTTAAAGAGAAGCTGGGCAATGGAGCCTATATACTCGAAACTTTGGCTAGGAAATCCGTGAAAAGAACTTGGAACGCGGACAAGCTGAAGATCTACCACAGCTAGACCTCGGCCCATACGGTGGGGGTACTGGGCACACCCTGCTTGGAGCTCAGTTATTGCTTGTTTTCGGTAGGTACCGGGCACACCCTTCTTGGAGCTCAATCATTGCTTGTTTTCAGTATTTTATTTCAAGAATTTATTTTTCTTTCTTAAGATTTCCTTGAATTATGTGTTAGCTCTTTAGGGGCATTTTATTTTTAATGAAAGAGTCCTCAGTGGCATTTTTCGCCACCATGCGCAATTGATCGCTTAAGCATTACACCGAGGTATATAAACCCAGTCACAAATACGACACATCTAGATGATTTAACATCGGGGCTAATTAACCCAGGTCAAGAGCTCGGCGAAAATGCCATTTACTGGCCTTCGCGAAATTGGCGCGTCAACGCTCGACCCGATTTAAGCATTCGAATTGTCATCTCGACCACGATCAGTCAAAATGTTTAAGTTTTGCGTTACGGACACCTCGTTTAAACAAGTGACAATTCGCCCTTACCTCGGTTACAATCCCGGCCAACGGCGTTGGAACCTGGTAGCGCGGTTAGGTTAATGTCGTATATGGTTAAAACTGACAACCCTGCCATCCATTCCCAGACCTAACATCTGGTAGAATGCATAGCTCGGCACCCTGTGCAACGACGAATCTCTAACTATGTTTAGAATTCATAAAATAATGCGACAATAAATTGTTAAAGTTTACTTTGTCATCGAAATATATACAACCACGACGTACGGAAAATTCAAAGTTACAAAGGCAGGGACGCCTCAAAAGAAACTAAGGATTCCGACACCTAGCTCGAAGGAACGGCATTGTCCGAGGGCACCACCTCGTCGGATGGAACTACCTCGGCAGATCCTGATTCGGCCTCGGTGTGTACTTTTTGCCGCCCACTTGCTCCTCATCTACCTGCTCCCCACACTCCTCATCTTCAATAGATACGGATTCATCTGCGGGATCAGGAGGAGCCGGAAAAAACACGCCGTCCTTCACGTAAGCTCGGCAGTGATAGCCATCTAGGTTCAAGGACGTCTTGCGGTTCAAATCCTGGATCTGAGCCAACGCCATTTTAAAGCAGTCTTCGGCTGCCTCATGGAGAGTCTCGAGAGAATCCAGATTGGCTTGTCGCTCGGTAGCAAGAGCTTCTTTGGGCGAGGCCGCGTAGTGGCCGATCGCCTCTTTGTTCTTTGGACAACCTTACAAAGATCCGGGCTTTCAGCCAGAGCTTTTTGAAGGTGATGACACTCCGAGGTCATTTTGTCCAATGCCTCTTTACAGATCAGCAGCTCCTCGGTCGCCTTCCTAGCTGAAGCTTTGGCGACAGCCAACTCATCCTCCAAAGCCGTCACCTGTCCAACCTTAGCTTTGGCCACAACCAACTCGTCCTCCAAAGCCGTCACCTATCCGGCCTTAGCTTTGGCTATAGCCAACTCCTCCTCCAAGGCCTTTACCTGTCCAGCTATGGCCTTGGCAGCAGCCGCCTCCTCTTCCACAGCTTTGGCTCTTGTCCTAGCTTCTTCCTCGGCGAGCTTCAGACGTCGGATCTCAACCTCGGACCCCACGTGCTTTTCCTTCAAGAGAAGTAGTGCTTGGTGAAGGCCGAGGGATTTCTGAGAAACCTTTGAGCTTCATGGATGACGGTCTCGTCCGCGGAAGCCAAAGGAACGGCATTCATAAATCGGCCGGGGGGAAGGAAGGCGACGCTGAGCTCTTCCGTCACCCCTTTCTCCCACGCAAGCCCTCGGTGAATCTGAGGAGTAACTGAGGAACAGGCGGAGGTTCGGACGAGAGGAGCAGTAGCTATATGGGATACGGACGCAGCAGCTTCTTTGCCTTTTGAAGCCATCGCGGCCGGCTCCGGAGAGGACTCAGCAGGGGCAGGGGTGCCGGTCACGGTTGGCACAGGCGGCGGCACATCTGGAGGGAGAGCGGAACGAGCAGAGCCCGGAGTATCCGAGGCTTTTTTTTTCTGTTCCTCGACGGCCTTGACGCCGTCTTTGATTTTTCTACCTCTGCACCTGAGGCAGCGCGTTTTCGAGTCGGCGCAGGCACCGTTGGATTCACGCGGGACAAGTAGCGTGGAAGTTCCGACATGTCTTGAGCTGCAAAACGGATCAAAAAGAAAGTGTAAGACACGGGCCAAAAAGACCATGCCAGGGGTAAAGCAAAAAGCAGAATAATTAGCAAGCATGGAACCATACAATCAGTAGGCGTCGGCTTAGACCCGAACCTGTTTATAAAGAAGGTTGCACCTTGGACCCCGTATTTCTCAACATACGCGGCCAACCGAGGTACAGAGATGGCCTCCTCAGGCGTAAGATCCTCGGTCTGGATTTGATACGAGGAAGGGTTCAAGTTATAGTGAGTGTCGTTCCAGTAAAGGGGAAACTCCCACTCCACATTCTCTCCCTCGGGCCCTTCAAAAACCACGGTTGTTGTCCAGGTTTCGCTACGACTTTAAAGAAAGCCGTTTTAAAATGCTTAAAGGAGTCTGAGAACGCACTCATCAATTTCCTATCCGGGTCCGCACGAAAGGAAACCAACCCCTTCAATTTCTCGTCCTCTTTGGATGTCCGGAAGTAAAAGGCGAAATAGTGAAAAAACAAAGATGTGGTGCGAGGTATGGGAACGGGAAAAGAAGAGCATAGGCGCTCGAAGGCCCCTAAATAGGCCCATCCGTTGGGATGGAGCTGAGAATGCGCCAGCCGCAAAGCCATTAACGCCGAAATTTGAAACGGGGTAAAAGGAAAACGAACTTTAACCCGGGTCAGATAGTCTCGGTAGAAGAAGAAAAAGTTGGTGCCCCCCAACACCTGAGTAGAGCATATAGGCTCGCCCTCATCCGGATGACTGACAGTACACCCTTCCATGTCGAGAAGTTTAATACGAGCTATATCTGCCTCGGACATCAGCGACCGTATCTTCAGGATCTCATGGGATACCCATTTATACTGTCTACATAGTGCCTCGGGAGGACTAGAAGAGTTCGACTCCCCGGCGTTGGATTGAATGCTGTGTGGAGAGGACTGTGAAGCCATTTACCTATGAGCAAAATAAAAAGAAAAAATGCTAGGATCAGCAAGAGAAAAAATACCTGACTAAAGTATATTGGCATGCGGAAAAACAAGCGGACTCGAGGGACGAAGACTGCTAGAAGGAGGGTTAGAAGGAGCCAAATGACGGCAAGAACCTAAGACTGAGGAAGCCCCAGAATCCTCGCCCTGGGCGATGAGGAAAGAGCTTTCGGCGAGACAATCCCAGTAAGGGCCGAGGTATCCCAGAGGTTGGGCATCCGAGTCCCGAGCTGAGGGGGAATCATAGAAATTAAGGGGTTGAGCGGAGAGCGCATCGCCCTTGGCACGAGCCCCGGTGCTCGGTCTAGCAGGGTCCAACTGAACGCTTGAAGTGGTATCTGGCCAAGTGGTGACCGGCGTCGGATGCGGAACCCGAGCAAAATCAGATCGAGACCCGGATGTACTCCGTCCACCAGATCCTCCCCTTAGCACGATAGCCAACCTTTCCTCCTCCGTAAGTTCAGAACCAAGAATCCAATAGGAGGTACGGGGGAAATGGGCGCGCAAGGCTTCCTCTTCCTCAGGGGTTAATGGCGGATTTGAAGGGGGTAAGCGATTACTCCCAACCATCGCCAATGAATAGAAACCTAGGAAGGCACAAAAGGGTATGTGAAGAAGGGGAAATAAGGGGAAGGATCGGCGAAGGTATGTTAAGGGTACAAGGAAGATGGAAAGGGGGTTTTGACCTTAGAAACAGATTCAGAAGCTATCAAGGAGGTCTACCCAGAAAATCGAGACAACGAACATTAATCGGTAAAAACAAACTGAAACCATTAAGTACACCAGCCAAGAAGCAGGAGAAGGCGATATACCTGAAGTAGTGGAGGAGCAGCGAGCAAAGAGGTGAAAGCTCAAGGAACAGGCGACTGCAGGAAATGGAGAAAATAGTAGAGAGTAGAAAACCCGGGAAATGGTAGCGAAATGAGCAAAATGAAGAAAATGGAGGGAAATATGAATCCTATAGACTCTTGGGTAACCGAAGTGACGGGGACAGAAGCGTCCTTTCACCCTGACCGAGGAAGTGGCGTATCGCGTACAAAGAGCATTAATTGCGCACGGATATCAGTGCGTGGAATGGTGCGGCGGTTGCAGACTCTCGCCAATACTGAGTCGCCAGGTGTCAGGGGGCAATGATGGCAAATGCGGAAGGCCCTTGCATCAAAAAAGACTGAAGCCACCGATAACCAGCCGATGTAGCCGAGACTACCTCGGTAAGCAACAGATGCCTCGGGCACGGACATATACATTACATGAAGCCTCGGCACACGAGCTTGAAGATACTACCTCAGATCCTAGAGTTTCCACCTCGGACTCTTGTGTGGTTAACCGAGCTCGGCCAATAAAGCCGACAGGAGATATAGAACATCTCGGCAGCTCGAAACGCCCGACCTACCGAGCTGGGGGGCAACTGTTACGACTCATACTAAGGCCCAATGCCACGAGGGCCCAATACAGGGCATATCCAATATAACCGTATACCTATAAAATAGGAACGTCCGGTTATCCGGATTATTTGCATCGTGGGAGCATCCGGACTATTAGCATCGTGGGAATGTCCGGACTATAGTTGTGTTATGTGCTCCCCCACTTACTCTCCATGGGGATCATGCCCGACCACGATCTCCTTCAGGTGACCTCTATAAATACAGAGACAGGTTAACCAGGTGCACAGGTTCTAACTCAGACTCATTACTTTCGATCCACCGTGCACACACACCACCCCCTATATTGTGTACAGTGACACCAGGCTCCCTTGAATATCTGCTCCATAGGTATTCAGGTCGAGCCCAGAGATCCAACATCAAAGTACCAATACTAGATTGGACATTAACGTTCTACACCAGAACAGATACTTTTTAAAAAGAGATGTTAGGTTCAATTCTGACTTACATATTTTTATCAGCAAAATTTCTTGTCAGAATCGTTACTAAATTTGTCGATCCCATTATAAATTTTGGTGAAATGCCATAAATATTGGTGAATCCTGACTTACATGTTTTCATCGCTAAACTCTTTTATCTGAATCAATATAATTCTTGTCAAAACTATTACTAAACTTGTCAATCACACTACGAATTTTGTGAAAGTCGTTCTACTGTTGACCTTATCTTCCTCAGCCTCCTGACTTACATGTTTTCATCAGCAAACTTTTTGGTCAAAATCATTACTAAACTTGTTAATCTCATTATAAATTTTGTGAAACTCGTTTACATTTAGTGATTAAACCATTGCTTGGATTTTCACCAGTCCATGTCCCCCCTGGGCGGGAGTCGAGCCTAGAATCAATGCCTTTCTACTCCATACCCGAACCTTACTTTAGTCAAGCGACTCTTCACTCCCCCATAAACTCCGTCTCCCTTGAACCCTTTTTAAATCTCTTTTTCTATGTCTCTACCTTCCCTTCTCTCTAGCTCAGCCTTGTCGTCGACACTCCTATGAAACCATTCTCTTCCACTTTCCCATTCTCTCTAGTCGTACTTGTTACGCCAGGAGAGGGGCTTGGAGGCGTCCGAGGTGGAGCAGACAGCAACAGCCATCAAGAGATGAAGAGAGGGAGAGCATGGGAGGAGGGAGAGGAAGAGATGAGGAGTTTAGTAAAAACAATTAAATTTTAAAATCATAGATTCCTCTCAACCACCTTTGTATCCTTTTAATTTTTTAACATAAGTTTTGAAATTTTGGAATTCCATATGATATTTAAATGAAATTTTTCCTTATATTTATCTTTTTTATAACAAACTAATTTGTCACATATGAACTAATATATAGTGAAGTGATACATGGGATATTGAGCAAAAAAAAAAAAAGTGATACATGGGATATGCTATGATTAGTTAATTTATTTAGTTTTTTTATCTATTAAAAAAGTCAATTAGATCTTATATTAAAAACAAGAAATAGTACCAAAATTTGGTCCAGAATATGAATTCACTCTTTAATTGTATCTGTATTGAATTGATGAGCGAAAATGTATTAATAGCATCTATTTTTCATACTCCATTATTAAATGAAGGTAAATTTTTAAAAAAATTAATTTAAGATATTTTAAATATTCTAACTTCTATTTTTGTTTATGTGAGATTAATTGTCGGATGAATAATCTATCGAAGTCATGAATGAAACCACTTGATCCACTTGAGGGTGGACGGCGAATAAGAAAGACAAGTGTCATTGTCAAAGATAATTAAAGTTTAATAGAAATCAATAAATTAGTAAAAGGAGGGATTCAATTTCATTAATATAAGAAAGAATATACTTTTTTTTTTTTTTTTTTTTAGAAGTAATTAAAAAGCTAATTAAATTATTTAAAATATTTATATTTATCATTTTTTTTAAAACTATTTTACCTAATTTATAAACTAATATATTATTTGAAGATACACAATATATAATATGATTAAGTAACTTATTTAGCTTCTTTAATTTTTTTAAAATTAATTATATCTTATATTTAAGATCAAGTGATAATAGATATTAACAAGAAATCTGTAATCTATGAGGCAGTTAGACATGTCACATGTGTTAAAGTCTTGACTTGCAATGGATTTTTTAAAATGAATTTTCCTTTCATCCTTAAAAATATAACTTTTCCAAGATAATATAAATTAGACATTATTGATTATAAAATTATAAAGGGTTCAGGGAAAATTTTGGCCTAAATTTTTTAACGTGAGGCAATTTTTTTCTCTGGTCGTTCTCTCAATTAATTTTGATAGTTAATTGATCAAATATATTGATTTAATAATTCACATATCATCCCATTATTTTTATTAAAGTGCAAATTTACTTCAGAATTTTATGTGATATCTATATCATTTTTAAAAAAATTAAATTTAAAATTTTTAGGATAAATTTTTACAACAAAATTACAGCTTGAAAAACTTTTAAAGCTTTGTCTCTCGAAAAACTCTGAAGTAAAATTACTCATAGGAAAAATCACCCTGACAAAATTTACCCGTTACTCAATTATAAGTACACAACAAACTATTATAGGTACGCTATGTCAGATGTGTCAATAACTTTATTTTTAAAAACAATAGATACAATTCTTGAAGATGTATATCTATAAAAAAATTCAGAAAAACACACTTAAAATATAATTATAACTTAAAAATCAAAACTAGCATATTCGTACAATATTTTGAGAGTACTAAATACTAAGAAAAACATAATCATTATATACTAATCACATTACCATCAACGCCTAATTAATTACCCAATAATACATCTAGTCCTAATTATAAGACGTGGTTGACTTTTTTTTAGAGATTAAAGAAGCTAAATAAAATACTTAATTATTTCATATGTTGTGCATCCTTAGATTATATCTTAGTTTATTAGTCAAACTAATTAGTTTGAAAAAAAAATAAAAATAAAAAGACTCTAAAGTAATTTAATTAGTTTCCTTAATCTCTCTAAAAAAGTCAATTAGATCTTATAATTAGGATCAGAGAGAGTACCTTCTAATAGGCTTCTCAGTGGGAAAAGAAACCTATGAATAGGCATGTCATTAAATTTTTCCTAGTTTAATTTATTAAAAAAAAAAAAAACTACTCAATTGACAACCTAAAATATGAGAATATTTAAAAGTAAATAGTAAACGATGTTAAGAAATAAATATCACATTTGTGTTTTCGAAACATTTAAAACCTATTTTCTATTGAAATCTATTATTGTATTTTAAAATAAAATAGATAACAAGATATTAGGAATAAAACTATGAATATTACAATCTTAAACAAAATTTAATTGATTAATTTCTAAGTATTAATTGGCTTTTATGCATTGGTGCTTGGCAACTAATTAATTATAAAACTATGAAGCGTGAAGAACTGCATCACCCTTTTTTAGACCCCTCCTAGCTGCCTGAATTCTTGTTCTAACAATTTGACAGATTAAAGAACCTGAACATGAATTAGTGTTTCATAAATCTTCACGCAAAGCTTGTTGGCTACCTTTTGGACCTTTCTAAGGCAGGTGATGTATAATGCTTCTCTCAATTTTAAATATAAGATTATGTTGACCTTTTTTTTTTTTTTTTTTTTAAAAAAAAGAGATTAGAAACTAAATAAATTCGAATCATATCATATGTTATATATTCATTGATTATTTATTACTCCCTCCGGTCCAATTATAGGAGCTATTTACCAGAATTTAAAGGGATTAAAAAGGAAAGTTAAATTAGTTAATTATATGTATTTTTCTAAAATACCCTTTCCTTGGACGTATCTGTCATCTTATTCCAAATAGATAACCTGCTAATTAATATCCAGAACTTGTGATATTTTACTTACAAAACACATAAGCCCCCACTCGCAAAAAAAAAAAAAAAAAGATACTCCTTCACTTCTACCCCACTTTTTATCCTTCTCCTTCACACATTAATTATAAGCATGTTGTTAAATTAATTATTGTGAAAGAAGTATCAGTAGAGGTAATAGGGGAAAAATATGACAAAAATTGTTCAAAATTATTTTATATAAAAAAGTATATTTAGTTGTATATGACATTAATGAGTTGCAAACATTATTTACTTTATAAAATATATAGGTATATTATTAAATTATTATTGAGAAAGTATAGATAGAGGTATTATAGGAAAAAATTGATAAAAATTAAAACTTACTCTTATAATTAGGACCAAAACTAACTCTAAAAATTTACTCTTATAATTAGGATCAGAGGGAGTAGTTTATAGGTTAGACAAAATAGTTTGAAAAAAAAATGATAAATATAAATATTTTAAAATAATTTAATTAACTTTCTTAATATCTCTTTTTAAAAAAAGTCAAACTTTACTTTAGGGTATTTAGACCTAGAGGAACAAGCTGTTTTCTCAATTAACAAGTGATGGTGTGATTCATGTACCATATATAGTACAGAAAAAACCCAATAAGCGACAACTCACGCAATTTGCATAATTGGCTTCTTTGATTGTTTTCTGGGTTTTGTGTCTGTGAATATGCAACAAGTCAAGTAGTTTCCTTTTGCAACTGGAACTCTTCAATTTCAGATTCTCACGTTAACTGGAAACACCCTATTCCGACAGAGTCGGCACCGACTCATCATCGCCAACGTTTTTTCACAGAACCAAGTTGCATCAAATATGACAAACACCAGGTGGCAAAGTAATTAAAACACACTAGTGTGGGAATTATTTTTTAAATTCAGGTGGGTCAGCATCAATCAATTAAACATATTCTATTTACATTATATTGAAATATTACGAACATTTATTGCTTGTGTATCTAATTTTCTCATAGCTGAAGCCGTCCGTGAAAGAGTAATGAGTTGACTTATTGGCCACAACCAGCAACTGGCAATTCATCATTACTTGCAACTTGCGCCTTTGAATAGTGAAAGATTCCCCAGTTCTGAATGCGTCGTAGCTAGGTTCCCAGTTCGAACCCATACAACTTGTACGAGAACCTGATAAAAAAAGTTGCTACACGCTAACTTGTTTTTAAGGTGAATTCAATATTTGGTATTTCGTTTTTATCCTCACTGTGGGTTTGCTTCATCAAATTTCAAATCACCAAGTTTTAATCCTTCGATGGATAAAATAATCCGAGTTTTATTAAATTCTAGCCACCAATGTTTTAAATGGGATAAAACTCGATGGACCAAAATTTATGGTTCAAATTTGCAGACTGTAACTAAAATGAGATCAGATTTAATAAACCAAATATATAGTATTAATCCTTTTTGAAAAGGGGAAAAATAAGAAAATAGTACTTAAATTTTAAAATATTAGATTATAAGAGTATACTATGTATTAACAATAACAGTATATCAACTTACAACTCATTTTAGTGGAAAATTATTTATTTAAGATTTTAAAATTCAAGTAGTGTTTTTATCTTTTTTTCCCCCTTAATTGTAAATTCACAGCAGCAGAAATTAACTTTAACTATTCAGTCCTTTTTTTTTCTTTCCTTTTTTTGGTGCAGAAACACAATATGAATAGAATTCAAAAGGCCAAAAAAAAGGGAAAATTCATATGAGGGCCCTTTTTACAGAAAAAAACCTTAAAAAAGCCTCAAGATTATGATAATCCCAAAAAAGACCCTGGGACCTTTTTTGGGATTGTCAAAATTTACGTGGGTTATTAAATGATATGATATAGTTGTTAGCGAAAGATCTTGATATAGTTGTTAACAAGACTGATTTAGTTGTTAGCAAATTGTTATTAATAGATCTTGATTTAGTTGTTAATGGCCCGTTAACAACTATATCGATCACAGTAACAACTCAATTCGCGTAACGAAAATCCCATAAAAAGCTCAAGACCTTTTCTGAAATTTTCAGAATTTTAAAGCTTTTTTTGGGTTTTTTTTTTCTGTAAAAAAGACCCTGAAATTTTCCCAAAAAAGGAACCCTATTGGCCACTAGCATATACTGGGATCACGACGGGCGTCATCCTTATCCTCATCAGTACGTGGGTCGTTGGCGACTTGCCGTCATTATCAACGATGTTGGGCTGCCATGATTTTGCCTCCAAGTCACCGTCTCTCTCCGATTATGCAACATCACTCTAATTTCAATGTTAAATGACTTCCATACACGTCACACCACACCAAAAGCATCACTATTTATTTGTATATATCAAAAATACTTGGATAAATCATATGGCCTCTAATCCTCTACAACTTCATATGGTCCCAACTCCCCAGAGAGGAAACTCGAACTCCCAAATGGGACTTCCCATGTGTATGCAGCGTAACGAACTAATAAATCTAAGTCTTAAATAAAATAAAATAAAATAAAAACAAAAAAGTCCCTTGTAATATTAAATTTGTAGTGAAGTTCTATAATTCATTTTACAATATATTTTAAATGTGAAAAAACTAAAATAACGCTGTTGATTAAATAAAAAGAGAGAACGAGTGATTGTATATTAATTAAAGGTATTTTAAAATTTTCATATTTAGAATATATTGCACAAATGTCGTACAAGACTTCACTGGAAATTTGAAATTTCAAATGACATATTTTTAATATTTTCTCCTACTTGGGGAATAAGTGCAATTTTCCCTTGTTCTTAAAAAAAAAAAAAAAAAAAAAAAAAAAAAAAAAAGAAGGAAGCCGAGTTTGAACACCATCACGTTAACTTTGATGTAGGGTTGAGTTTTTCTCATCATCCCTCATAATCTCTAAATCACATCCATTCAATCAACATAGTACTACTTTCACTTTTCTCTCATTTTCCTAAATCAATGGTAAGATGTGGCCAATGAGAGATAATGAAAAAAGATAAGGAGATGTGAGCATTAAAACTGAATAAAACATACAACCAACGAGTGATCTCGCATTCCACAATCCCAAGAGTTAGACCAATAAAGTCATTTCTCTCTCTCTCTCTCTCTCTCTTCTTCCCTTTTTGGTCTTCATAAAAACTCTTCTAATCTTTAGTGTAAGATGTAAGATTTAATTAGAGAGTTGTTGTTGATCATAAATATAAATCCCATTTAACATATTTATCAATTTTTCTCCTAAATTAATCCTACTAATATTTCCTTAAAAATATTCAAGTAAAAGAGGAAGGAAATTAGGGATATGATTATGGTATTTTCCAAAAACATTAACTACTTTATCATATTAAATCTACTCAAATTAGTTAATTAAATCTAACATTAAAGATCCAAATGGTAAAACATGACATTTGATTTGATATCCCACAAAAGAAACTGCCTTAAAAAAGGATCTCGATTCACAACAGTAAACTATGCTCGACGCATATGAAAATAATAAGCTGGACAATTTCCAAGGCCAAAATTGACGATTCTACCAAAAGTTCAACATGCAAACTACACCCTCCATAATACATTTTGAGAAGTTGGTCTTAATTTTAAATAGATAACATACTTCTTATATCCGTCAATATTCTCCTAATTAACCCTAATAACTAAGAAAGAGAGAGAATAAGGGAATCAAAAAAGATGACTTAGGTGTTATGGAAAACACATTCCATATTAACTAATTTATAATCTAATCAAATTAAGAAAATATATTAGATAAATATGTCTTAAATTAGAGTATCTCCTAAATATACACTTCCACTAACGCCCTTCAATATTGAGGGGAGTGCATCAAAAAGTTGATCGTATGATATGGGGGCTAATATACTAGAAATGTTTATTTATGCTGCCTGTTTCACAGCCTTCAATCTCTTTAAAGGAAATCTCTGCTCTTTTGAAGAACTGCGCAAACAGAGCAAAAAAAAAAAAGAGAACTGCGCAAACTGAGAACAAAATCTTATTGATTGATAAAGCTTAATCTGATTGCCATCTTAGGAGACATACAATCAGCAAAGGCTGTCAATTCTCGGTGGCAAAAAATAACTGGTTATTAGAGAGAACAACTTTTTAAAAAAAAGAAAGAAAAAAAAAAGGAAAAAACAATTAGAACTGCCAAGATCAAAATTCATACAATCATCTGGAGATGAGATTCATTGCAGCTGCTCTCAAGATCATTCATATCCACAACTTATCCTAACCAAAACAGGAAAATAACCGAAACGGGAAGGCGGGTCCAAGGAGAAAAGATAAAAGGGGGAATTACAGATGTCATTGAAACAATTTTGTTTTCCCCGTTTTTTTAAAAAAATCTCATTTGCATTTAAAGGAAGTGGGAAACACAGAACATGCCCGTTTTCCATCTTCACTCAACAATGCCACAGTTCAATACATTTTCCTTGACATGGCTAAAAAATTGTGATGAAATCATAGATGACACTATCTGATACCACCAATATGAAACCAAAATTAAAATTTAGTGTATAAACAAACCATTAATTTGAGTAAAACAGCATAAGTAATTAACGAATTATGTAATAAGCTGACAAGATCACGCTAATAAAGGAATATTTGAATACAGATGTTATTGGTAATTGGGATCGAATAGATTCCCACACAACTAGAACTCAAACCCAAATAGTTTCATGGAAAATTACCTGTCAAAATCAACATTTCCATTTCCCATTTACTAAAGTAATGTGTAACAGCCAATTTGCTCACATGTAACATGATGTAGCTCATTGCAGCAACATCTGGTTTCACTTGAACTTGTGTGATATAGCTTTACCTATTATGAAAATATTTTGGGAAGAAAGAAGAAAGAAAAAAAAAGAAGGAAAAAGGGGGGAAAAAGAAAAGAAAGAAAAAGAAACAGATGCAGGACAACATAAGGAACTAAATGATGGTAAAAGTATTGGCAAACAATACTAAGAGTAGCAGTACTTAATGCAGCCTACGTAGATTCAGTACTCCAACTACTTTCAGCCCTGGGCAGAAAAAGGAAAAAATACGGAGAGATATGCTCTAAGCCAAGAGCATCAGAATCTATCATACCTTCATTTACACAAGAGAAAATCAACCCAGCAAAACTGTATCTCAAAAAGCTCCAACTGAGTTCACTTGAATATAACCTGCATTTGTTTGGAGTGAATGAACAGGATCCTATGGTTGCCAATATTAAAGAAGGACTCTTGCATCATATAACAAGTAAATTCCTAAAAGGGCATAGAATCTAGACCTAAAATACCAATAAAGTGGGCAAGGTAGCTTATGTACAAGGTTCAACTTTACACATCATAGCAACGGTAACATAAGCCCACCAAACTTGGGATGAGTCACACAAGGATTACAAGTTAAAAGGGTTTCCTTGCTTACTAACGTAATTGCTGAACGACATGGGCTATAAAATTTCAGATTCCATCACGTTCTAAAATCAATGAATACATGTGAAGATCCTAACATTGTAATATGACCATACCTTAAATAAAAAGGAGAATAGTATATTTAATAAAGTAACATTCAAACATACATCAACCAAGCAGTAAAACAAGCATGATATATGTGCTGCAAGGTTGATCATGAGACATCGCAAAAGCAGGACACTTCTTGAAACCCTAAACCATATCGATGGGTTCAGGAATTTTATCACTGATCTGTTCCATAACCACCTGCACAAAAAAAAAAAAAAAAAAAAAAAAAAAAAGACAGACAAAAACATCCATAAAAACCAACATAGAAAATTCCCAAGGCCAAATCAAACAGTGGAAGCATCTCCCATGTGATATGAGCGTGTCCTAAGAAGCAACAGTTTACTCCTTGGAAAGAACTTATTCATGAAACTTGAGCTCCCTTAATAAGAATGTAGGCTCATCAGCAGCCATGACCATTGCTACATGCAGAAATCCTCAACCATAATCATAATCCACGTCACGCTCTATCAAGAAAATACTCTGTCGATCAGAATTCATAACTACCAAGGTGTCTGACACAGCTCTCAGCCACATTTCTAGGTGAAGAAACTAAATTACTTCTATCTCCCAGTATTTCTGAATCACAAATACAATAATACAGATCTTTTGTCACAGTTATCCATCGTCAAAACCTAAGCTGAATCTTCAAAAACATTGAGGCCCCATTCCTGAAAGCCACAAAAAGTAACTGAGCTTTAATAAGTCTTAAAAGCATAATCAATTTTTTTCTATATTTATCTTCATTACCTGCTACATAAAGCTTAGTGTCCTTAATATTATTCTGTTCCCATTCACTTTCCACTTAGATCCCCTGCAAAATATATGATTCTCAGATCTTGTAATAATCAAGTAACAAGACCAGTTTACAGGAGAACTCATACCTGGATTATCTTCTGCTCCTGCATTTTCAGTTGGCACTGTTGAGTTGAAGCTTTGATTTGATGAAACCAGCATCTGATCATCACTCATGTTTGCTGAATTCTTCACGTCTATAATCACTTCCTCCATGGTATCTTCATGAAGTTTTGAATTTTTACCACTATGTTCATTCTCCTGATCATTCAAATGATGTTTACCTTCCCCAGATCCAAAAGCAGATAGGTTAGCGTCTTTAAATTCACACTCCTTGAGACTCCCTGGGGATAACCCACTGCCCTCACATTGCTGACAATTTTCTGACACTGATTTAGACAGAGATTCTGCTGGATTCTCTAAATTTTCATCTCCCCTTCCATAAGAGCGATGCTTTCCCTTGGGTGATTTTGATTTGTAGTATTTTGTGTGTTCAAAACTGGCCTCATCAAAATTTCCATGGGATGTGCCTCCTTTTTCATGCTTACGATCTACAGATCTTGACCTTGAACTCCTTCTATCCCTATGCTTTGCTTTCTTATCTTTGATTCCATCTGATTTATCTTTAAAGTGACGCTTTCCTTCATCAGATTTTGAGCTAGACCTTTTAGCAGAGTGATGTTTTCTGCTCTCATTCTCTCTTTCATCAGTTGGACTCTTATTTTCCACAGATCTAGATCTAGAGTGCCTTTTTTCATGATGCCTTGATCTTCTATTCCTGCGTCCATCCACCTTCTCAGGCGAATGGTAATTGCTGTCTAAAGATTTTGACCGGGACCGCCTCCTGGACCTGGATCTACTTTCATCCCCCTTTCTTGGGGATGACCGGCTCCTTCTGTGAGGCTCTGGTTCCACTGACTGCCTCCTCTCTCTATGTTTAGATTTTCCATCTATTTTATCACTATAGCGATGCTTATCCTCAGTAGATCTTGATCTGGAGTGTCTTCTCATTCTTAGTTTGCTCCCATCATCAACTTGAGACGAATTAATTCCTCTGTGATGACTTGGAGAGCCAGAACTACCACGTGATGACTTCCTTCCTCTATGTGGTGAACTTTCTCTGCGTTTAGGAGAAACAGAATCAACTCGATATGATTTCCTTGCAAGAGGGCTGACACTCCTGCTCCTTTTTCTTCTCGAACTAGATGAACGATGATCATGTGATCTATCTGAATCCCGTCTTCTATATCTATCACTGTTCTCCCATTTGTCTCTATGAAACCTCCGTTCCCTTTCATAAATTGAATAATGAGACCTCAATGGTGACCTAGACCTACGATCCTTTAAATAGTGGGGTGAGTAAGAACGAGAGTTCCTCCTTCTTCGATGATTGACAGGAGATCTAGACTTTGATTGGGATCTACCACGAGAAGGGGAAGGTGACCTAAAAAAATGAAAATTGCATTTTACAGATTTGGATGAGAAATTTGCGAGAGAGTAATGAGCAATGATTAATAATAAATATCCATGCCTCAAAAAAAGCATAGTATTGTTAAAAAAGCACCTTTTCACATAATCTCAACCAGAAGTAAATTAAAATTGCACCACCGTAATTAATCATAATTCTAAGTAAAATACAAGGTAAGTTCTACAGAAAGAAATGGACATCCAAATGACTGATTACCACCAAAAAAGTTATAGTTAATTAAGGAATAGATTAGAGAGAGAAGGCCAGAAGGAAAGGAAGAAATAATAGATACGATGACTAGATCAGCTTCATGGCGGAGCATTCATAATGAGAAGCATAAAGTGGTGTGCTCAATTTGTGACTTCTCAAGCTTATAAATTTCAAGCAAAACATGGCTAAATCATGCAGAGCACACTATGTTAAAAATCTGAACAGCTTGCAGCATTATAAAAAACTGCAAGAAAACAAAGTATATATTCTCCTTTAGAAAAGATTGACAGAGTTATCAGACCTAGATTTCTGCTTGTCATCTTTCTCTTCAGTCTCGTGCCCATCAGCTTTCAATTTCTTACTTATTTCTGCAGCTCGGGCTGCTGCTAACTCTGTGGCAGATTTCATAGTAGCAGCTCGGCTAGCAGCTTGCTGTGCAGTTATAGTTTGTTGCATGAGCAATGCTTGCTGGAACTGCATCTGTTGCATAGCAACAGCTTGCTGCATCATCAACGGAAGAGAAGATGAAGACAGTGAAGAATTTGATAGAGATGGCTTCTGAGGAAGCGATTTTGCCATCTCAACATTCAAAGGGCGTCCCCCAACATCCATGTTATTCAGTGCCAAAGCTGCAGTTGCTTCTTCAGGTTTTGAATATTCTATATAGGCAAAATGCTTCGAATCAGTGATTGTACATTCTACAACAGTACCACAGAAACCAAAGAGTTGTTTCAGCTGATCCACTGTAAGAAGTGGACTAAGATTGCTAACTTGAAGAGTTTTCTTTAATGTTTCAGCCTTTGCAGCCTTGTCAGGTGAACCTAAATAAAAGAGCATCATTAATTATAATAAAACATAATAAAAAGAAACACAAAATAACATCACATAACAAGAAAGGAAAAATCTTGAAAATGCAAAAGCAAAAGCAACAAACTATAAATATAATACGACCAATAGGAAACAAAATAAAATATAGCATACCAGCAGAATCTTTTACAGACTGAGCTTGAACCTGAGCTGCATGGGCTTGGAGGGCTTGGGCGGCAACTATTGCCTGAGCAGCAGCCATTGCAGCAGCAGAAGGTGCCATAGGAGCTTGGCTAAGAGTCCCCATGGAGGTTGTTGCAGCTAAGGCAGTCATGAGCAAATTATGAGGGGGATGATTCAATTTACAATCAATTTTTGCACATTGTCCATTGAGATATTCGCGACAAACTTCCCCCAGCGATGCCCCTATTCCTGGCAAAATAGCTCCACCGGAAGCCCCAGCAACAATGCCTGGAATCATTCCTAATAACCCAGGAAATGAACCTGAAACAGATCCAGAGTAATTTGGCATGTTGGGCATGGTTTGATTGACCAGATTGGGAAAGTTGGATGTAGGAGCTAAACCCAGCAGTCCTCCATTATTATTACCTACAAAGAAACAAATTAAAGCCAAGAAAATTGGTAAGTTTGAACATACTATCAACCTAATGAGATAATTTATACAGCAAGGAATCTTCTTACATCCAAAAGAAAAAAGATGAAGCATTTGCTGTGCTTTGACAGATAGAGACAAGTAGAAGGGTAAAGATATACTCACCCAACTAAAGAAAATTTTTCCATCCATATGCAAAATATATCTTTCGTTAATACACAATATAAAATCTATAACAAGCCGCATTATTCATAAGTTATGAAAAACATGGCCTCATATTCTATACGATTTCCTGGTCCACATCTAGTTAGTCTTTCATTTTTATACCGACACTTGTAATCCCTATCATCATTTTCTCTTTGAATGCCCTCCCAATTTCGATCTAATGTATACAAGGAGAAAGTAGGATGAGTTGTAGACCCAATAAACAGAAAAATCAAAGCCAAAGTGTGCACAAGTTGATCTAGCGAAACGAGGATGGAGGAGAAATCAGGGATATACCTGCACTGAAAAACACAGGGAATGGACTACCCAAAATTGGCTTGCCATTACACTCAACACTGACCATATAGTTCCCTCGT
The DNA here is from genome assembly GCA_019022655.1 of Acacia acuminata. Classification (NCBI taxonomy): domain Eukaryota; kingdom Viridiplantae; phylum Streptophyta; class Magnoliopsida; order Fabales; family Fabaceae; genus Acacia; species Acacia acuminata. The sequence goes on from JAFJYI010000023.1 coordinate 4,965,172, forward strand.
TTTGGCACAACATAACTAACTGTATAACTTCCATCACCCATATCCTTGACTATACCCTCTTGCTCCGACCCCCCAACACCCAATCCCGGGGAGACTCTGACCTTCACCTGGGCACCCCCCGTGGAAATCTTCCTCCCATCAGCGTCCTTGGTCACCACCATGAATGAGGATGGAGCACAAGCTGTCCCCCCAGCTATACCTGTACCGGCTGCCGTGCACTTTGCAGGATCCACGGGACCAATTGGTTTATTAGCCAAGTCCTCGGATTCCTCAGATTCACTGTCCGATGGAACAGTGTCCTTTTCACGATTTTTATCAACCCCTTTGAACGTGGCTTCAAAAGCAGCCTTCGCTGCCGCAGCCTTCTCAGCTTCACTCTTCAGCTTCGCCTCCTCTGCTTGCTTCATCCAAACCGGCTTGACAACAGTCAAACTTCGATCAGCCATAAAAGTGAAGAATCTATTAAGAAACTAAAAATAAGCGCCCAAGACCAAATCAATGATAGACGCCCGTCGTTCAATCCGACTCCCTCGACCAGACCGAAAAGTAGACCTCAAATTCACACACTCGGAAGTTATGATTATGCCTGACAGTCTAAAGAGCTACAAAAAATTGTAGATTGGTGTTAAATTCGAAGATATTGGATTAAATAAGACAAAAAATGCCCAAGATCATGAGGTGTTAAAGAGGTTTCGCAGGTTTGAAAAAAAAAATACAGGTAAAAACTTTTGCCTGCAGATAATTTCAAAAAAGATGAAATCGGCATATGATTACGAATTCTCAGTAGATCGGTAAACAGGAAAGCAAAAGGCCGGAGGAGAATGACGAATTTCTTTAGCCAACCAGAGGATAGCGTCGACACCAGAAAGAGGGGCCGAAGAGTAAACTGGTTGGGGGGGCCGCGTATCGCTTTCTCTACAGCTTCGACGGCGATTAAAATGGGGTTAGAGCCGTGACTTTGAACTATAGGTCCTGTCGCTATTGTCGTGTATTAAAGGATTAAGGTGCAGCCTAAGACCAACGTTAAATTATAGGGAAGCGGCTTTGGTCCTATGCGTCTTATTGTCCGCTGCGCTCCTATACACGAAATTGTGTCCTTTTTTGCGCAAAACTGTGAGCTTTCCTTTTTTTTTTTCTTTTTTTGAAAAAGGTGTTAGGCACTTGGAAATACTAAAAATATATTTCAAAATAGTGACAAATATACTTGTATGATCTTGAAAAAATATTTTATCATACTGATTGATATTAAAAAGATATTTGAGGATACTGAATGGTATTAAAAAAACTTTAAGATCTTTAAAAATTATTTTAGGATCTTGAGAAAATATCCTGAAATATATTTTTAGTATCAATCAGTACCTAAAATATTTTTTCAAGATTCTAAAATAATTTTTCAAGTACCTTAAAATATGTTTTCCAATATCATAAAGTATTTTTTCAGTACCGTTCAATATCCTAAAATATGTTTTTAGTATCTTTTAAGTACCCGTTAATGTCTAAAAAAAAATTTCAAAAAAGGGAAAGTTCACAGTTTTGTGCCAAAAATGGCACAGTTTCATGCATAGGAGCGCAGCGGACAATAAGGCGCATAGGACCAAAGCCTCTTCCAAAGTATAGACCGACTAACAAAGTGCCTACCGCTTCTAAAAATACCAACAAACTTTTAAAAATGTAAAGTTAGCACAACTTCGTTAGGAAAAAAAATCAATGTCCGTTAAAATGGAAATTGTTGAGGGTTAAGGTACAGATTGACCAACAAAGTTTTACTTTAGAAGCGTCTAACACGAAAAAGTTTTAATGAGTGAATGCAACAACAAAAAAATCACAAATGTAACAAGTAGATTTCATTTTAAATAAAGGTGGTAAGTTTTCGAGCTTATCCGGGCAAGTTCATGTGCAATCTACCCAAAATTAGACTGTTGCAAATCTTTATCCGGACACACAACCATGTACATTTGGGTTAAAAAGAGTGAATACACCACACAAAAAAAGACAAATGTAACTATTAGATTTCATTTTGAGCAATGGTGGCGAGTTTTCGAATACGCCCGAGCAAGTCCATATGCAAATCATCCAAAATATGACTATTATAATCCTTGCCCGGACCCTCTAACCATGTGCATTGGGGTTCAAAAAAGTAAATGCAACAAAAAAAATCACAAATGTAATAAGTAGATCTCATTTTGAGTAAGGGTGATAAGTTTTCGAATGTGCCCAGACAAGTCCATGTGCAATCCAACCAAAATCCAACTATTGCAAATCCTCACTCTGACCCCAACCATATGCATTGGGGTTAAAAAGAGTAAATAAAACAAACAAACAAAAATCACAAATGTAACGAGTAAATATTTTAGGTCAACTTACAAACTTTTTTGTGCTGGGCGCTCCTGGAGTAGGACTTTGTTGGCCAATCTGCACCTTAACCCTTAAAAATTTACATTTTAACGGACGTTGATTTCTTTTCTAATGACGTTGTTCCAACTTTACAATTTTAAAAGTTTTTGGTATTTTCGATCCACTTAAAACTTTTTTTTTATAGACACTCCTGAGTAAAATTTTATCGGTCAATCTGCACCTTAATCCTTTATTAAATATTATTTGGATTTAGATATAAATCTTTTTCTGAGCAAACAATTGATATTAAGGTTTTTTTTTTTATTTATCCAGCAAAAGGAAGTGGTACTTTTATTTTATATAAAAGATCCAAAGTTATGATAAGTTCATAAAACATAAAAGGGGAAAAGGCCCAAACAACATAAAACCCTAACCGTAAACCATACAAACAAATAACACTTCCAGAAATTTTCACCCCATAATTTCCCATCCTATTTGGGACCAGGACGAAAATTGGGATAAACTTTGCGATCCCGGTACTAATCCAATATCCAATATTATAATAATAATAAGACCGGAAACCAATCCCAACCCGTGATCTCCATTTTTTAAAAAAAAAATTACCTCACAAGTCAAGTTTTTTTTTTTTTTTTTTTTTTTTGGGTATTTTTTACTCCTCCTTTAATAAGATGTGTATTATATCTTTAGTTAAAGTTAAAATCATGTTATTAATCCTAACTATATAATGTCAAAAATAATAACAATAATGATATTTTATTATTTAGCTCTAGATGAATTATGTACTCATTATGACTTATTAATTACTAAATGACCACTTTAAACAATAACATATAGAGAATTTAAATAATATAAAGATATTTTTTACACTTTAAACAATAACATATGGATAATTTAAATAATATAATTATATTTTTTAAGTTTTATTTTTTTTTAATAAACCGGGTTTCCAGTCCCGCCTCATTACTACTGGGACCAAGAACCACCAGGATTGGGGTATCTCAACCATGTCCCGAGTTTTAAACACCCCGAAGGGTTGAGGAGACTGATATTATTAAGAGTCTGACACTTTGAATATCTCCAATAACTAATAGAAATCTTGAGCCAAAGAAGTAAGTAGAAAATCAAACCACCACACATTAGTCATCAATATCTTTAGACTGTTTAGATTCTACTTCCTTATCTTATATATAGGATATAATTTATAGTGTAAATCATGATGTATAATCACAAGAAAGCATAAATTTTGTTAAATTGTTTAACCATCTATAAAAGGGGATTACGAGTTTTCCACATATAAACCAAATAGTCACTAATTTTTTTTATTTTTTTTTTCATTTTTCACCCGATGCAAAAGCACAAGCATCCAAACAGACTAAATTATAAAAGTTACATAGGATTGATCGATAAGAAAAATTATATCCTTGCATGGAAAAAAAGGAGAAAAACTATATCCTTAACCTTGCATATTTAATATACTTTTTTCTCCCACTCCAAGAGGGAAGGAAAGTAGTTGTTTCAACAAACATAGAAGAATTTTACTCCAAAAAAAAAAAAAAACAAGGCAGAAACTTCAATTACTTATAGAGGGTTTTATACTTCTTATGCAATAGGAGAAGAAGTTTTCTTATGCAAGGCTGAAAACGACACCGCATTGAATAAACCCTGTTTTAATACCCATCTGCTCTATCACGCCTCGTTGCCAACCGTGCCGACACTTTCCGGTCTTCCGAGTTCACCAAGGACAAAGCCTGGATCATCATATCAATCTGGTTTAAGATTCATCAGCGGAATAATCTGTAAATCCAAGGTTCTTAGGTTTGTACCATATTCAAAACTGTTTGTCATGTTGTTGGGTGTTTCTTTTTCTTTTTCTTTTTTGAATCCAATATACAGTTTTTAGGATTTGGCGTGTTTTCATTGCATACCATATTTGATTGTTATTACGCCACAACCGTCAAAATTTTGAGCTTTTTTCGTTTGAGTGGTCTCGTGACATAGAGGATCCAGTATCAAATGAGAAGATAGAAAAAACAGTGTTTGTTGTGTTTTTCTCTGGGGAGGAGGCAAGAACAAAGATTCTTAAAATCTGCGAGTCATTTGGTGCAAATTGCTACACTGTGCCTGAACATATCAGTAAACAAAGGCAAATAAGTAGGGAGGTCTCCACACGCATTTCTGACCTGCAAAAACGACTCTGGATGCGGGGATAAGACACCGGAATAAGGCCCTGCATCTGTAGAAGGTCATCTAGCAAAATGGGTTAACATGGTAAGAAGAGAGGGCTGTGTATGATACCCTGAACATGTTAAATTTTGATGGCACCAAAAAATGCCTCGTTGGAGAGGGTTGGTGCTTTGTATTTGCAAAATCGCAATTTCAAGTTTACATAGTTATCAAATAGGGTTTATTCAATGCGGTGTCGTTTTCAGCCTTGCATAAGAAAACTTCTTCTCCTATCGCATAAGAAGTATAAAACCCATAATGTTTCAACAAATGCTGTTGGTAGTGGATTCTCAAAATAGCGGTTATTCTCAGGGATCAGAGTCAGTGCTCATATTTGAAAGACCTCCCCAGTTCAAATTGAAATAATTTTTTTTTTCCCTAAAAAATGTACTTATTTTCAATCAAATTAGAAGGTGGTGATCAGGTGATGCGGGAGAAAAAGGAGGAGGTGATGACATAGCTAATAAAAATTCTGTACGGCTTACTTTTTCCCTGATTCAGGGCAATTTTTGCTTAGACGTGTGAAAAATATAAAAATATAGTAATTTTAACATAACCGTAACCTAATTTAAGTTAATTTTAACCGTTAAATATGTTGAACTGATAATCTATTATACTACCTCTAATCTAAATATATGATAAAGTTTGTATTAATCGGAGGGAGAATTTCATATTTGTTAATATGTAAATTTGCTTGTAAGTTTTCTTTTTCTTTTTCTTCTTTTATATATAAAATTTTAGGAAAATGGTTGAGTTTACCCACAATCCAAGGGTAGGGCGAAATCTCCCTTCCTCCTATGTGATACCAATATTGGGCAGAGCGAGCCGTCTAGTACCCTCAGGCGTTAACCTAAGCACCTAGGAGCTAGGATGCCTCTCCTAGCGCCTTGACTAGAGCCGGGAAATCAGGCCGAGCCCTTTTAAGCCCTGCCCTGCATGCCCGGCAGGGTTCAAGCTTGAACAATAGGTCGAAAAGCGTTAAGTTCATTTAACTGTAGCTTTAAAAAAAAATTAATTACCTAAACTTCCATTTAATGAATGTGTTTATTTGTAATTACTTAGATTTTTTAGCTTAAACTATAACATTTTTTTATGTTTATTATTCGTATTAAAACACATAATTAGTTATTATAAATTCTAAAGAAGGGACGTTTTCATATTAAATAAACACATACTTTGGTTTTACAACATTATATAAGTAATAGATTATAAATATATTTTGTGTAAAATTAGTATAATTATTCTTACTTGTCGGTAAAATCATACATGAACCTAGAATGAATCTATGAGACACACACAAAATTACGAGAGGGAAAGGCATTTTGTTGTAGGCATACATAAAGTAATTCATTTGTTTAATATTTGTTGGAAAAAAAAAAGGAAAAAAACATTTTCTTTGTGTTTATTTGTTTTTTATTACGAATTAATGAATATGTTTATTTGTTGAATGATTTATATTGTTTAGATATTAATGTTGATAACATTTATTTGATATATTAGAACTTTAATGGTTGCAATTTACTAATTATATTTCTTTGAAAAAATCGAAAGAAAAATAGTTAAAATTTGGAATAATAATTTTGCCCATTTTTTTGTAGGGCCCGCCCCTCGGTACTATCGAGCCGATTCCGATTTAGCGCCCGACCAACTCCGGATTGAACCCTCCTCCTTTTGGTGAGAGTGTCAGGCCCGACTTTTCTTGAGTTAGTCTAAGGACTAGGGGTGAGCAAAATCAAACCGAAGCGAAGGCAACCGAACCGAACCTAATTCGGTTTTTTCGGTTCGGTTTTTTTTTTTGTTTTTATCGGTTTTTTATTTTCCTTATTTCGGTTGTTCGGTTTCGGTGCGGTTTTTTCAAAAAAAATTCGGTTAAAACCAAATAACCGAAGTATTAGTCTTGTTTCATTTTTTTTTTTATGTATATATATTTGAGGCCTTGTTTCATTTTTTTCACAAAAAGCTTAAAGACTTACAGGCCCATTTCTTTATACATAGGTCCAAGCTCAACCCCAAATCTAACCTAATTAGTAATTTCTCCATCCTTCCTCCAATTAAACCATCGACTTCCTCCTTGCCGACAGAACAGGACCATCGTCTTCTTCCCTGGCTCCTCACTATGAACTCATCGACCCAGCCGGCCAGCCCCATCACTCCGATCCTCTTCCCTGCGCACAGCTCGGCGCCTCCTTCCGTCTTCAGCCCCTCTCCTGTCGGCAACATCACCAGCAGAAGGAGCAGAGAATCCATCGTCTTCTTCCTTCCCTCCATTAGCTTATGCTCACTGTGAACTCATCGGCCCAGCCCCACCACTCCGATCCTCTTCCCCGTGCACAGCACCGGCGCCGCCCCTTCCATCTTCAACTTCTCCGGTATGTGTACTACATAGTACATACCTTCACATTTCCAACCAAAAAAAAAATGCTTCTGCTATCCTGAATTTAATTTTCAAACTTCCATTTTGATTACAATATTTTGACTACAATTAAAAGACTGCAATTTTGTTGCTGAAATACTGGTTTGTATTAATTATTTTTGTTGACTTGCTGTTAGGATTTTTCCTTGGATTGTAGTTTTTTTTGGGGGCATTGGACTGGCTTGCTGTTGAAAAATGCCAAATAACCGAACTACACACTATAAACCGAACCGAAATTAGTCGGTTGTTCGGTTTCGGTTATTTCGGTAATTCGGTTTCGGTTCGGTCACTGAAATCCTTTCAATTCGGTTGTTCGGTTTTTTCGGTTTTCACCGAAAAACCGAACCGAACACCGAATGCACAGCCCTACCAAGGACAAGGGATGTTTTAAATATAACTTTAAAAGAATTGCTCCTTAATTCGTACAGGTTTCTGCTTTATATTTTGCAGGGTCGGCGTTGCCGCTCAAGAGTGGCGCAAAACTCTTCGACCCGAGACGGCGTTTCACTGCCTTCACGGGCGCCACCTCTCACATCATCATTACTATCCCAAAATCCTTTCCTTCGTTCTTTAACGCACTATTCACAGCTGCCCACCATATTTTATTTTCTCCCTTTGCTCTCTGCACCGCATTTGTTGAGTAATCATTACACAGCCGCTGCACTCAGGCGTACGCATTTTGTGCTTCGTCTTCAAACATGGAAACGTCGTCTGTCAAGTCTCTTAACAAATCCCCTGGGCGCCGCCGCTTTGTTGTAAGTTTTCTATATCAGCCACTGAGAAGTGATAGCCTTTGCTGATTGTATGCCTCCTAATATGGCAATCAGATTAAGCTTTATCAATCAATAAGATTTTGTTCTCAGTTTGTGCAGTTCTTTTAAAAAACAGAGATTTGCTTTAACGATGTTGAAGGCTGTGAAATAGGCAGCATAAATTTTTAACTTTTCTAGTATATTAGTCCCATATCATACAATCAACATTTTGATGCACTCCACTCAATATTATATATGCGTGTGGCTGCTGGACGATGCAGTTTGGTCATGAATTTGTAGTGAAGAACGTTAGCGGAAGTGTATATCTAGGAGATAGTTTATATGTCGAACCTTTGATAGAATCGTCAATTTTGGCTAGAATTATTTCCATGTGCGTTGAGCATAGTTTACTGTCGCGATCCTTTGTATGCGCAATTGCTTTTATGGGATATCAAATCATATATGTCTCATTTTACTATTCTGATCCTTAATTGTAAAACTTAACTAACTTATATGAATAGATTAAGGATGACAAGTTAGTTAGTATCATATGCTTTTCTTCTAAAATATCCTAGTCATCTTCCTTAATTCTCTCTCTCCCCTGTTCACTTGAATATTGTTGAGGGAATATTAATAGGGTTAATTTAGGGGAAAAGTTGATAAATATGTGAAATAGGTCTTATATTTAGGATCGATTCTCCAATTAAGTTTTTCCCATCTAGTTAATGTTTCATATACGGTGGCAATGCGAGTTTGAGCCCCAAAAAACTTTATGTGCCATGAGCAAAAGCTGGTTTTTGGTTAAGCGAAGATTAATGGTTTCTGCTGTTGTTAGTGATTTTGATGTCATTATCTAATTATTTTTGTCGTGTGCTAAAACCTTGAACCTTTGTTTGAGGCAATTTACTTTCTTTGCGCTTATAGTGGGTTATTTGTTAAGCTAACATTAATTAACTACGCTTTAATATTTTATTTTGATTGTAAATTTTTTATTTTGATATTCGGTTGATGAGAATGGATAATGTATAATCACATATTTTATTTGCAATTATACGTTTTTGCTTCTGAGATTTGGTTTATTATCTATTCACTTTTTGTGTCCTTTTATGTCGAATCTGTTGCTTATATTAGAAGAATTTCTCATAGGGTTGCTCTGTTATTTTCAATTTGTTTTTACTTGCCCATTATTTTGGATTAATTGTTTGGCATATTTTCCTCGGATGTGCAGTTTAAGACATTCTATGAGAGAATAGATGATATAGACATAAACGTCTATCGGAGTCTTGAAAAAGTGAAGTCTGAGCCATCTGAGAATTCCTCCTTCTTCAGAGACTGCCTGGTAGAATGGAGGGTATGGCTTCAGTTACAGAGCTTATATATTTAAATTTTTTGCGCTCTTTGCACAAAAGTTATTGGCTTTGTTAGATGTATGCCGTTGTTGTAGTATTGTACTGCTTTTCCTGTATGAGGTGGAATTGGAGTGGGAATAGAGCGAACATTACTGTTCTAATTTTACATTCCTTTTCACTAATTTGTCCCTTTTCTTCATAAAATTTTTAGAACTGAATATTCTGCTTTTCTCCTGAACATCTGCCAAATCAGGGTAATGTCAACTCGATTATTTTCCCTTTTGTTTTTTGATACACACACATCTTTTGCTTATGCAAGATTTTTCGGTTAACAATTGATCCAGAGATTTGGTCGTTAATAGAGTATAATGGCGCCGTACGATCCATGTAGCCAACCCCACCTAATGGGATAAGGCTTTATTGTTGTTGTTTTATACACACACATCGTTTTCATGTTCATGCTTCACAATTTTTTAATTGGTGTTAGTTATAATGAAACAGGAGTTGAACACTGCTGAGGATTTCATCTCATTGTATGAAGAAGTTATGCCCTATACACAAACATTGCCCTTGGTACTGTTGCACAAGGAATCTTTAATGTCAAAACTCCTTTCTAGGTTGCAATTAAAAGCAAGACTGTCGCTTGAGCCGATTTTTAGGTATGCTATCCCTTTTATGTACTGCTTCATTTTGTGCAGTTGGGCATGCGGATTTGTTTAATGATAGAAAGGCTACTACAGATGTCATTCTTTAACATTTCAAACAAGGCATCATTCTATGTGAATCTGCTAATAGGGCAAAGATCTTTTTTCCTTTATTGACAACAATTTTAGTTTGTCCCTGACTCTAGTTTGCAATAGTAATTATTAGAACTTTATATGGTGTTCAACTAACTAGGCATTCTGTTTGGGCCACAAGATTTTGGTTGGAGCATATATTGATGCTATAGAGGATAGGAATGAGCTCTGTCCAACGACACATGTCAACACAGTCTAATATCAAAATCTAGCCAAAAAAAAAAATAATAATAATAAATGTTTTGACAAACACTTATTACTTGCAAAAAATAGTAACCACTTGTTGTATACTTAATTTTCTGATTCCTTCAATCAAGTAACATTTGACCTGGATGATGACAGATCAGATCTTGTATTATTTAGGCCTCTTTTTTCCTATCTTCCATTGGTTATTTGTGCTCTTCTGTGGATTTTAATTCTTTGTTTCTGCAGGTTAATTGCAGCTTTATCTAGAGATCTCCTGGAGGAATTTGTTCCGTGAGTTGATTATCTCATGAACTGGATTTAATTCAATCAATTAATGCATGCTTTCATAAGACTTCTGTCTTCTATAATTTATTTTAACTGTCAGGTTCCTGTTCTTATATTGACAGTAGGCTGTAATGTTAGTTATGAATCTCCTTTTCTGCTTTTTGTGAATGATTTTTAGTTAGTGTTGTTTCCTGTGCGTTTCCTTTAATTAACATTCTCACATTGCTTACTTGAGCACTGTGCATCTTGATTTTACTAGGCTTTTGCCAAGAATTGCTGATTCTTCAGTGTCTCTCCTGGAAAGTGGTGGTGATAGAGATCCTGAGATAATTGAGTGGGTAAGCTTAAATCTTGGATTTTTTTCTTATGAGGAGAATTATGTGGCTTCTCATTTTGAGACTGACGTAGTTTTTTCTTCCCCATTTTGATGTGAATGCTAAAACAATGTTCATTGTTATGCAGATGTTCGTTTCATGGTCATACATAATGATGTATCTGCAGAAGTATCTAATACATAACACATTACATGTGCTCAAGTGAGTGATGAAGTTTGATTTCTGTATACCCTTCCAATTAAAATATTGAATGTTCGGCAAACACTGATTTGTTCATTCATATGTATTTTTTCATACCATCACCTCGTTGATAAATGCCAACTTGATCAATGTGTGTGCAACTCAAAATGGACTAAGACGGAACTCTCATTGTTGGAGTGATATTAATATTAATATTACTATTGCTCTGATATGCTCCTAGTGGACTAGGTTGACTTTGCATATCTTGTCTTTATTCGCTTTTATATCAGAATTGTTTTTTAAGGTGCTCTGTAATTTTTCCTCGTACCTTGCTGAGACAATCTGATCCCATATATATATATATATATATGTATGTATATAAACTCTTGTGAATAATGCACATGAATATTATCCTCCATGCTTGCTCATTCACTAAATTTAGTCACATTCATAAGTTGCATTCACCGAGTTGTGTAGATAAGGCCTTCGATTTCCTAAATGTGCTTAGATGTTTGTTCTCTCATTTTTCAATTTGATGTGCATACTTATTCTACATGAGCTAGGTCAAGGCATGTCAAGAACTTTCATGGCTTCAAAGAATTAAATGATAATTATATCTCTGGTACCAAAGGGTTGGCAAACAGAATGGTGACTTTCATCTTGAGATTATACAATTATGTTAGCCTCCCTTATTTCACTGAGATGAAAAGATCTTTAAACTGCATGGTACATGGATATTGTGCAAAATATTTATTGAACTTTCAAGTTTCTTATATGTTTTGGCACTTCAAGGGTCACGGCAAAATTGAGATATTACCCAAAGGAGTACATCCAACAATTCATGGCAGAGGCTATGTCATTTGTTCTAAGAAATGCACCAGATGAGCATCTTAAGAGAGGTAGTGATCATTTTATTCCTCTTCAATTGCAGACCAATTAAGACTGAACTGTTTAGATCTCTTAGTGCCTTTAACTTAATCTTTTACTTTGTTATTTTTAATCAATCTCAGAACGCTTTATGACTCTCACACTGCCTCCTAGTTTCACATTGTTTTGTTTGGTTCTCATTTCCTTAATTTTTTTGGACGGCTGGAAAACTTATAATACCGATGGATTGGACAGGAATTGGAAAGGTCATGCTTGAAGCGGTGAAGAAGCCCTCTCCCTACAGAGAAACAGGCGTTCAAGCTCTACTTTATCATGTTATGACAGTTTCCTCATTAAGACTCCATTCAAAAGCAGAGCGAGTATTGAAATTACTGACAAACAAAGCAGTATATTCTATTGGTGATAAAGATAACCAAGGCAAGCTCTCTTCCTATTTTTCGCAATCTCTCTCCCTAATATATTTCTATATATCAATAATATTTTTTGTTTGGGGGGAGGGGGTTTTGCATCTATTTGTGTGTCTATATATCAGTCTCTGGTCAATGGAATTCTTGCATCTGTGCCTGTGCGTCCCATGTTTCTGTTTGTCTATTGATATGTGTATTTCTCTGTGTGTCAAGAGTCCATGGAGTGGGTGCATGTCTCTGTGTGTCTGTCCTTCATGCGTGTGCGCCTATCTCTGGTCAAAGGATTTGTTGGTCACAATTGAAGTGGGAAAAAATTGAATAGGGATTTTTATGGTGTCCTGCAACCTTTTTGTCCTTACGTATTTCATATTGATGGTACCTATGAAAATAACTGTGGTTACTGTAACTAGTGATATTCTCCCTCAGGGTTTTGTTGGATCTTCATAGTTGGCTGTTGTGGCTGTTTGTAAATATAGATAAGTTTTTCTATTACTTCTAATGTATTGGTTCATTACTTTGACTATCGTTCTCTCTCCTGTCCAGAGTCAAGGACCGTGCTGAAAATTGTAAAATCTGTCTTTAAGAAATTATGTGAGATGATGGAGCCCAAGGAATTGAAATTGGTATGGAAATGCTTATATGAGGAAGTCAAAGAATGTGCTTGTACTGGAGGAATTTTGCATTTAAGTTGCCTTCTATCACTGCTAATTTCAGCTGTAAAGGCACATAATGGACGGAAACTTGATGGTGAGTTAATATATATGAAGTGTCTTCTGCTTTTTTTCTTTATTACTTAAAAAGAATTTATGCCCATTATTCCTGTTGTATTTTTTGTAATATTTGTGGCTCATCAAAATGTGCTAGTGGAATAGGTTTAGGTGCTGACAGTTTCCTTCAAATTCTTCTTTTAATTTGTGTTTGTGGTGTGCACATGTGCTTTTGTGTTTTCCAAATTTACATTCTTATTAGTGTACTCATTTTAGTTGTTCGCAGAGTCTGTTTGGATTTGTTCTAATCTTATTTGCCATTATATTTGCAGATTATAAACCATTGCTTGAACTTGTCTTGTTGCTTGTGCGGACGTACATCACTCCTTCCGGCGTGATCAAGTCCCAAGATGAAATATCTTTGGTTATTGACAAAATTTTGAAATTAATGTTGGGTATTCTTAATGGGCTCCATGGCTACGATGACAAGACTATAATACCCGAGTGTGTCTCCCAGTGGGCTCCTATTTTTAAGTTACAAAGCTCAAGGTATTGACCAGACTAATGTGTTTGTGATATTGGCATTTTCTTCTGTTTGTTTCTGTTTCTTGATGTTTTTTTTGTTTGTTGCAGTTTACTTCATTTTATTAGAGAGTTGTTACTCATGGAACATTGCCTACATGCATTCAGTGGGGATGTTATAAGGTAGCCTCAAAGCTCTATAAATATGCTTGAATCAGTTAAGGTTTAGTTCTTTGTAAATATGATATTTAACTTCTACAAGCTGATTATTAGGGCAATAGATGATTTGATGGGGAATTATGAGGAAGAAGTAATATTTTTGTTGAAGTCCTTCTGTGAGAAAATGCAATTGAATGTACAGAATGAAGACTTTGTGGATAGTGCAAGTGCCGAAGCACTTGCAAGTATTTCCAGTCATTTGGAAGGAATCATCAACAAAGGATTAAGTTATATCACCCATTATGATGGATCATGTCCAATTGATGAAGGAAAGTTGGCACTTCTGTGGGGAGCTGTTAATTGCTATTCCCACATGTCAGTTGACAAGGCCAATCCATCTTTGTTAGTGGATCTTGTAGATGCAGTAGATCAGCTTGTGAAAGTTAAACCTGGTACCATCTTGACCCTTTATTCTTTGCAGTTTACTTCTTTGATGAACAACTTTATAGAACCTTGTGCTTTTAATTATGTTGATCAGAAGGCAAAGATATGGTGTTTGCTATTATAATTGTGGATGGGGTTGACCCATACCTTGAAAAAGAATTCTGGCCCTGTTTATACATTACAATCGATGCATTGTTTTGTTGCTATAATAATTCTTTCTTATTCTCATGTTTTTCCTTTTAACCTTGTGGACAATAAAATGGTAGAGTTTCTCGTAATTTTCTTGCTTCTGGCTCTTTTTTGTCTTTCGATGTATTTTTCTTATTGGCAGATGCTGTTTATTCTGGCTACATTGCAGACAGTTCTAGACAAACTTGGGAAAGCATTATAGGTGCCGCATTAAGTTCTTATAACAGCCTAAGTCACAACAGTAGCTCTGGAGTTGATGCGACTGAAAAGTTCTTGAGTCTTGCAAAAAGCTATAGATCATCTTCACAAGTGTTATCAGCCGTTGCTGATCATTTGGAATCCAAGTATGGGTAAGTGGCTTTTTGTTTATAATTGATTGTTTTTATTCATATTTTCATATGTTCTTTCTGTGTATTGTATTCAGTCTTTGTATCTTATGTTTATGACAGTCAAAGCTTTGTTCTTATTACTCTCTCTTTTGAACTTTAGTTCTCCTCTAGAAGAAGCTGGCTGTAGAGAATATCATTCAGAGATTGAAGATAGGTTTGACGGTGTGGTCACCATATTTGCTGATAATCTGAGCCATTCAGACAAGGAGATTCGCATTTCAACTCTCAAAATACTCTGTCACTATAAATTTCTGGATAGGGAAATTCCTTCAGCAGAGCAGATGGCTGTGAAGAGAAGGAAGACTGAATTTTCTCATATTTCCAATATGGATAGCACATCAAGTAATGTATGTATTTTGTAGACTGTAGTATGAGTTGTTATCTTTTTACTTCAGCTTCTAGTTAATAGTGCACCAATTTTGGTGGCATAACAGGTTCTTCAGCTCCTCCTCTCAATTGAAACAACTCCTATTTCAATTGCTACCAGCAGATGCATTCAACGAGTGATTTCCAAGATCCAGATGGACCTATCTGCTGGAAGGATCTCTGATGTTTATGTGCCCCTTGTTTTGAATGGATTGCTTGGCATCTTGCATAATCGTTTTAGCTACCTATGGAATCCTGCGTTGGAGTGTCTTGCAGTCTTGATCAAGGGAGATTTTGCCCTCGTGTGGGATAACTTTATGTGTTATCTTGAACGATTTCATTTGATATCACAGACCTCTTCTGGGGTAGATCATTGTGAGAATGCTGTATCGCTTGATAAGCCAACTGGTATTGTCCAACTTGATTAATACTTTGATGCTATATTTAGTAATTGAAGCTTGTCCCACACATAGGTGCATGTGTAAAATTGTACAAATTTCAAAAAGATGAAGATGCTGCAGGAGTGCAAGGCATCCTCCTAGAAAATTTAAACTAATCTAAATACAACAGAAACACTGTTTATAGATGATGTATGCAATTAATAATTGATCAGAGAATCTGACTATGAATATTGCAGTTAATTTAATTAATGTTTTCTACTTAATTTTATTGGTAATTTGTTTTTGTCAACTAATTGATAAAAAATATTACTCATAAATTATGTAAATTTTGGCCGTAATGTTCCAGTCGTTAAAGATAAACAGAGAAATTCACCATGTTGCTATTTATGGTTGTATAAACCATACAAAATAAATAAGTAAAGGAGAGATGAGTCTAAGGAATTGCATTATCATTGTGCTTGGTTTTAAGCTTTAGTTGCCTGTCTGATTTTGTTTTGATTCATTATTTAATCTTATTTGTTTCTCAGGTCTTGGCGACTCTTTCAAAAAATTTGTCAATTGTGACTCAGATAGTACTCCTCGTGTAACAATCTTGTCATTGTTGCTGCAATGTTTACAAAAAATCCCAACTATTGAATCCCAATCCCGGTCCCTGTCCCAGTCCCGGCAATTGATACCTTTATTCCTAAAGTTTTTAGGATACAATATTGATGACCTTGGGAGGTATGTGTGGTCGATTTTTTCCTTTGCTTTTTTTGAAGTCTGAATTAGTGTTACTCAAATTACCTAGTTTGAGAGTTTGGTTTCCTTTGTTATATGACATTACAGTGTGGGATTGTTTGACAATCATGCTTGTAAAGGCAAAGAGTGGAAGGCTGTTCTGAAAGAATGGTTAAACTTGTTGAAGCTGATGAAAAATCCCAAGTTATCTTACCAGAGTCAATTTCTTAAGGAGGTTTTGCAAAACAGGTTAATGACCCTTTTTTTTTTTTTTTTTTTTTTTTTTTTGGGGGGGGGGGTTGCTGTTTAGCAGTTTTATCGTTCAATTTCATCTGCTCATTAGTTTTTTGCATACTTCACGTTGGATTTTCTTTTGGCTATTTTACAGTTGTATCTTGCTTAGTTTCCTTCTACTCATGAGTTACTTGCATACTTCATATAGGAGGCCTCCCTACTTAAGACATTTTTTTGTGTGCTTTTTGGTAGGTTTATGGAAGACAATGATCCTGAAATTCAAGTGAAAGTTCTTGATTGCTTGTTGACCTGGAAGGATGATTACCTTGTACCATATGATCAGCATTTGAGAAACTTGATCAGTTTGAAAAATTTAAGAGAGGAATTAACAACATGGAGTTTATCTAGAGGCGCTGGCACCATTGAGGAATGCCACAGGACGCTTCTTGTTCCACTAGTTATACGTCTTCTGATACCAAAAGTCAGAATGCTAAAGGAACTTGCTTCTCGAAAGGTATATTTAATATGAACCTCTGAGTCAGCTGCTTTCATTGGCCTCAAAACAAAGGTGTTGATTATTAGGATGTGATTTTCATTTGGCTAGTTCTAAACTGATAATTCATTATCGTTTTATTTTGGCAGAATACAAGCATATATCATAGGAAGGCTATTCTGCAATTCATTGCTGAAGTTGATGTCGATGAGCTGCCAATTTTCTTTGCACTATTGGTAAAGCCATTGCAGATAGTAAATAAAATTGATGGACCTGCCAAGTTGTTTTGGACTTTACCTGGAGGTTCTGTTAGTGAGTTTCAAACGTCATCTTTGTTAGAGTATTTCACCTCAGAAAGTATAGCAGGGATTTCCTTGAAAAAGAGATATGCTTTTCTGCATGTTATTGAAGATGTCCTTGGAGTTTTTGATGAACTGCATGTTAGACCTTTTCTTGATCTATTGATGGGATGTGTGGTTCGGGTATTGGGAAGCTGTGCATCAAGTCTTGGCAATGCAAGATTGAATGAATTCCCTTCACATCAAAGTGATTCTGGAACTGATTCATTTTCCCAAAGGGAAGGTGTCACTCCAGGAAATAAAATCCAGGTAATGTTATGATCATTATCAACGTAGAATTTTGTTCTTGTTGAACTTTCTCAGTTAACTTAGATAACAAACGGATGATGGGTGGCTGATGTTGGTCTCGATGGCAGTAATATACATCCTTGAAATTAATTTTGGTATTTTCCCATCAATATTTTTGTTGAAGTTTTAGTGGCAGCAATGCAAGTAGTTGCTTTCTTTCTTATCACAATCTCAGTGTTTCTTAGTTGCCTTCTTCAGAGCCATGCTTAATGGCTTGAATCACTGTCCCACTAGTGGAGTATAAAACCCCTATGTGGACATTCAGCTTGACATTCAAACATGCTTGTGTGATAAGTCTTTCTGCAATTTTTACAAGTTACAGTAATGGGAAAGAGAAGCGGACTATGCTCCATTTTGCTGTGGCATGGTTGTAGTTGCTGGATGACTATATATCCCCATCTAATCTATCGTGCTTGGCCAGAAGCTTACCCTTGAAAATGCCCAAAGAAAACTTAAGACTGCCAAAGATAACTAAGGAATTCTATTTTTAAAAAAAAACTTTAAAATGGAATGTTAACCACATTAATCTGCCTTGCAGTCTATCCATAGAACATTTTTTATGACGTTATTTATTGCCCTTTCCCTCATATGTATATATATGGCTACATATATATATAGGATAAAAATTCGCTCTTATATTTTAGAATTATAATTGTAACATTTAATTTTGTAATTATCAGCATATAATTCTGTATGAGAATCTTTTTTTTTTTTCTCCCTTGTTCTGTTTTTGGTTTAATTTCTTTTAAATTTGAATTTATATGTGCAGACCACCACAAATTTGAAGCAGTTCAAGGATATGAGATCTTTGTGCCTGAAAATTGTTTCGTTTGTTCTTAATAAGTATGAAGACCATGAATTTGGTTCTGATATATGGAACTTATTCTTTGCCTCAGTAAAACCTTTGATTGATAGATTCAAGCAGGAAGCTGCTAGCAGTGAGAAACCAAGTTCACTCTTCTCTTGCTTTGTGGCCATGAGTAGAAACCATAAACTCGTGGCTTTATTATGCCGGGAAGAGGGTCTTGTATCTGATATATATTCAATTCTCCGTGTCAAATCAGCTTCTGAGGCAGTTATAGTTTGTGTTCTAAAGTTTGTTGATAACTTGTTGATCCTTGACAATGAATTGGATGATGAGGACAATCCTGCAAAGAGAGTTTTACATTCCAACATTGTGGGACTTGTAGGCAGCTTGTGCTTTCTATTTGGAAGTGATTCAGCAGCCAAGAGGTGTGATCTCATCTTACTGATGCACTTGTGTATTTAATTTTAAATATATCTGATGTTAAACATTGCTTCGGTTATCTGTTCCAAATATGCATACAGCTGAGATTTCTGATATCTTATTAGTATTTAAGTTTGTGAGATCATATATTCTGCCATTTTGTGTGAAGTCAAGTTCCTATGTTATGGTTTAGTGTATGGTTTTTATAATTGAATAACTGAGATCTAGAGAGGGATTATCATATCCCTTGATTACTATGTTTTCAAAGCTAGAACTGTAAATATCGACTGATCAGATTCTAAAGGGAGAAGAAAAGAAAAATATTCCGGAAATATATGAACATAAAACTTTCGTCATATTAATAACTAATAAACAAATACAATGTCCTTTGATTGCACTGGTTCCATATTGTGTTAGAAAGAAACAGTCTCCATATAATCATTAAAAAAATCAGACAAGAGAATTTGTACTTGGCACTCAGTGTTTTTCTCTTTTTAATGCCAGAAAGCTGGTCAAATCTCCTGGGGAGATGTTATTAAACATTTTAAAAAATTTACCGAAGTACATCAAGGATGTAGATCTGGCAAAGCAATTTGTTGGTATTTTGCTCTTGTTCATCGAGAAGAAATCCCTTACTTCTGGTGAGTGCCTATCATATATTTCCTGGTTTTTTCTTCCCCCAGACTGGATTGCCACTTTGATATTGAGATTCTATTGGTTGTTGTAGATGCCTGTGCTGAGGTTTTGGAAGTCATTCAAAATTTCATACCAATCCTAGGAAATGGTTGCACGACCAAAATTCTGAATGCTATCTCTCCTTTATATATATTGGCGGAGCTGGATATGCGGTTGAGGGTCTGTGATCTTCTTGATGCACTTGCAGAATCTGATACGTCTATTCTCGTAGTGGTAAATTTTGCCCTTGTCACTTTATCTGATAGAACCCTATACATCGTATATTTCAGTAATAATCTGCTATTTTGAGATGCAGGCAAAACAACTTCGTCAGCTGAATGCAACATCTTCTATGGGTTGGCTTAATCATGATGCAATTCTAGAGGCTTATGAAAGCATTAATATTGATTTCTTCAGAGTAGTTGAGGCTGATCACGCATTACTTGTTTTGTCACACTGTGTGCTTGACATGTCGTCTAAAGAATTGACATTTGTGGTTAGCGCCTGTGGTTCATTGCTGTCCTTTGTCGATTTTTCTGCCCTGATCCTTAATAAAGAAGGAAACGGTGAGGGAGAGTTGTCTGTAATGAGAGACACTTATGGTTGTTGGACAAGATCATGCATCCAGCAGATCACAAACAAATTCCTCTTGAAGCATATGGCTGATGCAATGGATGGAGTACTTTCTGTCAGAAAGGTATTCTGTATTCTTAATTCTATTCATTTTTATCATGATATTATGTAATTGTGCTATACAGATTTTCAAGTGACATAAAGTTAGATAAGCATGTGCATTTATAAGCAAAACTTACGCTTCTCTTTTTTCGTTATAGTAGTCCTTAGCTATCCTTCTCCCCTTGTGATCATGGTCTACCACATGTAGATATGTGATCTTGCACCTTCTTAGTTTCATGCATTGTGAGACAGGGTGATTAGACCACTCACACTCAATCATATATTAATCAATCATATTCTTATGTGGTTTTATTTGTTTTGTTTACTTGTTGACGTTGAAATCACCAATGAATTTTCACTTAATCCTCTACATTCGTGCGTTGGCCAAAAACATCCTCCATGTATACTGAATGATGTTGTTGCAGGGATGGATAAAATTGTTGCGTCAAATGGTCTTAAAACTTCCTGAAGTGTCAAACCTTAAATCACTTGCGGCTCTGTGTAGTGAAGATGCTGAAGTAGATTTTTTCAACAACATAGTTGACCCAAAGGTATGTTTCTGTACTAAGGTGCATTTTGCTTAGTAGGCATTCTTAATTTCCTTGCTTTTCTTCGTTTACATAGGCATGTGGTTTTTCATTTCCAATACATTAAGCTGCACTAAGTATTTAGAGCTCCTAGTTACATTGCATTCATTTTTTTCAGTTCATTTGTTTACATAGGATGAAGAATTTTCACTTCCAAATACGCATGATTAACAAACTTCCTTGTTTCAAGCCAAAATTGTTTTTTGCTGTTTTTCTTTGGCATGATTATCCACTGTAATGCATATTCCATCACTCTATCAAACTGTTTTACTTGTTATTCTGCTATTACTTTCTATATTTGCCCAGGTCTTTAAAATGATGCTGCATTTCTTAAATTATTACATTTGATACTGCAGTTGCATAGGAGAGTTAGGGCTTTGTCACGGTTTAGAAATATTATCAGTACGAACAAGATGTCTGAGGTAATGACTTTATCCTATGAGTTATGATATGGATAAATATTTTTATGTCATTGAATGTAGCATGCTACTGGTTACTTCTAGGTCATCATCAAGAAAGTGTTTTCGCCTCTCTTCTTCAACATGTTATTTGATGAACAAGAAGGAAAGGCTGAACATATGAAAAATGCATGTATAGAGAGCATTGCTTCAGTGGCTGGTCAGATGGAATGGAAGTCCTACTATGCATTATTGATCAGATGCTTTCGGGGAATGTCCAGCAGTTCAGACAAGCACAAAGTGTTTATCCGGTTGATATGCTCTATTTTGGACAGATATCATTTTTCAGAAACCTCCTACCCTAAAGAACCACCATTGGATGCTGCTTCTGATTCTGGGACTGCTGTCACTGCATCTTTTGCCACATCAAGGGACCGCGGTGCTTCTGTCATGGACACAGAGATACAAACTTGCCTGTCCGCGGTTGTTTTTCCAAAACTACAAAAGCTGCTAAATTCTGATTCAGAAAAGGTCAATGTGAATGTCAGTCTTGCAGCGTTGAAAGTACTTAAGTTGCTTCCAGCGGATGCAATGGATTTGCATCTTTCGAGTATTGTTCATCGAATTTCAAATTTCTTGAAGCATCGTCTAGAGAGCATTCGTGATGAAGCTAGGTCTGCGTTGGCAACTTGTTTGAAGGAGCTTGGATTGGAATACTTGCAGTTCATTGTCAAGGTTTTGCAAGCTACCTTGAAGAGAGGATATGAACTTCATGTGTTAGGTTACACACTCAATTTTATTTTGTCGAAGTGCCTTTTGAATCCAGTGAATGGAAAGTTAGATTACTGCTTGGGGGATCTTCTTTATGTGATTGAGATGGACGTTCTTGGAGATGTTGCTGAAGAAAAGGACGTGGAAAAGATAGCTTCAAAGATGAAAGAAACCAGGAAGAAAAAGTCATTTGAAACCTTGAAATTGATAGCCCAAAACATTACATTCAAAAGCTATGCACCGAAGCTTCTTGCACCAGTGACGACTCATATGCAGAAGAATATCACACCAAAAGTAAAAGCAAAGTTGGAAAATATGTTGCAGCATATCGCTGCTGGTATTGAACGCAATCCATCGGTAGATGAGACTGATTTGTTTATTTTTATTTATGACCTTGTTGAAGATGGGATCAAAGATAAAATTTGTCAGCATGAGAATAAATTGATTAACGTGGTACATAAGCCTTCTTGTATTGATGCTAATAAGAAATCTACAAGCCTTGGAGTTGAATGTGGCTCATTATGCTCGCATCTTATTAGGGTGTTTGCTCTCAGAATATTGCATAAACATGTTAAAGGCATGAAACAGGATATGAAAGATGCAAATATTCTGTCCCTGCTAGATCCTTTTGTCAGGATACTAAGTGAGTGCCTGCGCTCTAAATATGAGGATATTGTGTCTGCTTCCCTTGGATGTCTGACCGTATTGGTAAGGTTGCCCTTGCCATCCCTTAAATCCCAAGCTGAAAGACTAAAGGCTTCCCTATTGAACATTGCACACACTACAGTGAACTCTAGCAGTCCTTTAATGCAATCATGTTTGACATTGCTGACTGTGCTTTTGCGGAGCACCAATATTACGCTTACACCAGACCAGCTACACCTTCTAATTCAGCTTCCATTGTTTTTGACCTTGAAAGGAATCAATCTCCTGTGGCCCTTTCACTCCTCAAGGGTATTGTCATGCGCCAGCTTGAAGTAAATGAAATTTATTATCTTATGACTAGGGTTCGTGAACTGATGGTCACAAGTCAATTGGAATCAATTCGTAAGAAGTGCAGTGAGATTTTTTTGCAATATTTGCTTGGTTATCCTCTTCCAGGAGAACGCTTGCAAAATCATCTAGGTTTCCTTCTTGCTAATCTGGGGTAAGGGATCTTGAATAGTTAATGTGATGGTTGGTTATTGTAGCCATTTTTCTCTTGTGCAATATGGTTATGAATATTTTATTCTTTTCAGGTATGAGTATTCAACTGGACGGAAATCTGTTCTTGAAATGATTCATGCTATTATAGTCAAATTTCCAAGAAGTGTTTTGGATGAGCAATCGCAGATATTATTTGTTCATCTAGTGCTCTGCTTGGCCAATGACAGTGATGATTCTGTTCGTTCTATGAGTGGGGCTGCTATAAAGGGACTCATTGCTTCAATAAGCCCAAATTCTCTTAACAGCATTATCGAGTACGCTCTAACTTGGTATTTGGGTGAGGAGCAGAAATTTTGGGGTGTTGCTGCACAGGTAATATTCTTGTAATTATGCTGTCAGTAATAAAGATAATAGGGTTAAGGTCCAATTTTACCCTTAAAGTATGCGCCCAGGAGCAACTTTGCCCCTGAAGTTTTCGGCGTAGCAATGTTGCCTCTGAAATTTAAAAACGTAGCAATGTTGTCCCTTCGTTAAAAACCCTAACAGTCAACTAACGGTCAACGTTAGGGTTTTTAACGGAGGGGCAACATTGCTACGTTTTTAAACTTCAGGGGCAACATTGCTCCCAAAAAAAGTAGCAATTTTGCCTCTGAAGTTTAAAAACGTAGCAATGTTGCCCCTTCATTAAAAACCCTAACGGTCAACGGGTTTTTAACGGAGAGGCAACATTGCTACATTTTTAAACTTCAAGGGCAAAATTGCTCCTGGGCGCATACTTTAAGGGCAAAATTGGACCTTAACCCAAGATTAATACAAAGCATAGGTTTGGGGGTCCCCCTCTTTTTATTTCACCTTGTGTTTGTCTGCTATACAAGTATCGGATGCATTATTTGTTAGGAGGCATTAAGGAGGATTTAGAGAAGCTTTCTAGGTAACGTGTAGTTCAACCAAATCGAAGGGTGTAAGTGTCCATTGTGCCCATAGATTATATATAGAGGTAGAGGGTTTGTTTTATGTACACTCTCATTGTCTTTTCAAAAACTGCAGTACTGCTTCGCTGTATTGATTTTTTTTTTTTTTTTTTTTTTTTTTTTTTAAATGCTTGTTGGTGCGCAATTTGGTTGTAATATTTTGTTATAGTTTGTCTTAAAAGCTTATCCTTTTTTTGACATATTTCTGTTCTTGTGTTTATCGTGAATAATGACATCTAACTATATTGCTACAGGTTTTGGGGCTGCTGATTGAGGTATTGAAGAAAGGATTTGATAGACATATTAATACTATCTTACCAGTGACTCGTCGCATCTTACTGTCTTCCGTAGATGTAATCAATGACAGGAAGGTTGACTCTTCCGAATCTAGTATTCCCCATTGGAAAGAAGCATACTATTCTTTAGTTATGCTGGAGAAGTTGATTCATCAGTTCAACAAGTTATGCTTTGCTAGGGATCTTGAGGTAAATCCCTCATCAATTTTTTTTTTTTATCCTTGTAGGATTTAGATAATAGAATGCTTATTGCGCACATGTTAATATTGTAGTTAAAAATTTGTTTTCCTTTCTTTCCTTTTATTAAAATATATCCTTTAGTGTCATTGTCATTGCTTGCAATTTTTGTTTATTTTGAAACATTTTTCTCCTTTTTAAAATGTAATCAGTTTCATAAAAAGCTTTGTCATGAACAAGCAGTTAACATTCATTCTAGTCAAGATAAACATTTTGATCAATCTCACTGCTGTTTAGCTCATTTAATTTTTCTTAATATCTCTTGAATTACTAATAAGAACATGTTTAGTAGAAAGATAATGTTGGATATATCAATATATATTAATTATAGCTGATTGTCAGAAAAAATAAGTTTGTTTCAAAGCAAGAACTCCATATTCCTTCTCCCTTGATTAAACAGAATTTTTTGCTATCACTTGAAAGCAATGTCTTGGCCAAAAAAATCGCCTTTTAAAAAAGTTGGCAGTATTTTTCTTTTCCACTTGTGCTACATCGACTGAGTCTCCAAGGTTCTCACATATAAGTGCACAAATTTCAGGTTATATGGGATGCAATATGTCAGATGCTTTTGCACCCACATTCATGGATACGCAACAGATCGGTCCACCTCATAGCCCAATACTTTGCACTTGTAGTTGATGCTTGCAAAGAACATCGTCAAGAGTCTTTGTCAAGTTTTTATCTTATGAGTCCTAGTAAACTATTTCATATAGCTGCTTCGCTTTGCTGTCAACTTAAAACGCCACTCATGGATGATGCTGATGCCCACCTGATGAACCAAAGTATTGTCTTCGCTGTTTGTGGGGTCCATTCTGTGATGGGACACATTGCACCCATAGATCCTTCTGTATTCTGGTCTTCTCTTGAGCAGCATGAGAAAGACCGATTCCTTAAAGCGTTTGACTTACTTGATTCAAGGAAGGGAAGGGTCTTGTTCTTACCTAATACATCGAATGTACATGAACAAAACAACCAACAGAGTGCACATAATGTCCAACATATTCTGGTCTCAATATTGCTCAGGAAAATGGGGAAGATTGCCCTTCAAATGGAGACTTGCCAGGTTTGTATGCGTTATGAGGTTTTTTTTTTTTTTTTTTTTTTTGCCCCTTCGTTTTGTGTGTATAACCTTTATCTTGACAAATGTGCCCATTGGTGAAAATACTTTGACTTTTTGAGCGCAGATGGGAATAGTCTTCGACAGTTTTAAAAGTATCATGTCACAGATGAGTCAGGATGACTGTCTGCATTATGCATCTGAAGTCTTGCTACCTCTGTATAAAGTCTGTGAAGGATTAGCTGGCAAAGTGATCCCTGGTAAGTTCCTTTCTTCTCTCCTTTTAATTAATCCGGAAAATTAGGAAAACGACCAAAATTCTATTGTTTCTTTTTATATTTTACTATTTTCCTGCAAGCCAAACCCTCACTTTCAACTCAAGTGTTTCTGAGTTTATCTTTTATTGAAATAAGCAATGCGTCTAAAAAATTATGATAGAAAAAGAAAAACCACCGATTTATGAATCCCTCTGTCTTGTTTTGTTATGCTTTATTTATTTTTGTTTAATTGATTGATTTTATCCCCTTTGCCAGATAATGTGAAGCAGTTAGCGGAAGAAAGCCTTGAGAAAGTGCAGAACATTCTGGGGACTCAGAACTTCGTGCAAGTGTACAACCTTCTTGGGAAGAAGCTCAAGGCAAAGAGAGATAAGAAGAAACAAGAAGATAAGATCATGGCCGTCATCAATCCAATGCGACATGCCAAGCGCAAGATGAGGATTTCTTCCAAGCATCGTGCCAATAAAAAGAGAAAGATGATGACTCTGAAAATGGCCAGATGGATGCATTAATTTATTTAGTACTAGTTGCACGTCAACGCAACAGTCTTTTTGTTTCACAGTAATTCTTACTATTCTATTATTGTATATTCTGTTATTTTGAGTTTGGATTCTTAAAACGGTAAAATACCGTTGCGGCTATTAATGTAACTTTGTGCGTTGAGCATTTCATCATATTTTTGAAATGAAATTTATCTAGTTGATCTTTTGAAGACACAATTATCCGCAGTTTTAGTAATCCATAAACACTTGAAAATGAGTAAAGGACAGTGACATATTGCTTCTAGGCTTCCTTAGTACAACTAGAAAATATTTGACCCGGGAATAAGCCATTGAAGAAAAATGAATCTTAAGAAGAAGATGATGATGATGATAATAGAGGTTAAAATCTAAATTAAGACTCAGAAGTCAATAATATAATTCGTCAAGTTTTGCAAAAGATATCCATACTACGTAATAATGGAAAAATGCCCATGTGTTATTCCATTTTTACTGGGCAATTGCATTTACTTCTCAGGTTCTGGCTCAGGCCCAGCATCTCTAACCCAAAAAAAAATGGAAGGTAAATTTTTTTTTTTTTTTTGTTTCTGTATATAATTCTAATTTCTTTTTTGGTAAAACCCAGAGGGTATCCCGTAACCGATTAATAGAGATTAATTCTTCCAAAGTGAGTTTTTCCTCTTTCAACAAAACATTTTCCATACACCGGGTTCGAACCCAGAACATCATGTTTAAGAGATCCAGCTATCTACCAACTATAGCATACTTCTGTGGGTATATTTCTAGTTTCTAAACATGGAAAGTTATTTTTCTTCAATTTTAAGAAACGGGTTGGGTTATCCACGATCTAAGGGCAGGACGAAATCTCCCTTCCTCCTAAGTGATACCGATGTTGGACAGGGCAGCCGTCTATTACCATCAGGCGTTAATCTAGGAGCTAAAATGCCTCCCCTAGCGCCTTGACCAACTTCAGGATCAAACCCCCTCCCATTGGTAAGACTGTCCGACCCCTTTACTAGTTGAGCCCAAAAACGAGGTGTCTATTACCCTCAAGCTTCTCATGTTGATCCAGCAAGATAGGAAGAGTACAAAGCCCATTTCTGGACGGAGGAAATGCGTAAGCTTGGTTTAATTATACGACAATAATTTCAAGGATCCGGCCCAACATCGAAAAAAGCCTAAGCTTGGTTGACTTAATGGTTCAAGGCTTGGTTCAATCATTGTCCGATAAGAATGTCCTGAACACTATTACTTTCATAATCGTGATACTTACACCTAATAAAAAAAAAAAAAAATGCAAGTTATTTGATCTCTTCTCTCAATTTCTCTGCATAGGTTTGGTTTATAGACCTAAAAAATTGCTATTTTGTTCAATTTCTAGCTTCATCAGCTTGAAAGGAAACCCAATATCAAGATGGAAAGAGTTCAAAACACATTTTATGATTTACCCTCTTCAATTCGCAGATATCTTCCATTCGAAATTTAATAAACTTAAATTATCTTATTTAATATTATTAAGAAAATCAAGGCATAGTACCCGTAACCAATTACAATTTGCCACAGGACAGTCGCCCCATATTAAAAATGTTTCATATCTTTTGAACACTCGTACAGATTTAAAAAATAAATATAATTTCTCATATTATTTAGATTAGGCATGGTGGAATGGACAGGGGCGAAGGGGAAATTATGAATATTATATTAAAATGCAGAATTATTTGAGAAAATAATTAGATATTCGAGGGGGTATCAGACAGGAATATCCTTTGAAATGAGATTGACAATAGAATAGGGATGATTGAGTGTATTCATTAGTGACAACGAAGATATTAATGGTTACGTGGTCGTAAGCATTGATGAATTCAATAATCGCACGGCAATTAGAGGCCCACGCAACATGGATTATTAAATGTAATATTTGGCTGTCCTACATTATCTTTCCCTTCCAACATTATTTTAATCAACCTTTGACCCCAAAAAAAAAAAAACCTTTGCTTTCTATTCCGTGATCCTTGTATTTCTGGCCGCTCGCTCACCCATTACATTTCCTTTCTTTTTACGATGTCACGTGAGGCTCATGCACCTTTTAAGTTTTAGAAGTCAACAAACGTTATAATTTAATGATAATCATTAGAAAAATATTTTGTAGCCCC
Organism: Acacia acuminata; assembly: GCA_019022655.1. Classification (NCBI taxonomy): domain Eukaryota; kingdom Viridiplantae; phylum Streptophyta; class Magnoliopsida; order Fabales; family Fabaceae; genus Acacia; species Acacia acuminata. The sequence continues at coordinate 4,993,585 of JAFJYI010000023.1, forward strand.
CCTACCTAAAAAAAAAAAGAAAAATTCATATGAAGGTCAAAGATAAAAATAAATAACACTACTAAAATTGAGAGATATACTGCTGAAAAGAAGTATGATTATATAATAATTGAATTTTGACTACTCAATTAGTCAATTATGAAGAAACATAAAAAAATGGAGAGTATGAAATAAACAGTAATAAATTGTATTTATTGATTAGTGAATTCAAACCTAACTATTATCTTATGAACAGAGTATTACAAGTTTTTAAGAATAAAGTTGATGATTTATTTATTTATTATTTTGACCAGAGTAGAATATATCAATCTCCCCTCTATTTACTCTAAACTACAAAGACCTCCTTTTTATATTAAAAATCTATATAGGCACCTCCCTTAAAATCAAAATATTTGTTGCAGAAACCTCACTTTTAGTTTTGAGATTCAACTTATATCCACCTAACCGTTAATTGACCGTTAAATCACAACATTGACTGTAATTTTGACCAAAATGCCCTTCATAAACATAAATATTACTTAATAATCATTTAATTACATATCTTTGTCCAAAATTTATATATATATATATATATATATATATTTTCAAGTTTTCTGCTAAACTGATTGCCATAATACAAAGTTAATTAATTGTACCATTATATTTTTTTCCCCAATAAATTTAAATGTTTTATCTCACTTATTTATTACATTTACTTATGATGTAATTGATATTTTACATATTGGCGAAAATATATTTCATTAAACATATGTTTATTTAAAACATTACTCAAATTTTTGCTAAGTTGCTAATATTTTCACATAAAAAAATTACTTTCATTAATACTTTTATTAATGTTAAAGATATCAAGGATTTGGTAATTCGTCTAACCTAAGGAAAGTTATAATGTCCTAAAGTTCTTTGTAACGTTATAAAGTTTGTTTAACTTTTTGCATAGTTTCATAGTATTCTTCACCAACAATCCGAGGTTGTGGTTGTAGCATAGTAGTTGTTGAATCTAAAGGATCTATTGTTAAATATATACTTTTGGCAGCCAACTCTCTTGACATGGTAATAGCATCTAAATTGGCATATATATGTTGTGGCAGGAGCATGATCAGTCAAATTGCCTGAATAAGAATATGTACGCCCAGATTGATAAACTATTCATAAATGAGGGGTAAATTAGTAAACATGATTTACTCTAATGTCGTTTTTAATTAAAAAATATATTTCAAGAATATTTTCAAAATATTATTTAATGGTGCTAGTGATTTTGATTAAAATGTATGTTTTCAAAATAGAAGGAGATATGTGTAAGTAAAACAAAAAAAGGGTAATCGAGTATTTTACTTTGTTGACTAAGTGCGTTTGGATGAGCTTTTAAAAAAAGTGCTTTTTTTAAGTGCTTTTTTTGAAAGCTCCAAATTGAAGCTTTTAAAAAAAGGAGTATCTTGACTTTTTTTTGTGACTTTTACTTTTTTAAAAAAATATCATTTAAACACATAAATTAATTAAAAAGGCATTTTTTTTGCATTAAAAAGGTGTTTTTTAATCCAAAAAGCCCATCCAAACGGGCCCTAATATACGGATAATTTTGTTACAATCTACAGGGTGTTAAACACATAACTTAGGCCGTGAACTAATATTTATTGAGTCCAATTCTTCAATCAAATCGTATTATATGAATTTGTTAATAATAAAAATTCATTAAAATTCACATTGATAAATTTTCACAATACTATTAGACTATCCTTAATAATAAAGATTACACATGATAAGGTTCAATTAGAGAATTGAACCTAATAAATTTTATTCATAAATTAAATAGTATGTGTTACATTGAGTCAAAATTAAAATTGTAGAGGTAGAGGGTCATTAGAAAGAGGCGAAAAAAAGTTGTTTGTTAGTATTTAGGTGTCCTAGAGACAATCTGTGAGAACAGATCAGCACCCTTTCTACGTTATTGTATTTCATTATTAATAAATGAGCAGATTTTATCTTTATCATATTTATGTCTCACCTTTATTTTAAAGTAAATATGTGTGTTGAAGATAAAAACCTAGGAATAGAATATGTGTTAATCTCGAGGATCAATGATAGAGATCATGATCATGAGGACTCGAGAACACTGTATATCTATTACCTAAAACTTGTTCCTAGTCTTGAATTACCAAGAAAGGGCATTGATGATCTCAATAAGACTAGTACGACATCATCTACTTGTATAGAGATACAAGGTAGGGACCTCATGGAATGCAGGCATAGAGATGCCTTAGCTGATGTCGTGGGTAGATCTGTTAGAGAACGAGATAGTACCGAAACAGACCCGAGAGACTCTACAAAGATTCATTGTAGAGAGTATCATCGGATATGTAAAGTCTCTCATCGTTTGGTAGTACGGATCGTCCTGGACTTAAGAATGTCATCGAACACTATGTCCTAGGGTTACACTTTGTGTACAACTCTATCCACCTAAAAATGGGGAGAACAAGTGTACTCTTGGGTGTAACTCGAATACATGAGTATAGATGGACATCTTTGAGAGGACTCACGATCCCTACAAGGGATTAGTCATTCACAAGACCGGCAGAGCTTGGATGGCTTCTAATTAACTCAGGAGTCTGTGCGCACAGCAAGTGATCATGATCTGTTATAGAGTTAATATAAGAAGATTCCTAGTTCTGTGAAATAGCTACATTTAGTCAACTAAGAAAGATGATACTCTATCTTTACTCTCGACTAAATGTGAATGACGATGTGAGGGATGATGCCTGCATGGTATCCAAATATGAAAGGTAGACCAATTGATCAACTCAATTAGTTCTGAGGCCGCAGAGCATTGCTAGTGTCTTATGAGGTCATTAAATAAATTGGTCCCATTAAAAGGGTTTTTAATTGGTCTAAGTTTATTTATGTTAGTGACTAATTGGGCCTAATGGGTCACACATAAAAGGTTATTCCCGATTGTTTAAAATTAACAAACTTGGGACAATAATTGTTATTGAGCTTTATCAAGAGTAAAGGTGTATTTGGGTTGGAGTAAGACTCCAAGCCCACTAAGGAGAAAATGATGTCATATATGGTGTCCTCGGTGGGAAACAAGTAGGATCCGAGAAAATTACTCAAGGGGGCACCATTGGTGGGGATTCGGGGGTTCGGGGGCGCGCCCTAAAAAATTTTTTTTTTGAAGAAAAGTTTTAAATGCATTAAAAAAACAAAAAAATATTCATGAAATTAAGTGAATACTGATGATATAATAAGAGAGGTTATTATTTTACAAACCTGTCATTTAGAAAAGCAAGGTTAAGTGCGGTTAGAAATGCAGCTACATAAAATACAATGAAGGATGGACATTGAATAAGTTCAAGTACATATATCTTAATAAAAAAAGTATGTTACAATAAAAATAATTATAATGTCATCCTTCTATACCTTATTTTTTGGAATTTCATCATAATTATCTTATTATCAATGCTATTAAATACATCTTTTTTAATATAAGGCACTAAACAGTCATTCATCCCCATCCGATTACGAAGTGCAGTCTTGATATATTAAATGTGGACATTTAATTTAAGGATGAGCAATTATTCAAACATATATTAATTTTTAAAAATTTAAAATTTAAAATTTAAAAAAAAAATTAATTTTAATTTTAATTTTTTTTTTTTTTTTTTTTTTTTTTTTTTTTTTTTTTTTTTTTTTAAAAAAACAAACCAAATTCAAGGGGGGGCACGTGCCCCCTTATCACCAACGTGGGTCCGCCCTTGGTGGGAAATCAGTTTCTCCACAAAAGGGCCCAAATGTGTTGGAAGACCCAACAAGGTCTTAGGTCAAGTTGAATTTGGAATTTAAGTTTGAGTTTTAAATTTGAATTTAAATTCAAGAGGTTATGTTATAAAGTTTATTCTGAATTATGTAAATATATATATATATATATATGAAGATCCAATAATGATTGGATGAAGATAGGAAGAAATAATAAATAATGATTGATTGAAATGATTTTGAATTTTATTTTAAGAGATGAATGTGATTCATCATCTTAAATTATTATTCAATCAAGATATGAATTTGATTCATTATGATTTGGATTTTCCAAATCAAGTTTGATTGAGTATTTCTTGTGAGCACTTAAATTAAGGTTAGACTCTTATAAAGTCTTGATTTTTTATGTGCCCTTTTTATGGACGTTTTTTTGAAAAAAAAACAAAAATAAATATAATCCATCATCTTAAATGATTGATTCAAACAATCAATCAAGATATGAATGTGATTCATAATCTTAAATTCAATCAATCAATCAAGATATGAATTCAATTCATTGTGATTTGAATTTTCTAATTTAAACTTGGATTGGGTCTTTCTTGTGAACACTTAAATTAGGTTTAGACTCTTATAAAGTGCTGATTTTTTTATGTGCCTTTTTCTTGCACATTTTTCTGAGAGAAAAACAAGATTCTTATGCTCTCTAAATTTCGGTCTTTACTAAAGGTTTAGAGAGAAAGAGGCATCATTCATAGAAAGACAAGGTTCCAATGATCTTGCTCCTCCTATCTTTAACCTGATTCTAAGAAATCATCATCTTCTTGAAAAGATAAAAACCCAAGGAAACCACAACTCAACCTTGTCTCCACCTAGCAAGCATCCAAGGAGTGGGAGGTTTCAAGAGAAGGAGTTCTCATTTCAATCGGGGGATATTTGTGTGGATCAACGTTAGAGGACATTAACAACCTTAAAGTCTTCGAGTGATCTAAGGTATTTTAATCTCCAATAATCGTTTCATCAAATTATCCTAAACCCCAATAGTTGTTTTAACAAGTAATCCTAAAACTCATGAGTATCATAAATTGTTATGAATTCTCATGAGTACGAAGTAAAGAGTTATGGATTAATAATTATTAACTAATTAGCGTAATGAGTTAATGTTAATAATTCATTAGTGACCGAGTGAAGTGTTACGGGTTTCAGATCAATTAAACAAATTTTTTGTTTTCAACCTCATGAAACTTTGCATGAAAGTTATGTAATAGGCAAAATTAACCAACAGTTGAGCTCATGGTCAACTTGTGCAATATGATGATACTTTAAGTTATTTATATTTCGTAAATTATTTACGGATAAATAATATCAAATTGATGATTAAGTCATACATTTCCTTGCATGTTGTTGCAATCATATAGAATTATAGATAGATTGTTTTATAAAATTCATCAACGACATTTATATAATGCAAGTCATTCTTTCACAACAAGTGAATATGTAGTGCACGTTTCAATTATACTTCTGTGAGTCAAATGGATTTTTAAAAACCATACTTGTCTTGGATTAGAAAAACAAGCTACACTAATCAATGTTTAGCTATTTTCCATATATTATATCTGCAATTCAAAAAAAAAAAAATACACACTAAAAATTAGTCTTGTAAATGCAATTTAAGGTAGCCTTCGAAAAAAATCAATTCAATTAGAAAAATAATGTTTTTTTAAATAAATATTATACCAAATTAAACATGTACCTAATATAACCAGAGATAATTAGAAAATATTTGGGTACCACATTTGCAATTTCTGTGAGAACGAGTAACTTGTAGTTTTTGGTAAAAACACTTTTAAGATGTATAATTAAAATATAATATTGTGCATTATATGCAATTAAAAATAAATTCAAATAATTAAATCCATCAACATTCATCGTTTATCATATTTAATAAAGAAATTTCAATAAAATTTCTATATAAAATGGACGGTATGATCAAATCAAAAAAGTTAACATTAGGGAGGGTTAACATATCCTGCGTTGATCATAAACTCGTGAGTTTAGGGAGAGCATCCTAGGGGATGAGTTTACCAGGTAGATGTTCGTTTTTATAAGCTAGAAGCGTAAAAGTAAACTTGGAAAGTCATCTCGGAGTTTGACAACAATGTGGGTATCACATTTGCAATTTTGTGAGAACGAGTAATTTGTAGTTTTTGGTAAAAACACATTTAAGATGTATACTCAAACTAAAATTTTCATTATAAAAAAAAATATCAAATAAAGAGAATCAAGATCTCCATAACTTCCAAAAAAGAGGGGAAAAAAAAATGGACTTTGACATTCTTCAAGACTTGGTTGAAGCATTCATTCAGGTCAAAAAAATAAAGACGGTTGAAATTGAGAGGCATGATCATTATCTGAGAGGGAGATTCGAAATTGACGGTTCAGATTATGGATGATGCACGCGAGAAAACAGTGAATATTGCTTGGCATAATCGTATCCGTCGATTAAAGAAACGGGCGAGATCGCAAGTGAGGAAGAATATATAGAGGGAAGAAAAGCAGCCAATCGAAATCCGCGGAAAACAAGTTAAATTGAGGCCGTATTTTCTCATTTGTTCGTGGGTTGCAAATGTAACGGACTCACCGTTGCTTGTTGCTCCCACCCCTACGTTTCTCCTCGTGCCCCATTTCCCACATCCACCTTGCCCTCCGATCCTCCTCACAACAGCTACCTGAAGAACCCTTTGTATAATTTCCCGATTCACAAATGCGTTTTTCTCTTCCTTTCGGCTTACGGTTTGTTGCTTGATATATATATATATATATCTGTTTGCAGGGTGCCAAGAAGGTATGCTCTGTTTCTCGATCTTTCCTTGTTTTGTTTTTGCCCTTTCTAGATTCTGAATTCTCTCTAATGTGCCATATTTTGAAGAACTTGTGCTCATCTTGGCGCTGCCCTGCAATCTTCAGTCAAGAATCATTGGGTGCTTTTTTCTTTCTTCGTGATATATGGCGAATTCGTCCGACAACGTAAAAGGGCTTGTTCTTGCTGTGTCTTCGAGCGTTTTCATTGGCTCTAGCTTCATTATAAAAAAGAAGGGTCTCCAAAAGGCTGGGAATGCGGGGAACAGAGCAGGTTCATCTTTTTATTTGTTTATTATTTTCTTGCATTCTTTACCAAACTTAAAATTTGCCCTCATTTTCCATTGTTTCGTGCTCTTTAACATGATCAGCCTCCGGAGGGCATGCATACCTGTATGAACCATGGTGGTGGATGGGAATGATCATAAGTAAGTGATTTGTAGTTGTCACTCGTTTTGACTGTATTTTATTGCTATATCATGTAGCATATCACAATACAATGTGTTTTCTGAATTTCCAATCAACGATTTCCGTTATAAACATACTTCATTCTTTTCTTTTACTATTAAAAGGTTCAGGTGGTACCGTAGTTCTCTTGTTTCCAATTGAGTAAATTGTTTCCTTGCATGCCCCAAAGACAAGGATATAAAATCTCACTTCATATCATAATTTCAAAATGAGGGCTCGGCAATCATATTCACTTGTAGCATGTAAGGTTGGATTAGAGTTACAGAAACAGTTCAATCCTTGAAACGTCCACTTCTCTAACAGAAGCCGCACACAGGAATATGACTATTTCTTCCATTTCTTACACGTATAAAGTGAATGCCATTCTATTATTTCTGATAACATTCTGTTCTTGAAATTTTTATATGGTTTCTAAAATAAAGACAGTAATTGATTATTATTTTTTAAATCTAGACTTTAGGTGTTGTTTTTCTTTTCCTAGCTGATAGGAAATTGAGAGATGCAAAAAAAAAAAAAAAAAAGGACGGAGAAAGTCATGATATACGAAGAAGACCACTGATACACTCAAAATCAAACTCCCTTTATTGTCAATGAAGAATATTCCAACACCTTTGGAAGTGCTAATTGCTATCTTCAGAACGCCCTATTGGAACTTGGAAGTGTTATCTCCCGCCTATATTTATATTTCTCAGTCCCTCGATGTGTATACAACTCCATATACTTTTCATGCTAGTTTGTAACCGCAAACATGTCCTTTGCTTCTGAACACCTGATGCACATAATATTAGAAGGACTAATCCAATGGATGATGCTAAATTTTGTGCTTACATTATTTCTAGTGATAGTTGGGGAAATCGCCAACTTTGCGGCTTATGCGTTTGCTCCTGCTATACTTGTAACTCCTTTAGGAGCTTTAAGCATCATTTTCAGGTAACCAACGGCATTCTTCACAAAATAAACTGTTAAGGGCCTTTTTTGTTTGTGTCTTTGACCCGTTGTGGATGTGCATTTTCAATCATTACCTTCAATTTGGATGCGCGCATGGAAAAAAATATTACAACTCATATCATAATGTGCAGTGCAGTGCTAGCTCATTTTATCCTCCGCGAGAAACTGCACACGTTTGGGAAGCTTGGATGTGCTCTGTGCATGGTGGGCTCTACAACTATTGTTTTGCATGCACCGCATGAGAGAGACATTCATTCTGTTAAGGAAGTGTGGACACTCGCCACAGAACCAGGTATATTTTGTGCCTTAGTTATTTTTGTTTTAGCAATTTCTTTCCATTAATTATCAAATTCATTTAGGTCCTAGTTATACATTTGTTTTATGCCTAATCTAGCTAATTTGTTTTATGCTTAATCTAGCTAACAGTAAGAAATTGTTCAACAGGCTTTCTTTCGTACACTGTTGCTGTTGTAATTGCTGTTTGTATCCTTATATTCTGGTGTGTACCACGTCTTGGGAAGACGCATATGATCATTTATGTCGGAATATGTTCTCTGGTCGGCTCTCTTACGGTGAGAATTAATTATATTTTCGAAGCTCACATGTGTCATGGCTCCTGCCAGAAAACCCATCCTCTACATAATTCCCCTTGTTCCAATCGGTGCAGGTCATGGGTGTGAAAGCTGTAGGAATAGCGTTGAAGCTTTCATTTGAAGGGATAAATCAGTTCAGATTCTTTGAGACCTGGTTCTTCACCGTGCTTGTGATAGGATGTTGTCTTCTGCAGATTAATTACTTGAACAAGGTAAGTGGCATTATTATATCTTTCAGTTAATAGAAACCAGGTTCGCAATTAATAATGCCAAGTAGACTGGAAACCAGTAATATGCTGGAGTCAAGGTCTGATGTTTTCAGTTTCATTTTTAAATAATTTTTGCAGGCTTTGGACACCTTCAACACAGCTGTGGTATCACCCGTTTACTACGTGATGTTTACTACATTTACTATACTAGCCAGCATGATCATGTTCAAGGTGCGTGTGCCTCATACATATGGTCCTGGATTTTCTTTGCATTTCCCTCCTTAATTCAATGAAGAATTCAGCAAATTGAATAGACAAAATAATGAATTAATACTTGAATAGTGAAAACGTGCATGATTGCTGTTCCAAAATGCAGGAGTGGGACTCACAAAATGCATCGCAGATAGCAACAGAGTTGCTTGGGTTTTTTACAATATTAGGGGGCACCTTCCTTCTCCACAAAACCAAAGACATGGGTTCCAAACCCACGGAACCCAATACTCCTGTTGTTGCAAGTCCTACCCACTCATACGAATCTTTCTCGCGAGCTTAGATAGCTAAGCTAGCTAGTGTTGTAGAAAAGACATGTCATATGATGGAACCCGCAAGGCCTGGGTTGCGGTTGGGGATAAGACAAGAGGGCGCCTTGTTCTCTGGTTTTTCTAATGAACAGGGCAAACACACATCTTTCACGTTCTTGTATAAAGACATCAATCACAACGTGTCATTTAGATTCCAATTCAAACTGGCAGCACCCCAGTGCCCAATGCACGGCGGGCTGAATTTTTTCATGCACAACCATTCTTCATTGATTTATTATTAACGGTGAGAAAACTAAGTGCAACTGTCACATAAACATCGATGAATTATCATCTTGTCGCAGAGCGACAACACCAAAGCTGCTTTAACTTATTAACCAGTAAGTAATTATTCTCTTTAGAATTTGTATGTTTTAAAATATATAAAAATTGAAAGCTGGTATAGAAAGTAAATCAGTAATATATTGGGCGCCCAGAAAAATCTGTAATATAATTGAGATTCTCAACCTTTCTAGGATTGTTTATTGGATGGATGCTGCAACGAATGAAATTTCACAATATATTAAGGCTGATTCCAAGATTTTTTTAATCGTGAGGCTCACCATATAATAACCAAATTTACCGGTGTGATTATTTATTACATTTTTTTAAATACATATACCCTTTTGCCTTAAAAAAATGGACAAGGACAATATTTACCAGTATTTTTTTTTATTGCATTTTACACTCGCAATTCCACAAACCTCTTTTTCTAAAAGAAATTTCCATAACTACCAAAATAAAGTAATACTCCAACAGAGTGAAAACCCAGAATCGAACCTGCGTGGGGGAAAACGCATCAGCGAACAGCCAGCCACTATGGCAACGCACCGTGCAAAGGGCGTGTTTCCAAAATGTTACTTAAGATAAATGAGAAAATGAGGCTTATTCCGAAAATAAAATTTCAGTAGAAATTTCATCCGCTCCTCTCTGATCCTGATTCTTGCTGTGACCTGCATCAATTTCTCCCAAATCTCCTTCGATTTCCCCAAGAAAGTCACTCTTCGGCTCTTCTACAGCTTCTGCTTCTTACTTCAATCGGTGCTTGAGCTTCTTGTTATTTCAATTCACCATCACAAAAGGTAAGTGCTATCCATTTGCTGCTGACGTTGTCGGTCGTCTTGCTTGATTGAATTGTGGTTTATTCATGTCTTTGATGCTATAAAATTCAATATCCGATAAGCCTGTGATCTTCGAGGACGATACTGGGGTCGGCTCCCGATGATGCCTCCAAGAAGAAAGAAATGGACCGAGGCTGAGGAGAAAACCCTAATTGATAAGTATGGCGATATGGTGGCCGACGGAACACTCGCCAAGATGAAAACCCGTGAGAAAAAATTCAAACCCATTGCTTGTTATGTCAATTCGGTTCACCATCTTCGCGATCCCGTTGCCTATCCCTGGCAGTGGACTTGGAAGGATGTGTCCACTAAGGTCCAGAATATGAGGCATCAGTATATGCTTGTTAAGCAAAAAATTAAGAAGCCTGATTTTTCGTCAATGGAAAACTCTGGTGGGGATTCTAATGGGAATGAGTTTGATTGGGTGGAGGGTCTTACCCATTGGTCTAATTTTCTTAGGTATAAGGAGGTCTTCGGAGATGTGGCTCTTGGTCATAGTAATAATAATGAGTTAATGGCTTTGGCAAATGGTGATCGTGAAAATGGAGCTGGGTTTCTGGGGCACAGTGGGACGATGGATATCATTGAGTTTGGCCACATAGGTCATTCAGGGGAAGGGGACTTCGCCGCCGGGATCGATGGGGTTGAGAATGAGGTAATGAATTTGGGTTTTGATTATGACGCTGAAGAAGGAGAAGTGAATTATAACGGAAGTGATCGATTGAGGGAAGATGCAGACAATGGTTATGTGTATGAAGAAGTAGAACTGACTGGGTCCAGCTTAAAGAAGAAGAGGAAGGTGGTGAAGGGGCTGGAAAAGAAGGCATGGAGGATGCTTGCAAACCAACTAGGTCAATTGAGAGAAATGGAGGCTCGGTTAGAGCAACGAGAGATAGACAGAGAGCGGGAGAGGCAGAGAAGGGAAAACTTCCGAATTGAGCTTGAGAAGCAATGGGAAAAGAAATTGGAAGAAAGAGAAAAGGAGAGGGAGGAGAGGGAAAAAGAAAGGGAGAACCTGAGGAGGCAAAGAATATCTGAGTGGGAAGCTACAGAGAAGGAGAATGAAGTATTAGAAATGAAAAGAAGAGAGGAAGAGTTAATATATGAAAGGGGCTGGGAGGAGAGAATGAATAACAACAGGTTAGAATGGAAGAAGAGGATTGATGAGGTATTAAATCAACACCGTGCTGAAATGGGTCAGATGCAAACTCGCATACTTCATGAACAACAAAATCTTACCAGCCAGTTACTTGGTATTTTCTCACAATGGGCAGCTCAACCTGCTGGTTTATCTGATCATACTAGCGCTAGCAACCATTATCTTTCACAGATGATGCAAAATTTGCATCATGTAAATGGTGTAGTTCACGGTGACACTAGGGTTGAGGGAGATAATCAAGAAGATCAATTCATTGTTGATGGATAATGCATCTCCTCTATTCATTGCAGCTACACTTGGCTATCTAGGATCTTGAGCTTTGGTTAGAAGTGGCCTAAAAGGGCACTGATTCGTTGAATGCATTCTCAAGTGTATTCTTCCATAAGGCGAGATTGTACACATCTAGTGTATCTTGTTCCTTATAATGGCTTACTAGTGATTTTTACTTACATTTTTATGTAATTACCTCTGTTCTATATATATAAAAAGGGTATTTAGTTCACTGTGTTCATTTTTCATTTGTACTGAACCTGAAATAATGAGCGTAAAGGTCATTTTTATTGGTCTTTTAAAATGCTTCTGTTCCAAACTCTGTTACGCAACAGGTAACACCCGTAGTAAAAAACGTAGTTTTTACCTAAAAACGGAAGGATAATGAAAAATCGTAAAACGTAAAATCGTAAAATAAACGGAGTTTTTACCTGCATATGTATATATAAAAAATTTGAGAAAAGTAAGGTACACTGCCATCATATACACATATATTGATCAACTGATATCAATCAAAATGTCCAACATCATTGATCAAACCATATTTTTTATATGATTTTACATGATTAAATTGGGATTTTTAATGCATTTTCTGGGACATTATTGTATGATTAAGTACTAAGTTGAGTTAGGAACATTTGTATTGAATTAAGTGTAATTAGGGGTAAAATGATCTTTATTTATTAATTACAGAAAACGACCCAGATGTTTTTGAAATTTCAGTTCTACCCCAAAATAGTTTGGAAATTCTCACTTTAGTCCCTCTCCAGAACTTTTAAAACTTTCACTTAAGTCCTTTAGTAAAATCGGTAAGCTTTTTGCAAAAACGCAGCGTTTTTTTACGTTTTTTTACGTTTTATCGCGTTTTTTACGTTTTTACTCTGAAACCGTTTTTTCCACAACGAAACGCGTTTAACCCAAAATAAAACGTAAAAAACGCCGTTTTTACATTTTAAAACGGCGTTTTCACTACCATGGGTAACACCCGAGTGTCCACCGTTATGTGTGAACTCTTAAGCTTGATTTTTTTTTTTAGGGGGGGAAAACAAAGTCTCGTTGGAGAAATAAAGATATACATTTTGATAGATCTTTAGTTCTGGACTTCTGATACAAAGTTTGACAATCATCTTTACCTTCAATAACTTTATCCTTTCTCAATCTGATGGAGTGATGTTTTACTTTGCCATAGTTATTGCATCAACCTTGCTTTTCAACTCTAATGTATTTGTAAGTAATTGAAGTTTAAAACTAGGGTGCTTCCAAAAACTACATGTAATTATAAATAACAAACCGTACTATTAATAATCATAAATAATACAGTAGTTTGTTAAAATTATTATAGTATATATAGATAATCATTGATTTAAAACATAAAATTTTTATTATGTTATATTATTTATAAATTATTAATAGCATTCATCAGGTGTTCCGATTCAAACTGTCATCCTCCTGGCTGTTATGAATCTTGATTAATACATTTACGCAAAAGGAAATACAGAAGTCTAAGAAACAAATGGACTCAAGAGGCATGTGCAATCTGAAGCATCACATATATCAGTGGGCTGACCTATCATCGGCATGAAGGTCTGACTTCATCTGTTCTATCAGTATCTTTTCAATGGCGTCCACAAAGCTTGATATATTTTGTCGAATATGAGAATCTGATGAATTGGCTAACTTCTGAAGAGTCCAACCCCCACGCCAAAAGAAAACATGAGAAATTCGGGAGAGAAAAAAGGTTAGTACTCTTCCAACCATTTGCCGTCGAAAAGATTATGATAAGCAGTCAGAAAAGCACAAGAAGGCATGACAGAGAGAAGATGCAGAGAAGTCATCTAAAGGAAATACCGCCTATAAAGTTTTTAAAAGCAATTAACAAGGACAAGTTCAATAAATCATGACATGAGACACAAACGATGACCAGCACGGACACAACACAATAAATATGGGCAGATTTGAAGCCACCAAAAAAGTAAAAACTTTTAATGCGACAATAATTATAGAAATGTTGTTCCTAGATTGTTTGATGTAAAATACCATCACCAAATGGTTAACCTATGATCTCCTCTGAAAAGCTTTTCTGGCTATCAGAAGAAATGAAAACGTACTGGTACTAGCTACTCTGATTTCAGTAGGTTTAATAACATAGAAAACAGGAATTCTCTGAGGTCGAAATTCAGCACACTAAGAATTCCTGTTTACAACCAAAAGCAAGGAAAAAAATAAAAGAAAATAATCATTAAAAGGGTGGGATAAAGGAAATGATATCGCTGACCTCAACTTTGCAGAGAAAACTTAGAGAAATTTCCTTCAGATTGTCTGATCCCTTGAGAGATATAAGCTTCAATGGAGGACCAAATAGCGGCCAATTGTGAGATAACTTTATGAATGCATCAATTCCTCCAGCCACATGAGCTACTATAGTTTCATCTCTATCCAAGTATTCAAGCGAGTATCTGTAGTCGAACATAAAATAAAGTACATGTTTATACTAAAAATCAATCAAAGAATTGTGAGCCAGATTTTAAGTACACCAAAACTAGGATTGCATCAAAGATCTCACCTTAATTTGTTAGCATCATTTACTGCAAGACGCCTAAGTGAGCTAAGTATAATTCTATCTTGCACTTTTCTTATAAGCCACTGCAATGAAGAATTGCTGCACAGTAAATACAACACAGTGAATCAAACCACCGTTTCATCAACAAATTGCTTGTTGTCGTTGTTGTTTGCCTTTCGAATTTAGAAACAAAGCATAGTCCCTTCAGAAAAAATGGGGCCAGTTAGAGTGAAAATCGTTGTCAAAATCCTATGCACAGATCTCAACCTCCTTAATAGCACATTGAAGAAACTTAAAATATAAATAATAGATGTATGAACCATCCCCCCCCCCCCCCCCCAAAAAAAAAAAAAAAACCAAAGGTAGTAAAAAGAATCAGATCTAACTCTGGCAAAATCTTACACGAAAGAAAGCATTTTTTGCCCTTTCTTCCAATACTTATTCCCTTTTTCTTTCACGTGTGTTTGTGTATGTAGTTGTTACATTGAAGGTAAGCATTTGTTTTATAAAGCATAAAGTTGTGACTTGTGTTACGGTAGTCATCTTTGTTTGAGATCATAACCTTTTTTTTAAATAACTTCGGCTAGTCCTATACATGATGAGATCTGATTTGGTTAAGAAATTGAAAACCAAGGTTATTAGCTGGCACATTCAAATACAGCATTAAATTGACTTCAATATAATCTTATTGGCAACTAAGAGAGTGATATCAGTTAGGATAGAAGAGAACAGAGGGTGAGAAAAAGAACAGAACAAACCTGAGAGATCTTGCAGTATCAACAATGTCGCTCACATAAATATCATTTGGAAAAACCTATATAACAAGGATTAGAGATTAAAATTGAAAATAACTAAAGGCCAATAATTTGAGGCAAGACTCTAAGGAATAAGTATATCCGTGTCATGTCACCAAAACAAGTGTAACCATATCATACATCCAGCAAATCTACAAGTTAGATGTAGACGCTAACAGCATATAAGCTTAAGAAATAATCATACGTTCTGATACCTGAACATTCTTTAACTTCATAGTCCCTTCTAAAACTTCGATTAGTAACTCATGGTTCACTACAGCTGCATCAATGTTTGGCATGTGGGTTTGTAATGACAACCTAATGCAATTATCATCAAACGCATGCACTTTTAGACCCATCAGTGCATCCTCAATCTGCTCAACCACATCAAACCTAAACAAAGGAACAAGATGAGCAAGGCAGGATGCATACAAGTATCTAAAGTGAAAGAGGAGGTGGATGAAATACCACTTGACCAAATGCTTAGTATTCTGCAGAGACTTGACAGTTGACTTCATTTCATCAATCTTATTATCAAGGTCTAGTAGCTGCCAAGTGGAAGCAAAATTCTGCTCTTTAGGACGTCATAAAGGCTAATTAACTATAAAGAATCACTAGAATAATTATATACATAGAACCAGAACAACAGATCACTGGATGTTTAGTCAACATATCTTACAAACTCATACAATCCTCAAGAAGAAAACAGAGAAAAGTAGCATGATTAGGCAAAAAGACCTCTAAATTATTGTCTTTGTCTGCAGTGGTCAAAGTTGACTGGTTATCATCTAGCATATGAGCATCAACACCTTCACTTGCCCTTGCAGTCTTTAGATCCTAGCAATATTTTAAATCAATGTCAAAATATGATTACTACAATGGAAATCTCATAACATACATCAGCCAACCAATGTCATTCTATAGATGATTTGGATTGTTGGTGTAAATATAACTCTTTAGTATTCTATCTAAATTGCTTGAATAACTACTCACTTATAGAGAAGCGTATATTTTATCTGATATGATAACATCAATATCCAGTAGATATTGCAAGCGTATTCCTTTCAAACATCAAGAAGAAAGTTTGATTTCGGAAGGCATATCATTGAGAGGATTTCATCTTCATGAAGGATAAAAAGAAAATGGCGCACTAGGGTTCAATTTGAGTTTACAGCTTCTTAGTTGACCAAAAAGAGTAAAATACAATGAATATCCCTTCAATAGAGAACCAACCTTTAATGTGATATAATCTAAAGAGCATTTCAGTTCTTCAAGTTTGGCCTCCAACAGGTTTGAATCTGGAAAAACAAGTAAATAAATGACAAAAAGGAAAAAGGGGGAGGCGAGGTTCCCTCTCCTGATAGACATGCAAAACACAGTGAAAGGCATCACCTTCTTTATGCATTTTGGTAAGCCGCTCTATCTCTTTAGCTATATTGGAGCTTCCAACTTCCGCCTTGTTATGTTCCTCCTTCAAATGCTCTAAGTAAGCATCTGTGCGAAAATCGACCAATTTATAAAATCTCACCATAAATTTTCGACTCTCTGCTTCACCTTAAGTCCCTCTCTAAGATTCAGTGCCACAAATAAAACGACGGAAGTAAAATAGGCAGACTCAGATAGCACAAGAAAACATAGCAATACTTTCGAAGTCCATACAGCTGCACTCGATTACCAAATGACTAATTATACGCAACTCTAATCTAGTGAACCGCTTCAGGAAAAAAGCTGCAGAAACAAGAGCAAGAGAGACGAAAACCCACTCCTCCATGAAGGAAACCCGTTATGGAGGCCACTAAAAGTCATATACGATACCCTCTATATTGTTATGCAAAGAAACTTGTCTCATCAGAAATTCAGAAGAACTAAAAGAGTACTCACCCATGTCATCATCTTCTAAGAGACCCACATCAGAGTACTCGGACACAATCTGCTGTATTCTACTCTGTAAATAAGAAAAACATAAAGGTATTTATTGACCGAGGAAAAGACCAAAAAAGAAATAGTAGTAATGCAACAATACCTCCAGTTCAAGAGCAGAATCCTGCAGTAATTTCTCTTCGTCCAAAGAGTCCAATTCAGTAACGTCTTCGCGGCAACGCATGTGGAGCTCTGAAAGTTCCTCTAATCGACTGAAAGAACAAATAAAAAAATAGCGAGCAAGTGAGAGGAATTGCAGGAGCAAACAAAAACAAAAAAAAGAATAGGGAGAACGACCTGCGAAGGGCGGGGAGGTCCATGGGTGGCAATGGCGATGGAATGGATTGAGAATGTTCTGCCATTTTTATGGGAAATTCAAATTCCTTAACTCAGTGGGCTCTCGGCTATAGCGAAAGGTTTCAGCAAAGTCGAACTGCTAAGGATCACTAGAGGGACATTTGAAATCGAGGGTGACGCTCTAGTTTGCTCTGGTATTCTATTCGGGGCGGAGCCCTTACCAGTGAAAATTGGCGTTTGGCGCTTTTCTTCTTTTCTTTACTTTTAAATCTGAATTGGATTAAATTAAACTATTCTTTTTTTTTTCCTTGCTGGTTGGCAGAGCTAAGGTGGACCCTTTTTTGCGCCATGAGCTGGGGTCGACCTTGATACCAAAATACAAGATGCCCACAAGAATTGGATCTGGATGCTTCAATTGAGACTCCTGTGATCTTGGTCTAATAATTTTTGATATTCCTCCGGTTCTAAATAAAGGATCATAGTATTAAATATATTTTGAGAGTTGATTTCAGTCTTAAATATAAAATATATTTTTTATATTTGTCAAAATATTTTTAATTTACCCTTATTAATACTCCCTTAAGTCTTAACCATAACCAAGAAACAAAGGAAATGAGAGAATTAAGCATAATGACTATAATGTTTTATAAAATATATGTCATATTAACTAATTCAATTAATTTTAGTAATTCAATCAAATTAGGTAAATATGTCTAATATAAAGTACGAGAAGAGTACTATCTCAATCCAGAGCTACATGTTTCATTCAAAATATAAAAATCTAAGTTCATTTTACCCCATATATTTATTTATTTTTACAAATTAATTTACCTAATTTATGGACTGAGATATAATCTATTAGGGTTAATATGATTGTTGATTCTTGCTATTTAATTGAATTTTAGCTTTAATCCCTATAGTTAATTTCAAATCGTCATTTTTAGTCCCTATTATTTCATGAAGACTTAGTATAAATTTAGACCTTTAAAATTAACACCATTTAATATAGGGATAAAAAAACTTTAGTTGTTGGGTTAATGTCTTCTTTACATATAGGTCCCAAGGAAGAGAGATATTTACTTTGTGGATTAGGGTTAGGTCTTGGGTGTAGTAGCATATAAACTAACTTTCAGTCGCTTGAAAAGATACGGCCGCACAAATAGTTAGGAGGCTCTCATCAGAAACAAAAAAACTTAGAGGCAGACGTTCATCATCTGAACGGTTGCCCACACAACCATCTCATCCCCCTCGAGAGATAGTCTGGAAGATCAATCATAGATCGCACGAGGACTGTTCGTAGACAAGGTTTGCTCGTGGAGAATCTTTGTCAGATAGCTCTTCAATATCCAGTAAGCAAAACGATGAAAGGTTTCATCTTTTCCTACATCGCGTGGTACGATACGCTTCGCGTTTCTAATAAGTTTCCTACAATTGGCATCGAGCCAATAGCGATGAGAAAAGAACCGAGTTTTGAAATTTCATGTGATTATCTTCGAAAATTAATTTTGAAAGGATGGCATGTTTGTTTTTATATTTGTTATTTGTTTCATAGTAGTTATCGTTTATAAATCATATGAATACTTTAATCCATGGTTAGATTCTCTCGTGTAATTCTTGATTTGTAACAAGGAGGCTAATCCCATATGATTAGGTTTCCTCCTTGCTGTTTTTATGATTTCTTTTCGAATTTCTATGTATTTTTCGAATTCTGTAAAAGTTGGAGATCAAGAAACGCGAAGAATGTGAGCAAACAACACGTACGACACTTTTCGTGGACTTCGGATCTCGGATTTGGACAAACCATATATGGATGGAAAGAGGACGGAAAGACGAACAACTTGGCGGTCGGAACCGCCAAAGGACAACTCACGCGCCGCCACGCGCCTCCACAAGTGGCTGCGCGTGGCCGTCATGCGCCGGCAAACGGCCGGCGCGTGAGGCGCGTGGGCCACCCTTTTGGGGTGTTTCCGGCGGCCGTTTGATCGTCTCTCCGTGTCGGTGCTTCCCCCCGGAGTTTCGTCTTTGAGATGACTTCGGGCTGCTTGCGTGGCGAGGCGAAGGCTAGGGTTCCTCTTTTTGTGTCCTAGGGATTCTAGCCAAGGATTGGGTTTTTGGGCTTTTGGGCTCATAGATACCCCGAAGGGGCTTCAGATAAATCCTATGGGCGGGACAAAAGAGAAATTCCAAAGTTGTAATTTTTTTTTTTTTTTTTTTTTTTTAGGAAAACCATGGATTAAAGTTATTTGTTTTATTATTTAAAGCTTTTATTGAATTGTATGAATTATATTTACGATTACCATGATGTGTATAATAACATGCCATATAGAATAGGAAGATGCCATATTGTTGCATAATCACATGTCATAATAGTATAATAACTATTATGTTTTCAATCGACTAGTATGATAGTTATTATGAGGGATTATTTAGATTGTCCACTACATTAATTATCATTTATTATGATTTTGAAATCTTGAATAATAATTGGATTAATTAATTGTGGAATTAAAAACTCTACATTAATTATCATTTATTATGATTTTGAAATCTAGAATAATAATTAGATTAATTAATTGTGGAAT
The DNA here is from genome assembly GCA_019022655.1 of Acacia acuminata. Taxonomy (NCBI): domain Eukaryota; kingdom Viridiplantae; phylum Streptophyta; class Magnoliopsida; order Fabales; family Fabaceae; genus Acacia; species Acacia acuminata. The sequence goes on from JAFJYI010000023.1 coordinate 5,013,690, forward strand.
TAAAATCTAGACATTAATTATCAATTATTATGATTTTAAATTAAAATCTAGAATAATAATTGTGGAATTAAGATCTAGACAAATAATCCAGGAAATTTCCTAAGAGAATTGTACCTTTTAGAGTAATTTGTGGGTTATTTAAAATGGTCATGTGACGACACTCGCTAATCATGACTAGATTTTAGATACCTAATAATTTACTCTAAATTGAACAAATTCTTGGAAATTAAAAATTCTAAACTTAAAATATTGAATGGGTGAAGGTTTTAAATTAAGCTTTTAATTATAAAACCTACGGGCCCCATTTGTGGGTTTATTAGTGAAATGGTTATCGCCGAAGCCCCATCGGATAATGATAATCGGATTTCGCTAGATTAAACCTTAATATTTTCAAAATTTTAGTAAAGTTTTTGTACGGCCCATCGTCGGCAACACTTAGACACTAAAGATAATTTTGAAAGTAAACTATGGTTAAATACATTCAACTTTGGTAAAATTGTTAACCCTCCCATCGAGGCTCGCAATGGAACGAAGGCCCAAATTAACAATATTAGTTTTACAAGAATCTTGCCCATCGTAAGCCTTGTAAAGATAACTAATGGATTGTTAAACAATAAACGAATAGTAGTTATTAGAATCTACTAGCGCTATATCTGTTTGTTGTTAATTATAGTTTGTAATTAGTGTGCTTTTTCCTTAATTTCAGAAAAATGTCTTCATTCAATCCTTTAGCTACAATCTTGAGCCAAAAACCTATGGATGGTACAAACTACAAACAATGGAGAACCAATTTAGATATTGTTCTTCAATATGAAAAGTTCAACTTTGTTCTCACTACCCTATGCCAGGGCACTGCTGCAGATGCGTACGATGCAATTCGGACTCGTTTTCAGCGGGAGAAGGAAAGATGGGAGAAGGCGAATGTGTCGGTTTGCTACATTTTGGCCAGTCTCGCCGGTCACCTTCGGGAGCAAATGAACATAATTCGAGTGGAGCAACAATGCTCAGACTCTTGATGCCATGTTTGCTACACCTAGCGATTCTGCTAGGCAAAATGCGTCGAATTCAGTCACCAAGACGGTCATGTCTGGAGGAAGTGTCGGGATCATTGTCTAACAATGATAGCAAACTTCAAGAAGGTCTGAAGACCATGGTATCAAGTTTGAACAAGAAGTAAAAGTTGACCTTCTCTTACAATCACTACCTGAATACTTCAACCAATTCAAGATGAATTATAATATGAACAAAATGAATCTTGACCTCACTCAACTAATGCACGAGCTTGAGAGTGTTGAGCAGACTCTAGTCAAGCAAGGAAGTGCATTGTTTGTTAGTGAAAGTTCTGTGAAACCTAAGGGGAAACCCAAGGGAAAGAACAAGAACAAGAAAAAGAAGAAATCAGGTACTCCAGTTGCCAAAGAGTTGCAATGAAGCAGCCAAAAGGCAAGTGCCTCAAGTGCGGACAAAAAGGGCATTGGAAGAAAGATTGCCCACAAATGAAAAAACCAGGTATGGGTGATTTAAATGTGATTGAGGCTTGTTTAGTGGAGAATCACGATGACAAATGGATCGTTGATTCGGAGCCACTAACCATGTTTGCTACTCTTTGCGGTGGTTCAAACAAAGCTTGCCGGTGAGTAAAGGACAACGAGATTTGAAGCTTGGAACGGGGCAGCTTGTGTACGCACAAGCGATTGGGACAAGTTGTTTTATCTTTTAATAATTATAGAACTTTGGTTTTAGAAGGCTGTTTATTTATTCCAGATTTCAAGAGGAATTTAATTTACGTTAGTTGTTTAGATAAACATGGTTTGACATGAGTTCAGTTTGATTCCTCGAGTTTCAATAAGAAGTTCATCTTCTTTTATTTGTTAAAGTGTAAAGTTTAATGGCCTTTATTTCCTTAGTCCTATTCCTGTGAAGTTAATCATGTTGAATTAAAAAATGTTGAGCATATCAATTCGTCAAAGAAAAGAAAAGTTTCCAATGAAACTTATCTTTGGCATTTGAGATTGGATCATATTAACTCTAACGGGATCCAAGGTTTGGTCAAAAGTGGGATTCTCGAGAAGCAATCTCCTCAAATCTGAGCGAGAGAACGCATGAGTAGGATACCCAGTAGATAGTCTCATGTATGCTATGCTATGTACCGGACCGGATATACCTGTATGCGGTGGGAGAGTAAGCCGGTACCAATCGGACTCGGAGAGCAACACTGGGTAGCGGTTAAACATATACTCAAGTACCTACGGAGAACGAGAGATTATATGTTGGTCTACTCAAGTGGGAGTCTTGAAACCATTGGTTATACGGACTCGAGATTTCCAAGGAGATATTGACTCAAGAAAATCCACCTCGGGATATGTGTACACCCTTAATGGCGGTGCCATTTGTTGGAGAAGTGTAAAACAAACATGTGTGGTCGACTCGCCACGAGGCCGAGTAATGTAGCTGCTTCGAGGCTGCAAAGGAAGTCGCATGGTTAAAGAAGTTCCTAACGGACCTTCGAGGTGATACAGTGTAAATTGTCCTATCACACTCTACCGTGATAACAACAAAATCAAGGAACCAAGGTGTCATAAGAGACGAAGCACATAGAGAGGAAATACCACTTGATCCGAGAAATAATTAAAAGAGGAGATACGGTGGTAGCAAAGATAGCATCGAGACGAGAATCTCGCCACCCTTTTACTAAGAGTTTGCACGAGCATGTGTTCGAGAGGCATGTTTCATCTATGGGTCTTAAGAGGATTCCCATTTGCTATAGCTTTAGGCGGTTGTTATTTTACTTTGTTATTTTGTGCTTTTGAGCATGACATTATGACATTGCATTTCTTTTCGAATGTTAATAAATGGAGTATTCTTTTTCATTTATTTTGCACACTATTTACAAACTCTAAGGTCCTAGGATCAATTGTGGAGTATATGATCATATGAATACTTTCATAGAGGACATGGTCATAGGTTTCACAATTGATGAAATGAGACTATTAAATTGTTGGGCACTTTATTTTGATGTTTTTGAAATGGTTTTGTCCAGAATCATTATAAAACATTGGTGTGAGTTAATGCTCACATTTGATTAAGCTTGTTCTTTTCGTCATAAGGAATCAAATCTCGAGATAACTATAGTTATGTAGTTGCTCTTAATCCCGAGTTTATTTTGTAGTCGAATAGTTTTTCATTCTTTGATTTACCAACGGGTGAGGTTTGATCTATATGACGGCCAACAACTCGGTATTTTGGGATTTGAGACTATTTGGTTATATTGCATGTTCCATTACAAAGTCAAGGAATAAATAATTGATTGGTTTACGGAAAACTAGACATTCTATCCATATTCTTGTTATAAGTGTCATTATAAAGACAATAAAAATCATGGAATGACAAATGGTAGGTTGTGCTAGCTTGAGAAATGGTCTTGGGTTTACGAACTCAAGTTAGTATCTTAAAGAGCAAGTGGGAGATTGTTGGGTTAATGTCTTTCTTTGGTCACTTAAGCCAATAAGGCTTAATTGAGCAAGAACTCTAAGGCCCATGTGGATTAGGGTTAGGTCTTGGGTAAGAAGCATATAAACTAACTTTCTTGCCCGAAAAGATACGGCCGCACAAATAACAAAAATAGAGTGCGTACGTTCATCATCCGAACGGTTGCCCACACAACCATCTCATTGATCAATTTGATTTTGGTTTGTTTGCAGTTTTTAATTTTGATCCTTATACTTAAGGGCGTATTATACCCCAAATCGAGTCCTACTTAAATTATAAAGGACTATCATACGCGGACATTTTGGGGAGATCAAGTCACATTTAGTTCAAATTAATCAATTTATTTTATTTCCATAAAGTAGCCTTTTTATTAGAAATTGTGGGGACTATGTAATATAAATTAGAGGGAATATTTAATATTCTTTAACGAGGAGTTCAGTTTATGGAGTCCCAATTGAAGTCTACGAAGTATTTCTTGGGGAAAATGTTGGACGTTGGCTGGTGGCCAAACATTTTTTATAATTTTATATTTTACATTAACTATAATTAAAATGTTAGCTACGTGTTGCATAAATATATTATAAATGAGCCCCATTAATATGATAAGTTATAATGATAATAAAATAAACATTTAAAAGAAGTCAATACAAACAAAACGCAGAATGTAAAACAATGACAAATCTATTAAATCCTGCCATTATACTCGTAGTATATAGATCCATATTAATAGTTATTAAAATAAAGAATTAAAAGAGTAAATGTAAATTTTGTGAATATCACGTGATAACTATTGGAGCTTCTCCTCATTCCTAAGCCTGCATGCGCATTACAGGCCTGCACTCTTTAAATCTCAACTTCATCTCATCCATTGCCTCTCTGCGTAGATCTCTTGGTTCAAACAGTCAAATGGAATCAGTTATGGGGTGTTGGGATCTGGATGTTGTGGTTGTGGAGGAATCATTTTATTTTCAAAGAGGATTTTGTTAAACCGTGCCTTCCAACCATGGTTATTAATAGGTCCCTGAAATTTTATTGTGAAGAACGAGGCACAGAGATAGCTACTGATGCACATTCCTGTACATCGAGGGATAAATGGAGTCCACCGCCTGCGGATTGGGTTAAGTTGAATATAGATGGAGCTGTTGCATCTAATGAGAGAAAGGCTGGATGTGGCGGTGTATTTAGAAATCATAGGGGAGATTGGATCTCTGGGTTCACTCAATGTTTGTGACATTGTGTTGCTTATGAAGCTGAAGAATGGGCTCTTTATCATGGCATCACCCTTGCTTGGGCTGAAGGATATAAAAGACTTATTGTTGAATCTGATGCAAAATCACTGGTTGATAAGTTCAGGCACCAAAGGGACGATCCCAATTGCAGCTGTGTTTTTGTGCAGATCAGAAACATGTTGCTTAGGGAATGGGACGTGAAGATACAGTTCGCTCCCCGGAATAGGAACAACCTAGCTGACGCATTAGCTAAGGAGGGTTTATTACACTCCTCTTTTTTGATTAATTGTCCGGATTATCTTAGGACAATGCTTTTGAATGATTGTATGGGACTTGATCCCCTTCTAGTTTTCTCATTTAATATATTAAGGCTAAGGCCTCCTTTCTTATAAAAAAAAAATACATTATTTTCTCAAATCAAGTACTCTACCTAATAATTGATATAAAATATTTTAATTTAATTTAATTTAATTAAAAAAATTAATAAAAAAATCAACTGAGCGTGAGCGTTATATTAAGGACTAAAGGTAAAAGTTAATATGACATGTATTTTATAAAATACCTAGTCATCTTTCTTAATTTTCTCATTTTATTTTATTATTGAGAGCGTATTAGTAAAGTAAATTAAGAGTGTATTGAAAAATATGTATTATATAGATCAATTTTCTAAATATATCTTATATTAAGAATTAAAAGGAGTATAAAATAAAAAATTTCTCCAATTTTTTAAAGATGGACAGTGTTTGATCCTAGTCATTATTTTTTTCATAGTGCCTGGATTTACGGCAGAAGTTGTTTTTCTATCGTGATTTATGATAAATGAGGTAAATTTGTAAAATAAATTTTATCTCGATTTACATAACCTATTTTTCCAACATAAATTCAAATACACCATCGTCAAATATGTCAAAGTCCTTTAGTATTTACTGGTAACAACAAAAATAGTGTCTTTCATTATTTAAATTAAAAGGGTAGGTAACGTAAAGTCACAAATGTGAAAGAACTCAAAGAAGTCACAACCTTCTCTTTCATCACCACTCTATGGAACTTGGGCATTTTTTTGCCCCCAAATTTTAATTTGGAGGGGCTGAGAGACGAAAGTCAACGTTTTACAAATTCTAACGCAATACGAGGCAGTTAAAATAATATTGATACACGGTGAGGGGTGGCTTAATTATAATTGATGCTCCACAGAATCCTTTTTCTTTGTTTGACAAAAGAATCCCAGAAAATGAACCTTAAATGTTTCCGGCAACGAAATTACTCCGTTGACTCTATATGATGATCATGATATATTAGTATTAATTATAAAAAAATATATATCCGGGAAATCACCAGAAAAATTCTGAGATCGTGACAGAAGCCATGAAATTGATGTTCCCTTTGGTCTTATAAGATATAGTTGATTTTTTTAAAGACATTAAGAAAGTTAATTAAATTATTTTAGAATTTCTTTCCTTCAAAGTGATTAGTTTGACTAATAAATTAATATATAAGGTAATGAAACACATATATGAATTGATTAAGTAGACTTATTTAACTTCTTTAAACTCTTTAAATAAAGTCATTTATGTTTTATAATTAAATCTAATAAAATATTAAGAAAATGGGGGTCCCAGTTGGCTTCCGGTGCGCTGGGCTGACTTCTGCAGGAACGCCAGAGCTGGAGATCAAGCGGGCCGCAGCGGGCATAAATAGATAGATACATTCCATAATAAATAAATAAAAGAAGAAGAAGAAAATGGAAAGAGAAAGAGCATGGAAACGGCAACAAAGAAGGTATTTCCAAAATTGCGTGAAGGCAGAAAACGAAGCAAAGGTTGTATTCTCGATTCAAATACATTCCCACATGGAAACTTTGAACTTGCCATTATTATTAACTCTCCCTTCTCCTTCCCTTTCTGCTCTCCTCATCTTCCTATAAGACTCTTCTTCTAGCTCTTGCCGCCGCTCCTTCTTTCTCGCGACCCGGCTGCTTCTTCACTCCGCTCAGGTACCGATCTTTCTTCCTGGATTTATTTGTTTCTGTCTCTGGACTTATATAAGGATAGCGGACTTTTATTCCGCTCTGATTTGTCTCTTGCTCTTTATATCTTCCTCTGTCTCCATCTAATACAGCTTTCACTGTTAGGTACCGTTCTTATGAAATATTTGAACTTTTAAGTTCTACCCGTGGAGTGAAAATCTTAGCCTTGCATTCGTTAATTTTTTTTCTTTTTCAAATATTGATTTTAGTTTTTGTACGGTTCATAACAAGGTTCTCCCCGTCCCCTCCTCTCTATAAGTTCTCAATAAATCTGAAGAAGCTTTCCTTTCTTTCAGGACAGAAGAGGGCATAACTAGTAAAATAAACTAAATATATACATTCCATCTAACTCTCTTCAGTTGAATTTTTGTGTGCCCTCTATTACCTTTGAGAAGCTCATAGAAGTTCTTAGTTCTTTTTCATTCGCTAAGTATAAATTGCAATTGTAAAACGGTGTTATTGAAGTATAGAAAACGTCAAGAATTTGATCATGAATAGAACCATTCATAGTACAGATATAATGCACGTCTCTGCAAATAAAAATTATAAGCATTTTTTAATGAAGTGTACTAAGAAAATTGAGGGTCAGCTTAAGTCTTCACTTGACTCACGATAGTGCACTATTTTGGATGATTGAGGCAGCTAGGATTTGCATTACCGAGAGCTTAGTTATAATATGAGCAACTCAGGACCTAGGGAAAGCCAAGAGGCTGCTAGAGATTTTCAAAATCAGCAAATCGTGTTTTCTGACTGGGACCTCAACCTTCCTCTTCTTGAGGAAAGCCTGGATGCAGCAGCTCAAGGATCAGCCCTTGATAATGAAAATTTGCTGTTGCAGATGGGTGATGCTGAATCTGATGATGTTGCTATAATTTCCCCAAGAAAATTTGAAGAAGTATGCTATTCTTTATTCAAACTTCAATTTCCCCAATTATGCATGAAAATACAAGTTGTTTTGAATTTACTTCTCATAGAAAGCTCTTTTCCTTTTAGGCAAAGAACAATTCTCGAAGAAAAAAAGCTTGTCAAAGCTATGCCGTTATACAAGTGTTTGATGAAGATAGAGGAAACATTCCAGGTTTGTTAGATTCTCCATACATAGTCATTGTTTTGTCCTGCTCGCCTCATCCTGTACTTTTATCATATTTGGTTAACTTTGGTTCTCTCTGTCTTTTCTTTTTTTTTTTTTTCTTTCTTTCCATCATTTTTGTAAGGAGGCGGGGGCAGACTGGTGTGCCCCCGCCACCCCTCCCCCACAAAAAAAGAAAAAACAAAGTGCAATTATGTTCTGAAAATTTGTTTAGGCTTATACTTGATTGTCTGTTATTTTCTCTTCTCAATTTCCTTCAGATGATTGGTTTGGTTGAAAATACTCTTGATTTATTTTCTTTGGTTCAAAGGGTAACGTTCATTTTGACCTTATTGAATCTAGTTCTCTCCTCATTGTCACCCTCTTTGTTTGTGAAGGGGAAGAAGCCGCTGGTCATAAAGCATTTGGCTAATTGTGGAAGTCTAGTGAATGTTGTTAAATAACCTTGATAGCAGTACTCTTTTTCTTCTTTTTATAGGAGGTTCAATAACCGATTTTCTGGGTTTGCAGAAGTGACAGCAGATGCCGTTTCTCACCCTATTATTGACAACAGACATGAAAATCCCCAAGACCAAGCAATTGTGGACTGTGAGCTGCACCTACGTGTGAAAGACAGCAGGGTAGCCAAGGTAATATAAGCTGCTTTTCTTTTATTATATCCACTTATCTATAGCCTGCAATTGTTTCTTTTACATCTTCAGCTTGTGGATAATTGCTGGCAATTATTGCTTTAGAGATCATCCGGGATTCTTTATGGATATATTTTGCTTGATTATGGTAGTTGCTCAACTGATGGCATATTAAGGGCCACTTTAGGCAGCCAACTATTTTCTAGTATTGAAGTCATATCTGCCTGGAATTCTAGCAGTGAATCTTCACCTACTTATTTTAAGTGAATAGTGAAGACCTTGGACTGCTCAAATGATTAACTTCACTGTCTAGTGTCTAGGTTCGTTATTCAATTGGTCTGGCTTTCATTCATGGCAATTCTTTTACTCATAGCTTGTGTGGCATGTGTAAGGACTTGTTCGTTTTCCCACCCTGGCTAACATCTCTTACTATGCTTGCAACATCTTATTTACAAAGGAAGCAAGTGATGCACCCTTTTAATTATATCATATGCTCCATGTTGGTTATAATGTTTCATGATTTCAATAGTCCATGGTTGCCTCAAAATTAAGATAAAATTCTAAAGTTTTCATAACTCCTGGTTTGATAGCTCAAAAGTCAGACACACACACACACACATTAATCATAGTGCCTACTTATATTTGATCCTTGTGTCTGACAAAAATTAAAATGGATATAATTTGAATTTTATGGATGATTGATGGTGTTGCACGTCAGGTGCTGTCTCCAAGTGGCGTGCTGCCCGAGGAAGCCACCTTCAGTTGCACAATTTGCATGGGCCAGCTGATTGAAGAAACATCAACTAAGTGTGGCCACATTTTCTGCAAGAAGTGCATTCAGGCAGCCATAGCTGCTCAACACAAATGTCCCACCTGCAGGCGTAAACTTAGAAAGTCTGACATGTTTAGGGTCTACCTTCCAACAGCTAACTAGTCATTTCTATTTCATAGGAAGATTTACACAGCTCATGATTGAAACCCAATTCATAGTGAAAGTATGATTATTACTGCTGCATTTGGTGTTGGCCAAAAAAAGGAGGGGGAAAAACTGCATTTACTTACAGGAAAGCGGACTATAGTATCTCGTCTCAAATTCAATGCCCGGATTTACAAATGGAAAGCTGATGATCAACATTTTTGATTTGATAAACTTTTCTGGCCTATTAAATTCCTAATTCTCTATGCGTACAGTTACATCCCCCATTTATGCAGTATCAAATGCAAAAATGTTCTTTCTTGTCTACGGTTTTTTTTTGACATTAGGGAAAGTCTGTGTTAACAATTTTATTGGTGAGAAGAGCTTGAAAAGTTTTTATACACATTTTTTTTTTTTTTTTTTTTTGCCAGCTATAAACAGGAAGTATTAACACTTTATTAATTTTGTACACATGGAGTATTAGTATTCTAATTTAGATCCTTCTCACTAACAAAATATTTAATGGGGATTTTTTCCCTAATTTCCCTTCTTTTCATTTGATCATTTACTCCATTTCAACGGACATTCCGTGCTTGTTTGTTGATGTGTTAGGTACATTCATGTTCTCCTATTGATTTCATTTTTGTGTAGGATTTTGGTTTTCATAATTGACAGAAATGTAAATATCAGACTATTTCGTTAAAGCTTAGAGTAAGATAAACAGAGAATAAAATTAATTAGGGAAAAAAATATTCAAATCTGTATTTCTAGAACTAGAAATTGGATTTGTAAAGTCAAATACTTGTACGGATTTAAATTATTGATATGATGCTTGTATCATAAGAAAAATATTAAAAAAAGGGTATGTTATACACTAATTTTCTTTTTGCCCTTGTATTATGCGAGAGCATTATTTAGCACTGCTATTATAGGTGGTGTAGTTAGGACGGCTGGTTTGAGAACGATGTTCCACCTAACAGCCTTCTCCAAATACAATGGAAAACAAATATATTTCTTTTCTGATAGAGGAAAAAAAACAGTTCTTTTTCATAGTTTGGCCGGAACACATACATTTCCTCAGTTTTTGTTGTTGTTGTTGCTGCTGCTGCTTATGTAAATAGAAGATTTTAACCTCGAGTTATTCGAAATCTCATTTCGTTAAGTGAACTGAATCAATTATATCGGTGAAATAATATTTAACTAAATTTACGAACTACTACTATTGTCCTTGTTTTTGTGGCACCTATATTTGGATGGAGGTAAAAATGAATGGAAAATAGGGGTGAAATATTAGAAGAGTTTTTTAAAATAATAATAATAATAATAATAAAATTACTATGTGTGAGAGAAACTCTCATATTATTCTTTCCTCTCTGATTTTATTCTCATCCATGCTAAGGTTTAATGGTATGTGAATTATATCCCATTTTTACATGCCTCATAGATTTCCATATCCATCGTTAAATTTTAGGTAAAATCATATTTAATGTTGCAAAGTTCAAGTAATAATTATGAGTAGTCATTTTCAAATTGAAGTTCATGGAAAAGCCTAAAAAAGTGCCTGTTAAGATTACTAATAAAAAATACTTTTCCAACGTGATTTATGATTTATGAGGTAAATTTGTGAGAGGAGTTTTATCTCGACTTACATGAACGTATTTTTTCAACACTAATTCAATGTACTTATTCGGAATTAACTTTTTTTATACCAAATTCATACGGAAGCTATGCAACGGAGCATAGCAAAATGAGTTCTCAATTCCTACAACTATGGTAGTTAAAATCTCGATTTATCACTGCAATTTTACATTTATACGATTTTTTCATTAAAACAATTTTACTAATTTTGCAAACGCTTTTATGTTTTTACGATTTTTTTACGTTACGATTTTACGTTTTACGATTTTTTATCTCTCTTCTAATTTTACATAAAATCTCGATTTTAACTATCTTACCTACAATACCTTGACAACTCAGGGCACATAAGGGTAAATGATATAATATTTGAAAATTGAAAACAAGGTAGAATTTGGGGAAAATTTCAGTCTGCCCCCTCAATAGCAAAATAATTTTAGTCAATCCTCAAAACTTTTGGAAACTTCACTACACCCCATGATTATAATGAAATTAATTTTGTGCGTGAAAAGACAATGATACTCTTCTTTTAATTTTTTCCCCCCTTCATAAGAGCATTTATATGAAAAATAAGGACATTTATAAGAAAAATAAAGAGATTTACAAGACAATTAAAAGGATTCAAAATAACCTAGAGAGTTAAAAACATTTTGGCTATTTATAAGACAAATATGTGTATTTACAAAACAACCGACAATATTTACAAGACAAATCAAGGAATTCAAAAAAACCTACCGAGTTAAAAATATTTTGGCTTTGTATCAAAAAAAAAATATTGACAAACATATGCATTTAAAAGATAAATAATGATATTTATAAGACAAATAAAAGGATTTAAAAAAACCTAGAGAGTTAAAAACATTTTGGTCATTTACAAGAAAAGTATAAAAATTCACAAAACAAATAAGAAAACTTACAAGACAAATAAAATAAGGGCATCATTATCTTTTAATCCACAAAAATTAATTTCAGTTTGACCATGGGCTACAATGAAGTTTATTTGGATGAAAATATAATGATGTCATTACTTTATTTGCTATAGAGGGGCTGATTAACATTTTTCCCTAAAATTTATTTGGTTTTGTTCATCGAAAATTTCACTTCTGGATGAATTCTGTTTTCCCGTTTGGACAACGTTTGTTCTAACTGCACAATTTATATTTCATCTGGTTTTTATTATAAGGTACTCCCTCCGAGTCCTAATTATAGGAGCTATTTATCGATTTTGAAGAGATTAAGGATAATGGTTAAATTAGTTAATTATATTCATTTTCCTAAAATACCGTTATTTAAAACTTAGAATGACATCAACAAAATATATAGTGTAGCAAAGGGCTCTTAACCTTCATATATTGTTTGTCAACCCTGCGCATGTTGGAGCTCCTCACATGACCCCATCATTATATGCTCTTCTATATGATCATGACTCCTTAACAGCGTCAGTTTTCGGAAATTTTTCTTTTATTATTATTTTCCGGAAAAAATGCTTCGTAGATATTTATAAACGTGTTGTTAAATTAATTATTATGGAGAAAGTATTAACAGTGGTGTATATGACATTAATGAGTTGTAAACATTATTTACTTTATAGAATATATAGGTGTATTATTAAATTATTATAGTCCTTAATTATTTTTGAGAATATATAAATAGGGGTATTATAGGAAAAAATTGACAAAAGTTAAAATTTGTTCTTATAATTAGGACCAAAACAAATTCTAAAATGTGTTCCTATAATTAGGACCGGAGGGAGTATCAACTAATAAGTGTATTTAGTCATTTTTATAAAGTACTTGCTTATTTTTAAGAAACATTAATTGTTTTTTTTTTTCATGTATACCTTAATTAATAGGGGTAGTGGGTGAGAGTAATAATAATATAATATTAGAATTTAGTGCAACTAATAAAGGTAATATTGAAAATTATTTAAATTTTAAGAAAATTTTATTAACTTTAATTGTTTTTATTAGTTTGTGTGAATTGTTAATTGATACTTTATAATAAAGACATGAGAAGTATGTAACAAGACAGATGACCATGTGCAATGCACACGGAAAAAATAATAACCCGTCAAATGGAAATGGTTTATTAAATAAATCAATTTCATTCAATTAATTATCCTACCGATCAACTTCTTTATTTAATTGAAAATCTGATAAGTTTGCAAGGAGTAGAGTTGAGACTACATGAGGAAAAAAAGAAATCACTCTTCAATCAATAATATGAAGTGATTCAAATTTCTTCAAATTTGAAAGTGTAAACTAAGGAAGCATTCAATGCATAGAAAAAATTTGGGAAAATAACAGGAAAAAAAAAGAATTTTAAAATCATAAAATCTCAAATAATGTATTTTCTAAAATATTAGTTGTGAATTGCATATTAAGTCTCTTATTATCTTATCAACTCTTGATAACAAATTTGATTTAGGATTTTATAATTTTGAAGTTCTTTTTATGTTATTTTCCTTAGAAATTATTATGAAAAAATAAAATTGAATACAATCAACCAATAAGAATAATCATGTTGATAACATGGACATTACACTTGGACCAATAAAAAAGAAGCTAGCGCTATTGTGTGTATATATATATATATATTGATGATTAACACTTTGCTAGTTTTATTATACATGTACACTTAATTTTTTTTTTTTTCATAACCATGATACTCCCTTCTCTCCCGTCTTAAATATAAGATAAAGTTGAGTTTTTTTTTAAAAAAAATAATTAAGTTACTTTAAAATATTTATCATTTTTTTTAAACTAGTGCAATTTGTATTATAAACCTAGTCCTATAATTAAGACGGGAGGTAATATATAATAGGTTAAAGAGCATCCAAGACAATGAACTATTAGTCTAGGATCATCCACCATAATAAACTAATATACGGACCATAAATACAAATGAACTCGGAAAATATGAAATTAACACAAAACTTATGCACATATATTGAGGGGGAAAAATCCTAAAGAACACGTGGCCTCATGAGTCGTGGAAACGAAAAACGGGAAAACGCATCCGGAGAGGCTTGAAGGCTTTAAGCTTGAGGATTCCAAGAAATATAATTTAAGAAAAATTGGATAGTTTTAAAAAGCGAAACTAAATATCACCAAATCAAAAACGAAATCCGCCATCGAACCCTAAAAAATCCACCGAAAAAGCAACGAATCGAAACCAAAAAGAGAGTTCAATTTTTTTATCGAGGTAGAAATTACAAGTGAGAAGAAAAAGCGAGCAAAAAAGTTTACGGAATGAAAAATACAAAAAGAGAAAAAAATGTTGTCAAGTGGAAGGGGATTTATATTATAAACCTAGATCCATCAACAAAGGTCGGCGACGACCTTCCGAGCAACTCATCACTTATAATTAAAACCTACCGTTTGGAAGGTAGTTCTTTTATATAATATATAATTAAGTAATTTATTTAATTTGAGATTTCGCGCGTTAAAAGAATGTTGACTTTTGTAGATGAAATGACTTACATTGCCCACGCATTTATCCGTTGTGCAGTTACTACGGGCCCGGTTTCTTTAGTCAATGATATGACAGCGGCTGAACCGAAATGCCGAAATCTATTTATATGGTTTCATTTTTGCTTCACTTGCCGGATAATCAATATCCGACGTCAACTTCTAATGCCAGCTGTTATGCTTGTCACTAATCACCATTGGATTACACGTTTCTTCTCTTCTCTTGGCTATATCCACCAACCTCACTCTTCTCTATCACAGCGACTATCTCTTCTATTTCCTCTGCCAAAATGATTCCCAGGAAAGGATTGCTCCATTTCCTTTGTTTGTTTCTATCAATTTACTCTGAGGTAACAACCGCCGAATTCTTCAAGCCCTTCAATGTCACCTACGATCACAGGGCTCTCGTCATCGACGGCAAGCGTCGCATGCTCATCTCAGCCGGAGTTCACTATCCACGCGCCACTCCCGAGGTGCGCTACTAACCTTCATGCTTCGATCGTGTTTTTGAGATGACGGGGCTTATGTAGTATAATTCACAGAGAATAGCATCCGTGTGAAATTTAAAAGGGTAGCTAGAGGTTGCCTCCGTTCTGGTCAATTACATGATCTCATCCCCTCTACCATTTTTTGTTTTGTTTTTTGACATTGAAGTTGCATTCTTCAACGCTTCTTCTCCTCTCTCGTTGTAAACTTCCTCTGAATGAAATCAGCAGTTCGTACACTTTTGGCTGCATTATCACTTTCACCCGATCCCGCAGTCTCATGTCTGCCCAACTTAACCTTTTCACTATCCCTCCCCCAAGAAACTGGTGCTCAATAAAAATCACAAACAATTCTTGAAACTTCCAGAGTTCAGCGATCAGTGGGTCGGCTTTCCACCCAATTTTGCCTAAATCATAGTCTCTACAGGAAAATGCCACAGCCATTTAGCCCTAGAACAATGTTTTTATACATCAAACAGTCCCCCTTGATTTGTAGGCTTGCAAAGAATCTACCAACTCACATCATGGTCTTTTTCCACTGCTCACTCCAAAACAAATGACGTCTCTCATAAATTCCTCTGTCCTCTGAGCTACACCAACGAAAATTTAAAAAGCGAAAGGTAGTAGAGGGGAATGCTTTTAAACGCTTGCAAGCCTTTTGAACAATGAATTCATTCTCGGAAGATTTAGTTCGGGGTTTAGCAGCCAAAAAAACACAAAGAACTACAACAGAATTGAACCTATAAATAATTGCATGCGAGCAAAATATATTTGTTGATCTATGACGAGGCAGAATTTCTACCACTGTCAAATTATTTAACTAAGACAACAGCAGTCAATGATCTACTGGCCAAAATGGGGGTTATAGCTAAAACTTTTATTTGATAAGATACATTAAGGAGTTATGTGATTAAATTTCTGATGACACTTGATGAAGTTAGCCATGTTATATGCTTTATATGATGCTAGATGTGGCCCGATCTGATTGCAAAGAGCAAGGAAGGAGGGGCAGATGTAATCCAGACTTATGTTTTCTGGAATGGACATGAGCCAGTTAGAGGGCAGGTGTAGTTTTGTATTTCTCATTGATAGTATTGTTTGTAGCCTTATATGATTTCTTTAATTGTATTAATATTATTTACGCTGAATGTTGATATTTTTTACATTTAAAATTTTGTGCCTGTGCAGTATTACTTCGAGGGGAGATATGATCTAGTGAAGTTTGTGAAGCTGGTTGGATACAGTGGACTTTATCTCCATCTTCGTATAGGCCCTTATGTGTGTGCAGAGTGGAACTTTGGGTCCGGCCTCCTTCTGCACTATAATCTTACAATCATTTTTATTTATAGAAAATTAGAAATGAACATTTCCATCTAGAGAAACGACTAAAAGAGGAGGAAGTTCTTGGCTATCTGAATCCACTTACGCATGACAATTATGAACGAAAAAAAGTTCTTTGTTGTGCAATTGAGATATATTATTCTATGCTAGCATCTAGGAATTTTTTATCTTATGAGAACCTCTTTCTCCAAAAGAAGAATGAAAATAAGTCAAAGTCAAAGTCCTTGAAAATCAGAGCACTTCTCAATGTTAAAGATATTATTAATAAAAATTAATTATGAACCTTCACTTGATAGCTTATGATGTTGAAATGAAGTGGTAGTTGATCTGATGTCAGATCATTTACAATTCAGTAGCTTAAATTTCAACCTTTTCTACCTGTCATCTCTTGATGAAGATTAAGTTTCAATACTAGACTTGGTACTTAAAAGCCAAAGCACATTTGCACAGGGAAGTGTTCTGAAGCACTAGTAGAATCATTTATAAGCTTTCACTTGGAAACTTAGACTGTTAAGTTGATGTGACCCTTAGCACTAATTAAATACCCCAAATATCTGGAAATGTCAATAGTTCGACTATTTTTCCCTTTCATGATTTGATTGTTATTCTTGCAGGGGTTTCCCAGTGTGGTTGCGTGATATCCCGGGTATTGTATTTCGAACAAACAATGCACCTTTCAAGGTAGAATGCTATGTTGACTTTTGTCATTTTTTCCATAATAGTAGTTCTGCCAAAGTTTTTTTTGGTCTCTCTCCCCTTTCCTAGTTTATCCTTCATGTTGGCTCTGTTCTAGCCTTATAGGAGGTTATCTTATCCATAAGTTCTTTATTTTTGAACCAAGTCAGATAAGTAATTTATTATTTTTCCTGTACAGAGTCATTATGTATGTAATTTGAAAATTTCAGTTATTCTCATTTTCCTTTATACAAACTGAAATCTCATACATACATCAAAATAAAATTGTCCATATGCTCAATATTTTGATACGACAGTATTGTTTAAGATTCTAATTTTGTATTTATTTGTGTCATTGGACTTTAAATTATTACTGTGATCATCTTCATTAATTCATTTTTCCCCTAGGAGGAGATGGAGCGGTTTGTTTCCAAGGTAGTGAATCTGATGAGGGAGGAAAAGCTGTTTTCATGGCAGGGAGGTCCAATTATTTTGTTGCAGGTTTGAAAATTATGGAGTTTGGATATATGTAAAGTAGTGGATTTTATTTCCTTAACTTGGATGAGATTCATGAACCTGTGGAATTATCGGAATTGGCAGTAAAATTAAAAGCTTTCTTTTAATTCTTTTATTTCCTTGTTGCACTTTTTGCTTTATCACTTAATAAACCTTCGGGTGAAACTGGGTCATTTTTACCCAACAAATACCCAAGTGTGATAGCTATTACTATTTTGTTGGTTAATTTAGGATCTGACTGAACTGAGCACATATGTTATTGCTATTACATGCATGACATATATCATGGCTGACAGACTTTAGGACAACTTCCCTTCCTCTTGCTTCATCTGTTAAATATCAATCATTTACTCCGGTTTAATGATATTAGTTCTAGTTAATTGCTTCACCTTTCATTTTTAACAAAAAAATCCATTTCAGAAATTTATTGCCTAGCTTATGAATTGACCTAACTATTCTGCTGCAGATGATTGGTTCTGTTATCTTGGAATTACCAGATGCAAGTATAAATTGGAAATAATTCGCTTTGTAATTTTTAGTGCCTAATAATGCCTTTCTTGACTGAATTTGATCAGATTGAGAATGAATATGGGAACATAGAACGCTCCTTTGGTAAGGGAGGGAAAGAGTATGTTAAATGGGCAGCTAGAATGGCTTTAAGTCTTGATGCTGGCGTTCCATGGGTCATGTGCAAGCAAACTGATGCTCCGCATAATATTGTAATATTCTATAACTTCCTTCAATAAAAAATGAACTGGAATTGGCATTTAAGTACTGAAAACTGTTACTTGGTTGAACTAGTATATGTTCAGGTTCCACTTATTATTTGCATCATCATCCATATATTATTTATTTCCTACACAGATCGATTCATGCAATGCATATTACTGTGATGGCTTCAAACCAAACTCCAGGGACAAACCAATATTTTGGACAGAGGACTGGGATGGCTGGTATGAATTATGAAGACATCCTTCACATATTTACCTTTTACACTACTGATGTTGACGTGTTAATGAGTTCAGGAAAATACTATGCAGTTAGGAGATGTCATGGGAATAAAAAAGTAGTTACTTGTGATGCAACAAAAACTAAAGGGTATAAGCATCACTAAGTAGTCATAGTATTGATATTAATGCTGGCTAACAGGTCAATATCGTTTACATTGTTCTTAAGCTAGCCTTCCAGTCATTATACTTTTGCCCTTATCTTTCACTTTACTTTTCATCATTTCCCAACTTTTCGTAGAAAGATTTTTTTCTTTCTTTGATACTCTTGAGATATAGAAGGGGGCAGGGGAGTTAGGTTCTTATCATATGTGGGCACATATGCATGTGTTCCAAGGAAAAATGAAACAAAAATGAGAAAAGGCATTTGCATCTTAATCAATATTTGATTATGAAATGATAGAAGTTATTATTACACCAATTTGAAGGTACACAGAGTGGGGCGGAAGGTTGCCTCATAGACCTGTAGAAGATCTTGCATTTGCTGTTGCTCGATTTTTTGAACGTGGTGGAAGCTTTCAAAATTACTATATGGTATGTAGCTGGATGGCTTGGTTTTGTTGAGTATAAAAGAACTTTTGATGTCTTTATATTTGCTAAGGTGATGGTTCTACTTTGGAGATTTTTATCCAGAACAATGTTGGCGGATTGTTTTATTTCATAGATGCTTTCTTATCTCTCTCTTTTACTCTTTCACTTTTTTTTTTTTTCAAAATTACTTTTTGGCCAAATGGCAAATATTCCAATCAATCCCATGCAATTTTTAAGTTTAGTAACTAAGCCTCTCAAAGTTTCAACATTCGGATAACAATCCCTCCCTTCTAAAATGCTATTCGTTCATGAACACTAAGATGCAATTGCCTAATATACATGATTTCCATGAAGAATACAAGAAAAATCAGATTTTTGGACTTTTTCCTTCTGTCAATATCAGTATTTATTTTAAAAACACTAAATACGAAGTAATGCTATCAGGTTTGTCATATTTGATATGAATTTTGGCTTTGATGATATATGATATGGGATTATGTATAATCCATCTCTTTGACAATCCTGCCTTGTGTTGAAGTACTTTGGCGGAACAAACTTTGGCCGAACTTCAGGGGGGCCCTTCTATATTACAAGTTATGATTATGATGCTCCAGTTGATGAGTATGGTAAGTAGAGGGACAAAACAAATACTTTTTTTCTTCTGCCGTTAGCTGACCTTGCGGTTTTATAGTTGCTTTCATGACTGATAATACTTGAAGAAGCTTCTTTGTCTAGGTCTGCTGAGTGAGCCAAAGTGGGGACATTTGAAAGATTTACATGCTGCTATAAAGCTCTGTGAGCCTGCTCTAGTGGCCTCTGATTCGCCAACCTACATAAAATTGGGCCCAAAGCAAGAGGTTTGAGCCATCCCTAAATTACTTGACCAATTTTTTAGAAAAATGGCTAATGGCATGTAGTTTTTGAGTGAGAGAAACTCTCTTTTTCTACCTTCAGTGTTCATTTCTGGCAAGGAATGAATTTAACATTTGCCATGAAGTGATGCAGAAGATATAGGATTATTTGGGAGAATGAAAATAGATATTGGTTTCAGCGCATCCAAAATTTGGTTTGTTTGATGTCTTTTCTAAAACAACTAACAGAATTGTTTTTTGTTCTCAGTTTTTAAAAATGGTTTTCTATTTTTTCCATGCTTCAGAGCAGAAAACAGTGAACAATTTTAAGATGTCCACTGTTTTTATTTAAAAATAATGGAAAAGACTATTTTATTAACTAAACCAATGCAGTGCATATGAAACTGTGGCCTAAGCCTTGCCCAATGTTCTTAGCAGTTCATTTTGAGGAGATACCTTATCCTGCTAGTACATTATATTTGCTAGTACGCAAAATTATATGGGTGACTTAGTTGTGTAATCTGAATGTTTCCCTGATTTTTTCTTTTCTTTCCTTTTTTGATAATATCCTTGAATTTGTTTTGTTTCTTAATTCCAGGCACATGTCTACCACACAAATGTTCACCCAGGTACACTGAACTTATCTCTGTCTGAATTTCGTGGCAGATGCTCTGCTTTTCTTGCCAATATTGACGAACAAAGAACTGCTACTGTAACATTCCGTGGTCAAAAATATACTATACCACCGTGGTCTGTGAGTATATTACCAGACTGCAGGAATACAGTTTTTAATACAGCCAAGGTAGGTTTGATGACTTGGCTTTACAAGAAGGCAGTTCCTTGAACTAATAATTTCTTTTTTAATTTGTTTGTTTGTTAGTTAGTTTTTCTTTGAATTTCTTGGAGGATTCTGTGTTCTCACAAGTACCCTTTGGCAGGGTACACATTTTGTAAAATACCTGTTATTGAACTCATTGCAGAAATGTTCATAATTATTATCTTCTTGTTCTCAAACTACTTTCTTCCTAAACTTTGCACAGGTCAGGGCACAAACTTCAGTCAAACTGGTAGAGTCTGATTTGCCTCTAGCTTCTAATCTTTTTCCAGCCCTGCAATTGATGAGCCAGAATGGAATGTCATACATCTCAAAATCATGGATGACTACAAAAGAGCCTATCGGCATTTGGAGTAAAAACAATTTCACTGTACAGGGTATATTGGAGCATTTGAATGTCACAAAGGATCAATCTGACTATCTATGGTATGCAACCAGGTAATTATGTACTCCTGAAGATTTTGCAGTTATATATTGTGATTTTGATTCCATTTGAAGTCTATTGACATGTGTATCAAATGCAGAATTTTCATTTCAGATGGTGACATCTTTTTTTGGGAGAAAAATGAGATTCGTCCAAAACTTGTCATAGACAGCATCCGTGATATTTTGCTCATCTTCGTGAATGGCCAGCTCATAGGTATATGATCTTAAATTTTTCCAAATCTAAGGAGTGCATGTATTTGAAGATTTTCGTTTTAGTCCTTTATTTATTCTTAAAATTAAAAGAAGCTATGAGATTTACTATTGGAACTCTGAGTGATAATATTTTCAATTTAAAAGCATTAAAATTGGTTCCCTCACTGATAGTCAATGTATCTTTTACATTTTAATTAATTAGCCACTCTTGAAACTAAAATGATACCCTTCCGATCCTAAATATATGACAAAGTTTGTAGTACAATTTACACTAAAAACTTTGTCCTATATTTAGAACCGGAGGTAGTAATTAATAAATTGGTATCTGAGATGTTTCCCACCATCTAATTTAGCATTATCGTTATGGGTGAGAGTTTTTCTCTTTATTTCTTTCCCTTTTTTCTTTTTGCTCTTAAATTTTACTAAATTTATGGTGTCTTTTGCAAGTGAAGGCAAGGCAATTGGTCGCTCAGTCAAAGTGGCCCAGACTCTTCAGTTTTCCCCAGGACACAATGATTTAATACTAATAACTGAAACAGTGGGCTTGCAGGTAAGTTTATAGTTTCTTTATTTCTGTGTCTTTGTGATAGTTAAGCTTTGAATTATTTAACTATTTCTGTTCGTGTGTTGTGGATGTACTTGCGTCTGTCCTCAGGATTGGGATCAACTAGCACCAGTTTAAGATTTCATAAGTTTCCATCATTAATATCTTTACGTGGAGCAGCAGAGTTATAATCTGACCTTTAACTCATGAGTAGTTGTTATCCTGGTTTGGCACACTGAATTTAGTTGGTTTCCTCAAAACTTTTTCCCTCTGTTCTCTAAACACCCTCACAATATCCCTGCCTTCTTCCTCTTCTCCCTCTGTGTATGTGTATCTGTGTGTTTCCCCTTCTTCCTGCTCCTTTCTTTTTCTGTTCTGCATCATATATTTTAGTATTCAAAATAATTACTAATGTCCATGACTAATGCATAAGTTATTCAATGATGTGAAAAGAGTTAGATAGTTATGCCTATCCATTAAGGAATTTTTCATAATGCGCCCACTGAAAATGAACTTGCCTTTTAGAAGTTCATGGTGACTATCTGTTTTAATTTCTTTTCTTTTTATCCTGGAGTGCAATTTACCCTTGCTAATTGTAATTTCCTCTTGTATTGGATTTATATATTTTTGGCAGCTTTTTGTAGGTTAATTCATGCAAGGTTGGAATGTTAAATACTTGTACATTATTTAGAAAAAAAATGAGGTTCACCTCTCGATGCAGCATTTATAACTTAAGTGTCTTGTTGTGATCGTCCTATTTGATTTTTTTTTTTTTACCAGCAAGAGTTTTTCTCAAAAATTCCACATCTCTGTGAATTAGTTCTGATTTACTCAGAAGAAATTTTGATGATTGATTCTACATATATCGTTACTCTTTTTGAAACTATGTAACAGAATTATGGTGCCTTCCTTGAGAAAGATGGGGCGGGAATTAAAGGTAAAATCAAGCTCACTGGGTTTAAAAACGGCGACATTGATCTTTCAAAGTCATTTTGGACCTACCAGGTATGTACCTTTATTCTAGACCAACGTATCTCTCTATTTCTAACTTCACTCAAGATAAACTTGAACATTTCACATTTGTTTTTCATTTTTCTTTCTAGGAATATCTTTATTTTTATGTTAGCTGATTTCATTATTTCAGATTTGTCATGTTGATGCCATCACGCCCTCTACTATTGGGATTTTCATTTCTGAGTATAAAAATTGGTGTATACTGACTTCAGTTCATTTTATTTTGGTACTAGGTTGGGCTTCAGGGTGAGTTTTTAAAATTTTACCTCAAAGACGGTGAAAAGGCAGAATGGGCTGAATTGACTCATGATGCCATTCCATCTATGTTTGCATGGTATAAGGTAAAGGAGCTTTTGAAAAGTTAAATCTGTGGTAACTGTCGGATAATGAAAAGAAAAATAGAAGAAAGAAATGGATGTAGAAACTTCTTGAAACATACATTTATTGCAACTAGACAAGTTATCTTGTCATCATTTCTTCTTGAAGTCTTAACCTGTTACGTGCAAAGCTAGGAATGATGGATAGAAGTAGGTTTAGCATTTTAATGCTAATGATTCATAGGATTATAGTTGTCTATTTGTTGGCAATTCTTATTCTCATTTGGATTTACACCCATCTAATGAATCATGTTGGGTTTATTATTATTTTGGGATTTTGCATTTACATTTTTGGGTCTTGGGACACCTCATCTCATTGTAGGATTACTGTTTTAATTCTTGTCATGAATTCATCATGGGTTAATGATTGATAGAATTCTGATTGTCTCTTTCTGACTCTTGATTCCTGTCCTCATTGTAAGATTAACCCTGATGTTCTCATTTGAAGTTGAGACCCTTATAAATCGTTATTTGTCCTTTTTTCCATATCTAATTTTTCAACCCTTCTGAATGTTCACCTCTTGACAAAATTTTGAAAGTCTAAAGCCTTTTAAAGCTAATGGTGTTGTTTGGGCTGCGGTACTTGATCATGTTAACAATAATGGACTGGTGCATGTTCAGCAAGGGCTTCACATGACCTTCTTTAGCTGATATTTGCATTATGTGCCGCAAGAGTTCTGATGGATCCACAATCGTTTGTCTGTTTTTGGTTAGTTTATCAGGAAGTTGGGAGAGGTTATGAATTGTTCTGTTCAATCTTTAAGTAGTTTTGGCAGCAGACAGGTAGGCTAACCTATTCTGGACAATTTAGAGGTAGGTCTCAAGACCAAAAGGGTGAAGATTTTTAATTTGGAAGTAATATTCATTATAATCTATCCTGGTTTCCATCAACTTCCGAGTTAAACAGTCATCCCATCTCTTGTTGCATTGTGAAGTCAGCTTGCCAGTTGTGGAATAGAATTTGAGTTGTTTTTTTTTTTTTTTTTTTTTTTTTTAAAAAAAAAAAAAAAAAACATTCTGTCCCAGATTTGGTAGTTTTTCTCTGTCAAGTTGAAATGTTATGGAAGTAAATAGGAGAGTAAGGTGTAGTGTTTGGAACAGTGCTCCGGAATCACAAAATAGAGATTTTTTTTCTTCTAGTCTGATCTGAGATAGGCTTGTTTTCCTACCTTCTCTGAGGCCTTCAGCTCATCAGACAGTCTGATGGGATTTTCCATATCTGATATGCACCGTGTTGGCATTTTTAAGCTGAAGCATTTTATTAATTATCCCATCTCTAGTTTAGGGTTTAGGAATATTCCCATTTTTCTTGAAATTTGTTTCTTTTATCTCAATTCTTCTCCTCTCTAACTAAAACTAAAAAAAAGAATTCCAAGGCTGATGACTTCAATCTGATAAATATTGATGAAAGATTGTAGTAATTCTTTCTTTATGATTGGTTAATCATGTTCTTTTTCCCCTTTCTGATATTATCTCTTTATGAAAGTGCTTCATTGCACAAAGGGCTTCTTGTGCCAAAAGCTATCATGTTATAATAACTCGCCTAAGCATTTCTCTCACATCAAGCAGACATATTTTGATGCCCCTGCCGGAACAGACCCAGTTGCTATTGATTTGGCAAGCATGGGAAAAGGTCAGGCTTGGGTGAACGGTCACCACATAGGAAGATACTGGACTCTGGTTGCTCCAAAGGATGGATGTAAAGCATGTGATTATCGAGGGCCATATAATTCAGACAAGTGTACAACTAATTGTGGAAAGCCTACTCAAACCTGGTATTCCTAGACTTTATGCTAAAACTGCTGGCTTCTGGTTATTAAAGTTTCACCTTTGCCCTTGCACTCATTTTCGTACTAGAAGTAAAAATAAACTTAAAGGTTTCCTTGACTCAAGTTTTTGATCAATCTGCAGGTATCACGTGCCACGTTCATGGTTGCAAGCATCACACAACTTGCTTGTCATTTTTGAAGAAATTGGAGGAAATCCATTTGATATTTCAGTTAAGATACGTTCAGCCAGAACAATATGTGCGAAAGTTTCAGAATCTCATTATCCTTCGTTGTCAAAGTTCGGAGATTCAGATTTTTTGGGTCGAGATCTTCTCAAAAGCAATGACACACCTGAAATCAACTTGTATTGTCAAGGTGGAGATGTAATCTCATCCATAACATTTGCTAGCTATGGAACTCCTCAAGGCAGCTGTCAAAATTTTGCTAGAGGAAGCTGCCATGCACCTAATTCATTGTCCGTAGTTTCCCAGGTAAACTCTGCGCAACTAGTGAATTATGTGATAAATATGTTATGGACAAGAGCCTTCAATGAAAAGTTCCCATTCATTTAGTGTTGTGGAGTTAAATTAGATTCTTCATGACCAAATCTTGAATATTTCAGGAATCTTGGTTACTAATTTTTCGTGTAAATAATAATTGCCAGAGTTCCAACTGATAATATTAATAAAAACGAGTGTTACCTAATGATTTTCTGGCTTTTGGTCTTAGCAAATGATTTTCCGGGTTCGTATGCCATCCCCCCCCCCCCCCCCCCCAACAACAAAAACAAAAAAAACAAAAAAACAAAAAGGTTGATCCGACATGATTTAAGATTTGATACCACATTTTTTGTTTAAAACAAAAATGTTTTTGTACGTTTTCCAGGCTTGCCAAGGGAAGAGGAGCTGCTCTCTTGAAATCTCAGACACACTATTCGGAGGTGATCCATGCCATGGTGTTGTTAAAGAATTGGCCGTCGAAGCCAAATGCTCATCACCATCAAGAAGTGATGGCTCCTCCCAACTTTGAGGCTGCCGGCAGATCAGAACGAGGAACTTACAAATTCATACGAACCCACTGGACCTCCTACTTCTCAATTCATTATTCTCAGATGTTGTCTACTTTGTTCGCTGTTTGATTTGTGTAAACTTGTGTCGACTATATGTTCATTTGTATTTAATGAAGAACAGCGCTCCGTGTTTGAGCTAACCTGTAAATAAATTTGTTGCATGATGGTTCAATTCAATCTGTTCCCATCCAAATAACATCTCGATACTTATCCCCTCCCAACAAAAAGAAAGATTTTTGAATTTCTTGGGCGATGGACTACTGACAGAGCCACTTAAGAGACCTTTTTTTGTTTTTGCCAAAAAGCCACTAAGAGACTAATGTGTGATTCAACCAGTATCTTGATATGACACTAGACATCCATTTTTGCAGATGAATATGATTTCCCACACACCATGATCCGCTGGAATTGTTTAGTGGGATTCCAAGAATCATTTGATCTGGAACTCCAACGTGCCGGGTTTCACTTCAAACGTCTGATGTTCCCTGTTGCATCAATAACATTTTTGTGCATCTCTGGGTTTTCAAACATCAACAATTGCTCAAGCTTAATAGCAGCATCAGAAAAGTGGCTATCCTCAATACAGGCCTCCATGTTGAGAGCAAAATGGACTTCATTGACGTCCTCATCAAGCTGGAGACAAAAGAGGTGGCTGAAGACCTACATTTGGGCAATAAAAATTGAGATTTAATCAAAGTCACTAACGGCGCAATTTAGTAAGCAAATCCTGCTGTTGATGCAAAATAGGAACATAATTTGTACCAAAGTTCAGGTCTTCAGGGAACAAGAAATGTTCACCTAAGTATCAAAGATGTTCTCTTCCTCATACATTGTATTTATATTTATATGATAAAAACAGGAAAAAGAAAAGCAGAACGGAGATGTTGATTCAAATGAACAGGAAAGTGGCAAATTTTTGGTGAACCTCCAATCAACCACAAAATTCAGGGGAGAAAACCAAGAACGAAGTCCAAGATGGATAATTATGGAATGTTCGTTGTCACCTCTTTCATTCTCACGAGAACGCGGTCTTTGATAGCTTGGGATCGTGACACCAAATTGACAACAAATAGACCTTGCTCTGAAAGTTTAGCCTTTGCAGTCTTCAGAAAAGACTCGTCCAAAAAATCTGGAGCAGGGCATGTCATTCCAAGGCTGTACAGAAGATTAAGCAAATATGTAACATTTTATAAATTATAAAACAAATTTTTAAAATTCTCTAACACCTTGATACCTGCTTCCTTGGTTATTATACAACTGCTTAATATTATCACACAAATCTTTTAATTCTTATTCACCTTGGGTCTGAAGAATCAACATCGATAACAATAATGTCAACTTTAGAAACCCCTTCGCCTTCTACATGAGATGTAATACAATGGCTATTAGAATGAGATGGACTAGTGCTAACTTCAGTTGTCGTTGAAACAGCAACCTCTATGTCATTGACAAATTGGATCCCATCAGCCACATGCACCTGGATTCCCAAAAGGTATAGAAATTTAGTACACAAAGTTATGACTTGCCTCAATCAAGATTGATCCACCAAATCCATGTGTTACCGTTAGAATAGAATATTCATGCTACGGAGAGGATTTCTGTAGCAAATCTATTTATCACATTAACAATAAGCCACTTGGTATGCCCAGCCAGGAAGGGGTTTGGGTAGTTTCTTTTCCTTTATATGTTTCTTCTTACCATTTCAACTTTTATTTATTTTTTCCTTCCTAAAGACCCAGCAATTGCATGCAAAGGAAGTCCTCAGAAGAAAAAATGTTTTCAAATGACCAAGATGTTTCAATTAACCTTGAGAATGAAAACAGGGGGAGCCTTAATTACCTTTAAGCGTTCATCTTCAGCAAAATTAAAGTAACCCCTCGCAATATCAACAATGACAGGATCTAACTCCACTGCCTGTGCACATAAATTCTTATAATCCATATAATATCACGTAACATAGTTCTGATTTCTGAAGAACAAAATAACCTCCAATCTAGGCAGGGTCTGAGCCCTCAATTTTAACCACCATTGCGGAAGAACAGAATTACCTCAATATGCATAAAGGGGATGCATCTATGAAGAAACATGGGAAGTAAACCAGCTCCAAGACCTAGTATTACTGCTTTAACCTGAGAAATTTGACTTGTATGTATAAGTAATTCTGGATAGCAAAAATAAGCATAAGATGAAGAATATTACTAATTAATTTTGCATTAACTTTTGAATTCCATAACTAAAAATGTTCAGATGGATGGTAGGGAGTGGAATGGAATGACCAAAGTGGGCTTGCGCCATTGTTTGGAAGTTTCTTTTAAACAATGGGGTGGAATAGCGAGTAATGGTCTCCAAGACCCCTCCTCACAATTCAAAACCCAAATTTGTGTCCCTCCAAATTGAAGGGTCAAAAGTGAAATAGAATTGACAAATGGTAAATTTACAAGTATATCCTCTTTAGTTAAAAGCTTATAGTATCATAATTCAAACAAGGTGGATAGTATTACAACAACAAAGCTTTATCCCACTAGCTAAAGTCAGCTACATGGATCAAATGACGCCATAGAGCTCAATCAAAAGCCAAATTTCGGCATAAATTGTTAACTAGGGGATCTCATTCAATAACCTCATTGAGCGTTCTTTTTGGTCTTTCTCTGCCCATCTTAACTGAGCTCAAAACAATTTGATCTACCCTCCAAACAAGGGGGTAGTCCATTAATGATTCTCCCTCACCTCAAAAAACCCCCGACAATAGAGTCATAGTTCTTGTGTGTGTTGCACCCCCAAGCATGCACCTCATCATTCATTCATTCTCTCACAAACTTGTAAACAGCCTAAAGGACTAGATTTTTTACAGTCTCTGATATCTTTGTTGTCACCTATTGAAGAAAAAATAGTAGAAAATCATTTGAGGCCGTTTAGACATGTACAAAGAAAGTCATTGGATGCGCCAGTGAGGAAAGTATATCAAGTTGTGCCTAGTTAAAAAAGGTAGAGGAAGAAAGAAGAGAACGCTCAATCAGGTTATTGGGCGAGATCTCTTAGTTAACAATTTATATCGACATTTGGTTTTTGACAGAGCTCAATGATGTCTTTTGATTCATGTAGCCAACCCCACCTAATGGGATTAAGGCTCTGTTGTTGTGTGTTTGTCTGATATCTTTGTTGTAAACTTATCAAATAAAATTACATGTTAAAAAAAAAAATCTTATTGAAAAAGAAATACTAGCGTCTTGTTAAATTGTAAAAAAACCATACATTTCTTTGCAAATCATATACTTATTATGTTTCAACTAGAAAATCTGATAGCAACGGTAAGTTTTTTGCTTTAAAAAAGTAGTTACTATTGGCAGATAATCAGGTTCAATTTTTCCAACAGATTATTAAATAAGCAAGCATGAGTTTTGTATGATGAATATGGTCAGTGTTATGAGGAAAGGCATCATTAACAAAAACTTATGAGCCAAAAATAGGAAAGGTAAGGCATCTTTGAACTATCTCTAGAGAATATGAAACCTAATATTAACTTTCTAAAAAAATTCTAAACACCAAGGTTTATTTTTTTATATAATTTTTTAAATAAAATTATTTAAAAAAAAAAAAACAAAAGTTATAGCTACTCACCATTTTCCCACTTGATTTCATACTTGCCATATAGGAAGATATTAACATTAATCCAGAAATAATTCCTGTGTGATAAGAACTAGCAAGATATCCATGATAAACAGCTGACTGGTTGGTTGCTTCTACAACATCAGGGGAAAAAAATTGAGCAGCTAGATAATAAGTATAAAGCAGATAGTGGAACATATGTGCCAATTTTTTACGAGAAAAATGGATTGACTTCAAAGAAATATCAAATTCAAGCATGTTAGAAATCCCTTTCTCCATTCCCTAACACTCAAGGAAATGAGTAATTACCACCAACTTTTCTCTGAGATCCCCTTTTCCTAGATTTGGAAGATGAGATGGTCTTCTTCTTCTCTGTCTCGCCAATCAGTTGACTAGGCGACTGTTCCTCTTTTAGAATAGCTTCAGACTGCACTAGATTTGCAGCTCTCTCAAATACAAGGCGTCGAAACACCAGATCACTAGAAGGCGAAACACGACTGACGTCATTGTCTACATTTTCATAAACTACATCTTCAACAATAATGGGTCCAGTTAATGATGATGTGACCTGCAAAACCCAGACAACTTTTTGATGATCACAAGAATATGAACATCTAAAACCAAGAAGCAAAATTGAGCATCCATGTAATAAATTTAGGTAAGAACTAGAAAAGCCCCCATGCTAATGCATGGAGGAGAAAATTTCCATTTAGAAAAATAATACTCAATAAAACATGTCAATCAAGCACAATTTCAAAACAATGCACTATGATTTTACTTTTATAATATATGCTGATTTTCTAGTAAAGTGAAAAACCTGTGAACTTATAACATCAGTTCAGATGATGATATTTTCTCTTGTTCATAAAAACAGAATTCATTGAAGTAAGAGAAGATAATAGAATAAAACAGTAGCCTGTCCTCAAAGTAGAAGAAAGCTATGAAGCAAACTTTAAATGGATTGACAGAAGGCTACACATATGGAGGAAAACATATCACCCAACAAGAAAAAAAAACACGTGTGTGAATGGTTAGCTTCCTTCACCAAAAATAAATCGGGGCAGAGGAGTGTAAATTTCTAAACAAGGGCATCAAGTATAATTTAGCCAATCTTCAGGAAAGATAGTGTAATTATCTCCAAAAGAGGGGAGGGCAGAATGACGTAAAACAAGGCAATCATGTAGTATAGCTGCCCAGGTTTTCTGCATATCTGAAGAAGGAAATACATTGAAGGAGCTGATAGTAAGAACTAAGAACTCCAAATGGAAGCCATCGTACTATCAGTAGAGGCAGTCAGAGTTCTCCCTCCAAAATCAAAACGTTAGTTTCTTTTATTCGCACAAAAACCATGGAACTTTATTTTCATTATTGACAAAAGTAAAACGATGGAACATAATTAAAAGAAACTGCTCCAAGGTCAGAGGACACACCACACCTATTGTTCACCAAACAACATTCTAAGAGAAAAGGGAAAGGGCGACAGTGCTACTCCCTCCAGACACTTTTCAATGAAGACAACCCCCAAACAAACAAACAAACAAAAAAAACCAAAAAAAAGGATGAACGTAACTGACTGCCAAAAAATACATAAGCCTTAGAAGGCAGTAGCAGCGTCTCTTGGATTATTTCAGTTAAGGATTTGATAATCTTCACAAAAATATAGCAAGAACTTATTTTTGATGAAAATATATCTCCATGTGAGCGCCCCCCAGGGCGAGGTAACTCAAGAAAATTAAAAACAGAAAGTTTAATCACAAACCTGGTGAACAATATTTCGTTTCTTGATCCCATCACTCGCCATCAAGAAGCTGTATGTGTGCATTTAAAAACTTATGAGAAAACTGCAATTCAGAAATTTAAAAGGATAGAAAAGGCATAAAATATATGCTTCGACTTTAGTTTTAAACTGTAGGATACTCATAGATCAAAATGGCATCCTAATCAGAGGGTTCCCAGAATAATGGGTAAACAAACAGTGACAGCTCTAATGTGTGAATTGAAGACACAAGGAATTTTCAAATTCTTTCCCTGCTTCATGCCTCATGGATTCAAAAGTAACTTGATAAGTTTCTAATGCTATGACAAAACTGGGTTCAAACATGCACAAGACAACAACTAGTCACAAAATCTAAATTAGACAATATTCAAAAGTTTTGATGCACTTTGCAAGATTACAAATTTGTCTACTTGGGATACCAAAAACTTGTCAGTTTTAGCCAAATCTGCCTACCAAAAAATTTACCCCTATTCTAATTTTCCCGTGACAGGTATATTGACGCTCAATACAAGCACTGATGATTCCTACAGTAGGCAGGTCCATTGTACAGACATGCGCAAGCTGCTGCACCAGCCGTTTAGTCATCCTAAGTTGCATCATACAAGCTGCAACACTTAAACAGTTCTTCCAACATGAAATTGAGTATATAGTCATTCTAAATTTTCTAAAAATAGTGTTGCATGCATGTTGCAGATAAAAGAGTTACACTGCTAGCTAAAGCAACAAGCACAAACTGCTCTCAATCAGGTTTCCCTATTTTATTTTCTTTCACTAGGGAAGGGGAAGCCTATAAAAACACACACTCCGTTGGCATCAATATTCAATATAAAATAAATAGATTCAATGAAAAAATGTTAAAAATGAACACCATGAATAAAAAAATTAAATATAAGCAATCGGTATAAAAAGACGGACGGTATCTGAGCATCGCTCTGATTTTTTGCAGGTTCCAGCTGTTTAACCAGGGGAGATAAATCCTTCTGAAAAGAGATATCAAGCTCTCTTTAGTACAAGCTAATGCACTAAACCTGTTAGAATGGCTTGTGCATAATTAACTACAGGGTAAGGGGGAGATTCTACCTGAATTTCATCCATGCTTGCATTAGTATGGCTGGGATCTAAGAAAACCTAATGTCGATGGGTTAGGTCAGAAGCTTCAATAATTGAAAAAGGTGATGCAAGTAATCAAGTACAGATAGTTTTTACCATTATAAGACGAGCTGCTTTTGAGCTCCTAACCACCATCCACTGTCCTTCTTCAGAAAAAAACAGCCACTCACGAGTACGAGTCTGAAATCCAACAGGTACTAAAGAGTCAAGAATTTCAAATACGACCACAACTTCAAGAGTTCCATTAAGTTTCTCAATAACATTGAACAATGTAATTTTACAAAAATTTCAATTTCACCTAAACCACGCACGAGCATTAGCGTCCATTCTAGTTGATATCAATTTGTAATTAGCTTTTTTATTGTTCTTTTAAAAGATATGCTCCATTTAATGTTTTGCCAGTGTCACCATGCACAAAATTGAAGGGACAGATTGCTGATTTACATTGCAATTTATGAGCAGATATGCTAACAAAAATCTTTCTAGATCCAAAATTAGATGGAATGCAATAACAAACACCAAAGGCAGTCTACACTAAGACATACATTAGGCACAATGAAAACCCCACAGTGATATGTAAATGGGTCAGAAGTTTCCTCAGCATCAAGAAGAACAGCTCTATAGGAGAAACGAGAGATCCCTTGTCCACCCAAAGTTAGCTGTAAGCGTCGACCTTGGGAAAGCTTTGTCAGTTCCCCTCCTGCTCCAAGTTGTAGTTCGTCAAGAGAGTATAATATGTCAGAGCTACTAGAGTATTGTTTACGGATTTGGTTCTCATTTTGAAGTGCTTCACGAAGTCCACAAGCCTTGCAAAATGAGAAATCAAAGTATACACAGAAGAGAGTCAAAAAATAACACCAATTAGCAGCAAGAAGCCAAAGCTAACAATCATCAATCTTTGTTTCAATAAAAGTACTCATCCTTTAAAGATCAAGCAAGCTCATACGTTCTACCTGTTTTGAATTACAATGAAGAGAAGAATTATTGAGTAATGATATAATCTGGTGCACCAAAGTAGATATCTCCTTCTCCACTATAACTAAAAACGTTTGAAGGTTGGGTTTTGTAGAAGATTTCAAAGGTATGGCATCAACAGTCATTTTCCACCCAATTCGGAACTTTGAGAAAAGAATATCTGAAAAGGGTGCACATATATTAGCCTCTAGCCATGCAAAACCAAGAAGAACCAGAGAAATAAACAAATAAATAGAATGATGCAATTCCAGAAGGACTTCTGAGAAATAATAGACATGCCTGAGTCCACTAAAAGCAATTTAAGAAGAGAGCACAGAATTCCTCCGGTAGTAACAATTTCCTGTTTAGCTGTGAGGTTACACAAGATGGGGGAGTTGTGCTACAATGTTGGTAATGGGCATGCATTTGATTTTCATATTAATAGTATTTCTGAAAGTAATTTAGCACCATTGAGAAAATAAATAAAATTGTGATTCACGCTCTCCATATTAAGCCTCTCCGTCGTATCCCTTACCACTAACTAAAGGAATACCAACGCAACTAAACTCAGCAATGGAATTAGATGCTAATGATGAGGGTGTTGGCATATTGAATTAGATGTTAGTTAAATTTCGCTAACTCCACCTATGTTTTATAGTCGGTCCCAAGCCTGGGTAAAGGACGAGGGTTGTGCTAGGCCCCGATAGCCAATGTAAAACCCTGTCGAATCTTTTATGGACATAGATCATCAAAGAAATTGTGTTATTGATATGTAAAGATAATGATCAATAATCATATCAGTTAATGCTAGGTTGTTGCCTATAAGTAACACGTTGTATGTCTCGAGTACACTAAGAAGTGAGTGAAAGCCACAACATCGTTGCCTGGGTGTAGTGTTAAATGAGCAAGAACTCCCATATCAGGCAGGATGAGGAGGTTCCTGAGGTATATATAATATGTGGTGTGCCTCTGCTATTAGCTCTAACTTTTGGCATGATGGTTAGCAATTCACAAGGTTAGACGGGGGAAATCTTAGGATGGGTGACCTCCTAGAAAGTTCCTCGTGCTGAGGCATTTCGGGCATGACATACTGCTCTCTTTTGAACGGAGGCGGCTAAAGAAGCTAGTTCACAAGATAAGATCAGATTTGGCACTTTAAACATTGGATTTCTGAATGAAAAATCTATGGAGGTGGAGGGGGTAATGGTAGATTTGTAATGATCATATACATGAACGACTTGAAATAGCACCTATTAAAGAGAAAATCGTCTAAGGTGCTTTGGACACGTCCAAAGACGGGCATTGGGTGCCCCGGTGAGGAGGGTTGATCAAGCAGTATGGAGCCCTCTAAAAAGAGATAGAGGAAGACCGAACGAACCTTCAATGAGGTTATAGTACAGGATTTATTGGTTAATGATCTTTCTAAATATTTGGTTTTCAAGTAGAGCACAATGATATTGTGCGGTCCATATAGCCGACCTCACCTAGTGAGATAAGACTTTGTTGTTGTTGTTGTTAATGATTTTTCGCTAAGAAATAACTACAGAAAAAACAACATTCAGGAACCATACCTAGCACATGAGATTCAGCCAAGGTAAGGCACACATACTTTCCACCAGATTTCAAAACTCTCTTTACCTATAAATAAAAGTCCGCCTGTGTTAACAAACAGGGAATACACAGAACCCTCTGCCAATCAAACTACATTGATCTCAGTTACATAGAAATAAATATAATCATATAAAACCTCCGATAAATACTGATTTCCCAACTTTGGACCAAGTTCTGGCTCCATCAAAGCATCCAGTCCACCTTTATCAATGACGGCATCAAAAGTGCCGTCTGCAAACTGCACAAGAGTATCCAGAAGGGGGGAACAGTTATATTGTGGGAAAAAATGAAGATAGAATCCAAGAAAAAATAGTTAATAGAGGAAGTAGTAGGTGAGAATATCTTTAGAACCTACTTATTTTCCACTAATAAATGCTTATTCATTTAATATGGCAAGGAGAAAACAGGGATGCCCATAAGTAACATAAATAACAATTGCAAAGGAAATCACAAAAGGAAAATAGAAAAAGAAATCAGCTGCCACCAGAGCCTTGAACTATTATATTAAAAAAATTAAAAAAATTAAAAAATAATTAAAGTAATGTGAAGGTACTGTATCTGGAAAGAAACAACAAGTTCATAATCCAAATCTCTAAAATAACAGTCTTCCGAATCATACATAAGGTAAAAGTAGCAGCTCTCCTGATGCTGTCGCCAGGATTCTTTTTAAGAGCTCTATGTGATGCACCCAATCCGATATTAAGGAACCTTAAGCTCAACTTATAATTTGTTAGGTACAGATGGGGAATGAGAGCAGTATTGTATCAGAGTCTTCACATCATGCTTGCATCCTGCTTCTTTCAATTATAGAAAGATGAAGACTTCAACATTGCTTTCCAGAACATAAGTAGCTAAATTATTCCGTTGTTTTGCAGTATAGCAGAGAATAAGGATTACAATACAAGAATCTCCCAGCTATACATCACCTCTAGAGACTATCAACCAATACGACCTATTAGAGTTTTTGTAGGTTCAAAATAGAAGAGTCTTGACCCTGAGGAGTACGTTTTGAGCAAAGAAGCTTGATAATGTAACAGAAGGGTCAATACAGTAATATAAAACCACAGTTTCCTATAATACTTCCATTTACAAACGTTAACAAGCTTGTCTTGACGCGTCTACTTTAACATCATCGAGCTCGTGGAATGAAATACCACTTACAAATGTGAATATGTAAACTGTTACAAAAAAAACGTCAGCTTTTAATCACTACATATTTTCCAGCTACGTCTTCAAAAGAAATAATTACCAGAATAACAATCAGGAAATATAAGTTCATAAAATCCATGATAAATATACTACAGGCCTATACAGAATTCAGAATTCCACATGAACAAAGGTACCTGCATGCTGGTCATGTCCATGACCCGCCACCGCATATGCGGGCGTTGCCGGACGTTGCGGCGCAACATATCTCCGATAACAACTTTGGAGAAATCGATATTAGTAATGCCACGAAAGCCGGCATCGTAGAGATGCTCGGAAAGGCGAGAGTTTCCACATCCTGGTATGAGTAGCTGGGGAGTGGAAGCATGGGCGAGAGAAGGGAGATTGGAGAGATGAGAGAGGAGGGGATGACTGAGCTGAGGCCATTCGGCGTACCACTCGAAGGAGTCATCGCTGCCTCGTATGCTGAAGAACTTGTCCCAGTTCTCTTTGCTCGTGAAGTCTCCTAAAGTTTGCAGCAGATCTTCCGAGTTCGCCATTTTACTGCTCTGGGCGCTAAGTATGAGTGAACTGAACTGAGGTTTTAGGAGGGATTAAGACCCGCTTCTCATCTCCCGCGTCCCTGACCTAAAAAAATAAAATCACCTGAAAATTTCACAGTTTAACGTTTAAAAAAAAAAAAAAAAAAAAAAACAGAGAATGTTAAATACTCGTAACCCGTACGTCGTGATATAATTAACATGATTTATTATTAACAGTTTTTTTCATCATACGTCGGCTGTATTAATTTTACTGAAGAATTATTTGTGTAATTTTTAATGACTGATAGTTAATATATTTCTGGTCTTAATTATAAGATCTAGTTAACAGTTTTTTACTTTTTTTTTGGAGAGATTAAAGAAGTTAAATAAGTTACTTAACCATTTCATATGTCGTGTATCCTTAAATTATATATTAGTTTATTATTTAAACTAATTAGTTTGAAAAAAAAAAATAAAAAAAAAACTCTAAAGTAATTTAATTAATTTCCTTAATCTCCCTAATAAAGTTAACTAGATCTTATAATTAAAACCGAGAAATATGATTTTTGTTGAACGTGTAGTAGAATAATATTAATATTACTTAGGGCCGTTTGGATGGGCTTTTAAAAAAATATTTTTTTAAGTATTTTTTTTTTTTTAAGCTCTAAATTGGAGCTTTTGAAAAAAAAAAAAGCATTTTAGCTTCTTTTTTTTGTGATTTTTTACTTTTTAAAAAAAAAATCATCTAAACACATAAATTAATAAAAAATGCATTTTTTTTTTACATTTAAAAAGTTTTTTTATTATAAAAAAGCCCATCCAAACTAGGCCTTAAGTACATTTTGATATTCGATGCATAAACGGACAGAGACGGTGAGATGTTGCATATATACTACAACTTTTAAGCCCTGTAAAATATAGTTGACTTTTTAGATAAGTTACTTAGTAATATTATATGTTGTGTATCTTTAGATTACATGTCAGCTTATTAAGTTAAGAAAAATAATTTGGAAAAAAATAAATCTAAATATTTTAAATTAATTTAATTAAATTTCTTAATTTATTTAAAAAATCAACTCTATCCTATATGTAATATCGAAGAGAAAGTAATAAATACATGTACATTTTGGTGTGGTGTGGTGTGGCGTGGCATCCAAATCCTAATACTGGATATCTTCATCACCGTTAGGGGATTTAGAGCCATTGGAACTAAACACCTTTGACCTTTTCGTTACCGTTGGAGATTTGTTTTTTCGATTGGTTCTACTAACATCCTTGAAATATGCAATCTGCAAATATAAAACAAACTTTTTTATGATAAAATGTGATATCGATTTTATTTTACTTTTATTAAGGTTTATTTTGCTCTACATTTATTAAGCCTGGTGACATTAAGTGGTTGTTATGCAAGTGAGGTAAAACTCTTCTCATATATTTATCTCATACATTGTAAATTAAGTTATAAAAAATAAAAACAGCTTATACCATATGAACTCAAACATACTTTAATCAGTTCTTCGGAAAGTGGTGATTTTTTTTTGGGGGGGGGGTGGTGTTCCTCTTCATTGGACCCTGCCCAAAAAAGTAGTCTTAATTGCGTGTCTCAGCCGCTGGGTCTGTTAGGCAGTTTAGAAAGCCTAGCATATGGGCTCGATATTTGTAGCCCCAAGCAAACGATTTTCAATCTTATGGGCTTGGAAGCTTGGGGTTAGGCCCAGTTGCTGTGACTTGTGAGTAAGTGCTCCCTTGGCAACATAAAAAAAGTGGAATTGGCTTATTTCCTTCTGCTCTCATCCTTTTCCTCTTCATGATCATTGGGAGCAGACAGAAAGGAAAAAAGAGAGAAGTCAGGTCCTAAAAAAGTGTTTTTTAAATACTTTTTCATAAGTTGAAACAAAACTCCTTTTATATACTTATCTTAAAAGCTATAATAGCATTTTGGGTAAGCAAAATTATCATTTGGGGATCTGATGTGTTAATATAATTCCCATTTCATTCAAATAAAAAAAATGTATAAACACTTCTGAAAAGTTAAAACAAATAAGTATTATAAGTGTGTTTAAATTAATTTTTGGAGAATAACTTTTATGATTTAGGGGATAAACATGTGAGAGGAGTTTTGTTTCAACTTAAGGAAAATGACTCTTAAAACCACAGTTTCAAAATTATCTAACCACTTACTAAAGCTTGGCATTAGTCCACATTGTGTGTGTGTGTGTGTGGTTTTTTGTTTGTTTGTTTGTTTAATAGTACATTTTGTATCCGGTTTCGGGTTGCTAGTTGCTCTTCCCATCCTATCACATGTGTTTCCTTTGAAACTTGAACTCAAGATCTAAAGGGATTTAGCGAGATCCTACAATCGCTAGACTATTGATAAGTAGATATTTTATAATTAAATAAGTATAGATTCGAGATATATTGGATTAAATTTGTTAATATTATACTTATTTAATTATCTTTTATGTATTTATCTATCTTTTAATTAAATATAGGATAAAAGAATATTATAAAGAAAATCTATTGATATCCTATTTTATTCGTAGGAATTATTATGTGATCTAGAGAGGAGAAAATATATTAAAAAGGCCATAAGCATTATTACTGGACAACCAATTAAATTGGAAGGATATAATATATTATATTATTATAATATAATAATGTAATATATTATCAAATTGACCAAGTACCTGCGTGAAGACAAAAGAAATCTGAATCTTATCTTGGATTTGGATTGCAAGAGATTGAAACGCACAGTGGGACCCACGCAAAAGGCATGCCCTAAGTGCTATATATTAACAAGGGATGCACAGGAGAGAAAAGAATAACAACCAGGAGCAAGGCGAGGAGCAAGGCGCACGCATATCAGAAGAACGCAAGCGGCAATTCAAGAAGGAGAAAAAGAACCATCGGGAGACGCACACACGAGTGAGAAGCATTGAGACCGAGGGATTCTTTAA
The DNA here is from genome assembly GCA_019022655.1 of Acacia acuminata. Taxonomy (NCBI): domain Eukaryota; kingdom Viridiplantae; phylum Streptophyta; class Magnoliopsida; order Fabales; family Fabaceae; genus Acacia; species Acacia acuminata. The sequence continues at coordinate 5,053,530 of JAFJYI010000023.1, forward strand.
GAGTTTTTATTTCTCTTTTCTTTTTGCCTTCTCTAATCTGATTTTCATCTTTTCATGGATTTTTTAGATATAGCCATGCTTGGCTAGTTTTCTTTTGTAGTTAGGGCGAGGATGAACCCTATGTGAATTTAAAATATTTAGTTGGATTCTTTATTGATCTTTATTTTTCTTGATTGAATGAATTATCTGTCTTAAAGCTTTCTTGAAGATTGATCACCTTTTAGATTGTTCATAGGTTAATGTATGACAATAGAGATGTTGGTGCATTTAACTAGATTCGTTAATTCATCGTAGAGTTGCATGACCTAGACATAGGCTTACGATTTTATGCGATCTCATAATTCTGGTTTAAAAATATAATCTTTCCAATCAATACTAAGACATTAGGTTGATTTCAAAGATAACGGACTAAGGTAGCATCAAGACATTGGGACTTAGTCTAACTTTAGAGAATTGATCGTCAATCATGAGAATAATAATCAATTAGGGATTCAATTCAAATTATTAGAGGAACATAGGGGGATTCTCATCCCTACCGCATATTTCTTAATTGAAGGTCTTAATATTGGATTACTCATATTTTCTCTCGTTGTTCTTGAGATTCATATTTTGGATTCTTTATTTAATTCTTTAAATTCTATTTGGTTACAACTCACCCCATATTACTCATTCATCCAACTAAAGCGAAAATAGCAAATTAGTGATTGGAATACTATTCCTCGTGGGACGATCTTTTTCTCACTACTTTATTACTTATAACGACGACCGGTGCACTTCGTCAAGTCGCTATCAAGTTTTTGGCGTCGATTCTTAGGGGAATAGTTTTATTTCAACACTAAGATTAGTTATTGAAACTCTAGATTGGATTTTCTTTTTGTTATTTTACTGTTTATGCGAGGTACCACCGACGTAAATTCAGCTGCAGTTTGATCCACGAAATCGAAAAGACAAGCAAGGAGAAACGGAAACTTGCTAAACGAGAGAAAAGGAAAGGTTGTTAGCTCTAAGTTGATCGAACTGTTATAATGGTAGAAGATGGTGAAGATCCTCCCGTCCTCCTCCAAAGAGGACCATGGGCGACTACATGACACTTAATCCTCGCCAAGAATGCAACTAGCATTGTCAATCCCTGTGTGAATGCGAATAATTTTGAAATCAAGCCATCCCTCATAAGCTTGATTCAACAAAGTTCTTTTAGTGGGAGTGACTTAGAAGATCCTAATCAGCATATTGAGATTTTTCTCGCAGATTTGTGATACCATCAAGATGAATGGGGTTCCTGAAGATGCTCTTCGTATAAGACTGTTTCCTTTCTCTCGACGGGAAGGCAAGAGCTTGGCTTCGTTCTTGTCCTACTCGGAAGTCTCTCCACTTGGGACATTATCACTACAAAGTTCCTTGAAAAATTTTTCCCTTCTTCTAAGTATACAAAGCGATGTCGGATATTAGTTGCTTTACTCAAGGCAATGGGGAATCATTCGTGAAGCTTGGGAAAGGTTTAAGGAGTTGCTTAGGAAGTGTCCACAACATGAGCGCAAGACTATGAACAGCGAGGATATTCTTCAATGGGATGCTTAGTCTTCTAGGATGATGATTAACGGCGGCAGGTGGTAAGTTGAAAAACAAAACTCCGAGAAGAAGCATTGGAGTTGTTTGAGGCTATGGGGTCCCTTGAGAATGAAACTGTTACTCCACAACCAAAGAGGGAGTTCTTCATCTAGACTCTTACAATACAATTTTGGCCCACAATGAGAACATTTCCCAACAGAACAAGGCGATCCAGCGGTTAGTGCCATCACTAAACAAACTTGCCTCTTCTCGGGTCTCATCCATCACTTCTCGGCCTCCTTTGCTTTGTGATTTTTGCAAGGGGAACACGCTAATGGAGATTGTGAAGCTGGTAGTGCGGAGAAACAGTGAGGTTAATTACATGAGTAATCCTCCTAGGAATCGGTTTAATCCGTATAGCAACACGTACAATCTGGGCCGGAAATCTCACCCAAACTTTTCCTATAAACCCCAAGACCTCAGCAGTTCCACCAAACCACCACCACCATTCGATCTGGAAAAGGCTTTGACACAATTAACCCATACCAAAGATTTGAATACATACAAAGTTCGAAGCTTTCGAAATGAAACAAAGTCTTCTCTCAAAAATCGGGAGAGGCTTCAATCCGGAACTTGGAGAATCAGATTGGGCGGTTATCAAAGCAAATAGCGAGAGAGGAGCCAAGGGTCCTTCCCTAGTGATGCGTGGTCAATCCAAAAGAGCATTGTAAGGCCATATCTACAAGGAGTGGTATAGTGATTGACCCGGTTGAGAAATGCATTTAGGTGAAGGAAAAATCTGAAAAAGGGGTGGAAGAACATGAAAAGGCTTTAGAAAAAGAGGAGAAAAAGGTGAGAATGATGATGTGCAGCGGGTTCCAAAGGAGATAGCTACAAAGAAGTCTCCCACTCCTTCTTATGCAAAACCTCCTTACCCCCAAAGGGTTAAAAGATTCAAGGAAGCAACGGTATGCCGGGTTCTTAGATATTTTTAAGAAACTACGATTAACATTCCTTTTGCGAAGCTCTTGAAAATATGCCTAATTATGCAAAGTTCATGAAAGATTTGCTTTCCAAGAAGCATAAGTTGCAAGAGGCAAACAGGTGGCATTGACAAGAAGCGGTGTAGTGCCATTATTCAAACAAAGTTGCCACCAAAGCTTAAAGATCCGGCGGCTTTAGCATTCCTTGTGCAATAGGGAACGTCAATATGGGCGAGCACTTTGTGATGCGGGAGCTAGTATAAATTTAATGCCCTTATCTGTTTTGAAAGCTCTCGGCATTAAAGAGATGAAGCCTACTATGATGTCGTTACGGTTGGCGGATAGGTCCATTAAGAAGCCGAAGGTGTCATTGAGGATGTGCTTGTGAAAGTAGACAAATTCATCTTCTAGGTGGATTTTGTGGTTCTAAACATGGAGGAAGATCTTGAACTTCCTTTGCTTTTGGGAAGACCCTTCTTGGCTCTTGCTAGAGCGGTAATTGATGTAGCTGCGGGGAAAAATGGAGTTCCAAATGAATGATGAGAAAGTCACTTACGATGTGTTTCAATCCATGAAATACCCGGTGATAATAGTGGATCGGCCGTAATTGATGTAGTTGATGAGGCCATTCATGAAGATCTTTTTCAAGAAGGTTCAAGTGAGTCTATGGAGGATGATCTTGCGCAATTGTTACAAGTGGAAGAAGAGGTTTCGAGATGAGAATTCCGATTTACTGGGTTGAGGAGTGAAGAAGAAGGATTATGATGCGCCACTTTGTCCCTCCTAAGGTGGAACTAAAGGAGCTCCCTTCTAATCTAAAGTATGCTTTTCTAGGGACGGATGATGACACTTATCCCATTATTATTAGTCTTTGAGTTATCACCTACTCGATGAAGAGAAGTTCTTGAAAGTTTTGACTACCCACAAGACTCGCAATAGGGTGGTCTATATCTCGATTTAAAGGGGATTAGTCCTTCATTTTGCACTCATAAAATTCTTATGGAGGACGAAGTGAAACCAAGAAGGCAGCCCCGAGAAAGAGACTTAACCCGACTATGAAGGAAGTGGTGAGAAAGGAGGTGGTGAAACCTGTTAGATGCGGTATGATTTATCCTATCTCGATTCAAAGTGGGTTAGTCCAAGTACATGTAGTAGAAGAAGGGTGGAATCACCGTAGTGCGAGAATGAGAATAATGAATTGATACCCACTAGAAATTACAGGTTTGGAGAATGTGTGTGGATTATAGGAGGTTGAATGATGCCACTCGCAAGGACCACTTTCCTTTGCCATTCATGGATCAGATGCTTGAGAGGCTTGCAGGTCACTCTTATTTCTTGTTTCTTAGATGGCTATTCCGGTTACAATCAAATAGCGGTGGCTCAGGAGGATCAAGAGAAGACATCTTTCACTTGTCCCTTTGGGATTTTTGCTTATAGACGGATGCCCTTCGGTCTTTGCAATGCCCTGCCTACTTTTCGAGGTGCATGTTGTCTATCTTCTCGACATGACCGAGAGATTTATTGAGGTATTTATGGATGATTTCTCTGTTTTTGGCACTTCGTATGATACTTGCTTGGCTAATTTGTCTTGTGTGCTCCAAAGATGTCAAGAGAGTAACTTGGTGCTTAATTGGGAAAAGTGCCACTTTATGGTGAAAGATGGGATAGTCTTGGGTCATAAAATATCGATAAGGGGATAGAAGTGGATAGAGCCAAGATTATAATCATCAAAGACTTACCTCCTCCCACCAATGTGCGTAGCGTTAGCGTTTTCTTGGTCACGCGGGTTTTTATCGGAGGTTTATCAAGGATTTTTCCAAGATAGCCAAACCACTTAGTCAGTTGTTGGTCAAAGATGAAGACTTTAACTTTAACAATAATTGTCTAGTGGCATTTAACTTGTTGAAGGAGAGATTGACCACTGCACCTATTCTGACGGCGCCTGATTGGGAGTTACCGTTTGAGCTGATGTGTGATGCCAGTGACTATGCTATAGGGGCTGTGTTGGGGCAAAGGAAGAACAAGTTGTTGCATGTTATTTACTATGCGAGTAAAGTTCGAATGAGGCACAACTGAACTATGCAACAAGCGAGAAGGAGATGCTTGCAATTATTTATGCATTAGACAAGTTTAGACAAAAGTATTTGATTGGTTCCAAGGTGATTATTTTTACGGATCATCTTTGCTCTAAAATACCTCTTGACTAAGCAAGACGCTAAGCCAAGGCTTCTCCGTTGGATCTTGCTATTCCAAGAGTTTGATATTAAAATCGAGACAAGAAAGGGGTGGAGAATGTGGTAGCCGATCACCTATCTAGGATACTGAGTTAAGGAGTTGCGGGATGATTCGAGATGGAGATTCGGGATGAATTCCCGGATGAGTATGTCTTGGCAATCAGCAATGTACCTTGGTTCGCCGATATTGCTAATTATAAGGCAATTGGGATGATACCGGAGGACTAACATGGCGACAGAGGAAGAAGTTCATGCATGATGTTCGGCGGTATATCGGGATGAGCCTTTCTTGTTTTCGGGTGTGCGGATGGAGTGCTCGCCGTATCCCGCAGGAGGAAACTCATAAGGTCATCCGGCATTGTCACGGTTCAGATTATGGTGGACATTTTTTGGAGAACGCACTACTGCTAAGGTATTACAAAGTGGTTTTTATTGGCCTACACTGTACAAGGATGCTAGGAAGTTTGTGGAGCGTTGTGATCGTTGCCAAAGAACTGGGAATATCTCTAGGAGACATGAGATGCCCCTTAACAACATTCTTATTATTGAGATATTTGATGTGTGGGGGATTGATTTTATGGGGCCATTCCCAAGTTCTTTTAACAACAAGTACATTCTTGTAGCTGTGGACTACGTCTCAAAGTGGGTAGAGGCAATTGCTCTTCCAACTAATGAAGCTAAGGTGGTGGTAACTTTTCTTAAAAAGAATATATTCAACAGGTTTGGGGTACCTAGGGCCATTATCAGTGACGGAGGAACTCACTTTTGTAACCGACGGTTTCAATCGTGCTTAACAAATATGGTGTCACTCATCGTGTCACTACTCCATATCACCCACAAACTAGTGGGCAAGTGGAGATGTCTAACGGGGAATTGAAGCAAATTCGGAGAAGACCTGTTGGGAAGTCAAGGAAGGATTGGTCTAAGAAGCTTGATGATGCTTTGTGGGCGTCGAACGGCATTCAAAACTCCTATTGGCATGTCACCGTTTCAATTTGCTATATGGTAAGTCTTGCCACCTTCCGGTGGAGCTTGAGCATAAGGCGCTTTGGGCAACTAAACTGCTGAATTTTGATGCTAAATCTGCTAATGAAAAGAGGTTACTTCAGTTGAACGAGCTTGATGAATTCAGAATTTTTGCATATGAAAGTGCTAGCCTCTATAAGGAAAGAACCAAGAGATGGCATGACAAGAGGATTATTCCTAGAGAGTTTCATACGGGACAGCAGGTACTACTTTATAATTCTCGTTTGAAACTTTTTCCAGGGAAATTGAAGTCTAGATGGTCAGGACCTTTTGTAGTCAAAGAAGTCACACCTTTTGGTGCAATTGCCATTGCACCAATAGGTTCAGATGAAGCTTTTAAGGTGAATGGGCGAGATTAAAGCCTTACCATGGTGGAGACATTGACGAGAGGAAGAACCTCCGTGGCATTGGAAGTTGAGAATTAAGGTGACATCCGTCGGAGCTCGGGACAAAACAAGCGCCGATTGGGAGGCAACCCAATAAGTTTTTCTTGCAATTATTAGTATTTTCTTTTTCTTTTTCTTTCATTTTTCTAGGTTTAAAGATGATCACTCCTCTTGTGGTCGCCAAGTCTTGCTAGGGCACTCTTTCCTCTCTTAAAATTTGAAACATCATGGATGGTACGGATGAAGCACTCCACATCGAGTTAGAGACCTAAAACCGGGGAGTACTAGTTCTTTTCCCTCTTTATATTTGTGCAACATTGAGGACAATGTTTGATTTAAGTGTGGGGGAGGGATATAATTTCTTTGGTTATGCTTGTCCTTATGCAATTAAAACGAATTTTTTTTTATTTTGATATTTTTGCATTGTTTAGGATTGACCTTAATTTTGAGCTTTCCCCATCTTAGAGAATATTATCAAGTCAAAAAAAAAAAAAATTTTAAAACTCAAAAAAAAAAAAAAAAAAAAAAAAAAAAAAAAAAAAAAAAAGTTCTAATTAAACCTCTTAAGTCTTACATTTTTTTTTCAATCTTGAGATTGACTATGAGAATAGAGATTAGTTTGTAATATGATCAACAGATTATTAGTTTATGAATATTTTGCTACATGATTTCTTTAGAAAAGTAGATGATGACCTTTACTGCTAAGAAAAGCTGTTGTTTGGGGAAATGACTCGAGGTAGTGTTAAAAAAAAAAAAAAAAATTCATACACACACGTGCACACAACTCCAATGACTTCTCTAGACCTTACTTAGTAACCGGGGCACTTCATCACCAATGTTGGCACTCGCGTCAAACGGTAAAGTCAAAGAGGGTTATGAGTTAGGCTAAAAGCCTCTTGAGGTGCTTTGTTGGAGAATCGCGAGTAACCCAGATCGCATCACCCATGTGCGAGTCGCGTAAAAAAGGGACCTACAACGGCTCAAGGCAAAAACAAAAAAAACAAAAACAAAAACAAAAAACAAAAAACAAAAAAAAATTGAAAAAAAATTTGAAAAAAAATTGAGTTATTTCCTACCCGAGGATCCTTATTAAATTAAATAAAAATCTTGGTTTAGTGGGGTCATTTGAATTTTTCGGAGAAATTGAGTAGCTTGATATTCTTTTACTAATCTTATGGTTGAACTTATTGCATGCCGATCTTTTGATTATGGGATGTTAAAAGATTGTTACAATTGTTAAAGACTATGGGCTTAGTGATCTATCCTTATAAGACATTAACTTAAATCAGATTTGATAATATGATCTAAGGGTGGTGGTTTGTTGCTTTCTGTTTAGGAATTTCATGAGCAATGTTCTTTTCAGATAATGAATTCTTTTTCTTTTGCTTGGGGACAAGCAAATGTTTAAGTGTGGGGGAGTTTGATAAGTAGATATTTTATAATTAAATAAGTATAGATTCTGAGATATATTGGATTAAATTTGTTAATATTATACTTATTTAATTATCTTTTATGTATTTATCTATCTTTTAATTAAATATAGGATAAAAGAATATTATAACAGAAAATCTATTGATATCCTATTTTATTCTGTAGGAATTATTATGTGATCTAAGAGAGGAGAAAATATATTAAAAAGGCCATAAGCATTATTACTGGACAACCAATTAAATTGGAAGGATATAATATATTATATTATTATAATATAATAATGTAATATATTATCAAATTGACCAAGTACCTGCGTGAAGACAAAAGAAATCTGAATCTTATCTTGGATTTGGATTGCAAGAGATTGAAACGCACAGTGGGACCCACGCAAAAGGCATGCCCTAAGTGCTATATATTAACAAGGGATGCACAGGAGAGAAAAGAATAACAACCAGGAGCAAGGCGAGGAGCAAGGCGCACGCATATCAGAAGAACGCAAGCGGCAATTCAAGAAGGAGAAAAAGAACCATCAGGGAGACGACACACATGAGTGAGAAGCATTGAGACTGAGGGATTCTTTAAGAGTTTTTATTTCTCTTTTCTTTTCCCCGCCTTCTCTGAATCTGATTTTCATCTTTTCATAGGTTTTTTAAGTATAGCCATTGCTTGGCTAGTTTTCTTTTGTAGTTAGGGCGAGGATGAACCCTATGTGAATTTAAAATATTTAGTTGGATTCTTTATTGATCTTTATTTTTCTTGATTGAATGAATTATCTGTCTTAAAGCTTTCTTGAAGATTGATCACCTTTTAGATTGTTCATAGGTTAATGTATGACAATAGAGATGTTGGTGCATTTAACTAGATTCGTTAATTCATCGTAGAGTTGCATGACCTAGACATAGGCTTACGATTTTATGCGATCTCATAATTCGGTTTAAAAATATAATCTTTCCAATCAATACTAAGACATTAGGTTGATTTCAAAGATAACGGATTAAGGTGAAGCATCAAGACATTGGGACTTAGTCTAACTTTAGAGAATTGATCGTCAATCATGAGAATAATAATCAATTAGGGATTCAATTCAAATTATTAGAGGAACATAGGGGGATTCTCATCCCTACCGCATATTTCTTAATTGAAGGTCTTAATATTGGATTACTCATATTTTCTCTCGTTGTTCTTGAGATTCATATTTTGGATTCTTTATTTAATTCTTTAAATTCTATTTGGTTACAACTCACCCCATATTACTCATTCATCCAACTAAAGCGAAAATAGCAAATTAGTGATTGGAATACTATTCCTCGTAGGACGATCTTTTTCTCACTACTTTATTACTTATAACGATCTATGCACTGCCAAGTCGCTATCAACTATCTCTATATCGGTAGTACGCATCGTATTTTAAGTAGTCGAGTAATTTGTAAATATTTTTTGATCAGAGAGACTTGCCCTATTTTGGATGTGTCTTGTAACTCAACTCGCCTCCATTTTTTCACAGACAAAACAAGAAAATACCGCCGTTCAGCTGTATAGAGTAAACAAATCAAGTATGCAATTTTACATTGTTCAAATAAAAGATTTAAAGAGTTTCAATTTAAATAAGATAAATGTGGATTTGGGTATAGTAGATTCAAAGAATATTCGGCAGAAGAGAATTGGGAAATGATGAGAAAATGGTTTGGAATCTATCAATCATCAATACTAAACTAACACTGATGCATGATGATTGACACAGACGAGTGTGTGTCAGTTTATGCCAATTGCGCCTTGTTTGGTTGCTGAACCACACGTGAACTTTTATGAATAAATAGGCACTGTTTAAATTAGAGAAAAATGGGTGGTGCAATGGAATATTGAATACTAATAACTAATATATATATATATATATTTGTGAAAGCAACATGGCTGCAAATGGGGCTGAGAACATTTATTAAGGAAAAAGATGAGGAGATAAAGTTTGGTTGATTCTGGTTAACATGTGGAGGGATGATGTTTCTATTGCCACATACTCGTGCATCACCCCTTGCCCATTCTTTTTTTTTACCATTTTCCTTTTGTGTCAACTTTATTCAATTTCATACTCGTTTTAAGTTGTTATTAGCTGGTTCGTTCATTCAGTGATACTCTGAGTCACCGCATTAGCAATTCGTTGACGCGTATCCCAATTCCCACGTTAAACATCTAACCTTCATGTCACTGGTCCTTTTCTTACTAAATTAAGGGAACACTATTCTTTTGGTCTAAATAGTTTTGATTCAATTATAATTCAATCTATACAACCTGACCTGTTTGAATTCTATCTCAAAAATTTTGAATCACTGCAATTAACTTCCTATATATAATGAATGTTAGGACTAAATTATATAATGATTAAAGCTATAAGGACTGAGTTTCAGTAAATCAAAATTTAGGGATTGAGTCATAGACTGTGTTAAAATTATAAGGATTAGGATATCTTGAGTTAAAAGTATATAACTCGTTGGAAAGAACTTTAACTTTTCGCTTCGACTCAATAAAGATTAAGCCCAAATCCAAAGTGATTTAAAAATATTCTGACTTCATTAACAAAAAAGTGAAAAGAATGAGTTACGATCTATACAAAATTATAGCTACTAAAAGAATATTTTTCCCCTTAAAATTAAGTTGAGCAGTTCATTTTTTATAATGATAAAGAGTCTAAAATAGTATAAATGGTACAGCTGTTGATATTTTATATTTGAATATAAGTAATTTGTAGTTATTTTATACGTGTTGATAAATTATGACAGGAGGGGGGGGGTGGAAGTGGAGGAAAAGATGAAGAATAATTTAAAAAAATACAAAAGCAAGGGAAAAAGGTATAAACTCAGAAAAAGGACTTTAAAAAAAAACAACGAAAAAGTTCAAACATTAAGGTTAATTAGCGCAAACATTAGTTTAATTAAGGTGACAAGCTGCCTCACCTCATAAAAGAATAAACACGAGTTTGAATCATAAAAAAAGTATTAAAAACCATTCAGTAATAATAGTTAGAAATTAATAATAATTTGTATTCACGATTAACATGCATCCAAACTTTATTAAAGGCCTTAAAAAAGGTTATCATCTATGCCTCACCATTCATAACTTGATTCACTGTACTGCAATAATATTTTAGACTTGTAATAAGAATCTCTGAAAAATAATAAATTATCATTAATAACATGAACAAAAAATCTAGCAATTTTCCCATTAAAGTTATCAAAAAAGAAAAAGAAAAAAGAAGCACGGCGTGAGCAGGGTCAGCAAGCGTAAGGATCGCAATGGGAAGCGGACAGCGCGGCGAGCAACGGCAACGGCAACGGCAACAGACGAGAAGAGAACACAACAGTAACAATGGTGCAGCTTCATTATTCACAAATCCCAAAGCTCCACAACACAACAAAACTAATCTCTTTTCCTTCATTCAATGCCACGTGTCTCCTTCCTCCTCTAATTTTAGCCTTCTTCATGCTCATGCTTCCACCTTTTAGAACTCAACATCCACTCATTTTAACTCTTTTCCCATTTATCAAAATCACAACCTTATTACCCTGCATGCTAATTTACCCAGAAAAAAAATGACACGATACTGATTCCTTTAAAAGAAACCACGTCCGGCTTAGATATCTCGTATAGGCTTCCGTAGTATTCAAGAAACCGTACACTATTCACACTGTTGTCGTCCGAGTAAAAAGCAAATCGGGCGGGGAGAATGGCGGGGAATGAGTGGATTAATGGGTACCTGGAGGCAATCCTATCGACGGGGGCTTCCGCCGTGGAGGAGCAAAAGGCAGTGGCAGCTGGTGTCAGCGAAGGAGGGCATTTCAATCCCACACAGTACTTTGTGGAAGAGGTGGTGACGGTTGTGGATGAGTCTGACCTGCACCGCACGTGGATCAAGGTGGTTGCAACACGCGATTCTCGTGAGCGCAGTTCCAGACTCGAGAACATGTGCTGGCGCATTTGGCATCTTGCTCGCAAGAAGAAGCAGGTTCTTCTTCTTGACAACTTGATTGATTGAATGTGCATAAATAATATGATCAAACACACGCACACATATCAGCATCACCTGCAAAATTAAACTGTTCTACACATGGAATATATAATCTCTGAGTTACCGAACACATTCTGTCTGGTTCAAGTGTTTGAGTCATTAAGCTTGATCCTTCAACCAAGTAAGAAATCAAGCAGAGTCTCATTTATTGGGGAGTAAGTGTGTGGGGGGCTAATTGCCACACTTGTGTGCTTTGTATAGTTGGAATGGGAGGAAAATCAGAGGTTGGCGGACCGAAGGCAGGAGCGAGAACAAGGACGCAAGGATGCTACAGAGGACATGTCCGAGGATTTGTCAGAAGGAGAAAAGGGGGATGTTTTAGGGGAGAGTTTGCAAAGTGAATCCCCAAAGACAAGATTCCAGCGCCAAGTTTCAACCTTGGAAGAATGGTCTGATGACAAAAAGGAAAAGAAGCTTTATGTTGTCCTCTTAAGGTATACACATTTTTTTGCCATTTGCATAGCACGTCAGTTAGAATCATCATCTTGAATTGACACCTTCTCTTTTGATAAATAATGTCTTGGTGTCAGCGGGAATGCTTATTTTAGTGGCACATGGAATCATATTCAATACCTTTACGAGTGATTAGCAAAAATGCTTTAGCTATGCATTAGATGCATTTCCCGGTTTTCTACTCTGTTTCGTGCAGATGCTGCAAACCACGTGGGAGTCAGTTTCTAAGATTCTCACCTTCGGAAATAAAAATAGTGTGAAAATGCCATTATTTCTTTTGTCTTATATGGTTTTGCATATAAGGAAGTGGTCTTGGTGTGGTTGGGAACTCTGAAGATTAATATGGTTCAAAGATTATAAATTCAAGAAAGAAGAAATGGAATTGCATTGGGGGCAATGTACTACCAAGAAGAACACACACATTTACGAATAATTTTGACCTTTATTGTGTTGTAGACCTGGCCTGGCTGTGTTGTTACTCCTATTGTGAACGCTCTAAATAATGAATTCTCGAAATATATGATTACTAAGTTATTCTGTAAGATTTCCTTTTGTTCCATAGTTTGCATGGATTGATTCGAGGAGAAAACATGGAGCTTGGTCGTGATTCTGACACTGGAGGGCAGGTACCCGTCAATCTTACATGGACTAATGACAAATAAATTCCATTTATCCCTTCCACCTAATTGGTGTATAATCCCTGAAGCAATTTATTTCCAGATCAAATATGTGGTGGAACTTGCCCGGGCACTTGCAAAAATGCCCGGAGTGTATAGAGTAGATTTGTTCACACGTCAAATCTCATCACCTGAGGTTGATTGGAGCTATGGAGAACCCACAGAAATGTTAACTTCAAGTTCAGGTGATGATGATAACATTGATGCTGGAGAGAGCAGTGGTGCATATATCATAAGGATACCCTTTGGTCCACGTGATAAGTACCTCCGGAAAGAACTGCTTTGGCCCTATGTTCAAGAATTCGTGGACGGGGCTTTAGCTCACATTCTCAATATGTCAAAAGTGTTGGGTGAACAAGTTGGTGGGGGTCAACCCGTTTGGCCATATGTAATTCATGGACATTATGCTGATGCTGGAGATAGTGCAGCTCTTCTTTCAGGTGCTTTAAATGTGCCAATGGTGTTGACAGGTCATTCACTTGGAAGAAATAAGCTCGAGCAACTTATTAAGCAGGGGCGTCAATCCAAGGAGGATATCAATTCTACATATAAGATTATGAGGAGGATAGAGGCAGAAGAACTTTCCCTGGATGCTGCAGAACTTGTAATCACTAGTACAAAACAAGAAATTGAGGAGCAATGGGGACTTTATGATGGTTTTGATGTCCAACTCGAGAAAGTCTTGCGTGCACGTGCTAGACGCAACGTCAATTGCCATGGCCGGTTCATGCCAAGGATGGCGGTAAGACTGCAATTTTATATGTTAATGCAAACTTCCTTAATATAAGATTTAATTAACTTTTTTTTGGAGAGGTTAAGGAAGTTAAATAAGTTGGTTAATCATAACATATGTTGTGTATTATTTGATTATATATCAGTTTATAATTCAAACAAATTAGTTTGGTATAAAAAAGATAAATATAAATACTCTAAAGTAATTTATTTAGTTTCTTTAATCTCTTTAAAAAAATCAACTAGGTCTTATATTAAATATTAGAGGTAATATTGTTTATACGTGAAAGTTCGATTGCATAAAATGCTCCTCCCAAAACAAATGTTTCTGAAGCACTTTGGTGAAAAGTTCTTCGCAAAGGCACTTACCCATACTTACCAACTTTACCAATTGAATGCATGTGTTCTTCCTTTGTTTAGTTATTAAGTTTTTGGGTTTTGTGATACTCACTTAAATTGAATATGTTTCCACTGAATGTCTTAATGGATCACTATTGATGTGTGCATTCTACAGGTTATCCCACCTGGCATGGACTTTAGCAGCGTTGAGATCCAAGAAGATTCCCCAGAAGTTGATGGGGAGCTCACACAACTTAGTGGCGATGGGGCTTCACCTAAAGCATTACCTCCAATTTGGTCAGAAGTGAGTAACCTGTACGTGTGCATATTTTCTTCAATGAACCTTAGATAATGTTATGGGCGTGCAACTTACTACTGCTCGCAGGTGATGCGTTTCTTTTCAAATCCTCACAAGCCAATGATCTTGGCCTTGTCAAGGCCAGATCCAAAGAAGAACATAACCACTTTGCTAAAAGCCTTTGGAGAATGCCGTCCCTTAAGAGAACTAGCTAATCTTGTAAGTGTACTTAATGCAATTGTCCCTCTTTTCCAAGTGGAACCTATAGTAAGTTACTTGTGAAGGACTGATGTCTTTTCATACAGACACTTATAATGGGAAATAGGGATGACATAGATGAGATGTCATCTGGGAATGCTAGTGTGCTTACAACAGTGCTGAAACTAGTTGACAAGTATGACCTATATGGGCAAGTAGCATACCCCAAACATCACAAGCAATCTGATGTTCCGGATATATACCGACTTGCTGCAAAAACAAAGGTAAAATGAAGATTTTAATTTATTATATTGTTGTGCCTTCAATGTTCTAACTGTGATGGGCAATTGATTGATTTAAAATTTGTCTCAGGGAGTTTTCATAAATCCAGCTTTAGTGGAGCCTTTTGGTCTTACTTTAATTGAGGTTGGTTATAAGTGACTGGTCATTTTTATTATTTTCAATTTGATCTTAAAATGGTGTACCTTTAATCTATATCTGTTCAAACTTATTCAGGCAGCAGCACATGGGCTTCCTACGGTGGCCACTAAAAATGGGGGACCAGTGGACATTCATCGGGTAAATGAAGAGTGACTTTCCTTTTTTCTTTTTCTATCAATTGCTTATTTTATCTTACAGTTTAGGAAGCCTGTATTTGTTACAACATGAACAATTTACTTGGATGTAGGAAGGACATATGAAAAACAATTGTATCAGTCCCTCGTTGCTGATATTGTTGTGGATTTTAATTTTAATTTTTCCAGTTATTTATGGTTGTCAAGCAGTATCAAATGTGAATATAATCCCTGGTTTGCTTGTGTTCCCCCAATATTTCAGGCCCTCCATAATTGTTTGCTTGTGGACCCCCATGATCAACAAGCGATTGCTGATGCATTGCTTAAGTTATTGTCAGATAAAAACCTGTGGAATGAGTGCAGGAAAAATGGCTTGAGGAACATACACCTGTTCTCGTGGCCTGAACATTGTCGTACTTATTTGACTAGGGTGGCAGCCTGCCGAATGAGGCATCCACAATGGCAAACTGATACTCCTGGGGATGATGTAGCTATGGAGGACTCTTTGAATGATTCGCTTAAAGATGTGCAGGACATGTCCCTAAGGCTCTCAATCGATGATAAATCTTCACTGAATGAGTCACTTGATATGGCTGCAGCCATTGGTGGTCCTGAGATGCAAGACCAAGTGAAACGTGTCCTAAGCAGGATAAAGAAGCCAGATTCTGTTCAAAATCTTGATGCTAAGAATAAGCCACTTGATAATATCCCAGGAAAATATCCTCTCTTGAGGAGAAGACGTAGGTTGATTGTTATAGCACTCGATTGCTATGACAACACTGGAGCTACAGAGGAGAAGATGATCCTAATTGTGCAGAAAATCATGAAAGCTGTTCAACTTGACCCTCAAACTGCAAAAGTTACAGGATTTGCTTTGTCAACAGCTATGCCAATGCTAGAAACAATCGAATTACTTGCATCAGGAAATATTCAAGTAAATGAGTTTGATGCATTAGTATGCAGCAGTGGAAGTGAAGTTTACTACCCTGGTACTCATGCTGAAGATGGAAGGCTTTTGCCTGATCCAGATTATGCAGCACATATTGACTATCGCTGGGGATGTGAAGGTCTGAAGAAAACCATTTGGAAACTAATGAATACAGTTGAAGGTGAAGAAAATTCAAATAAACATTCCTGCCCGATTGAGGAAGATTTTAAATCACGCAATGCCCATTGTATCTCATACAAGATGAAAGAACTTAGTAAGGTACATGAAACTTACTCCTGTGCTTGCATGTTGATGCACGAGCCATGTCACTTTATTCAAAATGCTTCCTTTTCTTTTGCAGGCAAAGAAAGTTGATGACCTGAGGCAGAAGCTTAGGATGCGAGGTCTACGGTGTCATCCTATGTACTGTAGGGCATCGACTAGAATGCAAGTTATCCCACTCCTTGCATCTAGAGCTCAGGCACTCAGGTAAACTGTTCATGATGTAACAACATATTGTATTTTGTATTAAGTTATCGTTTAACTTTTGCTCAAACCAAGGTTTTGATACTTGCTTTGATGACTAAGGGAGTATGTAGAAACTATTATTCTTAACCTTGCAGAGAGGTCCTAGAAGAGAAACGAAAAAGAGCTTAGGAGAAATTCATTCTACTCGCTTATTTGTTTAATATCAGCTATAATACGTGCACAAACTTTTGTACTAGGAAAAGACCTTTTCTCAAAAACAAAGATTATCCATAATGGTTTTACAAAACTTGATGAACAATTCATAATAGTAAATCATTTCTTTCAAGAAGGCACATCAGGGTTGAGGGCACAAAACCCGCTCACAAACCCACTATAGTAAACTAAATACAAGACTAAGGGCACAATTAGAATAGAGGTTAGAAACCCAGCCCATTAGCCTGTATCATAACATATCACTGAACCTCATAACAAAAAGGTCTTTAATACAAGAGAACATAATAATAATGTAGTGGATCCACGAGATCGTGGAATATACAAGTTAAGGCCTTAGGCCTAATAAAATCTTCATAGATATCCAAAACATAGTGCATAATGAGTCTAAGGATGTGGCCCTAGATGGCAATATGATAATCATTACAAACCAACAAAATAAGAGAACTACATAGGCTACCAAAGTTTATGTCTCAGTCCGCTTCCCTTTGCCCCTGATAAAATATAGAGGTTTTGCCTGATAAAATATTAACAACCACGGGATAAGATATAAAGTCTCGATAACCAAAATAAATTTACAAAGTGTTCTATATAAGAACAACAGATGTCTAGCCCTGATGGACTAGTATATTGATATAGGATGGTTAAAAACTCTCTTCTAGGTATCTATGGAGCAGATACCTATGAGGATGATAGATCATTGTACACAAATAGGCGTTAGCCAAAGGGGTGATGTGTGTGCATAGTGACAGCTGAATTGTAGATAGCCAGAGATAGTGTGCGTACCTTTAGGGTTTATCTCTTACTTATAAAGTATACCTTAGAGTTAGGGTTGGACTTGTGGGCCTCTGTACCTCTAAGCCCAAGTGATGCGCTGTCATATCTGCGCCACGTAGATTGCCCTTTGTTGGGCCATATATTGAAGATGGGCCTTATCCAGGTTCGTAACAGTTGTCCCCTAGCCCAGTAGTTCAAGTCTCTGGGCTACCGGGGTGGATTTATTGTTTAACCCGGACTTCGTATCCGAGTTGCTCAACTTCTATTTGAGTTTCAACGAACTTCAGTATTTACTTATTTTCCGTGACTAGCCCCCATATCTGTAATCAGGTTGATTCGATTTGGAACTATATCGGACTTGACCTAGGAACAATGCCTAGGGCCTACGTACCTTTTAGAGGGATCAAAGTCCACGTAGTTCGGGCTTCCGGGTTTCCGAGTTGCATATTTTAGCAACGGGTATCCCCCAATCTGAGTTGTCGTGAAGAGGGACAAACTCCATTTGCTTATATCGCTGAGAGCTTTACAGCTGCACACTTGTTGCTCCCCAGCCTGGCAGTCAAGCTTTATAGATATGATATAAAGTCCTGATAACCAAAATAAATTTACAAAGTATGCAAGAAAGAATTCCAAGTCAAAGAAGCAGGTTTAACTAACATAATCATACTATTCAATAATTAAATATTACATAATACTTTCAAAGATTAGAATCATCTCCACTCATCTATCTTGTTCCCCCTTATATCTTTTGGACGTAGTACAACCTATCAGTGCTCGTATACTTAGCCAAAGGTTAGCTAGTCACTTCAAGAATATTGCCCCTCCCATGCTACCACTGATATACCGTAACAAAGAGGTGTCCATCCAAAACGTTCAACTCAAAATCCGAGTTAGGAATGAGACAGCCGATGGGCACAATTTCACCATATTTATTCTATACAACCCAACATATCCCATAACAAAAATACAATATATCAATTTAGTTTTCGAAAACATTTACAAGATTATCATTCCTTATACAATATTCCATCACAAACATCATAACTATCACAACAGTAACAATCTTAATAATAATCCCCACTCATATATACAAGTTGGAAAATACACTACTTCATTGAATTAAGTTCATATTCAAACATACACATAATTTTTCAAAACATACAAGTAATATAGATGAAAGCAAGGTTTTAAAAACGCCTTATAGTCCAAAAGCAAAGATATAGAATAAATTAACCCTAGTTACTTCAACTCGAAGCTTAACCTTAACTTGAAGAGTAAAGCACAAGTAATCACCGGTCACAGGAAAGCTATACATTATCAATGTAGATACCAATCAACCACAAACGACAATAAATTAAATAAGTTATACAATTCAACTCCTCAAAAACCCAATTTTCTCAACAACCATTACCCTCAACATCATAATTTCCTTAACAATTCTTAACCTCAACAAGCCAAAGTCCTAGGTCACTTCTCATAAGCCCAAATCACTCATCAAAATTCTTAGATAACCTCTACACCAACCCTCTTACATCAATCACTTAATTTCATAAGTTAAAGTTTCACCTTCAACACAACCATAGTTATAAGATCATCAATATCAACATTCTCGACTAATTAAATCTCTTTTCTTACGTATATGAGCATAACCTAATTATTTAACAACTCTTCAAACTTCCACATAATCAAAATCATATCAAACTCTAACTCAAATATTAAATCCTAACTTATAATTTCATATAACTTAAAATCTAAAGAAACTAAATCAATCAAAATTTCAATAATACCTCCAATAACCTATAAATTGTTTAATCGAAATTTAATCGGCAAAAACGTTCAAAAAATAATTTATAATATGTTTTTAAAAGAAATTAATTATAAAATCATAAAACAACCAAATACTAAATCTAAACTGATTAAAATTAGTTATTAACCTCCTTTATTTATCTATAGTAATCTATTATAAAAAATCAAAACTTTCCCAAAACCCTAACCCCAAAATTTACACTAATCAGCATAAGTTACCTCATTAAAAAGAGAAAAATAAGTGGAATAATTTTCATGAAGGGAGTTTGTTGAAAAGAAGTGAGTTTGGTTATCTAAATGATTATAATATGAAAAACTCTCCACGGCAGAAATGGTGAACAACGTCGAAGAAGAAGCAATGAATTTGACTTTCCTCCTTTTCCCTTTTTCACCGTTGGATTAAGATCTCAACGGTCAAAATTTAACATATTATATCTTTAAATTAAAATTATAATAATATTTTTATAATATGTTAAATCTGGACTGTTGAGATCTTAATCCAACTGTGAAAAAGGGAACATGAGGAAAGCCAAATCTGACTTGCTCTCCCTCACGCTTTCTGATCGGAAAGGGATGAATAGTAGGGGTAGTTTTTAAATTTTAACCCTAGGTTTGGTTCTTGTTCTCTACTCTTCTTGTTTTCTTCACATCCTCTTCCCCTACACTACTTATCTCAACCTTTGGATTGAAATATGAATGGTTTAGATTTAATGTTTTATAAAAAATTATTAAATTATTAAAAAATAATTTAATAATAATAATATAAAACTGAAATAAAAATATTACAAAAGAATATTTTTATAAAACATTAAATCTAAACCATTCAATTTCAATCTAAAGGCTGAGATGAGTAGTGGAGAAAAAGAATAGAAAGAGAGTGATAAAAGCAGATAACGGTAGCCATTCCTTTTAACCCTATGGTCCCACGTGATCCATCATGCATCAATTCAAATTAAAGGGACCACATGTCCCTTTAAATATATTACTATTATTATTTTATTAATTTTTCTTTTGCTGTTCTTTTTTTTTTTTTAAATTTATTTTTAATCATTTTATATTTTAATCATTTCTTTTTTATTAATTTTTT
Source organism: Acacia acuminata (assembly GCA_019022655.1). Lineage (NCBI taxonomy): Eukaryota > Viridiplantae > Streptophyta > Magnoliopsida > Fabales > Fabaceae > Acacia > Acacia acuminata. Next base: position 5,073,767 of record JAFJYI010000023.1, read on the forward strand.
TAATAATAATAATTAAAATAACAACAAATTATTATTATTTCTACCTTATTCATGATATATCTATTTATCATATATAACTCTTTAATTGTAAGTAAATCCTATAAATAAAGTTCAGGATCTTACATACTACCCTTCCCATTTTATTGGAAGTAGATATGTGTAGAATCGAACTCTGCTTGTACAAATCATACAAAAAAAAAAGAAGGTATGTAATAGTGATTAATGGACTATTTGCTATGGCTGATTTTAGGTATCTCTTTGTCCGTTGGAGATTGAATGTTGCAAACATGTATGTGTTCCTTGGAGAAACTGGGGACACTGATCATGAGGAACTGATTTCTGGAAATCACAAGACCATAATCCTGAAGGGAGTGGTGTCCAAGGGTTCAGAGGAGGCGCTTAGGAGTCCGGGAAGCTACCATAGAGACGATGTCGTCCCAGCCGAGAGCCCACTGGTCACAAGCATCAGTGACATAACAGAGGACAATATTGCTGACGCTTTGAAGCAAATCTCTACAGCTGGGGGAATGTGAGGTTCTAGAGTGATGATAGGGACATATTTTTATTTTGCTATTACATTGACCTTTATAGATCACAAGATGAAAAATGAATGCAATTCTGTTACTTATTAGCATAGGATTTAGCCAAACTGTACCTAGATTGTGGCTTTGAGATTACAAAAGCTCTTGTTATATACATTATAGAGTTGGTTAAAATCTTTGACTCTACTGAACCGATACATATGATGAGTAATTAGGAATTTTTTCTGTCTCGGGATATATTGCAATCCTGAGACCCAAGTGCAATGTGACGAAACTTCTATGGACATTTTGATGATCCTTTGTATGATGGATGGATGAAGCTTATATGAAGTTTCATTTTTATGGATACCGATGGAAATCAGTGATTGGAAGCAGAGGGCGTGTATCTAATGGGGCTTGCATTTTAGGCCGGTCAATATTTTTCATACAAAAAAGTAGAATGCCGATTGTTTCTGTCTCTAATTTCCCTGATGCTTGAAAACGAGGTCCATGATTTGTGTCAAGATGATATGCGCCTATTTCCCAAAAGCAAGCATGCTTAAGAAGAAAGATAAGATAAATAAATGGCAGAGCTAAAAGGAGAGAACTCATGGCACTATATTGGATGTATTACTAATTAATTGAAAAAGGGGAAGAAAGAAAAACAAAAACTTGCTCTTTGTCCATCTCTGTACAGGCAACTAAAACCTCCAGGTCATTTTAGAGCTGGAGGCTTGTTGTTGCACCGCCAACACAGAAGCTTTGCCTCCGAAATCCGGTGAAGCAAGCAAATCGCCCATGGAGCCTAACTCTGGGAATTCACTCCATTGGGCAAGCCCAGATATTTGTGGCTGCTTGTTCTCATGCCTTGTCCCAACCATAAAAAAGTCATGCCCATTTACTATCTTACGTAGAAAATCAGATGTCTGAGTGCCATCGTTAGAAGAAACCTCTCTGTATGTTATATTACCGAGACCAGAATAATCCTGCTTCACATCCTTCAGCACCGATCTGTCAAGGATGTCTTCCACGTTTGATGTTCCTGAATCATCGTCCCCAACAAGGTGGTACACAACAAGGTTGACCCTTGGATCCTTAGCTGCTCTTTTGGCTAAGCATAAAGCCTCCCTATCATCATCCCCTCCCAGAAACACCATGGCTAACCTTAATATGGAATCTCTTGGAAGCAAAGCACGACCTACGAGGATTCCAATCGAACAAGGAGCTCTTTCCAGGAGCTTCAAGTTTGTTGACCTTATGTTCTTGTCATCAGACTCAATTATACCATCACTGGACCATCTTCGATGGAATGGAAGGATTATCATGGAAGCAACTTTGTCTAAAGCCAGGATACAAACATCTTCTTTCATGAGGTTAGGTGGAGAGATTACTGTATAAGTGTTTGCTGATACACCTGGTGTCTCACGTTCGTAAAGATCAAATCCTAGAATGATCTTATCTGAGTAAGATTTGAGTGAACCTGACACTGACTTTTGAAGACGATGAGGTACAAAAACCGGCATCGACCTCCCAACCAGTTCAATCAAATGCAACACATCCACGGTGATGGGATTATCTTCCGTTGGATGACAGAGATCAAGAAAATCAGTGATAGAAGAAATGTGGGATGTTTTATGAACACAAGCCACCATTCTGAGCTCAGAACCTGGTCTCAGACTCATAACGTTCCTTTTCTGATAGCCAGCGTATTTTCTTGCAGGATCATACAAGTATTTCACAAACATTCGCGTCAAGCTTGCTATGATTGTCACAGACACCATCAAGACTGAAAAAGATTGGCTGCTCAAAACCTGCACAAATATTTGAATAAGGCTCGGTCACTACCGTCTACCAGTTCAAACAAATTACTTCGAAGATGATATGATTTTGTTTACCTTTACATCGTACACAGCATGGTACAAGAATATTTCCACTACTCCTCTACAGTTCAAAATGAAGGCAATAGTCAAACCATCACGGAAGGGCATCTTGTAACAGAGTGAAAGTATCACATAGGCTAATATTTTGATCAAATGGGTCAGAATGATGAAGGCAACAATGGTTAAGACCACTGTCCATGTGTAGTCTATTGAAAAATCAACCTTCATGGCACAAGTAGTCACAAAGATTGGCAAGAAGAACCACATTCCAAACAGTTGAAGCTTCTTAACCAAAGCAGAGCCCAGAGGAGGCCCTTCAGGGACAGACAATCCAAAGATGAAAGGTCCGACGATGAATGGCTGGCGCAACAATAATGAAATCCAACCAAGAATCAGGACCGTTCCGATTATGGCGAATATATAATGATCCTTCACAGGTCTTCCCTCTGGAGTACGTTGAATGATCCAAAACATAGCTGGTCTGGATATTAATGGAATGAGGATCACGAAGGCAAAGAATAATGCCAAGCGGGCCAAATTCATTTTACCATCAACGTCCTGGTCTAAGGCAGTTGCGGTAGTCAGTAATGATAAGCTTGTTATGTCACTCACCAAGGCTGTGGTTAATGCCAGCCTTCCCAATTCAGAGTTTACGAGTTTCATGTCATTGAGAAGGCAAGCAATCACGGGGAATGAAGTTATACTATTTGATAGCACCGTAACCTTAAGATCCTCAAAATGTGGTCCCATCACATCCTTTAAGGGTTGGTCGAACAATGACAAACATGAAAGACAAACCACCACAGGTGCTACCAATCCCACTAAGGCAATGCTCCAAACTCTGTTCCCTGTTCTTGTGATCATGCTAAAATCCATCTGAACTGTTGTTACAAATGTGAAGAAAGCAAACCCAATGGATGTTACTCCTGCCAGTATTCCTTGACTTCCGAATGGAAACAACATCTCCTTGTAGTGATTCAGATTCAATGACTTAAATGAAGGCCCTAAAATCAGACCAGACTGCCAAAAAGGGCACGATTAATTAATTAATGAGCTTTTCATGTAAGAAACGGGTGATTGGAAAATGAATTCTAAACAGACATCGTACCATGAATTGGGAAAAGAAGAGAGGCAATCCCAAACGTTTGAAGAAGAAATGGCAGATGTGGGTGATTGCGAAAATGACCATAATCTGCAATTCAAAAAGGGGTAAAGCAGATTTCATAGGGGTCCTACCACTCTTTTGGCCACTCCAGAAGCCATCTGAAACTATATAGGGTGGCCGCCTGATGCAAACTTCGTACGTCTCATCATGATTCGATGCATTCAACAACGCATATGCCTGAAAAATTGTCGCATTCATCTTGGAAGACGCAGAATATTGTGACTGCAAATTGGAATGAAGCTCAGGGGAAGCTAACGTACGTGTATATATGCAAGGACTGTGATGTCACAAATCATACGAGCTGCTAAATTTGAAAAAGGTGAGTGGATATGATAACGTTGTATTTTGACTTTCCTGTCCCAGTTGCTTCGGTGTGCGGGTGATGAAGTTTGCGGTTACAAGATGTTGCTTGTAATAATGGGACGGACAGACAGGGTGGCACTTATTATGTCCTCGAAATGAAACATGAGACAACTCCAGAATTAGACTGCCCATATAACAAATTTCCTTTTATAAACCATCCTCGAAGAATGTCTTAGCTTTTAGCATTTTCCTGGCAACCGAATATTTCTCCTTAGAAAATTGGACCCATTATTATTAAACTGATCGAATGGTATCTTTTTAACTTCATATAAAAAATACAAAAAAATATTAATAACTTTTATGAATATACTAGGAGTACTATTTAAATCCGAATAAGTAAATATATAATATGAGTAAAAGTAACAATCCCCTTCCCCGCGCATTGCGGGAGCATCAAATACAACAATATTACTGCATTTAATGTTCCATACTTTAAGTACATTAATTCTTAAAGTAAAAGGAGTAATTAGTTTGATTAATAAACTAATATATAATAAAGACTAATATAAAGCCTCCTTAATCTCTCCAAACAAAAAAAAATTAGATTAAAAGGTCAAATAACATTAAATGTGGAGAGATGATGGTAGAGTATAATGGACTGAAGTACGTATTTTTTAAGAAAAATATTGATGATATCGATAATCGATAAGAAATGACCGAAGTTAAGTTATATATTAGTGCATTTTTTATTGCAATAAATTTTGATTTTAAATTTCAATTTTTTTAATAAAAAAAATAAAATGCGTCTTCTATTTGGTGAAGAAGTGAATATAGATTTAAAAGTCAAATAACATAAAATACGGAGGGATGGTTGAACATAATGGACCTATTTGAAAGAAGATAAATGCTTATGTCAAAAAGAAATAAACCTTGATTGTTACTTTAAAATGGAGATGATAAAATAATAAATGCACAAGTTATAATTAGGAGGGGTGGTGCAATTAAAAAAAGGGGCGGCTTACACCCAATTCAAAGTTTAAAAATAACAAATGGACTAATAATCAAGAAGCCTCCGTCAATATAATAGTGTTGTGAAACTAATTTTAAAACAAGAAAGTTTTAATCATCTAAACCTCTAAAGCGGAATATATAATTAATTCTGACTTTAACATCAGGTTTAAAAAAGGGGGAAATGACAAAAAAGGAATTTTAAAATTGTAAATTTTTAAATCAACTATTTTTCAAAAAATTAGATGTGAATTGCTTATCAAATTTCATCATTCTCATATTAACTTTTAATAATAATCGTCATTTAAGATTTTACAATTTTAAATTTCTTTTTCTGTCATTCCCCCCCCCCCCCCCCCTAAAAAAAAAAACCTTTATAGTGCCGGTGACACCCCACCCCACCAAAATATATTCCCCACTTCAATTTTACAAACAAAATTCTGCAGAGATGCTAAAATTAAAACGATCTTTATAAAACACGGGCTTTAGGGGGCGTGCACTTTTGAAGCAAGGCTTGAATTTGGCATTCCTAAAGCATCAGATAAATTGCTTCAGGAACTCTGTAGCTACAAGCCTCCCTCGTGTGTTCGCCGACATTTTAAGTTCGCTTATCTCTTTATCAATATCCTGCGAGTTAGAGAGCATTGGTCTATTATTAAGCTGTCAATAAAACTAGCAACATCAAAGGCAAATCCAACTTATGGGGGATAAGTAAACTCTTGCCTCCATAAATTGCACTATAAAGTCTATGAGTTTGTGCTTCTGCATCTCCTCACAATGGTAATTTGTTATGAGGAAGCTGATGTCATATCCCTGCAGATGAAGCAAGAAAGAAAAAGTCATTCGGATGCTATTAAATAAATTACATGGATAAGAAAATTGTCTTCTACTCTGCATCAGAAAATATTGACACTTGACACTTGCTAACAGCATGCGGGGAGCAAAGTGCATCAGCATTGCTACAACTTGTACTTACTAATAATTGGTACAAGTTTCTCTCCTTTTCAACAAAATCCATTCTTCCGTTGAAAAGGAGAATATTAACGAACATTTCACAATATCTATGCAGCATCCTCAAGAATTATTAATAATTTTTAAAGATCGAACCCAAACAAATATTAACTAATTCTGTTTTCCGGCAACGAGTGTTTACCTCGTCTTTCTACCTGTCCTCAATAACATGTCCCTCATCAGGTCAAAACGTTATCCACTACGCAGTACATACGTATTAATTGCTCAGAAAAATAATTACCAGGCACCATCACAGTGAAAAGCCAATGTCTAATTGATCAATATATACAAACCTGTACTGGCTTTCTCCTCAATACTTGGAAGGCCTCGGCTCTCATAGACAAAAATCTAAGAAACTTCTTGGTCAGAATATTTTCAAGCTCATCAGCCTGCTTAACCTACACAAGATGAAGGGAAGTTATAGTAAAAAAGTGAGGACAGATTGCAGTCAATGTTCAAGAGTTAGCGTGTCATGGTAAAAAAAGATTATTTCATTCAAAAGGTTATAAGTTAATTAACAACAAACCTTATCCTACTAGGTGGAGCTAACTACATGATCGTTCTATCAACAACCAAATCTTTGGATATAGGTAAGCTAATCAACACATAAAATTTAAAAAAGAATTCACCTTCTGAGTGTCACAAGCCAACAGAAATCATATTAAAGATGTCTCGACAATCCGAAACTAAATTGATCAAACTCCATCCAAGATGCTATAGTTTCAGGCTAGAAAGAAGAAAGCTTGCCTCCAAACAATGTGACCTCATCCTTTTGAACTTCAATTGATAAAATTCTATAGCCTAATGAAATTAATCCAATAAAGGTCAGTGTTATCTCCTTGAGAATAATTTAAGCTTATCACATTTGCTCCTATTTTACTAATTTAGCGATCAGACTGTATTCATCATCATTTGGGTCCACTAATGTCTCTAAATTGGTTTCTCAGCTTTCAATATTTGGCCAGTGCCCTTTTTGAACAGTATATATATTTTAGTTTAAAACTCTTTCTAGACATTTCAACCATTTCACTGTTTGCAGTTAACACTAACCATCATTAGTAGAAACTTCACAAGAAATCAGCTCAAATGAATTGATAATATCAAATTTTACCTTGAGACTTATCCGTAGTGAATTAATAGATGTTTCGATTAAACATTTTTCAGCCTCATTTCGACAGATCAAAACCTGTAACAATTGTAGACATTTCATATGCAGCAGTGATGAAGAACAATATTAGTTAACTGAATATCATTTAGAAAGGGTATAGAAAAAAGATAAACAAAATCAGATTTGACAACTGATAACAACCAACAAGAGGCAGCTTAGTCCAGGAAAAATGCCATTGCCAAACATGTTTAGGCTGAACAAAGTAGCTAAGATGTCAGAATAGAATATCTACATCCACTAACTTGTATGATCTTTCCCATCTTACATGTAAGTATTTGTTTAGAAAGAGGTCCACAAATGCAAAGGAGGCAAACCAGCAAGTGGAAGATGTAGTTTTCATACTTGTACTTTAAAGACAATGCTACAAACAATAGCAGGCAATCATTCCCATTCTTAACATAAAAGACCTTAACCCACAACCTAAACATAAGGCCAAGACGAGTGTACATAGTTTATATTTAGACAACCCTGCACCCTGTCTTCTCACTTAACGAAATCTTTAAGGATTTCAGAATCTAATCACCATATAAGACCTACATACGATGTGGATCAACAAAGAAATTGTTGTTGTTGTTGTTGTATAAGACCTACATACGGAAATTTCAGCCAGGTCCACAATCCATAAGGAAAATTTTAGAGCACATAGAAGCTCAAAAGGAGGAAATGGGGCATGAGCTAAGTGATCATTTTACTGGATCTGATTTTAGAATGTAAATTTGCCTCATAAAAAATGTAATATTAATTTGAAATAAGACGGATCTTACAGGATTTAGCAGGAGTTCTGGGCTGGTCCTGCAAATAAATGAAGAAAGAATTACAATCTTAAAGAGGGAAGAAACACCCGGGGGTAAAAATTACTACAATGACTGAGGGCATACTTCAGTTCAACCTCTGGCTTGTTGTGCCTTTCAACCTCTTGACATGGAAAGTTCTGAAACCAGTATGAAGACATAAAAAACTTGTTACATGATCTGTAAGAATCTATAGTACGATACAGAAGATGGTTTTGCTGGGGCTAAAATAACAATTCGAAGACATTAATTGAACCACAAAAAGCTAAATTCAAGGACATAATAGGAGAATCAGCGATGCCAATGTTGGTCTAAGTCCCTCCAAAGCAATAATCAGCACAAACTATATAGTCTTGACTATTAGCGTACTACAAATTCACAACTTCCACAACAATGCGTACCTGCAAGCACATTGCCGCCTCGAGTGTGTTCCTTATGCAGGTCAAGTATAACCGTAACGTGCTAGCCTGAAAAATCGTTCATTTACCACAGAAAGAATCACGCACTAGCAAAGCGAACAAAGTATAATTAATATATTTTGCGGCTAACATAGACAGTGGCAAACTCTAACATGATTACAAAGCAGAATTCAGAAAGGGAAAGGGGTGATACCATGTGCGATAGGACGAGATTCAATAAACCAAGTCTGCAATCTTCGATGCGCCGATGAATGAAGCAATGTTCAGGGGTCTTGGGAATACGGATTCCCTACTCCTCATAGGCTTGCTCCTCTGCCCCTCAAAGTCGTCTGCTCAATCGAACAATCTCCTTGGAACCACGTGTCGAAACAATGAAATCCACAGGATCTTTTAAGTCAAAACGATGCGTTTTCGTTCCCACGAGTTCCTCATAGCCAGAAAATTCCAGGCATCCATTGACAATCCGCAACAAGATACAAAATGAGGCCAAAATAAAAAATTCAGATCATGCGATGGGTTGAGGGAAGCGGTCTTGATGGAATGAGGAGCACGTCCAGGCGCCCATCGACACATGTCTGCGGAGTAGGAAATCCGCATACATACGTAAAGTGCAAGGGAAGTTTTGCGCAAAGTAAATGAGAAAATTATTTTAAAAAGGTCTAACAAGGGAATTTTTGCGCGAAGTACAGAGTAAATGAGAAAAAAATTAAAAAAAATAATGGTCTAAAAAAAGAATCCGACCTGCCGGATTCGAACCAGCGACCTAAGGATCAACCGCTGGATAATAATTCCCACTACAGTCCTCCGCTCTACCAACTGAGCTAAGGTCGGATAGTGATAATCGCTTTGTTAAAATGTATGATATCCATAAATATTTTCATTCACTTCATAATTCCTGAAAATCATAAATTTCCTAATACACGTCAAACGTGACAGTGTAGGTTTGTAGACTTTAAAAATAACGAATCGCCTGACTTTGATATGGATGTTTTAGTTTGAGTTGATCTGGATAATAGTATCAAGTGTCTAAAGGAATTTAGAGAAAGAGCAAGTGAAAGAAGAGAGGCGAAAGTGAGGAGAGAAATGTGTTGTCTTATTCATGTATAAAGGAAATGTACAATACTCCTTCCGGTCCTAATTATAGGACATATTTAACCGATTTTGGAGAAATTAAGGATAGAAGTTAAATTAGTTAATTTTACTCATTTTCCTATAATGCCCTTATATAAATTTTAAATGACATCATTTTGATCAAAATGGAAATTTGTCCATAAACAACTCAAAATTCTGTTGAAGTTTTTACATCGTGCGTACTGCTTTTGTGGGCTCATTTCTTGTCTCGGTGTCCCCCCCCCCCCCTTTTTTCATTACTATTTTACAAATGGGAAACATTAAAAAATATACGAGTACTTATTTTATCCTAAAAATGTGTTAGTGATAAATATATTTCTCTGGAAGATTCGAGACAATGGATTCTTTTTTGGTGAAAAATATAGTTGATTAAAACTATGCTGTTAAATATTGAATTTAGCCTTGAGGTTTTTTTATTGTATGTGTAGAATTATATAATTAATCAATATCAATCATCAGTGTCTTTTTAAAAAAAATAGAAAATCAATCTCAATATAAAATATGATATTGACACCCACGTTAATCAACAATACATATGATTTATCACGGATATTTTAATAATTTAGTTTAAGCATGTTATCCTATTCATGGTAATTTTATATAGCGAAAAATGTAATTGCCCGGGAACAAAATAAAAGATAACAGGGCCTATCAAAATGCAACTGACTATAAATGAAAAATACTCCTTGCAGATTTGGTTTTCCATGTGGTGCTATATTAATTGAGTTGGATTATTGAAGGGGTATTTTAGAAAGAAAGAGACAAAAATTAGAATGTTGTCTTATAATTAGGACCAAAACCAACTTATAAATGTTGTCTTATAATTAGGACCGGAGGGAGTATATATATAGAAAGTATCTAGTCACGTGCTTGCTAACCGACTAGACTAAATTAGTTATACTTTAACTAATCCTCTTGACTACACTAATCACAGTTCAACTAATTTGTTTCACTTAACTTCACTATCAATGTCATGTTGGTTGTGAGAAATAGAATCCTCCCACATGATCACATATTTGAATGACATTGAGAGATGAGGTTAACAATATTCATTAAAATTAAAGAGGATAAAATAAGAAAAACTGAGCTTTCAGATCGAGAAATAATGCGCCGGATCGTCTAAGCAAAAAGTTATGCATTAATGGAGAAGAAAGTTTTGCATTACTTGCAGTTGCAGGCTTTAGATTTGGAACTTCCTCCTTTAAAATTTCTAGAGAGAAAGGACGCAAACAATATAAGTTAGAGGACGGTGAATGGATTGTTTGCATGTTTTGCTGCTCTCTTTGATCTTCTCTATCTCTATTCGAATTAGCTAAATAGTATTTCATCTGTCCTTTCCTACGGTTTTGGTGTTCTGTGCAAATCAATTCTTAGGCGGAGGCAATTTTAGTTGACAGGCTAAGCATGCATGACCATCAATCTTGAGGTTATAAAAGCGCGGCCCAATTCATGGTGACTATGATTTGCCTAAACCAGCTACCCCACCGTCATCCTCTTTTTGGAAGAATCAAGTCTGTTATTCATGGGAGGGATATTCACATATTAAAAAATGGAAGGTGGGTAATGGTTAGGGTATAAGATTTTGGTCTAATTATTAGGTTCGAGAATAGGGACCACTGAAACACCTCTCCTCCGCACCATTCCCTAATAATGACTTGTTAAAGCCAATTGCTGATTACATTGATGAGGACAGTAGTTGGTGAACTCATTTATTTCAACATTTGCTACCATATATTGTTGTCCAGGAAATCTGCACCATCATGGTGCAACATGATCAGGGACCTCCCTTTTGCTTTTGGAGCCTATCCTCCAATGGGAAATTTTCTGTGGAATCTGATTACAAGGCCACAAAGTCCCTTAATTGGGATGATGTTAAAGGCAAACGGAAAAAATTTTGGAAGCTTCCTGTAGCTGAATGAATTAAAACATTTATTTGGCTGCTTCTTGAAAACTTTTAACAAATTCTTAAAGACAACGAAGAGATGTCACAGGACCCTAGTTGCTCTCTTTGCACTAGCAACATGGAAAATATCAACCATGTCTTCAAAGCTTGTCCTTTAGCAAGCTCCTGGAAGAAAATCCTTCCGCAAGGACTTAGGTGCACACTTTCTTAGAAAAGACATTTCATCATGGGTAACCGAGCAACTCACAAATAGCAATTTTGATACTACCTGGCAAATTGAATTTTGCATCACACTTTAAAAACCTTGGGAAATTAGGAACCAACATATTTTTGCGCATAAAATTGTTATTGTTGATGACATATTAGTACAGATTAGATCCACAATAGCTCGCACTGTTAGAAGTTTTCTCTTCTTTCTTGATGTAACTCATTGCGTTTCAATGCCTTTGTACATATTTTTGAAGAAATGAAATTTCGCTTCCACACACACACACAAAGGCGCGACCCAAGGCAGTGCGCATGTTGATAAGAGGAGGGATGATTCTGAGCTCACGTCGATGATTTCACTAGGGAAACAACATTTCTTATTACTCAACCTGTCAACCATATGTGTAGTTGCTTGCCTGCAAATTCACGTCTTTCACATGCAACACTAAGCAAAAGAAACGAGGTGAACACAAGAACTAGATACATACAAAACAAAGCTAAAAGCTGACAAATATGGTTGAGCAACTCGAAAACCTTAACGGAGCTACAAAGCATAGTATAGAACAAGCCTTAATCCGAGGCCTCAACACCAACCTTTCTTTTTAGTTAGGAGTGAAAGCAGTGAATAAAGGAGTAATTCAACGAGATCTCATAAAATCAAATTTTAAAGTGTAAAAAAAACAAAACAAAAAAAACCCACCAGCTGCTACTCTGAACCAGCATTTACAGAGTGATTTACAATCATTGAACTTAAAAACACTACATTGCAGATTTAAAACCGAGATGCAAAAATAATGGGCTGAAACCATTAGACTCCTTGTACCCGTAACTTATTGGCAACATAGAGCAAATGGCTTATGTTAGTAGACGGGTAATTTTGCAGCAACTTGAGATTGGACGTGAAATCACCCGCGAGAAGGCGTCTCCGAACAAGAATTAGCATTGCACAGCATATCCGTAACAGAGTCTCCTGCACATGATTAGGATAGTTAGTTTTCCTAACAAAATATACATGCTCATCAGCCCAACTGATCTACCATTGAAAGTTCGACGAACAAATTTCATGAAGCAGCAGCAATTTCAGAGGTTGGTAACAGAAAGCATAAAAACCTCAGCATTAAAACCCTACCACTTTCAACCCAGAGATATTAGAAGTTCAAAATTCATCATGTCAGATATATGTGACCATCCGGCATGATTAAACTTGAGCTTTGCTCTATTATTTGCTATTCATAAGTAGCTTTTCAACTTATAACACTTATTAATGACTGGGTAAATAGGAAGGTTATCATACCTGTGGACCTTCTGGATCACTTAGAAGAGTGTCCCAAATGAAAAGGCAGTCAGCAAAATTGAATTCCTGAGTCAAGAGGAGAGTAATCCACCTAAACGCATAGAATTGGGGATTGACCTGACAATTGGTACCAGAAAAATAAGGCACCTCTGATAAACCACACAATGGTCCAAGCAAAAACCAGGAACCCACTACTAGAACAGAGATGCGGCTACAAAGCATACTTTGTATGTTTATTTATTATTAATTCTTAGTGGAAACAGGAGGGACATGACATTGAAACACATCTAATAACCGAAGCAGACTAAATCCAAGTGCCAACCAGATTAAGTGATTGACAAATGTTCTGTATAATGTCCACTCCACTCCTCACACTTTCCCCACTCTCAAAACTCATGATTTTATTGCACACTCAATTAAATGTGGGAAAAAAAAATAGGTCTCAGGCAATAACTTTCATGCTTAGAGTTGTGAATTTATGGATTTACAATTTCTAAGCGCAATGAAGCCTTGATTAGAAGTGGAAAAATCTTCAATGGCAGCCCAGCCAACCCCTGGCAAAATCCTCTAGATGCATACAGTAGATATTGTATCACATGCTCAAATTGTTCAATGACCAACACAAGGATGTTGTAACAAGCAGGCGAAAAGTGGCTTTAAAATGAATATAAGTCACAACAAAGTGCTGCCTAGACAATCAAACAGTTGCCAAACCCAAATGGTTCCTGCCCTTTATTAATACGGAAACTCGTGGAAAAACTGTTATTAAGCGATGAAAATAATACTTAAAATTCTATTACTTTGGTTGTGATCTCAAGATGACGCCACAGCTCTTCATCATGCTGTCTCAAAAGCTGTGATAACCGAGCAATAGTGGAACGGATTCCCACAACACTGTTGTCAAGTTGCTGACAAAAATTATCTCGGAACCCACTTAATAGCTCGACAAAACAAAAGAATGTGTCTGCTTCGACAAAGGCCTGAACATGTTGGAATAAGGGACTGTTAATATTATTAATATATTAATAAGCACGAAAGTAGAACATGACTCACATCAAAAACTAGAGATGGCTAAAACTAAACAAAATTGAGATGTAAAACCATATCAACCAAAACAAAGAATGAAGCCTAGACATGGATAAGGAAGGTAAGAATAGACTGTAAAGGCAAAAACTTTATTAATATGACATCTAATTTAAGGGGAACAAAGCTAGTAAGATTTTGAGAAGGATAGACTTACTGTATTTTCTTCATCAGAATCATTTTTAAACACATAGAACAGAGGAGCCACTATCTCATTCATCCCTTGAACATATCTTATGCCTGGATTTAACTTTGCAAAAATAATTAATATGTTCTTCAAAGCCTCCTGAAAATACCCCCAACAAGAAAGTATTTCAATAAAGAGGATTTTTGCTGAGAAAAGAAAAGGCTTGAATGCAGAATTTTTGTAAATTTAAAAGAGAAATGAATGGGAGAACCTGATTGGACTTTGCAAACTGGGAGTCACCGGAAAAAAAATTCATATCAGGATGAGTGCGCTTTACATCTCGATCAATTTGTTCTATTATCTCAGTGTCCTACCAAATGCAAAGAGGAAAATTTAACACCGCAATACAGGGTATCTGACCAACTTCAAATCAATCAGAGTTTTCATGAAGGATAAATACGTCCATACAAGAATATAATTTTCATAATAACATCGTAGCAACTGGAAGTGCAACAAGTGTGATAAAGCTAACCAGCTAATTATCACAATGCAGAATAAACACCATGATTAATACATACGAGTCACAAGCATAACACAAACATATACAACACCAAAATTTAGTTTTACCCCATAATAGATGATACAGTAATTATCATTAGTCATTTATACATTAGCAACGCACCCCAGTGCTTTCGTAATATGATAAGCACATGATGGTTTTTCCTCCAAATTTTTTTTTAACACAGGATGCTGCATACTACCTGGAAGAACTGATTCCATATGCTAGTCTTTCCAAGACTCAAGGGATGTTCCCCATGAGTGACTTCGGATCTAGAGAGCAAGCCTCGATTCCCACATTTTGCATCAGAAGTGTCACTTGTAGAGCTGCACATCCTCCTTGTAATTTCTGACTAACTAGCCACAGAAACGTTCAGAGTCCAAAATAGATGAAGAAAATAATACATCTTTTCATGTTAAAATTACTAATACAACCAAGGTTCATTATTTTAATATGTTTAGTTGCATTTGAAGTCTTGACCATGTATGCTCATCCACTCCATTATGTAACAAACACAGTTACCACCAATTAAAATTACATCAAATTTTGACCAAACAGAAAATTAGATCAAAATTCTGATAATTACGACGGAGCAAGTTACTCTAATACAAATCCAAAGCATTAGTTTAACCATATAAGTATTTTTATTCCTAACACTACCATTAATCTAGGGAATCTTGGGCCTCATCAAGCAACAGCCTTATCTGTTTCAACTCAAGTGTAAGCTGCTATCAGTATGCCGCTCATAATGTGGATTATCACAATGAATACCAAAATAACCATTAAAGGACCGGTTTTCCGCAGCAAATATCATTGTTCCAGCTTATCGCCCAAACTATTTTATAAGATGTCTCAAAGAAGATTATATGAAAACACTAAGATCATAACTTACAGGATTCATCAGGATCTCCTCTTTGAAATGCTTATATTGAGACCTCTTCTTAGCTAATTCAGATGACCAAAGACCTCGATCCAGTGGAAGATATCCGAGCAAAAGCTGCACGTGTCAATACACATCAATTGCAAGAGTTCTATACAATTTCGCTTCTTTGCTCTTGTTCATTATGGATATGGAAAACACACGACCATTTCGACCAACTAAAAGCACCCAAACTAAACCCCTAGACAGAAGAACGTCAACATAGGAGTCCAGCAAATATCATTTATCCGCGGCCCCAAAAACTTTTAAAGTCACTTGACTTGACAAGATTATCATTTCTAACACAGAAGGAAGACAAAGAAAAATTTAGCACATCTCCGAGTAATTTACCTTCCACGCAGTAGAACGTATCCCAGCACCATCAGGTATACCTTGACATGCAATTCTCCGCAGCTCCCTTATATCTATCACCTTTCTTGATAGCTGACCAGTAGAGAAAAGAAGTGAGCAACGAAAAAGAAAAAAGAACAAGAAGTCATAGATTCAGTGATCACGGCTCGTTATGTTAATTGGGGGAAAACTTGGAGCTCGAGAAGTTAAAGTAAAGAGTAAACCTCGGCCAGCAATTGAGCCTGGCGAGAGATGTCATCTGTAGAAGGAGTAGAAGAAGTGACATTGTAATCGTTAGCAAGATGATTGGCTCTTGAATTTTCGATTATCTGGGGCTGTGGAGGATCTTCTCTGACCGGTGGTGAAGGAGGAGAAGGTGCAGGTAAAGGTGGGTCCACCGCGGATTGCTCTCGCTCTTCATCGGCGTAGGTGTTGGTGGATGCGGTGGTGGAGTGGCGGAGATCACGGTGGTCGTCAGAGGAAGGAGTGGAAGACCAGAGAGAACTGTTGAGCCAGTCGGGGACCCGCTTCTTCACCATTTTGAGTACACAAGATCACAGATTTAATTTCTAGGGTTTTCCCGATTCCAGGTTTCTAACTTTCTATCTTCAGATGGTATTGAGAACGAAGGAGATACGAGTTGACGAGAGATCGAGAAAACTGATACCATCAGCTCCAGTTGGCATGTATGGCCAAAACAAACCCAAAGTTAATTATGCTCCGCTTTTTAATCAAGTCTGGGAGGTCCCTGGAAATAAATTGGAAGACTAAGGTATATTGTTTTTTTTTTTTTAAGTTTTAGGGAATATACTTCTCGCCCCAAATTTAAAAGGTTGAGTAAAGTCGTATAAAAAGCTTGTATTTTATTGAGAAGGCTCTTTTACGTGATTTCTATCTACTCCTCGAAATGGAAAACAAAAGAGTTGAGGTTTTATATATGAGTTTATCATTTGTTATATCATTTGACAAAAGGTTATGTCAAGTAATCCAATCAATTTCACCTAATCCTCTCCTTCGTTGAGAGTCACCTCTTCCTCCCTGTGAGAACCTCCCTTCTCTTTCCCCTGCTTCAAATCCGTCTATTCCGAAACACCAACTTGAGTTCCCTTGAGTTTTACCTATCTCTGAAACTTGTGCCTTTTGAACCTCTTATCCTCAGATTACGGAGATGGGCTCGAATAGCAACAACACCAGACGCTCCAAGGAAGTCCATCTGAACCTCAGTAATTCAATTAATGTCCAGAAGGGTCGTGCCCTTGTAGGGCGGCTGGAGACTGACAAATCTCTTAATAGGGGCGTTGTGGTTTCCATGATCAAAAAAGGCTGGGGAATTGACAACGGAATGGAGATCCATGAGATGCCGAGTAACAATGCCTTCCTTTTCCGATTCACAAAGCAGGAAGACTATCATCGAGTATTGAAGGGGCGCCCGTGGTCCATTCAAAATGCTCTGCTCAATCTTCAATCATGGGACAATTATATGGTCTTTCAGGAGGTAAATTTTGATTGGTGCCCATTTTGGATTCAATTCCATGGTTTGCCACACGTTGCCTTTGATTGTGAGAATGCCATCACCTTGGGCAATGCAATAGGGAAAACTCTGATGTATGAATCCCCGAAGATACAGGGTCGCCTCTCTCGTACCTTCATCAGAACCCGTGTCCTTATCAATATCCTGAAACCTCTTATTGCAGGCTTCTGGGTTCCTAGACCTCAGCGGGATCCGATCTGGGTCTCTATTCGGTATGAACGCTTGCAAAATTACTGCTTTGACTGTGGAAGAATCGGCCATGAAGCTAGAAATTGCAAATTCCCAACAGAGTCCACCAATGATGCTACGGTTGATGAGCGAGTGGGGAATGGCTTGGGCACACCACATGTAAAGACCATTAAGGAAGCTATTGTGGCGCACGACATGGACTGGTTTGAATAGACATTACTGAGCAAAAAGCCCCCGCCGACAACTGAACAAAGCCTCAACCGGAGATTGGCCGGCGACAAGTCTCAACAAGGTAACACCTTAGATTGCGGCAAGACTTCCGCCAACCATTTAATCCACCCCGAAGATAACGCTGGAATTGGAAAAGGAAAAGGAATTTTAAAACTTCCAGCTTCTGCGCAAAATTTGGGAAGTACCGAAACTTTACCCCCTGTCATGATCTCGGCATCAATCACGGAGCTATTAACCAATAATCCCGTGCTTAATGGAAACTCCCGAATTCAAGGCTACAAAATCCCCTTCGGATTATCCAGCAACAATCCTCCAGCCAACGGTACGCAATTAAATGGGGAATCTGATTCTAAGCTTAACCAAAGAGGGATCCGAATAAAGGAAATCCCTAATGATGTGGCCCCAGATTCGATACAATTGCAACCCATGATTCAAGCGCAAGACTCTCGGAAGATCTTAAAGGCAAAGGAAGAATCTGAGGTAATTAAACTCTCGGTCAACCAGGAAAATCCCCAAGATTGTAGCTCTAATTTCACGCCGTCAAAGCCGCAACCTCAATACCGAGTGGACTTTCCGGTGAACGATGTGGAGGACTCTATGGCTGTTATCCCCTTTGTCGGACTCTCTCCTATCTCTGCTGTCACTACTGGGCTCAATAGAATTAATCTCAAACGCCCTCAAGACCCATTGAACGATGAACTACCCCTCAACCCACCAAAGAAGAGGCTACTTTTCCTGGAACCAGCTCAGCAATCACAGATCACTCCAGGCAGCCACATAGCCAATCCTGATCCACCACGTGTAAATGTCAGAAATATAAAGAAATCCTTAAGGGGCAAAAAGAATAAACCTAGTGCTAAAAAAGTAATAGTCTCCACTCAGGTTGGCCAAGACCATTCACTCTTTGGGGGACCTAATCGAGACGCTTCTTCTGATATCCAAGTGCTCCCTGTTGACTGTGTTGTTCCACAAAACGCCGATGGCTACCACCAAGCAGCCATCGGTTTGCCATGAGTTTATTAGCTTGGAACTGTCAGGGGTTAGGGGTTCCCCTGACAGTCAAACACCTTAGAGAGGTCTGTAATAAGCAAAAACCCCATATTGTCTTCATCATGGAGACCGGAAAAAAATATAATTATGTCAGCAAGATACGGCGGCGGTGTGGGTTTGAGGAAGAATGGATCATTAACCCAATTGGGCTAAGTGGTGGACTTGCATTATTCTGGGATAAATCTACTGTTGTAAACATCATATCTTCTTCCAGTAATGTCATTCATACAGCTATTTCTGACCCGTCAGTTGCACTCCCTTATTATATCACTTTTATTTATGGGCCACCAACAGAGAAGGAGAGACTCGCTGTTTATACAAGTATCATCAACTTCGCCTCCCAACGATCTGAGAGTTGGCTCTGCTTAGGGGACTTCAATGATACCACATCTCACCACGAAAAGCAAGGAGGGAATCCAAGAGCCATCCGGAAGATCCTTAATTTTCAAAAATTCATTTCTGATTGCTCCCTCATTGACCTGGGCTTTCATGGATCATGGTTCACATGGTGCAACCGTCGGCAGGAAGAGGCTACCATCAGAGAGAGAATTGATCGGGCAATGGGGAACGATCTCTTTTGTCACAATTTTCCGTTCTGTCATGTTTTTCATATTGAACCCCTTGGTTTAGACCACCACATCTTGCTTGTCAGTTTTAATCATGTTTCTTCAAATAAAATTAAACCATTCAGGTTTGAGGATTATTGGACTGCTCATAATGATTTTATGCAGGTGATTCATGATAGTTGGAAGGTTGGAGAACTAGAGACTAACTTTGCTATATTTCAATTTGTTTCTAACCTAAACAATTACAGGAATTACCTAATAAACTGGAGCAAACAAAATTTCCCTAACCGCAAAAAGATGATCGAAGCTTTGAAATCTTGCCTTATTGCTGTTCGACAGGGTCACCAGACCAGTGAAAGTAAGAGGGAAGAAGAGAATTTATGCTGTAAAATAGAGGAGTTGCTAGACCAAGAGGAGAGTTATTGGTGGCAACGCTCACGAATTTCTTGGCTTACATCTGGCGATAAAAATTCCAAGTTCTTCCACCTCACTACCCTGATCAGGAGAAGACGTAATTCGATTTTAAGTATCAAAGACGAGAATGGATTGTGGACTCAGGACAAAGCCATCATAAATAATATGTTTACAGGTTTCTTCACTAACCTGTTCTCCCCTTCAGGGCCTAGGGAGCTTGTCACAGTTCTGGAATCCATTGATCCAAAAGTCGATGATACTACAAATGTACTCCTCCTCCGTCCTATTACACGAGAAGAAGTTCGGTTAGCAACCTTTGACCTGGGAGGTTCGAAAGCCCCAGGCTCTGACGGCTTTCCAGGTAAATTCTACCAGTTTTCATGGGAAGAGGTGGGTGATTCTATGTTTAAAATGGTAAAAGAATTCTTCGAAACGAACCTTCCTCTTGATGATATTAATGGTACCAACATCACCCTCATCCCAAAAATTGACAAGCCTGAAGCAGTCTCACACTTTAGACCTATCGGTCTTTGTAATTTTTCATATAAAATCATTTCCAAAGTATTAGCCAATAGAATGAAGTGTTGCCTTGACAAATGTATTTCTCCAAATCAGGGGGCATTTGTTCTAGGCCGACTAATTCAGGATAACATTATCATAGCTCATGAAGTGTTCCATTATTTAAGGCGAAGAAAACTGGTAATAAGTTTGAATTCGCTTTAAAGATGGACATGAGTAAGGCCTATGATATGGTTGAATGGGATTTCTTGAGAAAGGCACTGCTAAAGTTTGGCTTCACACAACAGTGGGTCAACCTGGTTATGAACTGTGTGGAAACCGTCCACCTTAATTTATGTATTGCAGGGGAGAAAATAGCATCAATAAAACGGGAAGAGGACTTCGACAGGGAGACCCCTTATCCCCATACCTATTTATCCTTTCCCTGGAGGTCCTCACATCCATGGTTAACAAAGCTCTTTTGTAGGGTCGCTTAAATGGGATTAAATTTGACAATAACTGCCCAGAATTATCTCATAGTTTCTTCGCAGATGATGCCTTATTTTTTATGCATGCAGACCCTCAGAACTGTCAGAACCTAGCAGATATTCTACATCAATACAGTGTGGCATCAGGACAGGCAGTAAACCTGGAGAAATCAAGCATTGTGTTCTCACACAATACCCCAGAACCACTCAGAAAAGAGATCTGCGACACCATTGGCATTAGCGAAAGCTTGGATCAGGGAAAATACTTGGGGATCCCTAGTGTTTGGGGGAAAACCAAGCATCAGGCGCTAGCATATGTTCGTGAGAAGATGAGCAAAAAAGTCCTTGGATGGACAGCAAACACCTCTCATTTGCAGGAAGAGAAGTTATGATCAAAGCCGTTATCAATGCTATTCCAATCTTCCCCATGACATGCTTCAAATTCCCGGTCAAAACCTGTAAAGAACTCAGTAGTCAGGTGGCAAATTTCTGGTGGGAAGGCCAAAATAAAACTCATTGGGTGGCATGGAACAAACTCACAAAGCCTAAGACTGAGGGAGGTATGGGCTTCCCATTTAATAACGCCCTCCTAGCCAAGACAGCCTGGCGGTTAACTCAAAATTCCAACGATCTGTGGGTAAGAGTCCTTAAGAGTCTCTATTTCCCTAATGGCGTCTTCTTGGATGCGAAAAAAGGACATAGAGCCTCATGGTGTTGGTCAAGCATTCTCGAAGGAAGAAATTTTATTAAAAAAGATTTATGCTGGCAAATAGGCAATGGTGAGTCTGCCTGTATCTGGAAGGATAATTGGATTCCCTCTCTACCTAAGCTCAGATTAGAGACCAATGAAGAAAGGCTCAAAGAATCAAATTTACAGGTTGCTTCCTTAATTGATGTGGATAACAGGAATTGGAATCTCACCCCTATTAGGCGAGATATTGATGATCAAGCTAGCAATGCTATAACAACAATTCCATTACCTCGGAGGCCCACAGATGATCGATTGAGGTGGACGCTTGCTAAAAATGGTGCATACTCTGTGAAACTAGGATACTACCTTGCACCTCCTAAACCCACGGTACCCCCCCCAAATTGCAGGTCCGTCGGTCCAAATCTCAAGCGAAATATGGAAACACACCTTGAAAATCAAAGCCATCCCAAGAGTTGTCAATTTCATATGGCGTTGCCTTTCAGATGCCATAGCCACTAATAAAGCCCTTACTAAAAGAAAGAGGAGCCCCACGGATATGTGCCCAATTTGCCAAGTTCTCCATGAATCATTGGAACACCTGTTCTTTCATTGCCAATGGGTGCGATGCGTGTGGTTTGGAAGTGGCCTATCCATAAAGAGCGATTTGAAGCATATTCAGAATTTCAAACAATGGTGGACTGAAGTTATGAAGCCTACTAGTCCTTTTACTGATTATGACACGACTCTCATTAGTTGGCTGCTATGGTTCATATGGAAGGGTAGGAACGATTGGGTATTCAACGACGTTCATCCTAATCCTAGTGCAGTGATAGAGAATGCCAAGCAGGCCATTCGAAGTTATTGGGATGCAAATCATCCACCCCTCACCGACACTGCTGTTAATATACATTCAAAGAAGGTTATCTGTTGGGTCCCCCCTGTTGCAAACAAGCTGAAAGTTGATAAGTACATATTTTATGATTAAATAGGTGTATATTTTATGAGCATTAATTGGAATTATTGATATTATATACCTATTTAATTATCTTTTATTGACTTTTCCATCATTATAGGATAAAAAGATATTTTGATATAAAATCTACTTATTTCCTATTATATTTTGCGAGGAATATTAGCTGATTTGGAAAGAAGTAGAAAGAGCAATTAAGAGGATATGCAATCAGCCCAAATTCAAGGGTCTCATGAAAGAAAAATAGAAAGAAAATCAATTGTGTGATCTGGTGGAGTTGATTACAAGATATGAGATATCTTTTTAATAAGAAAAAGAAAATTTGTGACCCAATACCTAAATTATAAATAGGGAGGCAGAAGCAAGAAAGGGGAGATCAGGAGACACAGAACAAGAAGGAACGAGGAAGCAGAGGAGCAGAGGCTGAGCGTTTCAGTTCTCTTCATCATTTCCACGGAAAAGACGAGGATTTGTGGAGGCGACGGAGAAATTTTCTTCTCTCTCTCTCTCTTTATTCTTTGAACACGAGTTTCATTTTTGTTATGGATTTGAATAAAGCCATGTGTGGCTAGTTGGTTTTGCAATCTAGAGAACCTATGAACTTGTTTGGGTTTTAGAGATTATTCCACAGATTGGTTTTGCTTAATTTTATTCCGGTTTATTTAATCCTGTGTTTATTGCTATTGCTTAGTGAGTGGCCACCATTGAGCATGTTATGAGGATTTAGGGTTGGACTTAAAAGAGGGAATCCTAAATTGACCTTGGGAATAAATAATGTGGAATTAGGTTGAAATTTAACGTGAAGTTAGGTTTTAATCTAATTTGCGTCTAGGATAGACATATACCTAGAAGCTCCGCATAGTCAAATTAGAGTGAGCCCGATTTGAATTGCACCTTAATTAATTTGTGAGACATTGCATAATTATTTGAGGTAGGTGTATAAGTGGACCGACAGCACTTATAAACATTAATACTCTAGATTATTTGATTAAATTAAGTCAAAGTTAATTTGGTGGGAATAAAATCTAAGAATCAAATAAGGGATTAGTGACTCTTGGTTGCTCGTTCATTAGTGTGTGGTTAGTTTGTTTTAATTTTTGTTTTAATTTCTTTTCTCTAAATTAAATTAAATTTGGTTTTCTCAACTTAAACGAAATTGTGAAATTAATGCTTAACTAAAGTTGTGATACTAAGTCCTTGTGGGAACGATACTTTTCTTATCACTTTATTACTTGATACTACCGTATACTTGCGGAGTTTATAGGCTTTAAAGTTTTGCCCTATCAAAAGTCAACTTCGATGGTTCCTTCTTTGAATCGTCTACTTCTGCCGCCATAGGCCTAGTATGCCGTGACCATTGGGGCTGTGTACAGTGGGCATTTGCTGATAAGGTTAAATCTATATCGGCTTTCATGACCGAAGCGCTAGCCTTGAAAAGAGCCTTGATGATAGTTCATGACTTGGGTTCTAAGAACATTATTTTGAAAGCGTCAACCAATTACTCGGTCGTTGTGGAAAGAGTCACCATGATCTTTGCGAATGGCAATCTCGTGGCATTCTCGATGACATCTTTCATGCTCTTAAATCGATCCCGTTTATCTCTCTACTTCACTCCTCGTCGGGGAATTATAAGCCAGATTGGATTCAGTAAACACTAATAAGGGGTGTGCCTAATTGGAGTGGGTAGAAATACCCTTACCTCCTTTGTCACTTGTCGGAAACAGATCTACGAGCATCGAGTCGGGACGGGTTCAAGCCTCCATGCAACCCAACGTTATCGATCCTGGATGATTCGCTTTATCTCTGGTCATTTTTATTTCCGTGAGCGTTAGATCTTTATGTTACGTGCTTTCGTCGTGTAATTTGTTTCGTGTCATTTGCTCCACTTGTTTGCGTTTTCCAGTTCGATTGTAATAGTTCTGTTTTGAGTAATGAAGATATCTAGAATTGATAATAAAAAAAAAGTTACCCCAAAACTACATTGTTTTAGGGCTAGAGGAATTAATGAACTCTCAAAACGGCGTAGTTTTGGGGTTAGGGGAATTAATAAAGGATCTTTTAGTAAAATTCATATAATAAATATAAAAACACCCTTCATTAATTCCCCTAACTCTTAAAACTACGCCGTTTTGAGAGTTCATTAATTCCTCTAACCTCAAAACGACGTAGTTTTGGGGTGACTTGACATAACCTTATGTCATATGACATGACAAACGATAACCCCATTATTATATTTAACCGCAAAACATTTTACTATTTATTAACTTAATTGTTAATAACAATTTTTGGATCATCCATTCTATTTATATAAAACTCAAATTTTTGTTTAATTCGGCAACTTTCAATTGATATCATGTTTGTCTTCCATTTTTTAATGCTTTAATTAAAAAATTTTGTGCTTCGAAATTGTCGTAACATTTTTTAGCATTTCAAAATATTCCATGACGAGCGTCCTAGAAAAGGGCATAAATTAGCCATTAAAGAATTAAATTAAGAAGAAAAAAACTACGAAACTAAAATATATGTTTAAACAAGTAATGTGTTATCACCTAATCAAAATATAAAATATAAATCTAAAAGTCATTTTACATAAAGCCGTGAAAAATGGGGTCCATCTCGAATATAAAATACTCTCTCTCTCTCTCTTGGGGGGGGGGGGTTCAAATTTATTTGAAAATACTACTTCATATAGTCCTAATTATAAGACACATTTCAGAGTTTATTTTAATCCTAATTATAAGACAATATTATAATTTTTGTCAAGTTCTTTCTAATATACCCCTATTGATATAAATAAGGGATTATGTAAAATGAATAAGGTAGTTAAAGTACAAAGTTTATATAAGGGTATTTTAGGAAAATAAGTAAAATAAACTAATTTAACCTCTATCTGTAATCCCTCCAAAATTGGTTAAATATGTCTTATAATTAAGACCAGAGAAATTATTAGATAAGATAAAAATGCAATAGGCCGAAAGCGAAGTTAAGAAATTTATTTAGCAAAGCTGATTTTTTCTATTATAGACAATGGGCAGTTAGTTTTGCTTGTAAACAGGTTGATGCATGGTTTGATTATTGTTAGGAACATAACGTATAAACGAAACGTAACATCTCAAAGAACAAAACGTCCAGGTCAAGCTGCTTCAATTAAACAAAAAGACCATAGAATCGAGACTCAGATCCACGCACTGCGGCAGTTTTTTAAGTGAAATAAATCAACAACTCAACGAAAAACCATCCTTTAAAGACCAAAGGTTTTGGTTGGCAAAAAAAAAAGAAAAGATCAAAGGTTTCGGCAATCCTTGTAACTACATAACATTGATCGTCCCTTGTGCTCATGCGACTTAGTAAACATTTGAGATTAAAATGTCACAAAAAGTGAGGAACTGAGGTCATGAACATACAGATCGACCCACATACATATGAAGGAGCCCAATTACAAAAGCAAGAAAGCTTAGGAGTAGCAGCCACTAGAAGGAGCGCCTCCGCCTTGTTCCGTCATGGCGTCAATTTCATCTCCATCTTTCATATTCAGCTAACCATTCCAGTCCAAATAATTTGTCACATCAGCCCATCTTGCTTTATATTTTGAACCCATTTCAAATAAAGTATTACTCCAAACACCTTTTTTTTTTTTTTTTTTTTTTTTTTTTTTTTTTTTTGGTGAAGGAGCAAATTGGCCAAAAGACTTTTAGGCTGGGAGCGATCAACACAAAAAACTTTTAAATGTGAAATTTTGGCCAACAGACTTTTAGCTCAGGAGCGATCAACACAAAAAAAATTTTAAAAGTGAAAACCAACACAAAATCATCATCTGGGCAGTAGTGGGTCACATTTTTGGGGAAATAATGAGCTGAAATAAAAAAAATAAAATACAGAAAAAACTGGTGGCACGGGTTCTAGTGAGGGTTCTAGTGAGTTTGAGAAGCGTCTTTTAGACCTCATTGCTTCCACTCTTGAGCAAACCAGTATCTTATTATTCAGTTTCAGGACTTCTACAAAGCTACGATTTTTACAGTCGGTTCACTTATCCCAACAAACTCGATAACTCCCATTCGCCCACAAAAGATTACGCCAACTACGAACGGTTTGAATATGGAAACCGAAGGAAAACAAGAAGAGAACCTGGTGAAATAAAAACAATTTCTAAAAAAATTTTGCTCTTCATTTTAATTTTAATTTTAGCTCATTATTTCCCCAATAATAAGATCTTGGTTTGTTCAAGAGTGGAAGCAATGAGGTCTAAAAGACCCTTCTCAAACTCACTAGAACCCGTGCCACCAGTTTTTTTCACGCATTTTTTTTTTTTTCAGCTCATTATTTCCCCAAAAATGTGACCCACTAACGGAGTTACTCCAGGATGATGATTTTGTGTTGGTTTTCATTTTTAAAAAGTTTTTTGTGTTGATCGCTCGAAATTTAAAAGTCTTGTTGGCCAAAATTTCACATTTAAAAGTTTTTTATGTTGATCGCTTCCCGAAAGCTAAAAAAGTCTGTTGGCCAATTTGCTCCTTCACCCTTTTTTTTCCCCAACACTAAGGAAGCTAAATATATTATTAAATTATATATTAACTCATAACTCATACTAATTATTAGTAATTAGTATGAAGAAAAAATAATAAATATAAAAATTTATTTAATTTTTTAATATTTCTATAAAAGTCAAATGGATCTTATAGCTAATATAAGATTAGTTCCTCTAGTCCTTATTATAAGACACTAACTAACAATTCTCACCAACCAATAAAAACAGTTAAAGTTAATAAAGTTGCCCTATAATAATTTAAGTAACTTTTAATATTATACCTACTAATTACATTAAACTTTAATATTTTATTAATTACTAGGGGTATACATGGATGGAAAAAATAATTACGCTTTGCTAAAAAGGCTAAATAGAATTACTGGTTGGTGCCTAATCACAAAGACAAGACAAGAGAGGAAGAGGAGTAGTATGATGATTCCATGCATCCGCGTGCCAGTTTCGAGAGTCACAAGCTTCCTACAGTACTCTCTCTATCTCTCATTCTCTCCAGTTTCCGCCATGAACATAGGCTAAAACATTTTCTAATATATTCCAGACTTGCAAACCCTCTGCCAGAAGCTTAAAGAAAAGAATATAAAATAAATAGAAGAGACTTACATGGCGTGGCGTTTGTTTGCCCCTAATGCGCCTGCCGTGATACAAAAAGCGCATGTATCTGTAGCTGACTTCCTTTCTCTCACAGAAAACTAAGAGAAGTTTGATCAGCTCCGTGTCACGCTTCATCCTGAAACTAAGCTTCCGCCCGTCCTACAAACAAAATGAAGGAAAACGATTTCAGTTTTTTTTCTTTTTTTCCTTTTTGACGGTCATTTGGGGTTGCTTCAGTTCTGTGACTGATTTTTTTGAAAGGAAGAACAAGGGGGGGAGAGAGAGAGAGAGACCTGAGAGGCGATTTTAACGATGATGGATGGGTTTTCAGGCACCCTATCCATAGGTGAGAGTGCCAGTTGTTTTCTGCATGTCTCCGACGACTGCGAACGAGAATAAAGTGCCAATTCTCCGTCTTCTCCCATTTCTCACTTCTCAGAGAAAAGCACTGACAGTGAGAAAAGATGAAGAGCAAGAAAATAAATAGGGAGAAAGACTCATCCCCTGAGTGACGCCCTGCTCCGTCACGTGGGGCCTTAACTGGCCCTACCTACTACTCCTTAGGTAGAAATGTAGAATTCATCATAACAGGGTTGTTTCAACCATCCACAAATGGTCTTTCTTTTTGGCATTTTTATATTAAAATTTTATTAGCTGTACAAGTTGATTATTATTTAACATTTAATATTATATTATTAGGGTCAAGGTGCAGATTTGCCAACCAACTATTACCCGAGGATCGATACAAATAACAATTGAGGGGGACCAAAATCAAAAAGGCTTCACCGCCTAGCGTTTATCCCACTCATATTTTAATAGTTATTTGATTTTTTTTTTCACTTTTTAATTATTGATTGGTAATTTTAGTCCCCTCAATTGTTATTTGTACCAGACGCGCTCCTCATATAATAGTTGGTTCCGCACATTCACCCTTAAATAAATTGCACCATCAAAAAAGTTTCGTATCACTAATTGAGATAAGATTTTCAAATGGTGCATCCCAATTTTGGGATAAAAATGACTAGTTCGAGTTGTAAAATACCCCTAAAACTATTACCAAAAGATAGATGGTTCAACAAAAAAAACTTGTAATTCATTCTAATTAAACTGTAATAAAGCTCATTGTGACTTTATTGGATACGATACATACTAAAAAGTCAACAACTTGAGAAAAACCTAAGAAACAGAATGATTAGAAACACACAGGACCTTATTCAATGGGATCAGGACAAGAAAGAAGTGACAAAGAATTTAACAAGAAGAACCAAATTTGGGACATACATAAGCTTTGAGATAGATTAATTTGTGGGAGGGGTTGAAGATCTAGGTGTTGTGGGTGAGGTAGCATTCTTGAGGGAAGCCTTGAGGGAAACGTTTAAAGTCAGAGCAATAATTGTAAATCATGAAATTATTCTGAACCCATTGCATTTGGCCTTGCCCTGCATAATCAAGCTGTTGCTGCCACATCCAAGTGTTGACCTCCGAGTCACTATTGCAGTTAGAATTCCCATAGAGCCAAACACACCCACTGACTCTGAATCCCTTGTAGGAAGCAATGAAAGGTGCTTGGCTCCAATCTGTCTTCACAAGTCCCCCTCTTGTTGCCCACTCATCAGCATTCCACAGACTAGAGTACACTCTCATTGCTTGGCTTTTCGGGTATGGAATCCCACTTGACTCCAAGTTCTTGAACTCTCTAATCGGAATTCCATCCACCAAAAACCTGTGCATTATACAATGCCAAAAATTATGTATGTCGCTAACCAATTAAACCCGTGTCATAATAAGAAAAATGTAACTTACAGAATGAGTTGAGGACTCCAAAGGATAGTGTAGTTGTGAAAATCTGCAGCGGGATCAAACCAGAGATAAAACTGTTGTTCTCTGTTTCCTTGTCCTTGGCAGTAGATGTTGGTATGAAGTATATATGGATCGCCACTTAGGTTCCCCAAGAACTCAAAGTCTATCTCATCATGGAATTGCCCTTGGGATGACAACTGCATCAAAGAGAATTAAGAACAAGAGAACTGATCAGAATGAATGATGTTAAAAGCCTTGGAAATTTTAAGGCTAAGAACCAAATGATTACAAAGAAAGAAGTGACGGTGCCGGCGGAATTTCCAGGCACAAGCTTGATCTGCATGTCAATTCTGGCAAAAAGATACTCGTTAATGGACTCAAAGCCTGAGCCAGAGGAGTTATCGAGTGAGAGGGTAAGAAGGTCTCCATTTTGAAGCACTTGAGAACGTTCACCTCCCCATGTCACGTAAAAGTTTTGGTAGAAGGAATCGGCAGAGGCAGATGTGAACAACAAACCGCATGTAAGCAACAGCGAAAAAGCTAATGATGGAGCAGTAGAACTCATCGTCATAACTTTGATCTTTGTGGGTTTTGGTTAAATTGACGAACACTTTGAAAACTGGAGGCCACAGTTATATGCATAACATCAGAGACATGAATGTAGCTATTTATGAGAGCCATAAGAAACGTGTGTGCAGGGAGTGTAAGAGGAAGGTTCTTCTGAGTCATTGCCAGTTGGGTGAAGAATATAATTATGAAGTAAGCTGGGAAGGTTGGCCATTTGGACGTGATAGACGCGATAGTGCGCTTCCATGACCTAAAACAAGGACAAGTGGAGAGCGGGGTTATATATCAGAGAGTTTATACAATTGAGAGAATATGAATTCGAGAAAAATACAAGCAAGTCAAAGGAGATCGTGGTTGTCTTCTTACAACGTTGTGCAATTTCTTGACTGATTCAGAAGAATGACAAATAACATGCGCGTTGAGTTGTTTTGACATTTGGATCTAAGCAGTCGCGTATGATTATGGTGAACCCCAAACAGTTAAGAAAAATCTTTTAGAATGTATCAAACGGGGAATACCCATTCAACACGAGTTTTTTATTTTATTTTATTTTTTTATGAATAAACCCTAATCATCCTTCTTCTGCGGATGGTGTGTCTGACGTATATTAGGCAGACAATGTCTAATATCACTCTGTACCTATTTATAAGTCTCATTTTGACCAAATCACACATACCAAGGAGAGATAGGTAGCTCAATGATTATAGGGTAAAATTTCAACTTTACCCTCATTTATGATTGGGTATCTTTTAACTTTTTCTTCTCTCTCTGTTTTCATTAGTACAATAATATGGGCAAAATTGTCACAATCTCATTTATTTGGTCAAAAAGGACTTATAAATAGGACCAAATTTTTTTGGTCAAAAGGGACTTATAAATAGGACCAGAGTGGTATGTATATATGTTTCTTTTTTTTGCCAACATATATATTTCTTTTCAATATTCAAGTAAATACACTTTTTAGTCCGACAAAAACACGAACCCCATTTTGGTCCCTTATAAAAAAAATCGGCCCTTATTCTTCATTTTTTAAGGGATTAAAAATGACATTTTGGAAATTTGTGAAGGATCAAAATGTCAACTAATTGAGTGTATTTTAAATTTGTGATGGGCTACAAGACTATTTTTTTTTATAAGGGGCCAAAAAAAGGTCCGTATTTTTTATAAAGACCAAAACAGTATTTATTTAAATATTTACTATATCAGTATTATCCTTTATATATATATATATATATATATATTTTGGGTAAAAAGACAAAAATCATTTTCATTAATTTAAGCAATGTTCCTATAGAAGATATCTGAAAGCAAGATTCTGTCAGGGAGTAATGATTATCATCAATAGTATATGTAAATGTCATGCATCGGGACTAAAACAAGCATTGAGATTAGTGTGAGGGGTCTAAGCGTATCTAACTACGTGAATGGAATCAAAACTTCCTCGCATACTTACTTTATGTTCTCTTTGATTCTTATTTTAAAGTATCAATTATTAATTCTTACAAAATAATAAAAATAATTAAAATTAATAAAATTGTCTTAAAATTTAGGTAATTTTTAATATTATCCCTACTAATTACACTAAACTCTAATGTTATATTAATTATTACTTTCTACCCACTACTACTATTAATTATACGCATACATGTTAAAAAAGTAATTAATCACAGCATTTTAAAAATAAGTGTCTTATCAAAAAGACCAAATATAATTGTTAATTGGTGTTATAAGGGCCAGATACATATTGTAAATCACCGGTATACTATTTTTCATTTAGTAAGAGAATAGCCGTATATATTTGCGAGAACGACAACACAATTGTGAATGATAGATCTCCTGAACGAACAAAATTCAGAACAACGGTGGAAAAGGAGAGCAAAACAGAGTAACAAGAGATCCCCCCGCTCTCTGAAATGATCCCCAGGGCCCAACGGGACGAGAAAGCTCCCCCTGTAATTCTGGTTGTATAGTTACATCAAAATAAGAAAGAATTAAGGTCATCTATCAAAAAAAGGATTAAGTTTTAATTTGTATTTTGAAAGTTTTCAGACCGGGTTGCAAGTATCCAAAAGTTTTCTCGAATGAGTATTGTCCTACAAGTATTTTTTTTTTAAAAAAAATTCACTTATAATCGTTAAAAATATTAATAGTCAAACGTTGGTTTTTTAACTAACAACAGTAATTTTTTAATAGTTAAGGACAATTTTGCTAAAATATGAAATGACAGAGGCCCTGACATAGCGTAAGGCTGCGAGCACAGGCAAAGCCGCATTATTTAAACAATACCAAAGGCATAGGCGTCAGGGGGCAAGTTCCAAGTTCATATTAACTTCCTGCAAAATTGAAATAGAGAGAACCAAAAATAAAGAACCAGGAACAGCGAATGAATGACTTTCATTAATCATCACTGAGTTGCAGAATTAGGCAAAGAGCTACTACATGTCTTTGTGAAATATTGGAAAAATAGCTTTGAAAGCCAGGGCGAAAGGAGATAACAGGCGGCTTTAACTAATTGCTCAAGAATCAAAACCAATAATCTATAGCTCTAAAAATACAAACAGCCGTGAGGAGTAAAGAAATCCCTACTCCTTATGTTTAGATCTTCTCTTTGACTTTCCTCCAGAGGACTGATCAGAATATGCTGAGGAAATACCAGAGCTATGACCACGAGACGGCTCGGGTGCACCGTCCTCAGATTCAGCTGTACGTCTTCTTTTTGGAGTATTTGATGGTTCGCCAACTTCAGATACAGCGCTTCTAGGTCTGCTACCTTGAGTTGAGGCTGCATGTCCGGAACGTGAACTTCGCATAGGAAAATATTGGGAAGACGTTGTCATCATTGTTCCAGAAGAATTTCGTCTGGGGTTGTTTGAATTGACCATTTCAAGTTCTTTAGGATCAGGGTAATGGACAACAGATACCCGCCGGGATATCTTTCCAGCTGTGAACAAATATATTATTTGTTCTTTTAGCGTGAGTTCTTGTCATGATGAAAGTTTGGAACATAAAACAAACTAAAACATCTACTATCAGTCTAAACATGAGATTATCAATCCAGTGTTTTACCAATAACAGAAGAAAATAACAATAAACAGATTCTAGTCAATTTCAAGCCTCTTAAACTGATTATTAATTACTAAATACACTAGAGCTTCTGTACATATTAGATTCAAGTACAAATCTCATATTACAGAAGAACATGGAGAGAATGAAATGAAAACAAAATGTCCAGCCACAGGTTTCTTAAAATATGGAGATTCCCAGAGACCCAAACATAATCATACCAACATCTATTTGAATATTCATTACATACTAGAATAACCATAAAATGGTATTAATCGATGAAGGCCATTTCAAAATATCATCACTATATAAGATATATAAAAAATGTAGAGACATGCTATTTGCACAAAATAAAAAAAATAATAATAATCCAACTCATCTTGGGCTTGGAGAAAATGCCGGGCTCACTCTAGTTAAAGGTAAATACCAGATTACCATCACAGCAAAAATATAATTAAGACCATTTCAAAATATCATCACTATATAAGATATATAAAAAATGTACAGACATGCTATTTGCACAAAATAATAATAATAATAATAATCCAACTCATCTTGGGCTTGGGGAAAATGCCGGGCTCACTCTAGTTAAAGGTAAATACCAGATTACCATCACAGCAAAAATATAATTAATTGGTTGCCTCTTAGAGATTAGAACGATATTGTTTCATAGCAGGCCTGTCAAAGAATTTTACAGTGGACATAAACAATTAAATAACTCAAATACAGCTTGATTGACATCAGATTCACTTCACCTTAGATATCATCCATCAATTCTCAATATTATTTTTTTATGAAGTATTTATAGTCTGTAGACATATAAAATACAGGGCAAAAGAGAATAAATGAAAGAAGAATACACGGTTTCATACCAATTTTAGGCTCTTCTGCAGCAGAGGAAACAAAAACTATTTCATCAGCCTCTTGAGTACCATGGCTGATAAAATCGTACGCTTTCCCTGCCAAACAACAAAGCATAAAAGAACACATCACTAACAAAGCAATCAATTCCAGGTGCAAATATGAAGACATGTCCAACTTGCAGATCTAGAGATAAATGAAGCAGTTTGAGGAAGAAACTTGGGTATTAATTAGAGTCATTATTGGTGATAAATTTACCAGATGAACCCTCAAAGCTTGACAGTTGGCCATCACCATGAAGCTTGAGAGACAATTCCTGCCCTTCAATGTCAGTTAATAAATCCTGGTCAACATGAGATCAAGGTAAAAGTAAGAAACTAAATGCAGCTATCACTTTTGCAGTGCAATTGAGTATAGATGAAGTTAAATGACAAAGACATGAAAGTTCTGTTCTGCAATAAATTGGTTGGTTAAACAAGAAATGTTAGGATAAACTATAGAAGCCAGAATCGTTTGATTGATGATAGGGAGACTCTAGGAAGAGGCTGCAAATCATGCAAAATTTCAAATTCAATTTGTTGACAAATCCTTTTCATACCTAAGACCCTCATTTATATCACATAAGACTAAGGATGTAGTTTACAGGTACAACAGAAGCAGGATGCAGAATCTTACTTCACCAAAAGGCAATTGAATGAGCCAAAGCTCCCGGGAGTTCGTCAAGTTAAGATCAATAAGTGGGTCATTGGTATCTTCTTCAAATTCTGGGGGAGGCCTGTACTCTTCCACACCCTCTACATCCATTGCCCAATCTATATTCAAATCATTCAATTACCGAACTGAGAAGAAGCAGAAAATGAAAAGAAGAGAAAGAAAAGGAAACAAAGAACAGATATTTAGCTATTAGTGATTGCCAAACAATTCCAAGTTAAAACTCAGATGTTGGTTTCTGCCAGCAGTGACAGAAAGTAAAGAAAGAAATTGATTCCCACAAAAAAAAAAAAAAAAAAAACCAACTGGTACCTTTGCAAATTGAGGAATCATTCATCAATTCAAAAGTCATAATCTCATCAAAGGCATAAAAAAAAGATAAAAAAAAGCTTAAGAAGATAAATATGAAAAAGATGCGCGAGGAGATGAGATGAAGCAATCAGAGTATGCAGACAGAGAAATAAGAAAAGAAAGGATAATATGAAGAAGGGATGCGACGAAGAAGAAAAGGCTCTCACCCTGATTATGGTGACGGCGACAACTGCGGCGATGATGGGTGACGGGGGGAGTGAGGCGCGCCGTCTGGCCGAAGATGGGAAAGAGGGAGAATTTATGTTTATTTGTTTCTTTTTAAATGAGATTTGATTGCTAGGTTTTGACCCAAAAAAAAAAAAAATTCCGATTGATGGGGTTTCAACTGGGGGCAGATTTGTCAATTTATAAGTAAGGAAGAAGAGGTACGGCAAAGTGTATTTTATAACCCGATCAAATCAACTTTCTCCTCTTCTAGACCTCCCCGTCTCTCCCCCATCCCGTATCGCTGCTATCGTTGCCGTCATCATCACCGCTGCTTCCGGTAAGATCACTTTCTTCTCATCGCTATTTTTTCTTCCCCTCATGAATTCTTCATCTGTCCCTTTCTTGCATCTTTTCCCATGTTTTTTAAGTGAAGTATGAGGCGGTGGCAAAATTCGTACGGGAGCCTCAGTTGAACTCCATGCCTCCCCTCCTCTTTATATATGTATCTGTCTATCCCTCTCTCTTACACGAAATCTAAGCCTATGATTAAAGCCATAATCGAATTTTATATATATGATGAACGGAGACTATTGTTTGACGAATATTGCTCTCCCTTGGTCACAGTTTGGAGGTAGGTCGTGATGGTTAATGCCACTAAAGGAGTTTTTATTTCCTGGTAACTCCTCCGTCCTTCCCAGACACTATTGTTCTTCTTTGCATTCCTGTTTTTTATGTTGTGTTTTACATTATGGTTGGTTTTTGTCGTTATTCTACTTCAACCCTTGGAGTCTCAACTCCGCGAGGACTGTCATCCCCATATACTCTTTTAAGGAGATGAAGTTGATATCTTCTCGTGTGTTTAAGAACATCTCGCCAGAACTTTCGGATAACGTACAATTTGCAAGTCTAGCAAAAGGAATTGGTACTCAGACTTTGGCATTTAAACGGTGATTAGTACAAGTGTTAAAGTATTGATCTAGGGTAATTGTGTAATAAATGCTGCTGTCATGAGGCAGTAAGCCCCAAAACATCACTCCTGTGCCCTGAAGCAAGTTGGCCACATCACTGTACGACTATAAATCGCTACAGTGATATGACTTGATTGGAAATTAGTTAAAATACAAAGCATATAATTTTAATGGATCGATTTATACAGACCCATTGAAACATGAGATAATTCTCAATTTAAAATAGAAACAGAATCTGAAAAATTAAAAACATTACTGTTGCTCTGATAGGGATGTTGTAGAGAATTTAGGATGAGGGAAGAACAGAAATTCAGAGGGATTGGGAAGAATAAATCAACAAAAGCATAGAGATACAATGAAGGGTTATATGCCTTATATAGGCAACACCTTAAGACCCAATCTCAAGACTCAGTAACAACCAACCAACAACTAACTCTAACTCCCTAACTTCCTAACTAATTAACTAACTCTAATATTTTCTATGCTTTACTTATGATCCTGCGGAAAATACTGTGGCCTGCTTGTCATAACTGGAAGCGGAATTTTACAATGTCTACTGTTTACTTTGGTCGTGAATCAGCTAAGTAAAAAAGAGCAGTAGAATGTTTTGGCTTAAATGAAAAAGAGGGAGGATAGCTTGGAAAAATGAGGCAAAAATCTCATGTCAAATCCTTAAGCAATGTTTTCTAGGAAGGAAATGAGAAAGTGCGTTGCCTTACAATAGAAGGCAATCATAAGGCAATATGTTTTTCTGCATAACAAACATTGCCCTGATGCTTTCTGTCCCACACATGCTCCTAAAGCCATACTTCTTGCTTCAGTATGTTTTTTAATTGCCCTCACATCACATATGGCATCAATGCAGCCATTATCGAATGGTTCTGAGTGTTTCTCTTTTATTCTTACAGGTTCAGTTACATTGATTTTTTTTTTTTTTTTTTTTAAACCTTTGGTTCAGATACATTGATTGGGATCATCTAAATTACTCTTTTAATTTTTCCATACATTTATTCTTCTTGCTGTATCAGCTTCCTTTGACAACACGAAAATGCCTCCTCCCCTTTATTTTCCATATGATACATCCACCTCTGAAGTTTGTGGTTTACATGTTTGCATAATACTATAGTGAATTTTATCACTGTTCTAGACTAGATTTCTTATTGTCTGCTGAAAAGATTAGTGATATTTTCTTGTGCAGTGACATACCTATGGCACAATACATTATCAATATGAATGCTTCACTGCCTGCGTCTGAGAAGTTCATTATCCATATCTTGGATAATACTCATATTTTTGTTCAACCCCATGTCGAGGGGATGATTCGAAGCCAAATTGCCAAGTTTAGAGAGGATAATACATACGTTAAGCCTAACTGATTCTCCACATATTCCCTGTTCGTCAAATGAAATCTCCAACCGGCTGCAGAGAATTCTTACTTAAACCATTCTATTTTGATAATTGCTTGGTTTTGTGCCATTGTTTTATCATATTCTCTAGCAATGAAAAATGATATAGCTGTTGTATCAATAATTTTGGCGAGAGATTCACAAGTTTATCTAAAAAAAAGTGTCCTTTTCTCTTAATAATATCCTTGCAAAATTATGTATATTGTGTTTTTATCGAAAAAATTAATGGATGCTAAAAGGATGAAAAATTATATAACGTGTGCAGCAATAGCGCACATTTAGGCCCATACCGATGATTGAGACAACGGATTTAAAAAGGTTGGACCTGAAACTTGATGTCACATTCCTTGATGCCTTGTTTAAAAGTAATAAAGTGGTGAGTTTAACTCGTGTGAGGGTTGTCAATGAGAGTTGGCATAAATGGTAAGGGATTCAGGATTAGGCCTAAATGATCGTGGGTTGATTTGGGACTCCTTTGAAAGCGATCTCGTAAGTCCCCAATAAGTCTCATAGAGCCGGGGCGTCTCGGCTTTAGTGGGGATCGATGTCGAACCCTCCAAAACTTTTTTCTATCAAAAAAAAAAAAACTCATGTGAGGGTTTTATTAGTAAATGATTTATAAATATCTCTGAATGCGTTCAGGAAGCATGTATTTACCCTAATGAGTCCTTGGATTCAACTCACTAAAACTTTGTCTAATAAAAAAATGATGAAGATCATTGTTCATGAAGAAAAAACAAGCTAAAGGGGTTAAATTTAGTGGAAGGAGTTAGTCTCCTATAAGGTAGTAAGTTAAGGTTTGAATTCTTGTCGAGAGATATGTTTATATTTAATGTCCGATAGTGCTTTGAATATGATTACCTCAATATGAGGATATTTGTGCTTTACAAAAATTCTTTAAAAAAAAAAAAAAAACGTCAAAGACAAAGCAAGGGCTAGTTATCATTAGAAGTAACAATGGATTAGAATTTTACCAAACAGTACTATCTCCGATCCTAATTATAAGACATAGTTGACTTTTTTGGAAAAATTAAGGAAGCTAAATAAGTTACTTAATCATTTCATATGTTGTGTATCTTTAAATTATATATTAGTTTATTAGTCAAATTAATTAGTTTGAAAAAAATAAAATACAAATACTCTAAAATGATTTAATCAGTTTCTTAATCTTTCCAAAAAAGTCAGCTAGATCTTATAATTAGGACCGGAGGGAATATT
Organism: Acacia acuminata; assembly: GCA_019022655.1. Classification (NCBI taxonomy): domain Eukaryota; kingdom Viridiplantae; phylum Streptophyta; class Magnoliopsida; order Fabales; family Fabaceae; genus Acacia; species Acacia acuminata. The sequence goes on from JAFJYI010000023.1 coordinate 5,112,482, forward strand.
TTATTAGTAAACAAGGTCTGATAATTTTTTTACCTAAAAATTTTGACAACACACAAATTTTGTAGATACAAAATGTTTGGGTAAGCGTTAGCAAAGGAAAAAAAGGTAAGTGAAAAAAAAAGGTTCAATTAAAAATATGTTTGGGTAAGCATTGAAGTAAGGAAAATTCATCTCAGGCCAATATTAGCCACACAAAAAAAAGTCAAAAAAGGCCCTAAAAAAAGTCACATGTCAAAAAATGCATCAGGGCCTTTTCTGATATTATTTCATAAAACATTAGTTGTTAGCGCCTACTGATATAGTTGTTAATGGGTACTGATTTAGTTGTTAATGAGACTGATTTAGTTGTTAGGATATTGTTGTTAATGCTACTGATTTAGTTGTTAACGGGCACTAATTTAGTTGTTAATTGGACTGATTTAGTTGTTAACGGTTATAAAATAATACCATAAAAAGCCCTAAGGCTTTTTTTGACATGTGGCTTTTTCTTGGGCTTTTTTTAACATTTTTTTTTTTTTTACTAATATAGGCCATAAGATGGATTTTCCTTAAAGTAATTAGGTTTATATAAAAAAAGCTTCTTTTCTCAAGAAGCTCGGGAAAAGCACTAAAATAATAATTTAAAAAAAAATTACCTAATTAGAGTAGTTTGGAACAAATTTACCAAACTAATGCAGTCAAACACGTTGACTGATAGGGTGCCACTAGTCACGTCGGAAAGCCTAACGCCACTGGGTAGTCACATACGGGCGTGGCGTGATATCGCATCATGCCACCGAGTGGTGTGACAGCCGTATGTGACTACCCACCGGCATTAGGCTTTCCGACGTGACTAGTGGCGCCTGTCACCAACGTGTTTGACTGCATTAGTTTGGTAATTACTTCCAAAAGTGCTTCAGTTCGGTATATTAAAAAAAAAAAAAAAAAAACTTCTTATTTTGGTGCTTTTCCCAAGAAGCTCTAAAACAAAGCGTTGACGCTTTTAGGGGCGTTGAGGCATTTATTTCCCACCTTTTTTCCTATCTCACACCATCTCTCTTCTTTCATCATTGTCCTCCCTCGGACCCAGTTTTGGTGCATATCCTTTGGATAGGCACCAAGAGCTTGGAGCATCTCGGACGGTCCAAATTTTATTTTTTTAACTGTTACTTTTTGAATAAAAAAAAATCATTTTTTGAAAAAATGTTAGTTGAGAGATTATTTTTTTTTTTTTTTTAGATTCTATACCCATTAAAATATTTTTTTTGAAAAAATAGAAAGTAAAAAAAATAAGATCGGGACGGCCCAAAAAGAGGAGCTCTCCAGGCCTATCGATAGGCGGGAAACTCATTCCCTCCCCCGCTCGATTTTTTTTTGAACCCTTTTTTGTCCTTCATTATCATCCTTTCTCAAAAAATCATTTATTTAATTAATGACTTTATTGTTTATTAATTTTTTTGTAAATTATCTTTTTTTTTCAAATTTAAATTTAAATTTTTATCTTCAATTATCGCCACATATAAGACTAATTATATATGTGTGTGGGAGGTATTCAATAAGACTCTTGACATTTTCAGTTATTTTTCATTTCTACTAACTTTTCAAATAATAATCCAAACACGTTTCAGTTGGGGAAAAAAATCACTTTTATCATTGTCATTCGAAATATAAATAATATTGGGAAAAAAGACGAATAAATACCATTTGAATTTGTAAAACCCTCAGAAGCCCACCGAATTTGTAAAAAGACTAAGAGGTGACAAGGACTTTTGAGGAATATACAAATTCATGCAAAATGACCACAATGCCCTTAAAGGTCTGTTTGGTTTGAGGGGATTGGAGGGGAAGGGGAGGATGGAGGGATTTTAACCTCCTCCCTCGTTTGGTGATTATATTTTTTAGGAGGGGAGGGAAATTTTTTTAAGATTTTCCCTCCTCTCCCCTCCAAAACGTCACCCCCAAATCGGATGGATTTGGAGGGATTATTAGAATAGGTGTGTCAGTGGACTAAGATGCCCTTAGAATTTTTCTATTCTTCCTAAAATACCCTTGAGGAAGGCATAGAAAAAACAAAAGAGCGGGGGCAGGGAACTTCATGATGAACTCATGAACGCCAGTCTCTATGGTTCGATTGTTCAGCCAACGCCCGTAATTCCTGAGTGCTATGTGTTAGAATATAAGGGAATAATTGGTTAGTTAATGAATTAGTTAGAGTTAGTTAGGGCCCTAGTCTATATAAAGGGGTTCCTAGGCCTAGCTAATATAATCAATGTGTATCACTATTATTCTTTGTAAGAGCCTCATTGCTCTCTTCTTAATAATACAATGAGATTCTTCATCTTCCTTCTCATAATTATCCTCTCCAATTATACTAGTTAACATGGTATCATGAGCCAAGGTTTTGGGTTTGGGCCAGATAACCAAGAAGCACATGAAGGTGAAGGTGGTTCTTGGGTTTTCACCGTATGGGTTCTCCAATTATCAAGAACCAGCCCACAATTCCCTATCCAGCACCTAATTCATGGTTGATTGTAGCATACGGTTGGGCTCCAAATCAAGAATTGGCCCAAGATAGCACCATCCAACACCAGATCCTTGGCACATTGTGATTGAGGCACGGGCCATTAATCAAGAATTGGCCCAAGAACCCATCATCCAAGATACTTGGACCCTTCCAACCCGAGAATGCAACATCCAATATACCTAGACCCTTCTAACCAACACGAGAGTAATTTTCTAGCAATAGAGCGATCACCACGGGTTCATTAACAAACAATGCCCTAGCTCTCGCGATTGCTCTCCAACAATTTCTCACCGGCACTTCCGCATAATCCACCGCCATCATCGCCATTGTTCCATTGACGGCGGCCGGAGATTTCCAGATCCAAGAATGAGAGACGAAAGGAAGCACGAAAAGCAATTTGAGATTCTAGCCCATCGGATAATCAAGATGCCCCTGCATTCCTTCATCCTTGAATCAAGATTTACGTTTCAAGTGAAGTTGTGAACCCAATCGAACCTTGCGACGAGAGAAGATCAACCCACGATGGAAAGAAATCCGAAACCTCGCTCTTGTGGCTGTTACTCGCGATCTGAGCTTTAATGGAAGAATTCTTGATGAATCTTGGCCCCTAGCTCTCACAACCTCCTAATTAGATCCCGCGATTAGAGCATCACTGAGGGTTCTCACCGTGGATATTGCGCCATTTGATTGACAAAGATGCAACAAAATTGAAAAGCGCACATTACGCCGGTACAGAGAAGAGCGACAGAGTCCATGGAAGGAAGAGGAGTAGTGCAAGCAGAAATTTGGGTTCTTCCTCTTCCTTCGATCAAGCGCCATGAAGGAAGACGACGATTCCAGTACAACCCAAAAACAGAGAAATCTGGGTTCTTCCTCTTCCTTCGATCAAGCGCCATGAAGAAAGACGACGATTCCAGTACAACCCAAAACACTAGTGTCTCTGTTTTTGGTATTCGCCCTTGCGATATTCGTCAAGAAACACGAGACGCACAAAAGGTGAGAGAAATATCCAGACTCAGCCCCTGCGATCCCAGAGAAGAACCCAGCTCAGCCACGATCCCCAGAATGAACAAGACAGGCCTCCTCCTCAAGGTCACGCAATAACATTCGGGAGGAACATTCAAGAATTGAGTAGAGTAGAGAGCAAAGACAGGCCTCCTCCTAATTGAGTAGAGTAGAGAGCACAGACATGCCTCCTCCTAATTGAGTAGAGTAGAGAGCAGAGACAGGCCTCCTCCTCACAAAAATGTTTCTCCCATGAAGATCTGAGTCGGCCAGACGCATGAAAGGCATCAGCCCCTGCAATCTGGACCGTGAATTGAGGTCCTCCTACCATCGTCACTTCCACTGCGCCAACTCCCATGAGACAAAGAAAATTTGCATATCCTCAATGTTGCCTCTGGTCTGAAAAGTAAGAATTTTCCAACATACTCGTCTCTCAACCTGGTTTACAAGGTTTTATGTTCGATTATTTCATAGAGTTTCTTAATGCGCGCCACCGCAATTCGCTTTGCAAAGAAACCATTGATTCACATTGTTTTTTTGGAAGATCTGAGTGACATTGATGAGGTCTTTGTTATCGTACTTCCATCCAAATCTTTCCAACAATGACTTCTTTTATTAGAGTGCAAGTATTTCTTGAAGAGACTCCATGAAATACCAACATTATTATGAATGTTTTAAAGAAACCTTCTCAGTTGAACAAGAGTTCTACCATAGTGGGAAGGAGACGGATTTGTTGTCAGTAGCCAGCCATGCATCATTGTAGCAGCTGGAAATTGTATCTGGTTAGAAATTGGCGAAATAAATCAGGGACAAATTGGTTGAAGTAAGAGATGAGTTGTGCATTCTTTGTGGAGTCGTATTGATGATTCCATTTGTTATTATGGGATTCTTTGTGAAGCCTTTGCATACTTGAGTCTAGGAAGGGTGGAAGATGCAGATTGTTCAGAGGAGCGTAATGGTGATAAGGATGCTTCACAAAGAAAACCAGTTTGGGTAGAAGAAGGATTCAGAACTAAGGGCTTGTAAACGTTGCTATAGTCATGTGGGATCTCAAAACTGGTCGGTCAAAAGATATGGTTTTGTTTCTTTCTGTGATCAGCAGGATGCTCAAAATGCCATCATCAATGATATGAATACTAAGTGGCTTTGAGAGACTAAGGTTTGGGTATGAAGAATGTTGATTAAGCTCAAATGGTGGTAGTGAATGGAGCAACGCATTCAACCTGAAGCGGAGTACTTTGAAGATGTATTTGCTATGTCATCTGATATGATTGCAGATGCTTATAGATGAAGCCAGCAAATGGGAATAGAAGAATATTGTGAATTGAAGAAATTTTTGTATTAGTTTTTTTTTTTTTTTTTTTTTTTTTTTTTTTGTTGATTGTAAAACTAGTCAATTTAATTCACCTTATCCCCTTAGTTTGTGTTGTTCAAGTTGAACACCTTGTGTTAAGTAGTGTTCAACTTGAAGGGGCGTGTTAGAATATAAGGGAATAATTGGTTAGTTAATGAATTAGTTAGAGTTAGTTAGGGCCCTAGTCTATATAAAGGGGTTCCTAGGCCTAGCTAATATAATCAATGTGTATCACTATTATTCTTTGTAAGAGCCTCATTGCTCTCTTCTTAATAATAATATAGTGAGATTCTCCATCTTCCTTCTCCTAATTATCCTCTCTATTCATACTACTTAACACTATGTTCCGTGTATTTCTCCCTAAAACCCTAATCGTTTTAGGAAGGAACCTAAGTGCCTTTCCTCCAGACTCAGCAGCATCTCTACTTTATCACAAGAGCTTGGTCTGGTATCTTCCGACGACGTTTCCTTACAAAGCTCAGTGATCAAGACCACAGAACCAGTTCAAGAAGAGGAAAAGGAAGAACTATTAGCAGAGCCTGGTATAGACAGTGAAGTTTCTGGCATAACTCCAGAAGATAAGGCTTCCAGAGCTAAGAAGAAGAAAGAGGAACATGACAGTTATGATAATAGGTTCACGATCCGGAATGGAAGAGGGGTCTTTAACCACTTCTCTTTCTTCTTTCTTTTTCCATTTCTAAAGTTTGAAGATTCGGGCTTCGGGAGATACTTATTTTATCCTCAGTTTGTGCTAGACATTTTTTTGGGCATTCCTCGAAAACTTTCACATTTCTGCTCTCCTCGTTTTGAGTATTCGGCTTAATTCTCAGGGTTGTTATTATCCTTTGGTAACATAACTTTGCAATTCACTGTGCTTAAGCTTAATATATAACCCTTGTAAAATAGGTTTGTTAGAATTCTATATCGTAAACACTAAATTTGCTTGGGTTATAATTTTCATGTCAAAAGACTACTGGTGCATGTGACCTTGGAGAACTATATCTCACATAAGAGATTCGTTTGTTATCTCTTGTCATGGGGTTTTTCTTTCCAACTTCCAGAATATCATATGTTGTTAGGCTATATTTGACGCTGTATTTCATTGCTAATTTTTCCTTTACCTCTCAATTTTCATAAAATAATCCATATGCAGATTTGCATTCATTATTTCACATACGAATTTTTCTAATCCTTCCAAGCCGTCTTTCTTACTGTTGTTTGCACATCCCAATGATGGGATGCATGTTGTCATGTGAGGAGCGTAAAATTGATGAAATGCATTGCAATAAAATAATCTAATTCACTTATAGGATTCTTCTTAAACCTATTGAGAATTTAAATGATGCATGAAGATTGTCTGGCTCCATTCCTTTATTGAATCTGGCAAGGCTTCCGAGATCAAGAGTGCAATTCATGCATTGGATGTTGAAACTGTAATCTTTGATGACGAACTGTCAGCTGGGTAAGCGTGCCCCCGTGATCCAAAGGGTGCCTCTTGTTAGGAGTCCACATATGGTGCTAAGAGCTTAGGTGCTTATTACATGCTTATACCTCAATTTGAGGTATAAGCATGTAATTTTTTATTTTTTTTTATTTTTTTTATATATTGTATTTATTCATATTTAAATTATGTGCTGCTTTCTGGAATTTTTTTTGCACCCAATATCTCAAATTAATTAGTTTCCAGTACTGCATTTAAAAATATTTGTCTCGTAACACCAAGATTATCATGGAAACTAATTAATTTGAGATCGGGTGCAAAAAAAATTCCAAAAAGCAGCACATGATTTAAATATGAATAAAAACAATATAAAAAAAAAAAAAAAATTACATGCTTATACCTCAAAATACCTCAAAATTGAGGTATAAGCATGTAATAAGCACCTAAGCTCTTAGCACCATATGTGGACTCCTCTTGTTAGTTTTTGTCCGAAGTAGTATGTAACCCTGAACTATTCCATTTACTTTGATTTGTAACATCCTTCCAGAATTTCTATTTAAATATACCTAAATATATTTAATTCCACATAAAATAATTCATTTACATACTAAACATCATAACAACAGGCTCTGTTCATAATATAAGTTATAGTATGCAGTGGAATGATCAAAATATGCAACGTACCAAAAAGACCCTAAAGTTTGTCAATATATATCAAACTATGCTCATGTAACAAAAAGAGACATACAATATTGATAACTTAGATCAAGTCTTAAATGTCTTCTTCCCCTTCGTATGAGCACCTAAATTCTCGCCTGAAAAATAAATAAAGATGGGATGAGTCATGAAGACTCAATAATCACATATCCAATTAAACCTTAAATAATACTTATAGTAATCCAAATAAATGCTTAGATTCTCATTTAATCGGTAAGAATATCCTATATGACACAATTCTTAAATTCTTTTAAATATCACAACAACTAACTAACAAAAATCTACACGGATTAAAGTTATTTATTCATCGTACTTTTCATATATACGGTCTTCTATTATCAAAACTCAAAACTTTACCAATATCTTAATCCCAAAATTTTCAATAATCAATACTATTTTACTCTCATTAGAAAGAAAAAAAAATACATAGAAGACCGGTGGGAAACTCACCCACCATAGCCAAGTGTGCGACTCGGGTCGGATTCGGATTAGTCAGGACAAAGCTCTGGATACCGGATAGACAACCAAAAAAAAAAAAAACTTGAATGGATTCTCTCCTCTATCCTATTTCGCCGTTTCTCCTCCTCTCTCTTGCTCTCCTAATTTTTGCTCCGGATCCCACGCTCCCTCACACACACATACACTAATTGACACACATAAAACACATTAATATATATATATATATAGGTGATTAATGGGGGTTCATTAAGGCGGTGAGCTGAGAGGATTTTTTTTTTTTTTTTTTTTTTTTTTTTTTTTTTTAAAAAAAATAATGATAATACTTCCTCTGCCACATTGTGGCAGGTACACTGCCATGCCTATACAATTTTTTTTTTTTTTTACGTTTTTGTTTTGTTGTTTTTTTTAAAAAATAAATTAAGTAATTTTTCTCTCTCTTTTTTTTTTAAAAAAATATTATTTCAAGAATATTACATGATTCGCCTTCTATATGCTAAATGAGCATATCAGAGTTGCAAAAAAAACTAATGTTGTTGGTATTTGACTGGAGGTATTTGGAATCAAAATCTTTCTGTCTACTTAGCCCAAGGTTGCCCTGGAGATTTTATTTGATACCTTGGGCCGCTTCACAAATGACTATCGATAACTTGGATGTTGTTGAATTTCCAATTGAAAATTAAGAATACAATCAGCATACTTTAACTACACTATAGCCTGCATATTCTATCCCTTTATTCATTTCATAGGTTCCAATTGTTCTGCACAACATTACTTTTATGATCTTATAATTGACAAAGATAATTATCATAATCGTTTCCTTTTCCCCTCCAACTCTTCTTTTATGTTTCCTTTTTGGTCCTGACTGTGCCAGTCAACTGCACCAAATTGCATTAATTTTTTAAAAATATAATTGTTGTATAAGAAAGATTGCTCTCGAACTTCTTGCATAATAAAACTATTTACCCTCCCTCCTCCTTTCAAACAATTCTAGGCAATTGCGCAACTTAGAGAAGACTTTCTGGTGGATGTGAGAGTTTGTGATCGCACTGCCCTCATCTCTGTGGTAACATTAAAATCCCTTTTATAATATAAGGGTAAAGTTGTCAATGTGAAATTTTTTCCCCTCCCCTTCCCTCGTAAACCAAACAAGGTAATATTAAAATCCCTCCCTTCCGCTTCCTTCTGATCAATCCAAACAAGGTAATATTAAAATCCATCCTATCCCCTCCCCTCCATTAAAATCCCCCCTCCCCTTCCCCTCCGTTGAACCAAACAGACCCTAAGGGTTTTCTTGATTCATTCGCCGGCGTCTTGTTCGTCGTTGTGACCCACTGCGTTGCCGCCACTCCCCTCGCCTTGGACGCCGCTCTTGCCATCGTGGACATCGCCGCCGCTAGCTTCGTGGAGATCGAGCACAAAGAAGAGGTACCCTTTTCGATTGTAATGTTTTAGTTTTGGCCATATAACCTCCTTTCAGTTTTTCGATTGAAGATCCGGAGAATCATAAGTAGCATAAAAAATCAACTTGAACTCAGTATTATTCAACTGGGCCTCCACGTCGGACTCGGAGGAAGAAGTCGCGGTGGTGGTGATGGCGGACCTAACTGTCTCTTGCATTTTCGATCGAACCAGATATTGAGACGCGGAGAACTGCTGTTCGATCATGGGGTAACCAAACGCTTGTTCTCCTTCACAAAATCGGCCACCCACGTCGTCGCTCCCCGTCCGGTCTTGTTCCAATTCTCGAGAAGCGGCGACCAATTCTCGGGGTGGTTACCATCGCCAATCCTCGAGAATTGGTTGCCAATTCTCGCGAATTCTTGAGAATTGGCGAGAATTCTCTCGCCAATTGAATTGGCGAGACTTGGTGACCCATTCGAGAATTGGTCGCCAATTCTTGAGAATTTGAACAAAGACCGATCGAGAGCGACGATGTGGGTGGCAGATTTTGTGAAGGAGAACATAAACGTTTGGTTACCCCATGATCGAACAGCAATTCTCCGCGTCTCAAGATCTGGTTTGACCGAAAATGCAGTAGGCGGTTAGGTCCGCCATCATCACCACCGCGACTTCTTCCTCCGAGTCCGAGTCTGACGTGGAGGCCCAGTTGAGTAATACTGAGTTCAAGTTGAATTTTTATGCCTCTTCTTCAATCGAAAAATTGAAAGGAGGTTATATTGCCAAAACAGAAACATTACAATCGAAAAAGGTACTTCTTCTTTGTGCTTGATCTCCACGGCGACGCGCGGCGAGAGCGGCTCCCACGGTGGCGTGAGCGGCGTCCAAGGCGGGGGGAGTGGCATCCAAGGTGGTGGGTCACGACGACGAGCAAGACGCAGGGCGAATGAATTGAGAAAATTCTTAAGGGCATTGTGGTCATTTTGCATGAAATTATATATCCCTAAAAAATCTTTGTCACCTCTTAATCTTTTTACAAATTCGGTGGGCTTTTAGGGATTTTACGAATTCAAATGGTATTTATTTGTCTTCCAAATAATATTTATAATGACTTTTATTGCAAATTCAATCGCAAACGCAAACGCCATGTTGTATCAGAAAATTGAATCTTGCGGGTGTATGTGTCATCGCCATGTTGTCTCGGAGAATTGAATCCTGCGGGCGTATGTGTCATCTCATCTCTAAGGCACGTTTGAGACGTTGACGTTCAATTACCAAATCACGAAAGGCGGCTTCAATCGGGAGATGCGTGCAGACTGTGACAGTTAAGATGGGATTGGCGTGAGCAGGCTCTTCCCACTCGTGTCTTCATCTGGGAACCCAACTTAAAATCGCAATCCTTTATCTTCTGTGCCTGAGATTCCGATCCCTTTCACACTCCACTATCTAGGTTAATCAAAACTTTTGTATTAATTAAAAGACTACACCTTGTGTTGTGCGATGGATCCGGATTTGTCCGGGTCCCACCACCACTTGTTTTGTTTGTTGGGATCTTCCGTCTTTTCTTCACAAGTTAGTGAATTTTAGTGTTACATTAGTGTGTCTGATCTGTGCTGCTGAATCTGAGATTTTTGGGGAATGGGCTCCAAGCCGTGGTTGTACCCGGCTCCGACTTATCGACCTCTAAATTCCTACTGGGATACCGATGAAGATGCCCCCGGTCCCCGAACCGGCCACACGCTTACCGCTGTTGCCGCCACCAAGACGCACGGTCCCCGCCTTATCTTATTCGGGGGCGCCACCGCCATTGAAGGAGGCTCTTCCTCTACTCCCGGCATTCGTACTAACACTAATTCTACTGTTCAAACCCCCCCCCCCCCCTTTTTTTTTCCCTGTATCCGTTCATACCTGAATTCTGCTTCTTTTTTTTTTTTTTGATATGAATTCTGCTTCTTTTTGTTTGTTTGCTATGTTAGGATTAGCTGGAGTCACAAACTCAGTTCATTCCTACGACGTTGCTACAAAAAAATGGACCAGGTGATTCCCATTTTCAATCTTAAATTTTTTAACGTGGCTTCATTTTGTTATTTCTGGTTGATGGTTGAATTGTTATTGAAGTGACGATCTTTGTCTGTTTTCAATGTTCAGAATAAGACCCGCGGGCGAACCGCCCTCTCCTCGGGCTGCCCATGCTGCCGCTGCTGTTGGAACTATGGTTGTTTTCCAGGTAATGTAGAACTGAATCGAGGGGTTCCTGTTGTAGGAAATTTGATGATGGTGGGTTTTGGATAGGGTAATGATCTAATTAATTGATGCTGCATGACTAGGGCGGGATAGGTCCTGCCGGGCATTCAACCGATGATCTATATGTGCTTGACTTGACCAATGATAAATTCAAGTGGCACAGGTGAGCTTAACTAACAAGCTTTTCTTTCCTAATGTTCTCAGTTTCGTGAAACTGTAGTTTTAGTCAATCTTGCAATTGACGTTAATGTAGAGTCGTTGTGCAAGGACAAGGACCTGGACCTCGCTATGGTCATGTGATGGACTTGGTTGCTCAAAGATATCTTGTCACTGTTAGCGGGAATGACGGTGAGGGCAACTCAGACTTGATTATTATTTTGGCTGTTCAGATTCCTTGTTGAAAATTACAAGTACAATTGGAAACTGCTGTTAAACCACTGAATAGGCAAAATGCTGTGACTTTGATATGAATAATAGACATTATTGCTTGCTATTCAAGCATGTAGCTTCCCGTTGTTCAGGGTTCTTGTTTGTTCATATGCTAAATACATTTATCTGGCTCTAATGCCTGTCTTATTATTACATGGTTGTGTCATTGTGAATATGTTGTTATTCATGACTCTTGCAATATAACAATAATTTTATTATATTTAATCATGTCATAGGGAAAAGAGTTTTGTCTGATGCTTGGGCTTTGGATACTGCTCAAAAACCATACATGTGGCAGAAGTTGAACCCAGAAGGCGACAGACCTTCCGCTAGAATGTAAGTCTGTTCTGTCTCTTGACAAATGAAGGTCTACCATGTTTTTCAACATAATCAGACTGAAAATTTTGCATCATGTTACCTCATCAAACAGGTATGCGACTGCTAGTGTCCGCTCAGATGGTATGTTTCTTCTGTGCGGTGGAAGAGACTCTGCTGGAGCAGTATGTTCTTCTTACTTTTTTCAGCAGCTCATTATGATGGTTACTTCTAGTGAACTAGGATAGTGATAATTTATTATGCTTTCTTGAGGCACATCCATTTACTATGTGTATCCTTATCAGGCACTAGGAGATGCCTACGGACTGCTTATGCATAGGAATGGTCAGTGGGAATGGACTCTTGCACCTGGAGTTTCTCCTTCCCCAAGGTATCAGCATGCTGCGGTAAGTTAGATATACTACAAAAAATTTGGAATTATGGTCTTTGGGAATTTTATCACCTTTTCTTCTATTCACCAAGTTTTCCCATTCTTTTTGTTTCTTTTTTGTAAGTTGAATCTGTTGTTGGATGCTCAGGTTTTTGTAGGTGCAAGATTGCATGTTACAGGAGGTGTTCTTAAGGGTGGACGTGCAGTAGAAGGTGAAGCCGCCATTGCAGGTAATTAATGCTTATCATATTGTGTCATTGCATGTGTTGGTATCAATATTGTTTTTGCCATTTCCTATACTGACCTATATTTTGTTTTTAATCTGACAGTATTGGACACTGCTGCTGGGGTTTGGCTGGACAGAAATGGCCTTGTGACCACCTCCTCACGTACAAACAAAGGTTATGATTATGACCCTTCTTTGGATCTCATGCGTCGTTGTCGTCATGCAGCAGCTGCTGTTGATGCTCTCATATATATTTATGGTGGTCTCAGAGGAGGTAAACACTCAAAATGCACAATTAAGAAATGTCGTCATCATTGATTGAGAGCTTATTTAGATACTGAAAACCAAGTATTGAATTGCTAGTCTAACTTAGCATAGTTAAATTAAATGTGGTGAAATGTGTGTTATTGTCCTACCATATCTAATGTATCCAAGCATGTTATCCACTGCAGATACTCTGCTAGATGATTTCCTAGTGGCTGAAAATTCACCACATCAGTCTGAAATTACCTCTCCTGTTTTAACGGCCGAAAGAGCTTCTCCTATTACAAGCCCCGACAGGAACCAATCTAACTTAAATTATGACGTGAAAACACCAGGTTTGGGTGATGGATCAGAGATTCACCCATCTGGTAGCATGGGGTATTTTATTTATTGCTTCTTTAAGTCCATGTATCTACCATAACGTTAATCCTTGGCCGTTTCATATTTATGACTGCCTGAAAATATTTATCTTCAGCACCATGGACAAAAACTCCATGGAGAAACTGAGGGAAGCATCAGCCGCTGAGGCTGAGGCAGCAAGTGCTGTCTGGCAAGCTGTGCAGTCTGTATCAGGCAGTCAAGCCGAAGAAACATCTGTGTCAGATGACAACTCACAAGCTGCAGAAACAGCTTCAGATGGCAGTGATGTAGAGGGAGATGTTCGTCTTCATCCAAGAGCAGTATGGGCCTGGATTCTCATCTATAGTTGATAATTCCTTTCATGGCTGCAAAATCATAAGAACCTTGTTGCAGGTTGTCGTTGCTAAAGAGGCTGTGGGTAACCTGGGTGGAATGGTGAGACAGTTATCACTGGATCAATTTGAAAATGAGAGCAGAAGGATGATTCCCATAAATAATGACATGCCATATTCTGCAAAAAGGTTCACCAGGCAGAAATCCCCTCAGGGCTTACATAAAAAGGTTTTAGCTGGCTTTGGCATGTCATTCTAAACTCTTTAGTTTATCGTATTAATAGTCAAGCTTACTTGTTTACAACACCTTCCCAGATAATTTCAACTCTGCTCAGGCCTCGCAACTGGAAAGCTCCTGCAAACAGGCGGTTCTTCTTGGATTCTTATGAAGTGGGGGAGCTGTGTTATGCTGCTGAACAGATATTCATGCATGAGCCAACTGTTCTTCAGCTGAAAGCTCCTATCAAAGTATTTGGTGATCTTCATGGGCAGTTTGGTGATTTGATGCGGCTATTTGATGAATATGGATTTCCTTCAACTGCTGGAGACATAACGTAAGTTTGGCATCTTAACACATTATAGAACTACTTTTCTGTCAAAAATAGTTGAAGAAGAGATTCTGTAACGTACAGTTCTCTCTCCCAACGGTTTTGTGGGTCTTTCTTCTTTCCTTTTGACGGTCTATCCAAGTGTGAACTCTCTGTTAACATGAAGCATGTTCCAATTGGCCATTTGGCCTGCTTCATTCCTTTCTTTTGTCGGAACTCGTGTCTAGCTAATGGTTCTCTTGCTTTGCTTTTCATACAAACTTGGGCACAAAAAGTTTTTTGAGATGTTTTAATGATGAGTCACTCATTTGATATTTCAGGTATATCGACTACCTGTTTTTGGGGGATTATGTTGATCGAGGACAGCACAGCTTGGAAACCATCACCTTGCTTCTTGCTCTTAAGGCAGGCTATTGTCTATTCTATTGTTTGTAGCTTGCTTCTTACTGTTTACCTGTACTTAATAATTGGCTGTGTACTGCCTTCTGACTATACAGATTGAATATCCCGAGAATGTTCACTTGATACGTGGAAACCATGAAGCAGCTGACATAAATGCTCTATTTGGTTTTCGCATTGAGTGCATTGAGAGAATGGTAAGGATGAATGCATTAGCAATGCTTCAGTTTTTGGGTTCAACTTTGCAACTAACTATGTTTTTGTAGGGAGAAAATGATGGAATATGGGCATGGACACGGTTCAATCAACTGTTTAACTATCTTCCTCTTGCTGCTCTCATTGAAAAGAAAATCATCTGTATGCATGGTGGTATAGGAAGGTCTATCCATTCAGTAGAACAGATAGAAAAGCTTGAAAGGCCTATAACAATGGATGCAGGATCTATTATTTTAATGGACCTTTTATGGTTTGATCTCATTTCCTTTCTGAAATTCATATTACACACGCACGTACACACACACGTTTGTGTTGCTTTTGTCTAAGTAGTTTTAACATTTTAAATGTAGGTCTGATCCCACGGAGAATGATAGCGTAGAGGGTTTGAGACCAAATGCTAGAGGGCCAGGGCTTGTTACATTTGGGGTATGTATGCTATCATTCATTACATGTGTGGTTCTGTCATGTGGAATTCATTCTTCCCACCCGTCCTCACATGGTGTGTGAAGATGTAATCTCATGCTTACAGCTTAGACTGTAGATAATGTAATGAAATTATAGGTCTTCATTGATGATTGTTTTACCATCAGTATTGTGCGGTGGACTGGCTCATCCTGGTCTTCTGCAAGAGAATATTTGTTTTGACTCTTGTTTCCTTGGTCTTTTTGTCTTTGGCTGGGCCTGAGCCATAAGTGTGAACGCTATGGCATGCTGTAGCAAATATGTATCTTAATTCCTTGGCATCACCCATGTGATCGTAGATGGAATTGCTACATGGCTTGCTTCTATTTGGATATGATGATAATTCTGCTGCCCTTGAAAATCAGAGTGATGGAATCATGATCTTATGTATGATTTAGCCTTTCAAAAAAATATTTGTAAACATCCTTTTGCTGTCATTGGATGACCAAAAGGGTTGAAAGTTACAGTTGTAGAGGTGCCATCTAAAATGTCTCACGCTCATTTTTAATTAATCTTATTTCTTGAGATAATAGTGTGTTGTCGATATGTTCTCACACCAATAGTACAACTGAATGGTAATTCGATAGCCTAACATTCTCGGATTTAATTTTTTTTTGATTTTGGTACTCATTTGAGCCCTTTTGTTTTAATTCTTATAATATGCAGCCTGATCGTGTCACTGAATTCTGCAAGAAAAATAAATTACAGCTCATCATACGAGCCCATGAGTGTGTCATGGATGGTTTTGAGCGATTTGCTCAGGGACAGTTAATCACTCTTTTTTCTGCAACTAACTATTGTGGTAAGTCCAATTTTCATGGGTGTTTTTGTTTTGCATGCGATATCATTTGGGTTTCACATGTACGCAATTTCATGTATGTAGGGACGGCTAACAATGCTGGAGCCATACTGGTAGTTGGAAGGGGCTTGGTTGTGGTTCCGAAATTAATTCATCCCTTGCCCCCTCCCCTTCAGTCTCCTGAGACATCTCCTGAGCGTGTCATGGAGGAGACATGGATGCAGGTGAGCTTTTCCCTTGGACCTTTAAAAATTACCCAGTAAGCGAATTTGTTGAATGGCTAACTTTTCCCCTCTTTCTTAGGAGCTTAATATTCAGAGGCCCCCCACCCCTACTCGGGGTCGACCCCAGCCAGACCATGATCGCAGTTCACTGGCATACATATGAGTGACAGTATTGATGACTTAAGCTTGCAGCAACCGGGGATTTTATCGGCAAGGTTTGATCCAATGTTCCACTTCTCTGTCACTGGTGATGGTCTACAAGATATTTTTTTGAATTGTTCTTCGGTCTTGGTCTTGGTTTTGTGGTGGCGGAAAAATCAACTATGGCAGTTTACTGTACAAAAAGCTTTAGGGTGCCACTTGAAGTATGAGTGATGATCCTGTTCAGGTATCGGGATTGGAGGTGGAAGAAGTGGGAACTATCTTCTGCTCAACATAGCCTTGACGAAACAGTGAGGAAATATGGTTTATTGGCTTGTAAATTGCAATACAACCGATTGTATACAAGTTTGTCTTGGCATGGTGTTTATTTATTACATTTGATAAGAGGCTTTAAGTTTGAATTGCTTTGTTCATATATTCCTAGAAAGAGAACGAAAAGGAAACCGCAATTAATAGATTTGGCAAATGAGGACATCTCTTTCCCTGATCAGAAAATGAGCATCTCTCTCCGTACCAGTTTCCAACGGTATGTCCCAGAAAAGACTGGGCAGCGAATTTTCAACTAATCCATAAGTAATGATTTCTTCTATAAATTTGATCATGTTTGCTGTCTGGAAAATGTGGTTAGAATTTCTGGCAAAAAAAGTGTTAATAGAAAAATATTGGCACTTTCATTAAAAAAAGAAGACTATTGGCTCGAATAAGAATAATAGTAAATCTACCTCCTGCTGCAGGAACCAGATTAAGATTTTCAGAAGGAAAAGAAAAAAAAAAAAAAAACCTGTTAAAATAGATGCACGCGGTGCACGTAGTGTACTTGCTCATCGAGCAGTGGCACTATCCATTTAACTAAAAATTGATAAACAAAAAACTGTTTTGAAAATAGAAAAACATATTTTGGCCCAAAAAAACATAGAAAAACAGACAGAGCCATGGATTTTTTAGTCCCTTTTTTCCTCAATTAAAGTATTTATCCATATATCATTTGTAAATTTGTTACGAAAAATGACACTAAGTAATAACTGAAGAGGTAGCTCTCACTCAACCTGAATTAATTCTGTTATGTGGATCTAAATAAAATCAAAAGTTATATTATAGACATCATATATAAATGTAAGAAGGCACAAAGGAGAAAAAAATAAAAAAAAGTAAGAAGACAGTTAAGAATGTAATAAGCTTATATTGATAATAAATGTATTTCTTTCCCGGTACAAAAGTCACATATGATTTCTCAAAAGTGCACCAAACAATTTTTTTTTTTTTTTTTTTTTTTTGTAAAAGTGACTATGTGACCATTAGTTTGATTTTTTTATATTTTTAAAACTGATATGAATGATGATTCAGCTAAATTTTATTTTAACGTGCAGAAAAAAATTAAAGAAAATTACGAAAATTACAGATATTTTGAAAATTACAATTAAGCCTTTCTCTCTCTCAATCTTACCCATAAATTTTGCCCATATAGTTCTGTAATTTTCAAAACTATGTGGGCCATTTTTTGTAATTTTCTCCCGTTCTCTAATGCCAGTTGAGATGAAATGTAGTTGGATCATCGTCTTTTTTTTGATACAAAAGAGGAGGGGATTCCCTCGGCCTATGCTCGCAACCCTCGGTCGTACCATGTCCGACTCCGAACCACAAAGCAAGGTCCCCAAACGCGACGTGGAAGTGATGTATCCCGTGCCACACCTCAAAGGCTTGTTTAGCAATATAATCCGCCTTCTATTCGCTTCCCCTTGGAATCCACCGAACCACCACCTCCCATTCCTCGCACGGCATGCTCTTTATCTCCCGAATCTCTACCACATCCGGATGACTCGTCGACTTGGATTCTCAAAGCAACGCCACAACCTCCTTGGCATCGTCTCGGAACAACGCGCCGCTCCCCGAGTCCCAACACGGCTTCATACCAAACGGGATGACCCATATCTCCGTACGGAGGCTATCGCGAGGTTCCATGATTTAAACATGAACCCCATCTTGAGTGCTCCACGATCATCTCGGAGAATGCCCCACACGTGGCTACTTGGTTCTCGCGCGCTTGCACCATCTACGTTTAGTTTGCTCCGGCCATCGCTCGGCGTCGTCCAAGACACGGGGGTCGGTTGTACGGGATGACCGCTAAGATTAACCCCCGCAAAGTAAATTCCTAGCCTTTGACACGTCGCAATAGAGGTCTTGGCCACGAAGATAATCGCCTCATTGTTCAAACTAGAATTCTTGAATATTCTTGCGTTGCGACGTTGCCAAATGAGCCGGCAAATCGTGGTGAAGAGCTCGCTCCATCCTTCCTTCCCTCGGTCATGAACTCGCTTGATATTCCTCCTAATCCACCGATGTAAGCCCGACGGAAGAACCCGCCCATATCCCTATTGTCCACCACCATCTCCCATAATTTCCTTGTATCTAAGCAATCCCGAAGCACATGCACTAGATTCTCCACCTCCGCTCCACACCGCCTACATCTTCCCTCGCCTCCCATTCCTCTCCGAACACGTTCGTCATTGGTGAGGAGTTTATTATGCGGGACGAGCCACATAAATGATTTACCGGGGGATAGCGCGAAGCTTCCGGACGATCCCATGCCCGATCCTCCACCTCTCGACATGTAAGCAATGCTCGATATGCAGATTTAATGCTAAACTCCCCTCTCCGGTCATGTTTCCACCGAATCACCTCTGAAGAAGCGTCAACATTTGTGCCCTTTAACACAGTCTCCCAGGACTTTTTGATCCCCGACCAAGCGTTTGACCCTAGTCTAGCTGGATTAATGTTTGGGACCAAGTCATCCCCACATTTGTACTTGCTCCGTATCACCCTCACCCACAGGTCATCACGACGTTTCATAAGGTTCCATCCAAGTTTCATCATATAGGCTTGATTCTGGTTGTGAAGGTGCTTCAACCCAAGCCCCCCAACCTTCTTGGGTGTGCACACCGTATCCCAAGCTACAAGATGCGACTTTCGCTTCTCAGGAGTTGTTCCCCACAAGAATCTCCTGTTTTGTTTCTCAATATCTTCACATGTACCTTTAGGCAGAGAGACAGTTTGCATAGTATACCCCGGTATGGCAGACGTGACAGACGAGATCAACGTAGTTCTTCCTGCCAAGGACAAAGCAGTGGCCTTCCAGTTTGATAATCTGTTCCTCACCTTATCCACAATCGCTTGGTAGCTACTCTTTGTGACCCGCTTATGGTGGAGGGGTACACCGAGGTATTTTCCAAGGTCGGGGGTTACCTGGAATCCCAACACATTACATAGCTCCGTCCTCCTATGATGATTCACATTTTCTGAGAAAAAGACACGAGTCTTGGCCGTGCTCACTTTCAACCCCGAGGCCCTGCAAAAACTATCAAGACAATCCCTAACCTCTTCCGCTTGGTGCACAGCTGCTTCTACAAATAGGACAACATCATCTGCAAAAAACAGGTGAGAAATGGGCGGACCCCCCTTACATAACTTAATTGGTCTCCAACCTCCATTCCCAATACGCTCCTGGATTAGGTGGGCCAACCTTTCCATACAGATAACAAAAAGATACGGGGAGAGAGGATCCCCCTGGCGAACCCCTCTAGATGGCGCAATCGCCCCTGCACGGTCGCCATTCCATAATAGCTGCATCTTTGGAGTGGATACGCAGGAGTAAATAATTTCAATCAATGAACTGGGCAAATTTAGCTCCTTTAGACAATCACACAAGAATAGCCAATTCACCCGATCATATGCTTTTTCAAGATCAATCTTAATAGCCATATACCCTCTTTTGCCACGAAGCTTCCGCATTGAATGGATAACTTCTTGGGCAACAATAATGTTATCCGAACTATGCCTACCTGGTATGAAGCTAGATTGATGGGGACTAATGGCTTTGGGTAGGAGCCCCTTGATTCTGTTTGCAATCACCTTGGTAATAATTTTGAAGACCACATTACATAGACTAATAGGGCGAAAGTCATTCACCAATTCCGGGTGATCCTTCTTAGGAATAAGCACAAGCAGAGTCTCATTAATGGCCCGTATTTGCGATGGGGATCGCCAAACCGATCTACTAAACTCGCACACAGAATCCCCCACCACTTGCCATTGGCTTTGATAGAAGAGAGCATTCAATCCATCAGGCCCAGGTGCTTTTAAAGCTCCCATACTAAATACAGCATGCTTGATTTCATCGTCTGTAATCTCTCTACCCAGCCTACTAACCTCACACGAATCCATGCTCGGGAAGGCCACGGAACAAACTAGGGGTGGCCGCCTAGCCTGCTCCTCCCTGAAGACAGAGGAGAAGTGATCCACCACCATCCCCTTAATCAGGTCCCCGTCATATATCCAGGCGTCCTCAGGTCCTTTGAGAGCTCCTATAAAATTCCTTTTCCGCCTACCATTCGCCCGCGAGTGAAAATACCGAGTGTTTCTGTCGCCATCAGCCAGCCACTCACTTCGAGCTTTCTGGGCCCATATCAAAGATTCCTGCATTAAAACCTCCTCCAATTGCTTCCACAACGTGTGCTGAAGTGCTTCCAACTCCATAGATAGGCCGAAGCGAGCCTCAGTTCGTGTGATCCCATTGAGTCGGCTCATGAGGTGCCTCTTCCTTGCATTTGTATGCCTAAAAACCTGTCCATTCCATCTCCCACATGCTTCGGTAAACTGATCTACATTTTCAGTCCAAGGTAAATCATTCTTCCAGTTACCTGAAACAAAGGGTGAGAAACGCTCATCCAAAACCCAAGCTGCCAGAAATCTGAAAGGTCTCTGTCCCCGGTGCACGGTCCTGTACCCATCCAATTGCAAAAGGAGCGGACGATGGTCGCTCTTATACCAGTTGAGATGCTTAACCACCGCATTTGGAAAGTTTTCTTGCCATGAGGTAGAACCCAACACCCGATCCAGTCTACTCTTAGCATTCGCGCGTCCCCACGTAAAAGGTGGACCTATAAACCCAAGGTCATTGAGAGCGGCATCATCCACAAAGCTACAGAATTCTTTATCCGGACCCCTTGATGTGCCCCGTGAATATCGATCATCAGAAGATAACGTTGCATTGAAGTCCCCCCCCCCAAGCACCAAGGTAGTTGCACCGATCGGCTTATCTGCAACAAGTCCCTCCAAAGAGCACGGCGCGGTACGATGTTAGGACTCCCATAGACAAACGTCATTTCCCAAACCTGCAGTAAGTGATTTGTAATACGGACATGTATAAACTGATTAGTTGAACATAGTACATCAACCTGTCTAAATTTATCAGACCACAGGCACCAAATGCCCCCTTTAAACCCATTTGCATCCATGATTTTTATATTGGGCAATCCCATTCGTGATGCAATGCGTTGTGCTTTCACACCCCCACATCTTGTTTCAAACAAAGCAATAAAATCAATATCGAAAGAGTGAACCAATCCGCAGATAAATGATGGAAAGGTCCTTGCTCCCGCTCCCCTTACGTTCCAGAGGATAAAATTCATGGATAACTAGCTTGTTTAATAGGGATCCCATCCCCGTGTCCATGTTCGGCCCCCACAGGGGCGACGTCCCTATTCGTCAGTGAATCCTCACCCAAGGTTATCTCATTATTACCGGGTCCCACCACTACAGACGCAACCTTCACCCCCTGACCATTTGCTTGCACGACGGTCACGTTGTCCCCCATAGGCACCTGGGCAATATTCAAGCCCTTATTTCCTTGCGCCATCGAACCACCACTCTGATCTTTAGTGAGCATTACCGTGTCCAAGTCCATTCCTTTCCCATTTTCCAATGGCCCATTATTATGTTGAGGCCCATTATTATGTTGAGGCCCATCGGTAGTTTCAACCCCAGCCGATTCCAGCGTGCCACCTTTCCCTTTGCCATGTGATGGATCCTTACTAACCATTCTATTCTCCTTTCCTCTTACCTTGACTTTAGCCCTGGCTTTCCTCTTGGACCCCACTTGGATCCACTCATTATTTGATGCTTTGTTTTGAATATCCTCCCCAAAGCTGCGTACGTCACCCACCACCACACGTTTGCTCGTTCCTACCTTATCTTTCACCATACTACCTGATTCCCGTGATTCCTGGGCCCCATTAACACCCTTTGACTCCATAGTTGCCTTTTTCTTCTCCATCCCCGATATGACGGGCTTCGAATCCTCCCTATTCATGATTCTCCCAAAATCTCGCCTCACCAACATTCGTGGTCCGTATTCCACGCGGTTTTTGTTACCATTCGAATCGCCCATCCCTACCTCCGCCATCTGCGTCATCTCCGGCTCCGTTTTCTTTGGCTCCGTCGTACCCACAGAGGGCTCCTCCGCTGGACTACCAACTTGCTCATTGTTAGGAGAAACAGTCGCGCATTGCACCATCCGGTGCCCATATTTTCCACAGGCGAAGCACACTAGGTGGAGCCCTTCAAACTCAAACCGTCGTTCCTCCCCAAAGTGGCTAAATCCCGGCAATAATGGTTTCTGCAAGTCCACCTCCACACACATCCTCGCGAACCCCCCTTTTTCCGAAAACGCCGTGGTTCGATCAATCTTCAGCGTTTTCCCAATCATATTTCCTATCCGCCTAATGGATTCCACATTGTAAAGCTCGTGAGGTAGGTCCGGAATCCGAACCCAAACAGCCACACGCTTCTGGGTATCTGCTTTCCAAGGATTGAAGTTCGGCCGCCAACGTTGAACCAACAAATAGTGGTCAGCTAACATCCACGGTCCCTCTTGCAGGGCATGGTCTCTGTCTTCCGTCGAAGAAAAGGAAACTAGAAAGTATCCATTGTTCAGTGGGGTAACTCTCAACGGACCCTTTGCCGCCCACATCCTCTCCATCCTCATCCTCATAAATCCAGCGTTAACCGTTTTCCCAAGCAACTTAACAAACAGCGAATTCTTGTATGGCTTACACCATGCCTCGTACTCCTCAGCACTAACTTGGAGTTTCGGTAGTTTCCCTGTCCTGCGCCATACCTCCACAGCCTCATCCTCCTGCTCTACACCATCAGCTGTATCCCCTGTTTCCTTCAGACTCTGTTTGTCGTTGGACGTCGCAAAGTACTCCTTCCAACCGGCTAAAGCTTTCGTGGCCTGGAAATTAGGTTCTAGGAGGCCCGAGTCACCGAGGCATAAAAGCTTGTCCTTGTACGATAAGCGGGCGTCCCTAGCAGGCTCGAACCCCTTTCCCGCGGCTCCTTCCCGCTGTGCTGACCCAGAAGATCCACTATGAAAAGTGACGAACTGGTTAGGGCCCTTATAGCCCCTAGCGTCAACCCCCCTGTTGCCTAACGGGTTCGTCGCACGACCGCCGCCACCACCATCATCGTCTATGTCAGCCTTAAAAGTACAAAAAAAAGTTAAATTAACTAATATTTTTATTCCACTTTTATAATCACATAGTCTAAAAAACCGAAATGTGTATAGTGTATACACCTTAACCCTTATTTCAACATTTTATTTTTAAAAAAAAACTTGCGACATTGTTTAGGGGCTTCTTGTGGAAAATGCCTTCGTTATTAAGCAGCGGATGGAAAGAAGGAGAGAAGCCGAACGCTTGAAAAAGTGAAAGTAATATATAGGAATCTGGACCCAGATGAACCTGCATACTAATCTTGATTCTTGAACCAAAGCGGTTTTAGAATTGCCTGAGCTTCGCATCAATGGCTGGCGTATCCCTCCAGTGCGGTGACTGTGGAGCGCTATTGAGGTCCGTACAAGAAGCTCAGGAGCACGCAGAGCTTACCTCCCACTCCAACTTCTCCGAATCGACTGAAGCTGTTCTCAACCTTGTTTGCTCCACTTGTGGCAAGCCATGCCGATCCAAAACCGTATTGACTTTGAAAGATCCTTTCTTTTTGTAGCTTAAGATCGGAATATATGATTTCTGATCCTGGATTCTTGTTATGAGAACACTTGCAATTCCAATTCCCTGTAAAATTTGCATTTAAAGATATTGGAAAACTAGGTCTCGTGGTTCGAAAATTATTTAGTGCCACCAACGAAAATGAAATTCCGCTTCAAATGAAGCACTGATGCCGAATGTTGACACATGAAAATTATTACATTATGGTAATTCTTTATCTTGGATGAGATTGGTGAGGGTAGCCTTAATTACTTGGGTATCGGAATTAAAGAAGTCTTAACTTTTGCTGCTGCAGTTTTAAATCATTCCAAAATTATCCGAATGTATATCTGGTGGGTGGTGACTGAAAGGGCTCATACAATATAGGAGATAAATATACTGTATATTGGGTAAATCTGCAGAGAGCAAATGAATTTTTTCCCATTTATTTCAAATTTTTAAAGTCAGTCTGAAGAGAAGAAACTTGGTCCCTGGCCGTAATGACTTGGTCTTCATAAAACAAACTTCGAAGTGGGCATGACTCTAATGTATGTTATCATTTATTACAATGGGCATGACTTGTTCTATTTTCTTTTCCCATTCCTTTTGTGATGTAGGAGAGTGATTTGCATACAAAAAGAACTGGGCATAGCGAATTTGTTGATAAGACATCTGAGACAGTCAAACCAATAAGTTTGGAGGTTCCAAAAGTGGATGCAATGTCTAACGAAGATGCCACTGCAACCACTGACCAACCTGATGGTACTGCCCCACAGCCTAGTGTTGTTTTCCCAAGATAAACTCAGTTTGGATGTAAATTGCTGATTTCTGTGGCATATATGGTTTTCTATATCCCCTACAGTCCTGTTGGGAAATGAGAACAAGTGTATTCATGTAACAATTATTGTTCTGCATTATTTGCTTTTGCTTCCGCTTCTTTTGTGTGACTTTTCTTATAAGAATTTCTTCCAATGAATCAATGCATTCTGTGGTTTGTAACATTTTAACCTTTGTCTTATGGCCATTAGAATAAAATAATATATTCTGACATTTGTTTTTTGACCAGATGCAATTGATGTTGATTTTTAATCTTCCTCTCGTATGATTTCCATTGTAAAATACAGAAATGGTTGTTCCTGAGGTTGACAAAAAGGTGCTTGAGGAACTTGAATCAATGGGTTTTCCAACTGCACGTGCAACACGTGCACTGCATTATTCTGGTGAGCTTACATGCTATCCTTTTCTCTAAACCATTGATTTACAAATGTCATTCATTATGGTAATGAAGATAGTATCTTGCTCTGTTCTGATTTTCTACTTGATCACTTTATTTTATTTTGGTTGGAAAATTCTTCTTTTGATTAGGATGATTGACATGTATTTTGAGTATCAATATTGGTGCCGATGTATGATTGGACATCATGTCAGAGTCTGCTTGTTGTGTCTTCCTGAAATCAATTATATTTAACTTTTTCCCACCTGAAGGAACCATGCTTCATAGGACATTAGTGAAATTCTTATAAGCCAGTCTAAAAGACACCTATAGATTGAGGGTGAGAGGGACTTGTGAGAATAATTTCATTTTCTAACAATTCATCTAGAAAAACATTAGATGCAAATCATAGTTATCCTATTTATGTTTCATGGAGTCACTGAGGATATAGCATATGTGTAATATTCAGTAGATTTTGGAGTCTTTCTATGATCTGGATGTTGATATTGTTAAATCTCCAGACATTAGAGCTTGAATCTTTTTATCCGCAGGTAATGCTGGCCTTGAGGCTGCTGTGAATTGGGTAGTAGAGCATGAGAATGACCCTGACATTGATCAGATGCCCCTGGTACGTTTTATTTAAAAAATTTGCATGATACTTATTATGCTTGTACGCACTTTCTCCTTAACATTAATATGTATGGTATCAAGACTTGTTCATGTTTGTATTTATATACAACTGTTTTCTATGTGTATTCTGTGATTTAAGTTGCAATCTCTAGCTTCTGACCTGCTGGTTTGCATAGGTACCTGCAAACACCAAAGTTGAGGCTCCTAAACCTTCTCTCACACCAGAACAACTGAAAGCTAAACAACAGGAACTCAGGTATGAAATTAAATATCAGGTCAATTTGCTTTTCATTACCTCAGGAAATGGAAAAAAAAAAAAAAAAAAAAAACTTTGGTTGGTTGTTCTCACTTTGATGTTATAACAATATGAACTAGCTGCCATGTTACTCTGTTGGCTGTGTAGATGGTGTAATGTCTGTCAGTCTCAGGATTATTTATCATGCCTCATATTTTGCCTTGAAGCATCCCTTTTTTCCTGAGATGAACGTACTTTTCATGGAGGCCTGGCCATTAGAAAAATAAAACAGGAGGAGTCCCCACCCTTTAAATTGTTTGGATGGCCGTGCCTTTTTAGCTGTCAAATAGCATTAATATGTTTTGTTTTCGGGGAAGAGAAAGGAGAGGGGAGGGAGTTTCATTGTAAATTCCCCTTTTCAGGTGTTAGTTATAACGGCAAGAGAATACTGAGATTTTCAACTAACCTTTCAAGATACTCCAGAGCCCTGTCTCATGTATGATTAAGTTCCTCAAATTCAGATAACCTTTGAGGAGAACCAGCCATTAACTATTGCTATTTGTTATTTTCTAAAGTTACGTATCAGGACCCAAATTATTAGAATGAATCATTGTAATGGTTTATAAATTGTAAAAATACATCATAACCAATGTTTTCCCCTTTTCTCCCAGTATATTATCTTGTTTATTTTTAAAATCCAGACATGGAAGGGGAATTTTCTATTAACCACCTCTTCCCTTCCCTTCCCTTCTTTTTCATTCCTTTTTCCTTCAATTCCTTCCCTTCCTTTCTCCTCCCAACTGTCAAACGTACTCTTAGGTTTTTATTGTATTATATTATATTGTCAAGACCTGCTAGTTTCCTTTTTGCGGAATTATTTCTTTGCTGTTGCTTATCCATTTGTATGAATGCTTGAGTTGGGTAAGCACTAAAATATTTCTCTTGTAATTTGTCTAATTTTGGATGAACGAGTCCGATACATATTTATCTATCTTGGGAAGCAGAATAGATATGCCTGTTGATGCTTGTACATCCAATGGATTTGAAATCTGGCCTTTTCTTCAAGGAACTATGATTTGCATCGAGTAATTTTAAATCCAATATGTTTTTCTTGATTTGCTTTTAGTCTATTGAAAGATTTACTTTTGTAATCATCTTAAGGGAGAGGGCTCGCAAGAAGAAAGAAGAGGAAGAGAAGAGAATGGAAAGAGAAAGAGAAAAGGTACTGTGCTGTTTTATCTTTCGTTTTCTTACTTTCTGGATTTGATTATGAATAAATCTGGGCATTTTAAATGTTCACTCTGTAAAATTTTTGTGGATGAGTGTACAATTTCATCCATATCTTAATTTTTGAGTGAAAGGCCTGAGTTGAGCTTTGACTAACCCTGTCTTTACCAAAATAGAATTATCGTTTCCCTCTCTTTCCAATGTTTTGTGGTTGATGCATAGTCTCCAAACCAATATTCTTAGAAGATTAATCGTTCAGTATTTGAGTTTGGCTGGTATATGGGGGCTGTTGAAATTCATGGTTAAAACAATTATATGGTTATCTGAGAAGCCGTCTTCCTCTATGTAGATTATCTTTTGTACTCAGATTTATCCAGCTTAGTTTAAATAATAAGAATGGCAATGCATATTGCCACTTTGTGTGCACATGTTGGCATACCAGTAATAGGGATAGCTACAAGACTTCTAGGTTGTGATAGATCACCTTAAACAAAAGCATGTCATAATGTAACCCCAAAAAAATGTCATGATTACCTGACATTGCCATTTTATTTGCAAGACTTATTCTCGAATAATTGATAGGGTTTCCGACATGTCCTTTAATAATTTTAAAGATGAAAGGAAAAAAAATGTGAAACTAAGCTATCAACTTAGTTTTACTGAGGCAACTTAAGAAAGAGGACATAATGCTTGAATGGCTGCCTGGTTGGCTGAAGGCATGCAGTCAAGCTTTTAGCCAAAGAAGGATAAATTGACAAAAACCTGCCCTACTTCTGTAAAATAAATCAAATGAACTAGGAACTTCCTTCAGATTCTCTGACTTTACTCCTAATTAAGTGATTCCTAAGCAGCAATCTAGACCCTGGAGTCTTTTAATATCTCCAGCATGCCTTGTCAAACAAAAGTCATTTGAGCTCAAAATATGGGCAAAGCACATGCCACATAGTAACTTGTTCTGAAATTTCACTTTGATTATTTAGAATGGGGTACACTCTTTTAGGAAGGCCCATATTGAATGCTACCATGTCAATGGTCATGTAGACTAAGGCTGCGAAGACTGATGATTAGTTTTATCTCTATTCTATCTCTATCAAACTCAGTGACAATACTTGTTGTGACTATATCATCATTAATGACTAATGGTTGGCCCTCTTCTGCAAATTATATTCCAACAAGAAATATTTCTTCATTTGTCCTCTTGAAGAATGTCTCTGCCTCAATTTATGCTATACTGTGGTTGGACCGGCATATAACTTCAGATTACAACAATTCTAGGTGAATGTTTTCTTTAGCTTTTTTCCTTATTTGATATATTTCCTTATTCTTTATTCAGGAGAGAATTCGTATAGGCAAGGAATTACTGGAAGCAAAAAGAATTGAAGAGGACAATGAGAGAAAACGGTCTGGTTTCTCTTGAACATCTACGATCTCATGTTTTGCATTTTAGCTCCCTTTTATCTAGCTTTTGGAAATCTGTTGCCTTTTGCAGGTTGCTGGCTCTACGAAAAGCTGAGAAAGAGGAAGAGAGAAGGGCTAGGGAGAAAATCAGGCTGAAATTGGAAGAAGACAAGGTTTTTGCATTTTTCAATTGTTAACTATTTTTTTGTACCATCTTTATTTCAGAAAGCTTTCTCATCTAATTTTGTTTCACTTGCGTACTATATCCAAAGATTTGGTTGTTGATAGAGCAAAATGACTTCTTGCTATCCATATAATCTATATAGCTGACCCCACCTATTGGGATAAGGCTTTTTATTGTTCACTATATCATATTTTGTCACTCGTCAACTCATGGACCTTTTTGTAACTTTTGATCAGAAAATTATAGCATATATCTACCTTAAAAATTGAGTTCACATCTTTTCAATGCATCTTTCAACATTTTTATCAGAAAACTTGAGGTGCACATTGAGACTTCTTTGTAAAACTGGCATGGCAATTGAAAAATTAAAGAATTTGTAATCGGGAGGCTTTTGTATGACATCATTTTGTTACTATATTGTGAAAGGCTGAAAGAAGGCGTAGACTTGGATTACCTCCTGAAGAACCATCAGCTCCCAAACCGTCAAATGTTGTGGAGGAGAAAAAGGTATGAGCTTATCTGCAACAGAACAGTAGTTTTTCTCTTTCAAGAATAAAAACTGTATTGATTTTAAAACTTGAAATTCCTATACTCAGAGTTCATTGCCAGTTCGGCCTGCTACAAAAGCTGAGCAAATGAGGGAGTGTTTGCGCTCTCTCAAGCAGAACCACAAGGTACATTCATATGTAACTTAGTGATATATAATACATTTGTTGTGCAAAATGTAAACTTGTAGAGCTTAACATCCCCAACAAGCTTTGCCTTCCTAAGCTAAGGTTATTTCCATCCCTCACATCGCAAAAACCTCATGGTCCATGTTTTTCAACAAATATACTTCTGGATTGGTTGTCATGGCCAATATTCTGATGTTGTTGCTGTAATAATTTAGCCGCAGATAACATATAGCTAATAAGGAAACATGCCGGCTTAGTATTTCTAGCAAACATGTTTAGTCATGTTGCATGGTCAAAAATTAAATTGATTCCATGAGTTTTTCAATTAGAGTATAGAAATGAAGTCCCCCCCCCAAAAAAAAAAAAGGCTCAATGATGGTTCACCATTTGTGGAATTCATATTTTGAACCGCATTTAACCATTTCCTTTTTCTTTGTGA
The DNA here is from genome assembly GCA_019022655.1 of Acacia acuminata. NCBI lineage: Eukaryota > Viridiplantae > Streptophyta > Magnoliopsida > Fabales > Fabaceae > Acacia > Acacia acuminata. The sequence goes on from JAFJYI010000023.1 coordinate 5,142,550, forward strand.
TGCTTCTATTTTAATCATATTATGTGGCCCCATAATGATATCATATCCAATTATCCATTGCAATTTGTGGTGAAATATGATTGTTTTTTGAATGTATCATGATGCATGATGGTATGTTAACATTTTATTGTATGTTATCTACTGCATTATTCACTTTTACCATTTGTCAGCTCTGATAAGTTCTGTAGGCCCTGTGTATAGAGTTTGGGATTAATCGCATTATTCACAACTTATGAATAGTGCAACGCCTAACACTTTTTTTATTATATATTTTTACAATTTATTGTGATATTTTTGTATTGTCTGATTAAGTATTAGTTCACATTTACCATGCATAATTATTTATGCTCGAATTAGGATGATGATGCAAGAGTAAAGAGAGCGTTCCAGACTCTCCTGACCTATGTGGGGAATGTGGTCAAAAGTCCGGACGAGGAAAAGTTTAGAAGAATAAGACTGAGCAACCAAACTTTTCAGGTAAATAACTTTTCAGTCATCTCGAGGAAATTCGACACTTGGTTCAAAGTACTGACCACAGGAATAGAAAAGCTCACTAAAATAGAGCTGCTTGGAGCAATTGAATCATTATCTAGGCTTCAACTTACTATTGATTATCGTGGGCGGGATGGTTCACTCTGTTAAAGCCCAAACCATGCGAGAACTTTCTTGTGTTTAGTGTAAAAGCAGGGTGATGCATTCATATATGATCCAGGACTTGCGTGCATTTAAATCACTAAAAAAAGGAAAAAAGAAAAACTGTTGTGAAATGGTGTCAATAACAATAATGGCATGCATGCCTGGCCTGCCTAATAGAACAGTCAAAATATTTGCTTGCGTTGTAGATGAGCATGTTCTTGCTATAATTTGCTATGAAATGTTCATTCCTTCACTTGAACAGGAAAGAGTTGGTGCCTTGAAAGGGGGAATTGATTTCCTGGAAATTTGTGGGTTTGAGAAAATAGAAGGGGGAGAGTTTCTGTTTTTGGCTAGGGACAAGGTTGACAAGGCAGTCCTCAATTCTGCTGGCTCTGAACTCGACTCTGCCATCAAAAATCCCTTTTTTGGGGTTCTTTAGTCCATATCTTACATTGCAACTGTAATGTTGTTGCTGGAAAGCTTGAAACTGTTAATCTGTTATAGCTTTTGATGTTTCTGAGACACAGAAAAATTTCTGCCTTCTGTTCTTTGAAGTGCTTGAGCTTTTATATTTTATTTTCAGGCATGTACTGAAACTTATCCTCTTCCTTGTACCAAAGGAAATTTCGAGAGAAAATCGGATGTATACGCATATATGTTCAATTTGTGCAAAGCACTTGGTATTACAAAGCCATGTTTAATTATGATTATTTGGCTTGAACTACATCCCATCATTTTGTTTTTTCAGAAAATATCGGAAACAAGACTTGAAGGATTCATTAAGAACTAGTCCTTGCGCATTTACACGAGGCCACAAACCACATTCCCCTCTAAATACTCTCTTTAACTTCTTGATATTTAATATAAGTTCGATTGCCAACCAGTATCCCAAACAAACCCATTGAAAAGTCTGATTGGATAAAAGTCCGATTGGGTAAAAGTCAGATTATGAAACATGATTTATGTTTGGACTGGTAGTCGCATAAATAGCTTATGAAAAAGTCCGATTGGGTAAAATTTGTTTGGAATAACTTATGGATAAGTGAATTTTGAGATAATTATAAGAAAAAAATTAAAATTAAAATTACCAAAAATATGAAAAATGCTAAATTACAAAATTTAGCAATATTAAAATACATAATTTGATCAAATAAATATTATATAAGTAATTAGGAAATTAGGCCCGTACAATTTGGGATCTAATTGTGTCATGAATCTGATTCATTTCAATTGAAGATGGCTAATTCATCTGGGTTGAAGATTTTTTAGAATGAGTCGAACTCTCATCTACACTAATATTCTCATTTTCAACTCCCATAACTCTTACGGTTTTTTTTCGTTGGATTCTCCATGCACTGCTACAGCCTTTCTTATTGGATCCGAAATGAAAGCACTCCTACCTCTTTCTTCGCATCAACATGTGGTATCCAAAATGAAAGCACTCCTACCTCTTTCTTCGCATCAACATGTGGTTGGCCCGTGAAATGTGCTACTTTGGATTCCTTAAGAGGCCTAGGGTTCGCGATAAAATCGGTAAAATCACATCTTTCCGTCTTGTATGTGGAAGGGTCGTCCTTACCACTACAGAACCCGGAGTGGTTGCGACTTACCATCATTTTTCTTATCAAAGTAAAGGATTCGCCCCAAGACAGTTACTGGCATCTTCTTCCACAGTAAATCTACTACTTACCAATCCGACCCATCTAATTTCTCTTATTCACGCCTCAAGAACTAGCCGGCAACTCCAAAAAATTCATGCTCAAACACTCATTTTCAACCTCTTCTCAAGCAGTCGAGTTACAACCCAGTTCATATCTTCCTGTTCTCTCCTCAAATCCATTGATTATGCATTTGCGATCTTTGAGCAGTATCAGGATAAAAACTTGTTTGTCTGCAATGCTTTGATTCGTGGACTTTGTGAAAATGACGAGTTTGAAGGTGCAATTATGTTCTTTACTCTCCTGTTGAGGTTGAATGTTAGGCCCGACCGGCTAACGTTTCCATTCATTTTGAAGTCAGCCGCGGCTTTGCTCGTGGGTGAGCTCGGTGATTGTCTTCGTGGTGCGATTTTGAAATTTGGCCTGGAATTTGATTCATTTGTTCGAGTTTCCTTGATGGATATGTACGTTAAAGTAGAGAAGTTGGGTTCTGTATTAAAACTATCTGATGAAACGCCGCAGACTTTGAAGCGTGGGAGCATATTTTGGAATGTTTCAATTAATGGATGTTGTAAAATGGGAGATTTGGACAAGGCTGGAGAACTTTTTGAAGGTATGCCTGCAAAAAATGTTGGGTCTTGGAATACTTCAATAAACGGGTATGCAAGAAATGATGATATGAATGCCGCAAGAGAGCTATTTAATCAAATGAAGGAGAAGAATGTGGTCTCTTGGACCACAATGGTAAAAGGTTTTTCTCAAAAAGCAGAGAGCATAGAGAGGCATTGTCATTTTTCTCTAAAATGCTTGAAGAAGGCGTGAGATACCGAATGATCTCACTATTGTTTCTGCTCTATCAGCTTCAGCAAAAATTGGTACACTAGAAGCTGGAATTTGAATTCACAATTATATCTCAAATTGTGGTTTCATAGTCACTAAAGCAATGGGGAATGCTCCGGTGGATATGTACGCCAAATGTGAGAACACCGAGGCTGCAAGTGAAGTGTTTGCTAACATGAAACAAAAGGACCTTCTAAGTTGGAGTATTGTGCTATGGGGATGGGCGATCCATGGTAAACCATGGGCAAGTTCTGCAGTGCTTTGAATAGATGAAGTCTAAAGGTGCAAACACAAATTTCCACTTCTTATTCCATTACCCAGTATCTCAATGTTTTTTTTTTTTTTTTTTTTTTTTTTTGGTTATTTAATTTATTGTTTGCCTGAATATACCTACGCAGGGGTGAAGCCCGATTGTATTGTCTTCCTTGCCATTTTAACTGCATGCTCACACACCGGGCTAGTAGATGAAGGGTTACGCTTCTTTGACAGCATGAGATATGAGCATGCCATTGAGCCAACAATGAGACATTATGCATTAGTGATAGATCTCTTAGGCAGAGCAGGTAGACTAGATGAAGCGTTTGAATTCATCCAGAGCATGCCAATGGCTCCTGATTTTGTCATATGGGAAGCGCTATTTTGTGCTTGTAAGGTTAAGAAAAATATCAAAATGGCAGAATTGATCTCAGATAAACTCTTGCAGCTTGAACCAAAGCACCGTGGAAACTGTGTCTTTTCATCAAATGTTTATGCCACGGAGGGGCGATGGGATGATATAGGGAGTGTAAGAATTTTGATGCAAAGCAGTGGAGTAGAAAAGGATCCTGGATTGAGTTATATTGAGGTGGATGGGCAGTGAACAGTTTTGTTGCCGGGGATCAAGATCATAAACATGCTAAAGAGATATCTGTGAAATTAGAGGAAATAATGGCAGGAGCTAGGAAAGAAGGTTATGCACCTGAAACTGATTGGGTACTTCATAATATTGAGGAGGAAGAATCATTAGGAAGGCATAGTGAGAAATTGGCTCTTGCTTTTGTCTCATCAGTACTGCCTATTGGGGCGACCATTAGGATTGTGAAGAACTTTAGAATATGTGGCGATTGCCATTTTATAATGAAATATGCTAGCAAAATGAGCCAAACGGAAATTATATTGAGAGACTTGAAGGAGATTTCATCATTTTAGGGATGGTACTTGCTCATGTGGAGACTTCTGGTGACATTTGGAGTATTTTGCATGAAAATACGAGTAGCATCTTATTACATGTTTTAAACTGATTAGTGTCAATTTATTTGCCTCAATATGAAGAATTTGACACATTGTTTATAGGATGTAAATATTTGCTTGATACTTTGAACTTGCAAAATCTGTCAGAAAAAACAGATTTTCTTGTAGAGGTACAAAAATCAGTATGAAAAACACATTTTTGTGCAACTTATATAACATTATTAACCGTGCATGATATATGACTCAATCAAAATATCACAATTCAAATTTAAAATTGCAGAATACAGAGGTAGTAGTATCTTTTATCTTTTATATTAAAATCTGAGTACACAGGTTGCATACATACAAACCGCAGGCGCAGAAAAATACCATCAAACAGAATCTTGGATTAACAGAAAAATAATATCTAATACTATCCTATGATACACATTATTAATAAAGTAAAATAACAGAAAATATGCTGCAATATTAAAAGATAAATCGGCGCCTTCCACCAAACTATCGCTGTTTAGTTTCAAACTGATTATAAGTCCCCAGTGGTCAATCCTGCAATATTAGAGATTGAATCTCTGATGTTTTGGTGAAGCACTAGCTCCACAATCATAAATGAGCTTAAAATAGGCCTCCACGGCCAAGTTATATGTGTGGTGCTGACATGAAGCGTCACAAATTGTGGTTAAGCCCCTCTTGGATATATTATCACAGCCACAGAAGCAATTAAAGACCCTCTTGAAGATGTCTGCCATTATGCAAAGCTAGCACTGCGGGACCTGAAAAAGAGCTTCACATAAATCATTTCAGAAATCATCGGTAATTAAAACCAACACTACATAAAGAACTTGTAGAGAAATAAAGCTTGTGCCCTCTCAATGGTTGAACTTGAAACACCCTGCATGCACAGAATGCATACGTTTCCCAAGACTCTGCATTTCTCGTCTCGAACAACAAAAAGTGGCGAACTTTGGGTGCTAAGGTATATAAGAAGTAGATTTTCAGACAATTTCTACAGCCTGCTGATTAAGATATCTGTGATGGGAGTGATCTTACGTGAAATGTGAGAGGAGGAAGCAGTCATCCTTAGATCACAAATCCATACTCAAGATTAATGCAAACATTAACAAAACATCGGTAAAAAAAAATGTCTTGATTTTCACTTCAATGATTTTTGTATAAATCTCTCAACAATTGATTTGTAATCTAAGAGTAACTATTTAACTCATCTCACCATTAAACATAGTATTACTCCTCCCTCACTTAATTTCTTCAACCATTTGTAAAATCACCCAAGCAAGAATGGTTATGGCTAAAAATTTGACGACGTGGCTGGCCCAACTCTTGCTGACTGAAGCACTCAAGGTAAACCAAAATCACCAATAGCGTGGGAACCTAATAAGGACCCAAAAAATCTCGTGCAAAGGTAGGCCATCGAATGTGTCGGCTATTACACAGTTGACCTGAAAAAAGATAGGAGAATAGAGAATCTTGAGATAACGTTGAAAAGTGAACAATATAAAGGCAAAGTTCTCAAATCTGACAGAACTATGTAAAGTACAAAAGAAGTTGATTTTGCTGAAGTAAATACATAAAGGAAGCAAAACAGAAAAAATACTCAATACTAACAATATCACATTAGAAGAAACAAGCTAGATTCTTAAACATCTCTCCATTTATTTCAGGATAAAGTTCCTACCTTAGGGGCATAGATGACCCAAGAAGACCAACGAATTCACATAAGTTCTGGTCCACCGCAGTCTTGATCAATTCATATCTTTGTCAACTTCCTGCAAGCTTACCAGTAATCTTGACATGAACAGTCACCGTCTTCAAAATGATGAAAGCGATATGCATCTCTCACTATGATTACCCGATCTGATACCTTGGAGACATACTTAATCCAATTGTGGCAATCACCACAAACACGAAGATTTTTAAAAACACGAACAGGAGTGGAGCCAGACAAGCTAAGCAATCCAAAAGCAATTGCCAATTTCTCACTGTGAATAATTTGTGTGGGATCTTTCTGCTCTCGCTCTGCATCACTCAAAAGGCTATTTCTCAGTGGTTCGTAACCATTGTCAGCTGCCCGCTCATTAAGATCTCTGAGATGAGCATAAATCTTATCTACGAGTGGGTGAAGCTGATCACCAGCAAAAAATGCATGAACTGAGTTATTAACTTCTATCCAGCTACGACCAGGCTCTTTCTTAACATCTCTATCTTTCATCATTTGCCTTGTCCGGTCTCTACAACCCCATTTCCCAGTTATTGCATACATATTTGATAACAGAACGTAGGTTGCCGAATCTTCAGGTGCCAGTTCCAAAAGATGACGTGCTGCAAACTCTCCAACATCAATATTCTTATGAATAGTGCAAGCACTTAAAAGGGTCCTCCAAATCATTGCATCCGGCTGTATTGGCATCTCCTCAATAAATCTTTTTGCACGACTTAAAAGACGGGCCCGACCAAGAAGATCCACAACACAAGCATAATGTTCAGGTTTAGGCACCAAGTTATGCGCTTCAGTCATGGATTTGAAGTATCTAATTCCCTCATCTACCAAGCCCACATGGCTGCAAGCTGATAATACTCCCACAATGGTTACATGATTCGGCTTGACACCAAGCTGTTTCATATCCTCAAAAAGACTAAGTGCTTCAAATCCAAGACCATGTTGAGAATATCCTGTAATCATGGAATTCCAAGAAACTTCATTCTTCTCAGGCATTTCAAAGAATTGCCTTTTAGCATCATTGATGTTACCGCATTTTGCATATAATGAGATCAAAGCATTAGAAACCTCAATTTCTGAATCATAGCCAGTTTTTTTAATCATAGCATGAATCTGCGCCCCTACTTTTATATTTGCTATATTGGCGGCAGCACAAACTGCAGAGCCAAATGTGAATAAATTCATTTCTAGCTCAGCTTTATGCATTTTAGCAAATTGACCTAGTGCTTCCTCAAAATATTCACTTTGAGTGAAGCCCGATATCAACGAGTTCCAAGATACATTATTTTTATCGAATATTTTTTCAAAAGCTAAGTATGCTTCTTGTACTCTCCCGTTCCTAGCATAAAGACTAACAAGTGCATTACCAACTGAAAGATCATCTGAGTAACCAGAAATGCATGATTGAGCATGAATCTGCCGTCCTAGATCAAGCGCTTGAATGCCGGCACATGCACTGATTGCACTAGCAAACCCTATATTATCAGACTGGATCCCTCGATCTTGCATTTCTTTGAAGAGCTCAAGCGCGCTGGTAAGCATATCATTTTGTGCATACCCTGCAATCATGGCCGTCCAAGAAACAACATCTTCTTCTTTGAGTCTTCGCAGGATTTTGAGAGCAGTATCCAATTTCCCATGTTTAGCATACATATCAATAAGCACACTAGAGACATACACATTGAACTGAAAGCCAGTTTTTAGTGCTAGAGTATGAATTTGTTCTCCCAGATCAAGGGCCCCCAAAGAGGTGCATGTTCTTAAAATACTTGGATAAGTAAATTGATTAGGTTCAATGCCTTTTATCAGCAGTTGTCTAAACACTTCAAGTGACTCAATTAGATTATCAAGTTGGCCATAAGCCACGAGCATCATGTTCCACAGCACCACATTTTCAGTTTCTGTTGTGAGGAAAAATTCACGGGCAGATTCAATATCCGAGCATTTTACATATAGATCAAGTAATGAACCCTCCAAGATTATGTCTGAAGACATTCCTGCTTTAACTGCATATGAATGAAGCTGTCTCCCTTTGAGAAGATCCCCGACTGATGCACATGCACTCAAAAGACTAGCAACTGTTACACAATCTGGTTTTAGGCAATCAAGATGCATTTTTCTAAACAAGTCTAAAGCTCTGTCACCGTAATCTTGCTGAACTAGACCTGAGATGAGTGAGTTATATGAAACCCCATCCCTTTGAAACATGTCTTTAAAAATCTGTTCGGCAGATATCAAATTTCCTTTACGAGAATACAATGAAATAAGAGCATTGCAAACATACATTTCAGAAGAAAAGCTCATCTTGACAGCCAGACCATGGACCTGCGCTCCAAACTTGAATAATTTTATTTTGGTACAGGCACTTAGTACACTTGAAAATGTATAAGGAGTGGGGAAGATTCCTGAACTATGCATCTGGCTGTATAGAAGAATGGCTTCCTCTTCAAACCCGTTTTGAGATAAACCAGATATCATGGCCACCCAAGAGACACTATCCCTTGTTTGTAAATTATCAAAGACTTTCTTGGCAGAATTCACAAAACCATTTCTGAAATAAATTTCAATCAAAGGATTACATATCAGAGTGCTTGTTTCAAAACCATGAGTTATAGTCCTAGCATGTATTAGCTCCACATAATTGAGAGGAACATCATTACCACCGCATGCCCTCAAAACCGCGGCAAAAGTTCTCTCATCAGGTTTAATCATTTCATCGATCATCGACCGAAAAAGACCTGGAACCAGACTGCTTAACTTCTTAGAGACAAATCCTCTAATCAATTTATTCCAGCATGACACAGCTCTTGTCGGCATATCGTCAAAAACCTTGACTGCGCCATTTAAATCATCAAAAGCAAGGTACACATCCAAAAGTTGATCACACAAGCTCTGTTCTGCATAAAAACCCAATTTTAAAATCTTCCCATGAAGGTTCCAGGAATCCATACGAGACCCAGAGTTCAGACACCCTTGCAACAACCATAAATAGGTTTGACAATTAGCTCGAATTCCACGATCTTCCATTAGAAGCAAGAAATCAATATCTTTTGTTTCCCCTTCATTTTGTTGCCCCGGAAGTTCGTCGTAAGGATAAGAAAGCGCGGTGTTACTGACAGCTGCCAAACTCAATCTCCTCACATTTCCACGGTTGAACTAAAAATCAAGGGAAAGAAAGATATTGAAACCATAAGAATGTCATGGATAAACAAACACACAACGTCAATGAATCGTTTAGCGTTCATTACCTTAAGTTCCTTTCTGTTGAGTTTCGCATAAATTTGACGACCAAATTTGCATGGGAAAGGATTGAGCATGGAACATAAGAAGAACCTGCGAATAGGAAGGGGCGTGGGACGCATAGAGGGTTGAGGTAACATGTAATGCAAACAGGGTCTGGTACTTTCTCACAACCATAAAAGCAAAGTTTCAATCCTTTCAAGGGGAAGAGTCTCGGTGACCCGCTATGCTTCGTCCACAAGAAGTCAAGAGACATCTATGTATATAGCACCCCGGTATCCAACTCATCCGAATCTACTGCGTCTGATAACGGGCAGGAATGTGTAGCAGTTGTAGATATTTACCCTCGATTTGAATGGCAAGAAAAGTTGGGAAAGAGAATCTTTTAAATGGAAGGAAATAAAAGAAAATAAATAAACAAATTATAGGGAACATTCAAATACAATGCCCATTTGAATTATGGAAACACAATAAAGAGGTGGTAGGATAAAATTAAGATTTTAAAGGGTTGATGGTTTTACTATCATGGCTCTCATTTTTTTAAATTAAAAAAGAAGAAAATATGCCCTTGTCAGAGCATCACCGCTAGTTGGCCATTAAAGCTCTGACTCTGACTCTAGCCAGCTTACACACTTTCGTGGTTAGAAAAGGGTTTTTTTCTTCTTCTTTTTTTTTTTTTTTTTTTGGGGAGGGGGGGGGGGGGGAGTTTAATTTTTTTTCTTTTCCCCAAATGTAAGCAAAATGGTAAGAGGTGAGATTCGAACCCACCCACCATTTTGCCAATGAGGCTAGGTGGCCATTGAGTCATTAAAGCCCCTTTGATGATATATATTATATGTATTAGGATATATGTATAATATAAATAAAGACATAATGACATTAATAAAATAAGTAATGAAAATGAGCGTAATGGTATTGACTAAATGCATAATTGTATTGACTGGATGAGTGATGAAGTTAACTAAATGCGTAATGATATTTATTAAATGAGTAATAATATTCATTTAAGATGTGAATAAACTAACTAAAGGCGTAATACTCAAGTGTAGGAAAAAAACCTGATGGTCTTGTTCATACTCATCCCTAATAATGGTATTGACTAGACGAATAATGAGATTGACTAAAGACGTAATAACATTGACTAAGTGAATAGTGTATTGCCTATAGACATAATGATATTGACAAAATGAATAATGAGATTGACTAAAGGCATAATGACATTGACTAAATGAGTAATTGTATTGACTGAAGGCGTAATGATATTGACTAAACGAGTTTCGACAAAAAAAAAAAAGTTTTTACTAAATGTGTAATGAGATTGACTAAAGGTATTTTCTCATTAAGTGGGGGTACGTTTACACCTTTAGTTAATATAGTTCCTTATTTAGTCAATATTATTACGCTTTTACTCATTTAGTTAATCTCACAACTTATTTAGTCAATACCATTACACATTTAGTTAATATCATTATTCATTTGGTCAAAGTTATTATGCCTTCAATCAATGTCATTACTTGTTTAGTCAATATCATTATTAGGGTTGCCCACGTCTAACTATTATGCCTTTAGTTAGTTTATTTACTCCTTAAATGAATATCGTTATTCATTTAGTGAAATATCATTATACCTTTAATTAATATAATCACTCATTTAATCAACATCATTACGCATTTAGTCATTCACATTACTTATTTTATCAATGTTATTATGTATTTGCCAATGAGGATTGGCACAGTTGGCTAAGGCGTTGGCCTTCACTCCAAAAGGGAGAAAGTTCAATACCCACTGGTCGATGTGAGGGCCTCATTAATGGGCGATCTGTAAGTACCTCTATAAACGCTCTTTAAGCCTAAAGGCATGCCCTCGTCTTGGTAGGATACCGGTGTCTACCCCATCTAAACTTTTTCATATAAAAAAATTGTTATTATGTATTTATTTATATTATACATATATATACTAATATAATATATAAATATATATATAATAAACACCAAAGCCCCTTTGATAAAATGGTATTCAAATCCCACTTCTTACCATTTTGGTCACAATTTTTTTTTTTTTTTTTTAAAAAATAAAACCCACCCCCAAAAAATAAAACCCCTAGCTAGCAATGGTGCTTCGGTAAGGGCACGTTTTCTTTTCTTTCTTTTTCTTTTTCTTTTAGGCTAAAGTATACATTTGATCCTTTATGTTTTTTCTGCAGTATCATTTTAGTCCTTAAGTTTGTAAAGTGCACGTTTGGTCCATTAATGCTAACACGCAGTTAGTCGACTTAACGGAAAATATCTTGACTCAACAATTTTAAGCGATGATGTGCAATTAAATGTTGACTAAGCATGCTTATATGTTAGTATTTTAATAAATTAATATTTTAAATCCTATTAATTGAAAAATATTTAATTTTCTTCAAAAAAAATATATTTAATCTTCACAAATTGTGAAAAACCACAAAAAAGTCTCAGTAAAGATTAATTTTTTTCTTCTATTAATAGGATTTAAAATATTAATTTATTAAAATACTAACATATAAGCATGTTTGGTCAGCATTTAATTGCACAGTCATCTCTTAAAACTGTTAAGTCATTATTTTCCGTTAAGTCAGACTAACGTTGTTAACATTAAGGGACCAAATGTGCACTTTACAAACTTAAGGAACTAAAATGATACCAGAGGCAAACATAAAGGACTAAATGTATACTTTAGCCTTTTTTTTAAAATTTAAAACCTGAGGGGTATTTTTTTTTTTTGTCAAATAAAAGACCTGAGGGGTATAATGGTAAAATAGTCAACACTTTAAAATCTTAATTTGATTACTGTCACCTTTACATCGTTTAGTCAATATCATTATTAGGGATGAGCATGGACCGGACCACCGGGTTTTTTTTCACGCTTAACTATTACGTCTTTAGTCATATTATTCACGATTCAAATGAATATCATTACGCCTTTAGTTAATTTAATCACTCATTTACTCAATATCATTACAAATTTAGTCATTTTTATTACTTATCTTGTCAATGTCATTACACCTTTATTATATTATACATATATACTAATTCATATATATAACAATGGACTTCGGTGGCCTAAAGGCCACCTAGCCCTTTTTGGCAAAATGGTAGGGTGGGATGAACCTCCCACCCCATACCACCCTACTTACATATTTTACAATAAACATATAAATAAACCCCATCCCTAAAAAGGGGGGAAAAAAAAAAGCCTCGGGTCACTGGGCTATCATCGAAGTTCCGTCGGCTGGTCGGTGGTGGTGCTTTGGCAATGTCACCTCTTCTTTTCTTTTTTTATTTAAAAAAAAGAGGAGTATAATGGTAAGGTTATCAACACTTTAAAATATATGAATTTGATCTCCATTACATTTATATCATTTTTATATGTTAACAAACTGTTTGTGGTTTTATAAATTTAAATGGTTATTTGAAATTTTTCCTAAATTACACATATTCAATAACATGATAAATATAGATAGTGGATAATTTTGTTAATCATGCCACAATGTACAATAAAAAAATCTACAAACTTTGCAATAAATACCAAAAAAATTGTAAGATCGGCATTGAGATTGGCTTTGCAGGAGTTTAGAATAATCACTGGGCAATATTGGTCAGGTTGAAATTAACTTGACTAAGTTGCAATGAATATTTGAACAACTAAAAGTAGTTACAGATATAAACAAAAACTTGCTCCATTCATTTAGATTTTAGACTGTGAATCTCGCGGAAGTCAGAAAGTGAGGAACAAAGTGAGAGCAGATCATTTGATGATACAAACTACGGTTCTGAAACCTGGACCGGTCAGTGAATCGATCGGGGTATTGGGTTAAGGGTTAGTGAGTCAGCCCGGAGTCAACCCGGGCCTAGACCAGTAAGGTATAAAAAATTGGAAAATAATTAATTTCTCATCACACCAACCTAAATTTGACATACTATATATCATTTCAATACTTTGGATCAGTGACAAAATAATCATATACTCCAATACTTGTGACATATTCAAATATTCTTAACAATCTTTTTTACAGCCTACATTTGACATCCACTAAGCAGAGCCAATCGAAAACAGAGAAACCACAAAATGGCGGTCGAGGAGCAGAGAGCACTGAGAAGTTTGAGGAAGTTGAGTTTAACAGTGGGAAGAGTCAGAAATCACATATACGTTGTTTCAAATCTAATATGAATCGATTACATTCTTTAAAAAAAAAAAAAAAAAAAAAAAATTGAGGGAGAAATAATTTTTTTTTTTTTTTTTTTTTAAAAAAAACGGTCGACCAATGGCCCTTGTAACCCGGCCGGGTTTCACCGAATCAGTCCGATTTTACCCTAAACCGGACCGATTTCACAACTGATTGGCCGGTTTCCAGTCTGAACCGGTCGGTCCGGTCCGGTTTTACAAACCATGCTGTAATATACTAATTTTCAGTATGAATCTGATTCAACTTTCGCGCAAACGAGAACGACCAAACCTGAAGTAATCCTCTACAATTTTTTCATTTTCTTGACTCCAGGTATACAGTACCGCCCCAGTTATTACTAACCAGATGTTATATTAAGGGCCTGATATATACTATTAAAAAAAGTCAAGGAACATGGACTCTGCGTTTCACAAGTTTAAAAAAGAATCAAATTCAATGATCTAATTAATTAATCTCAACTTCAAGTATATATAATTATTAAAAAAGAATGTGACAACGGGTGATTCTATTTAAATAAGGAAATGATTCTCTTGAAAAATCCCGTATAATGGCCGGTCTGCTTTGAGTAGCTTGCGGGCAATAAAGTTAATGGCAAAGCCATCCAAATTAACGTCAATTTTCTGGAATCATGTCCATCACGCCTCCTTATCAAATGTTATATTCCCTCGTATGATTTCTTTGACTCTCCCTTCGTCCTTCTACACCTCTCTCCCTTTATATATGAACCACAGAACCCATCAGCCCTGAAGGCTAAACACAAGTCCCTATTTCTTTTTCTTTTCTGGGATTCTTCTCATGCCTTTGTGCATCAAATGAATCCCACCATGTTCTTGAATCTATTAACTGCTCTATCTCTCTTGATTTCTCTGAGCTCAGTGATTGTTGTAGCTGAAATACCGACCACTCTCGATGGACCCTTCAAGCCTGTAACCGTTCCTCTGGACCAGAGCTTCCGAGGACAGGCCGTGGACCTTCCTAATTCCGATCCTCGCCTTCAGGCAAAGCTTGAACAATTTCATCCCGAACAAATCTCCGTTTCTCTCTCCTTCAACTACGATTCTGTCTGGATTTCTTGGATTACTGGTACGCCTCTTCTTCCATTTACTTACCGTTTGCTCCCAACTTTTGTCCTCTCATTAGGTGGGGTCCATTTTCAAATGATGTAGCTTCAGAAAAATGGGGTCACTCACATGTATACAGACGTTAGTTGTGGTGGCACTATGAGAATTGGATGTGACTCTGAATTACCAACGTCTATCTCTTTAAATCCTATTGGCTAAAAATGTCTTTTTCCTTTAATTCCCAACACCCATATTTGAATGCGTTCAGAAATAATACTGTAGGCATATTCATTCAGCCGTAAACTCAATTGGTATAGTTTGAGTTATGTATTGTATATTAAATATTTGGTCGGATTGTTTTTGCAGGAGAGTTCCAGATTGATGACAACATAGAACCATTGGATTCCGATTCGGTTGCTAGCATAGTTCAATTTGGAGAGTTCGGAAAGCCCATCACTGAGGAAGCCGAGGGCTATTCCCTTGTTTACAGCCAACTTTATCCTTTTCAAGGCCTTCAGAACTACACTTCTGGAATTATACATCACGTTCGTCTCACTGGTATATTTTTTTCAACTGATTTCTTTCATGTAAAATCTAGTGTCATTTCGCATAAATGGCCCCACTTAATGTAATAGTACGTATTTAAAAAGAAGAAAACTTATCATGCCTTTTCCATTTTTGCCACTCATTCCCAAGGGCGTAAAACTTAGTCATGAATCATAATTGTTTGCCGGCAGGGTTAAAACCCAACACATTATATCAGTATCAATGTGGAGATCCAAACCTGGCAGCAATGAGTGGTGTTCACTATTTCAGGACCATGCCAGTTTCTGGCCCCAATAGCTACCCTAGCAGAATAGCAATTGCTGGAGACCTTGGTCTCACATATAATACCACATCTACAGTGAATCACATGGCCATCAACCATCCTGAACTTTTTCTGTTGGTTGGAGATGTTAGTTATGCTAATTTGTATCTTACTAATGGAACTGGCTCAAGTTGCTACTCTTGCTCATTTTCTGATACTCCCATCCACGAAACTTATCAGCCTCGTTGGGATTATTGGGGAAGGTGAACTTCTACTTTGCCTGAATTGTTGTATCAATGGACCTTTCTAATGTATATATCCACAAGGATCTAATTGGTCTCGGTTACTGATCTCAGGTACATGGAGCCTCTGATTTCTTCTGTTCCAATAATGGTAATAGAAGGGAATCATGAGATAGAACTACAGGCTGAGAATCAGACATTTGTCTCTTACAGTTCTCGATTTGCATTCCCATCTGAAGAGAGCGGATCGTCATCCACATTCTACTATTCTTTCAATGCTGGGGGAATACATTTTTTAATGCTTGGTGCCTACACATCATATAACAAATCTGGTAAACTCTTGGCTCACACTTTTTTCCATTTGTTTCTTTCTGCATACCATATCACATAACATCTTGCTATAACTGTTTCATCGTTGTCTTCTCCTATTTTCTTTTGACAGGAGACCAGTACAGGTGGTTGGAGAGACCTAGCTTCTGTTGATAGAGAAGTAACGCCATGGTTGGTAGCTACATGGCATCCGCCTTGGTACAGCACCTACAAGGCACATTATAGAGAAGCAGAGTGTATGAGGGTAGAGATGGAAGATTTGTTGTATAAATATGGTGTTGATCTCGTTTTCAATGGACATGTAAGTGTATTTTTGTTTTGCTGAGAGAAAGTTATATGGGCAAACAAATGTCACATGAGAACACTGTAACAGGTACATGCGTATGAAAGATCAAACCGAGTCTATAACTATACATTGGATCCCTGCGGTCCTGTTTATATCACAGTTGGGGATGGTGGTAACTGGGAAAAGATGGCAATCACGCATGCTGATGAACCTGGAAACTGTCCAGAACCTTCAACTACACCAGATGACTTCATGGGTGGCTTCTGTGCTTTCAACTTCACATCAGGTCCAGCAGCTGGTAAATTTTGCTGGGATCGGCAGCCTGATTATAGTGCGTTCAGAGAGAGTAGCTTTGGCCATGGAATTCTCGAGGTCTCTCTCTTGCATAATTGCACTTATACTATCATCTTAACTATTTATCACTTTTGAGCAACATCCCGCTTGTTCAATTTAATTTTACATGCGAAGGTATGAATCATTTGAATACAAGTATGAGTAACAGTTTAAGTTACATGCAGGTGAAAAATGATACTCATGCATTGTGGACATGGCACCGTAATCAGGACATGTATAATGCTGCCGGAGATCAGATATACATTGTCAGGCAGCCTGAAAAATGTTTAGTGAAGCCACAGGTACACAAACCATTCATGTTTCATTTTGCTTGTTGATAAATAACCCTTCGCATTCAAGACTTCATTGGCATGATTTGAATAGAGTTTTTCACCTCGATGATTTATTCCTTTGATTTTGCAGGATCCTTGAGGAGTAAGCTCAAAAATTTAACTTTTGGAAAAATACACAGCATGGAGGCAAGTTGAAGAACAGAGGAGTCAGGAGTATGCCAGATTCGTGAATAAGCTTAACAATAAGCCGGCATTTAAAAAAAAATATTTTTCACAGAAAATATAATTATTGTCTCATTGGAAAGGTGTATGTTAATGAGGAAAAAATAAGGGTTTAGATCTCAATTCACACTTGTCCCGCCCTCTATTTCGGTTTCGATGTGTGAAAAAATGTGATCATTATTGCGATTTCTGTAACAGTAGGAGATTATAAATTGGGAAAATGCATTTAAGGGCTCTTTTTACAGAAAAAATCCTAAAAAAGGCCCCAAAATTATGAAAATCCCAAAAAAAACTTAAAAACTTTTTCTAGAATTTTCAAAAACGTGAGTTGTTAATAGAATTTGATATAGTTGTTAATTAGGGCTGATATTGTTGTTAATGTGACTGATTTAGTTGTTAAAATATTGTTGTTAATGCGACTGATTTAGTTATTAACGGGTATTGATTTTGTTGTTAATGTGGCTGATTTAGTTGTTAAATTTTAATGAATTTATACCAAGTAAAGGCTCTTGAACCTTTTTTTTTTTTTTATTTTAAAAATCTTAGGACCTTTTTTAAGATTTTTTTCCTATAAAAAAAGGCCCTTAAATGCATTTTCTCTTGTAAATTTTATAGTCAAACTTGTGCTTCACTTGTTGGATTCATGATTCGCATATTTTCGTCTTTGTTCCCACCGTCGCCCAGTTCTTTGTTTTATGACAATTCCAATTACCAGGTATTCATGGAAGCAAGCATTAACAGAAAGACTCTGAATAATATACCAATAATATTGAAGTAAAAGATAACATTTTAAAATAATAAAAAAAAAAAAAAAGAGTATTTGAATTGATTTGTTTTCTTGTGCTTTTGTGGGGAAGGGGGTCTACCAATCTATAATTCCTAATAAAGGCCTAGCTACAAACCTAGCTACGCTTACCTCCCCTGAACGGTTCATAACCTTAAAAATGGAATATTTAAGCGTAGATATTTCAGATGTAGCTGTTATGAACAATAAGAGGCTTCCCTCTCCCTGAACTCCTGACAAAACTTCAACCATATCTATATGATCTCTCTCTCCCCAAAAACCCTGCTACGCTATAATCAAAAGGTAAGGAACAGGAAAGGTGGACAAAAAAAAAAAAAAAAAAAAACTAAACTGGAGGTGGCCGTTAACAAGGTTGCTCTCGAATTGTCTGGCATCGGAGAGTTCATCCCCGGATTGATTCCGCCGCCCCCACCGTAGAAGGGTGATGTTGTAGTCGAAGTTGGCACATTTGGGTTGATCAACGGCGGTGTTGTGATTGGTATATTCGTCCCTCCACCAGTGCTGCACATTATTTATACTCTATCAGTATCAGATACTTAAAGTTTGTCGGTACTCATTTAACAAAGGAAAAGTAGGAGTATGCTCCTAGTTGGCTCGGCACAAAAATCGATTTCATTAGACCAACTTGCAGTTAAATGTTTTACTTTGGACGACAAGCCACGAACATTATGAACAGATTATGCAGCTTTATTTACGATCTTTGAGCCGTGGGATTCAAGATAACTACAAGACGCTTTAGAAAATCAGGACGACGCTGGTTTTTGATTCAAGATAACTACAAGACGATGTCTATCAGAATTGGGGGTTAGGACCTAGGACCATCCATGCACGAAACCACATGTCACAAACCTACGCATCTCCCTTTCTTCACATCAAAACGACTAGAGGAAATCGGTCCCTCTTGTGTTGTCTCTGTCACTGAGCCGATAAAACAGAGCCCAGGCTCTTTGCCTGGCTGTCTCTTGTTTTGAAATTGTGAGACGAGGCCATTGGATCCGGAAAGTGAAAGAAGGATAAAAAGGAAGAAAACAAGAATCCATTTGCTTGTATATCAAGGAAGACCGAAAGTGTTCGATTTTTTTTTTTTTTTTTTTATAAAAACACTGTCCATAAGCCACCACAGTTCAGTTCACTTGAACACAATCTGTAGCACGTAAATCCAAGGAGAAACGGAACAGAGCATACCTAGCAGAAGTCGGGTAGACACAAGATCCATAGCCTGCAGACACAAAAAGATTTATCCATGAGTAAAAGAAAAAGTAAGGGTAGTTAGATAGATAGATAGATAGAAAGAAAGGTTATGAAGATGAACAATACTGACTGGGGTCAGTCTGGGCAATGGTGGCGGTGCCGGCGAAGTCGCAAGAGCCAGGGCCACGGGACTTGCGCTGATAGTAGCTGTTGAAGGCGTAGGAGGCGTGGGCTTGGATGGTGTTTGGAAGGAAACAGAGGCCGTCGGACTGAATGGGGCGGCAGTCGGCTCCAGCGCCGCACGCGTAGTCCAACGCCGTTTGGAGAGCCTGGCTGCTGGCGTCGCTTCTGGCAACACACCAGTTTCCTCCTCCGACTCCCACAACTTGGCCTTGTACGTCCACGCAGAGCGCGGCGGCGATGGAGATCAGAAGAATGAGGGCGGATGGTGGAGCCGCCGCTAGAACTGCCATGAGAAGAGAGTTATAAGCAGCGAGTGGGGTTGTGACTTTTGCTTAGTTGGTAAAGGGAGAGAAAGAGAGAGGCGTTTGGGAGAATAAGAGCAAAAATACTAGGGTGAGCATGAATGTGGAGCCTGTCTGCCTAGGAAGCCTTCTTTTGCTTTGTTCCTTCTGCTTCACTTTTCTCTTTTCTTTTGTGATATAATAATAATAAGAATGGGAGTCTCGATTATTTGAGAGCATCAGACATGTAAGTAGCCGTTTTTCTTCTGCTTGCCCTGTTATTATTATTATTATTATTTTTCGGGAAAAGAAAGTAATGAAAAGCAGAAGATACAGAGAAGAATGGTTCCCAACGTTCTCTGTGCCTCTGATATGTCATGTACGTTCGTTGTGCAGTGGTCCTTTTGAATGGAAAAGATGATGCTCATATTTCTGCATCTCTGCCGTCCTGTCGCGATGCTGCAACGATTTTGATTTGATTTTATTCCATGTAATCTGTATTTTTATAAGAAAATATTACTAGAGTTAAAAAGTTTGGAGTGTAAGTTATTACTACTCACTTAAGTCGCAAGTTATTAATATGTTACTTCATATCTTTATTATAAGACACTAATTATTTTCATAAAAAAATAAAAGTAGTTAAAGTCAATAAAGTTGTCATAGGATCTAAGTAATTTTCAATATTACTACTACTAATTGTCCTAAACTCTAATATCAAATTAATTATTACTCTCACCAACTACCTTTATTAATTATAGCAGACATGGAAAAAAATAATTAATGCTCATTGGAAATAAGCAAGTGCTTTATAAAATGAACCAAATAAACTTGCTAGTTGGTGCTTTATAATAAGAACCACGAGAAGTAGTTGTCAGGATATGAAGAGAAAACAATAAAGCCGGTTATAAATTTGTTTTATCATTAGATCGGGAATTTTGTAGAAATTTTTTTTTTTTGGTAATACATGGGCAAGCCAAAGGCTTGAGGTTTACAAAAAGTCTAATATTAGACTATATTCACTGAACTCAATGACATTCCGCCGCCCTCAATATTATCTAAGTCAACACATTTAATAGGTTGTGATGAGATTATTACAAGATCCTGATTCATCCCTTGAGCCAATCGGACTAAATAATCAACACATTTTAATGTTTCCTTATAGGTATGGATAATCTGTAGATCCTCGTGTGAAATGATAAGGGATCTTACCTCCTGTATCCTCTCTCATAGGATGACCCTGCCCGCAATCAAGTAACAACAAATGAATTGCATCCGATGAATCAGTATGGAGCATAACCTTCTTGAAACTCAGTTGTTTGCATAGTATAAGGCCATTATAGATAGCATGGATTTCAGCAGAGTTGACGTAGTATATCTTAACTTCTGTTGAAACCCGCATATCCAGTTTCCTTGGTGATTTCTAATCACTCATCCACAAGTTGCATGTCCACTATTCCTATATGATCCATCCACATCCACCCGTATACAGCTTGGATTTGCGGGACGCCATCTAGCTTCTACTTTGTTTGGTGTCTGCATAATTTGATGCTAGAAACGACCATGCACCACTCCTTCCATTAAATGGATCACTCTTGACTGGCCTCCTGTGCTTTCAAATATTTTTGTACATCTATTCTTCTAGAGAAGCCAGCACACAACACTAAATGTCCATCTAGCAGCATAAAATGATTTTAAATATTTACATCATGTCAGTAAAGGCATTTATATACAAGATAAATAATTATAATAATATTTTAAAAAGGTGTCATTATTTGGGTGGATGATGATAAAGGAGTGTCTATGAGAGAGGAGTTGGAAGGTCTATGGAATGATTTAAGAGTTAGGAGGGAGATTTGTGTCAATGATATTTGCAACTGAGACATTCGGCCTTAATTAGAGTACATCCATCTCAAGGATCACGCAATATTCACCACCCCATGGTCACTTGCATTCAAAATAGAATATTATTAGTAACACTATTTTGATTTTGGTGATCCCTTTTTTTCTTTTTTTGAACGCAGCACATCATTTTGTTGTTGTTGTTGATATAAACGTAGCACATCATGTTTAAGGGACATAAACATTTACTAACTCTGTCAGGCTTTTATTGGTGGGCTTGCCTATGTGACTCATTTGTGGTGGCCTCAAATCAACTATGGGCTGCCATCAGCCTTTTATTTTGCTTCCCACCCCATGATCCATCTATTGTCATGGACCAGGCCCATATCCAATGGATACCTTTCATACGACGATCTCTCGCTGTTATTGAAATGGCAGAACAAAATGAGGTGGTGTGGTTGGTGATCATAATGGATCATGGGTAGCTGGTTTTACATATTCACTTGGGGCTTTCAATATTTTCGAATCGGTGTTGGATGATGAATTATTTGATTCCATATATTTTTTCTTGATTTTTGATACTAACATCTGCAAGGAGCACAAAGACCCAGATTTTGCGTCCGAGAGAACATTTGAGAGAATGCTTTTCTCAGTTGATGAGTTGTTGTTGTCCTTGATATAAGGATATGGTTTTTCCGATGCCGGAAATCTCATTGTTCCAAAGTGAATCCTAAGGGATGTTAGGTTTTCAAGGATTCCAAGGTGGGCTTCAAACCCTTGGGAGCTCTTCTTTAAAGGCATGTCCTTTGAATCTTGAGTTTGATGAAGATGAAGTGTCCATTAATTGGCCCACTGGGAAGTATCCATCTCTCAGTTTCTTTAAAGGGGATGGAATATGCTGATGGTGATAGCATTGATATTGATAGTTACTGTCCCAAATAGTGGAGTTGTAATTGAGGAAATAGTTGGTGGCAAGAAAACGGAGATAATGCTTCAAAGAAGTTGAAGAAAAATCAACTATGGGCTGCCATCAGCCTTTTAGCTAATTTGCTTCTGAAAAGTTGAAGGTGCCACTAAGGGAAAAAAGACCATGATCCATCTATTGTCATGGACCAGGCCAAGGTTGGAATATTAAGATGTCATATCAATGGATACTCTTTCATACGACGATCTCTCGCTGATTATTATTATTGAAATGGCGTAAAATAATGTTGGCAAGAGAACAAAATGAGTCCCTTCTCTTGTAGTGGAAGTGTGGTTGGTGAGATCATAATGGATCATGGGTAGCTGGTTTTCAACGAGGGGGCATATTATTTTCATATATTTTCATTGGTTAAGATGATTGAATAAAGATCCATTTAGTTTAACATCGGCAATGGCCTATTTCTAAGGCTCGCTGTCTTGTTTGGGACTTCGGCTTCAAGGTGGTTATTTTGGAAGATGAAAAAAACACTTATTTTAATATGTTGCAAAATGGAAAGAACGACGATATGTGCAGCCTCCTGTCCATAAGAATTCATAATTCGATGATGCATTCTTGGTAGCTAGAACTGCAATTTATTTCCAAAGAACAACACCACTCTGTGCTGACCTATTAGCTAAGATGCTTTGCTATAACTTCATTACGTCCCCCTCGTTTATGGTCACTAGTTGATAAGGAGTGTCTGGGATCTGATATCCCCGCAGAGTAATTCACCTTAGCTGCAATTTAGCTTCTTTTTTTTTTTTTTTTTTTTTTGGTATAAAAAAGAAAAAACGATGTATTCTCCTGATTGTGGACTGTTTATATTCAAATTTATGTGGTTTAGATTTTACATATATGGAATTTTAACGTTTTTATGACTATTTGAATTATATTTATAAAAAAAAGAGAGAGAAAAAAGTGTTTGTAAAGCCGCATCAAGTGAAAGAAGGAAACTTGAACAAATAAAGTCAACTTGGCTGGACCAAACAAAAGGAGCATAAAGTCAGCTTATATTTCAAAACGTGATTATTGCCCCACTCATAATTGCTCCACCTATGAGAGTTGCACAAGATGGTAAGGAACGGGCTCAAGTCCCAAAAGGACGAGGGTTCAATCCCCTCTACTATTGTGAGGGCTCCTTTGGTAGGCGATCTCGTAAGTCCCTATAAGTCTTTCAAAAGCCCAGGGCCGTGTCGGCCTTAGTGGGGAGGCGGTCTACCAACCCATCTAAACTTTTCTTGTATCAAAATATATATATATATATATATATATATATATATATATTGCTCCCCACAGGGTGGTGAGAATGGATATTGGAAAGGTGTTTACTATGCTGTATGAGTATGATAAAAAGGACTGAACATAAATTGGAACTGCACGTGACTACACCCAATTTAGGAATAAAACATTTATTCTATGAAGCCAGAGGAAGTTAGGTTAGTATTCTTCGGAAGAAGATACTCTGTCCATCAGTCTCTGTCAATCCCTCCTCATCTTTAATCCTGACCGTTGAAATCTTAATCCAAGGGTCCAAAGCAAATTTTTTAAAAATCGCATGCGGTTTTTTTAAAATTTGTTCTGGATCCTTAGATCAGGATTTCAACGACCATGATTTACTGATGATGAGGGATAGACAGAAAGCTGATAAGGAGAGGATCCGGACGCGTATTCTTCCCATCTCATCTCACTTCTATGCCCATGACCATGCCCATTTCACTATTCACCAAATGACGTGATTTTTCAACACTTTATTTTAGTTTGTCATTAATATCTCTTTTTCTTTTTCGTTGGGAAGCTTCATCGGAAATATTAATTAACATCAATACTTACAGTCTTGTGGTAATATAAATAAACATAACATTTACGCCAAACTCATGAAAATTTTATATGATATATAGATATATAGATGTGTTTGGATTGCGTGCATTGTTAATATACCATGCACGTCTTAATTATCCAAAACATCATCCGGACTTTGACCAAAAAAAAAAAAAAACATCATCCGGACGAAATGTGTGTTAGTGTATATATTAGATTCAATTGTAACTGTTTCGGTTAGCTTTTTATTGTAATTAGTTTAGTTGAATGTAAATAGAATTAGTTAGCTTTACTTGTAACAAAAAGAGACTTAGTTAGATTTATTTATCTACTAAAGTGTATATATACGAGGTACATATATCATAATATTCAATTTCAATACAATCAGATTTTTCCTCTTCTTGCTTTCAATCATGGTACCAGAGCCTTGAGTCATCGACCAAACTCTGATTTTTTTTTTTAGTTCTATACACTTTTTCTCATTCGCCTTTTTTTTTTCTCTTGTTTTTTCCTCCTGCCCATTTTCCTCGAGCTTTCTGCCATCCCTCTCAGTCGAACCCTAGCTCTCCCTTGGTTCATCTCTTCGCCTCGTCTCCTTCCATCTGATCGTCTTGTAACTGTTTCTGAGGCTCTATTTTCAGCCGACGATATGTTCTTGGTTTTTGTTCGCTTTTCTGATTCGGCTTTCACCGATCTGCTATCTGTCAAAGTTCTTTCTCAGTTCGTCTTTGATATTCTTTTATGGCAACCGAACCACCGTCGTCTTCCTCTTCTCTGGCTGGTAATCCGAATGGTGTTTCAAACCCTAACTCTTTCGATTCGATTCAGAATGTCAGTAATCCCTATTACTTGCATCCAAACGAAAATCCTTCCCTCGTTCTTGTATCTTCAGTTCTATCTAGCCCTAATTACCATTCTTGGGCTCGTGCGATGAAGATGGCTCTTATGTCCAAGAATAAGACGCGATTCATTGATCGGTCTTCTCCAGTCCCGACTCTGGCTGATCCTTTATATCCTGCCTGGGAGGCGGAGCGTTGCAATATGATGGTCTTGTCTTGGCTCACCAGGTCGTTGTCTCCTACACTTGCTCAAAGTATTTTGTGGATCGACAAGGCCAGTGAAGTATGGGATGACTTGCATGCTCAGTTCTCCCAGAACGACATTTTCCGTTTGGCAGATCTTCAGGAAGAGATTCAACATTTGAAGCAAGGTGACTTGTCTGTAAGTGATTACTTCACCAAGCTTAAGATACTTTGGGATGAATTTCTGGTTATTCATCCTGTTATTTCTTGCTCATGTACTCCTCGTTGTCATTGTGGAATTGTTGAACTGTATAAAAGCCATCTGGATCAAGATTATGCAATTAGGTTTTTAAAAGGCTTAAGTGATAGTTTTACCACTGTGAAATCACAAATTATGCTAGTTGATCCTCTACCTGATATCAATCGGGTATTTTCTTTGGTAACTCAACAAGAAAGGGAGCTAGGATTTCAACCTGTTCAAGCTATTACTCTGTTTAATAAGTCTTCTGTTCCACGATCTGGGAATCAGAACCAATATAAGCCTACTTCATCTGCTATGGCAAAACAGTGTACTTATTGTGGAAAACCTAGACACATAGAGGCTACTTGCTATAGAAAGCATGGTTTTCCACCCGGTTTTAAGTTTCGGAATTCTTCTGTTAATTCTGTGATTGCTGCTGACTCTGTTTCTGATGATAAAGGTCCATTTGAGCCCGATAAGATTGTTAATCAAAATTACAGTTTACACCCGATCAATATCAGAAGTTGTTGGCCTTGGTTCAGTCTGATAAATCTTCTATTCCGCCCTCTGCCTTTGTTAATCATATTTCAGCCAATGGTAAGCGTTCTTTTGCTCATTCTCATTTGTTTTCAGACTCTTGGATAATAGATTCAGGAGCTACAAATCATGTTTGTTCTAACCCTGTTTTGTTTACTTTCTCTAAGTCTATTTCTCCTATTCCTGTCAATTTACCAGATGGCTCTAGAGTCCTAGCTACTTCTAGTGGGAGTATTCACTTTTCAGATATTTTTTACCTTCATAATGTTCTGTTTGTCCCAGAATTTCGATTTAATCTCATTTCTGTTTCAAAGTTGACTCAAATGCTTCCTTGTGATGTCTCTTTTCAGATGTCTCATTGTCTCATCCAACACCTACCTTCAAGGAAGATGATTTGTAACACCCCCAATTACTAACAGTTATAATAACCTAAAATTTTACTGAAATTCAAAATAAACAACCTTGGGGAGTGCTCTGCCGCACTTGTCTTGGGACAAGTGCAACGCTACTTATTACAATAAGAAATCTAAACTTAAATAAATGTGTTTTATTCAAAAAGAAAGAAAATAAAAATAGAAATAAAAATAGCTAGATTCATTGAAGATTCTTTCTCACTTCCCACTCTAGCCCCAACTCTTTGCACTGCTTTTTCGAAATTTCGCTCCCAGAAGGATCATCGCGACCCATGAATACAAAAATCAACAAATGTAATACCCGGATTTTTTGAAATAATAATAATAATAATAGATTTAATAATGATGATGATGATAATTGGTTAAAATAATAATAATAGTAATAATAATAATAATATATTAAATAAATATTTAGAATTTAATAATGTTTGTATTATTTTACAATTTATTAATTGACAATAATTTTATTAATAATAGAAAATTTAAAAATTTAATTGTATTATTTTATAAGCGGAAATAGCTAAAAGCCCGCCCTAAACCCTAAGTTTTAATTATAAACTTAGGTCTAGCCATCGAAACCTTAAAACGCTCGATACTTTTATTCTCCATTGTTTTTCTTCTCAAATCCTCCTTCTATACTTTCATCACATCATATTAAAATTAGGTCGCTAGCAAGAATGGAGACAGGTAATTCTAATCCCATGTGTAATTCTAATCCCCATGAGTCTTAGGTCAGTTAAGTAAATTTTGATAGGCAATCTTAATTCCTAGAATAATAAGAATTAACATTGAATATGTGTACAAATATATTTTCCTTCTCTTTGATTTATGTGAATAGCCTTTTGCAAAGTGGTTTAATATTGATTATAAGATGCCTTGCGTTTACCTTTGCACGGGTTTTCGATTTAGGTGAATGAATTGAATATATATAGGTTTCTTCTTCTCGGCTTGTGTGCTTGAACCTATGTAATATGGCTGTGCGTTTTTCTTGATGGATTGAACACAATTCTTGCCTCGACTGCGTGCTTCAATTCCATGAATATGCCTATGCGTTTTTTTTCCTGTGTTTGTAATTGAAAACCATTGCTCGCCTCTGAATATAAATATAAAATAAATAAATAATATATATATATATACATTAAATACATTTACTCTTTAAATGTGGTTAATGTTGCATATTTCCGCACGTAGCTAATCTCCACAATAAGAGGGATTAAGTTATTTAGTTTTTTTTTTTAATGTTTATTGTGCCCGATTTTTTTATAATATCATAAGCATGTGGTTAGCTATCTTTTTGGGAGTAGTGGAGTCATTTTAATTTACCTTACCGAGTCTGTTGGGCATGATATTAGTGATCCTAGATATTAACCATGATCCTAGATTTTAGCTAGAATAAATAGAAATATAAAATGTAATTGAAATGTTAAATATATTGTATCGTAATAAATTGTAATAGGAATATATTAATTAGATTATATAATATAATCCATTTCTATTTATATTAAATATATAATTGAGTCATTTTAATTTACACGAGTGTGTTGGGTAGTGATATTAGTGACCCTAGATATTAGCTATGATCCTAGACTTTAGCTAGAATAAATAGAAATATAAAATGTAATTGAAATATTATATATATTGTATCGTAATAATTTGTGATAAGAATATATTATTATTAATTATATTGTATAATATAATACATTTCTATTTGTATTAATTATATTAATATTTCATATTTTTTATTTTTTATTTATTTATATTAGAAAATCTTATTATATATTCTATTTATTATATAGAATATATATCTGTTTATTTTATATTTTATATATTTCCCCTTTCTATGCTAACTATGTTAAAAGAATCATGCTATCACAATGCAATGTTTATATATTACTTTTTTTTTATCAATAAAGTAAGCACGTTAATTTTAATGTTTATGTTAGCGTTGTACGATGCTATATTGTTTGATATTCTTTCCTTCTTTATATAATATTCGTTGCATAATGAAATAGGACATGATTAGATTTTATATCAAAGTATCTTTGTGTTCCATATTTAATTAAATAATAGAAATAATTTAGGAATTTTATTATGAGTGTGTTTTAAAATAACTTAACTTGGTAGGAAGATAGCTTTGGGATGGTACCTCCCAAGGTGATGAACACAATCGGGCTTTATGCCCTCAATATTATTTAATGTGAACCGACGATATCCATTCTTCCCAAAGTGGTGTCTGGTAGGGTTTCCCGGGACACTAGTAGCAACTTTGGGAAGATGTGTGCACACTAGGAAGAAATACTTGATGGCCAAATTTGATTAATTGTGGTGGCGGGGTTTCGGGTCTACCATGGTTCTCTTCCCACTAAATAGGGCGGGGTTTCCGGGTCTAAATAAATTAAAAAGATGACGAATAATGTTTGATGTAATTACCTTATGATTTATATATATATTCGCTCGATTAACATATCTGTGCCATTTGAATTGTGTTTTATTAGAATTACCAGCAATTGCTGATTTTTGTATTCATTGGTGCGATGATCCTTGGGGGAGCAAAATTTCGGTGAAACAGTGCAAGAGTTGGGGCTAGCAATGGGAAGTGAGGAAGAATCTTCAATGAATCTAGCTAGTTTTATTTTATTTTTATTTTTATTTTTATTTTCTTTCTTTTTGAATAAAACACATTTATTTAAGTTGATTTACTATTATTGTAATAAGTAGCCTTGCACTTGTCCCAAGACAAGT
Organism: Acacia acuminata; assembly: GCA_019022655.1. Classification (NCBI taxonomy): domain Eukaryota; kingdom Viridiplantae; phylum Streptophyta; class Magnoliopsida; order Fabales; family Fabaceae; genus Acacia; species Acacia acuminata. The sequence continues at coordinate 5,171,707 of JAFJYI010000023.1, forward strand.
GCGGCGGTAGCACTCCCCAAGGTTGTTTATTTTGAATTTCAGTAAAATTTTAGGTTATTATAACTGTTAGAAATTGGGGGTGTTACATGATTGGTTCAGCTGATATGTTTGAAGGGCTTTACATTCTCAAGCAACATGCAAATTCTATACCTACTGTAATTGGTACTGTCTCCACACCACTAGACCTTAATCATACTTTTGATCTATGGCATTTTCGTTTAGGACACCTTTCCAAATCTGCATTGTCTTCCATTCATCAAGCACATCCTTATGTTTCTTCTAATTCATCTTTTCAATGTTGTGATGTATGTTACTATGCTAAGCAACGAAAGTTTCCTTTTTCTGTAAGTTCTACAAAATCTAATAAAATCTTTGACTTGGTCCATATGGATATTTGGGGACCTTATCATTTGCCTTCTGTTCATGGGTACAAATATTTTCTTACTATTGTTGATGATTTTTCCCGCTTTACTTGGATTTATTTGCTTAAAAATAAGTCTGAGGTTCGTTCCCTTATTCATTCTTTTGTTCAAATGGTTTCTACACAATTTGATACTTTAGTGAAAGTTATTCAAACTGATAATGGTGCTGAATTTATCATGGAGGATTTTTATAAACAACATGGTATTCTTCACCAAACTAGTTGTGTAGAGACACCTGAACAAAATAGCAAAGTTGAACGGAAACATCAACATATTTAAATGTTACAAGAGCTTTATTATTTCAAGCTCATGTTCCGAAAGTCTATTGGTCCTATGCTCTTTCTCACGCTGTATATCTTATAAACCGATTACCTACCCCTGTTTTGGATCAAAAATCGCCTTTTGAACTCTTATATCAGAAAATTCCAAATTTTAGTACACTTCGAGTCTTTGGTTGTCTGTGTTTCTCATCTACTATCACCCAACAGCGTACTAAACTTGATCCTAGAGCTCATAAGTGTGTTTTTCTTGGCTTTCCCCAAGGTACCAACGGTTTCATCACTTTAGATTTACATAGTCGTCATATCTTAGTCTCTATGAATGTTCAGTTTTATGAATCTATTTTTCCTTTTTGCAATTTAGACTCTCCTTCTCTTCCAAATACCATCCCTTTACCACAAGAGTTACCTCATTTGGATTTTTCCAATCCCACTTCATCACATGTTTCTCTTCCAGAGTCGTCTACCTCTGCCTCTTCTCCTCCTCCTCTTTCTCCATTGATTAGGAGGTCCACACGGTCTCGGCAGTTACCACATTATTTGCATGATTATCATTGTGCCCTTCAATGCACTTCGGTTATACCAGATTCCTTGGAAGCAGGTAGTTATCATCCCCTTTCTCATGTTCTTTCTTATAATCGTCTTTCTTATCCTTGTTGTCATTATACTTTGTCTATTTCTGTTGATGACATTCCTAAAACATATTCTCAAGCCATTAAACATGAGGGCTGGAAAAATGCTATAACAGCTGAACTTGAGGCTTTACAACAAAATCATACATGGGTTTTAACTGATTTACCACCTGGAAAACGACCAATTGGGTGTAAGTGGGTCTTTGCTAAGAAATATAACTCTGATGGTACTTTGAATCGTTATAAAGGACGTCTAGTTGCTAGGGGATATACTCAAATTGAGGGAGTTGATTTTAATGATACATTTTCTCCTGTTGCAAATCTTACTACTGTTCGTTTATTATTTGCTCTTGATGTTGCCCAGAATTGGCATTTAAAGCAATTTGATGTCAATAATGCTTTTCTTCATGGGGATCTCCATGAGGAAGTTTATATGTTACCTCCTCCGGGCTCATCTGTTTCTTCTCCTACTCAAGTGTGTAAGTTGCAACGTTCTCTTTATGGACTTAAGCAAGCTAGTAGACAATGGTTTTTTAAGCTTTCTTTAGCCTTACTTTCTTGTGGGTATCACCATTCTTCTGCTGATCATTCTCTGTTTATCAAGCAATCTGCCACTGCCTTTACTGCTTTATTGGTTTATATGGATGATATTCTCATATGTGGTACTGATTTGACTGAAATCACCAATATGAAGATTTTTCTTGATACTTCTTTTAAAATTAAAGACTTAGGTGATGCTAAGTATTTTCTTGGTTTGGAAATTGCTCGTAGTTCCAAGGGTATCTCTCTTTGTCAACGCAAATTTGCTGTGGATATTCTACTTGATGCTGGTTTTCTTGAGCGTAAACCTGCTATTACTCCTATGGCTACATCTTTGAAGCTTTCTCTTGATTCGGGTACTGTTTTGGAAGATGGATCTGATTATCGCACCTTAGTAGGACGTTTATTGTATCTTGCTAATATTAGGCCTGACATTTCTTTTGTTGTACAACAATTAAGCCAGTTCATTCACAACCCTACTGATTTACATTTACAGGCTGCTCATCGAGTCCTTCGGTATATTAATTCGCTCGTCGTGGTCATTCCGTTTTTTCCTGCTACTTCTGTTGTCAAATTAAATGCTTTTAGTGATTCTGATTGGGCTGGTTGTATTGATACTAGAAGATCTATTACTGGTTTCTTTGGTTTCTTAGATCAGGCTTTGATTACTTGGCATTCTAAAAAGCAACAAACTGTCTCTACTTCTTCCTCTGAGGCTGAATATCGTGCCTTGACTACTACTACTTGTGAGCTTCAGTGGTTATCTTTTTTACTTCGTGATTTTGGTCTTCCACTCACTTCCCCTGCTTCTTTGTACTGTGATAGTCAATCTGCTCGTCATATTGCTACTAATCCTACTTTTCATGAACGAACGAAGCATCTTGACATTGATTGTCACATTGTTCGAGAAAAATTACAAAATGGGTTGATTCACTTACTTCCGATCAAGACTCAAGATCAACTGGCAGATATCTTTACTAAACCACTTGCTCCTTCTCTATTCCTTACACTCCTATCCAAGCTGGGAATGATAGATATTCACTCTCCAGCTTGAGGGGCGTATTAGTGTATATATTAGATTCAATTGTAACTGTTTCGGTTAGCTTTTTATTGTAATTAGTTTAGTTGAATGTAAATAGAATTAGTTAGCTTTACTTGTAACAAGAAGAGACTTAGTTAGATTTATTTATCTACTAAAGTGTATATATAGGAGGTACATATCTCATAATATTCAATTTCAATACAATCAGATTTTTCCTCTTCTTGCTTTCACATCAATGTGTATGATCCATAATTTGATATCTTATTTTATATTCCAAAGTCAAGATATTATTTTTTTATATCTGATGTTATAAAATCAATATCATCTTGTACTCCATTTCATATAAGATGCTACCTCTAGTTATAAATACAAAACTTAGTTGACCTTTTGGGGATATTAAAGAAACTAATTAAATTACTTTAAAGTATTTGTGGTTATTGTTTTTTCTTCAAATTAGCTAATTTGTTTGACTTATTTAATGATATATAATTTAAATATACACGACATATGATATAATTAACTAACTTATTTAACTCATTTAACCTCTCAAAAAATTCAAATAAATATTATATTTAGAACCCGAGAGATAGTAATAAATTAATAACATTCATTTAAAAATAATAAAACTTAGACCGTCTAGATAAAATTTAGATGGCAGAAATGAGAAGCACATGAATGTACTGCACCAAATTCATTTGACTTAAAACATAATTAAGCAGAATTATATAATTTAGATGGTTTAGATTGAGTTTTCTTCTTACCTTTTTCCAAAAAAATTATTTTATTGTCACAAAATCTAAAATAAAGATAATATCCTAAATATCTTTTTTTTTTATAAGAAAAAAATGATCTTTTTGATTTAAAAATCATCCATTGAAAATCTTAAATTCAAATTGTTGAAATTTGATTTGAGTCATGCAGATCTCACTATAATGATTAAAGCATCGAAGCTGATTCAATAATTAAGGAGATTCCAAGACCAATGTTTGGGGAAGTGATAAGAAAATTGCAAAAATATAACAATGGTAAATGTATAAAAATATCTACTGCATTGTGGCAAATGCATGGAGTAAATCGATTATATTGATGCAATATTGTATCTTCATGAATATATATATATATATATATATTGTAACAATTGTATTTCATATCTAAAACATACTTTTTGGGAAAATGGATGTAGGCTTTGTGGTAGGTAGGTCCCGCTAGATAGAGGACTCACGGGCAGATCTAAATTAATCACGGGCAATTAACAATAAAGAATGGTGAAATTCTAATTAATTTGTCACGGGTTGTCAAACGAACAACCATAATCATTGGTTCAATCTAACATGGACTCTCGACTTAACAACAAAAGACATAAAGGTTTGTGTCATGCCGGGAAAGTCAGGAGGCACTCAGGCGTCTATTATTTTATTTTAACGTAAACTCCCACTGACGTAGATTTAGGACAGAATGTCGTTTAAATCTAGATGAAATATCAAAATTTAAATGTAGACTTATATTTTTGACAAATTTTTAGTCAGATCAAGAGGTTTTAATTGACAATTTTAATATTGTTAAAAGACCAGGATACCCCTCTATAATTTAAAAATAAAATTGAAGGTAGAATAATGCATGATAACTAACTAAAAATTTATAGAGGGGTATCCTGGTCTTTTAACAATATTAAAATTGTTAATTAAAACCTCTTGATCTGACTAAAAATTTGTCAAAAATATAAGTCTACATTTAAATTTTGATATTTCATCTAGATTTAAACGACATTCTGTCCCAATAAAACATTTGAAAGATTAAGATAAAATAATGCATGATAACTAACTAAAAATTTATGGAATTTTCTAATATATGTTTAGATTAATCTTACCATTACGCAAATCACATTGAGGCTGATTAATTCATCTTCAATTTTTCTCTAAAAACAGGGGGATAGTTATAATTTTAGATAATATTCTTACCGTTATACAATAATCTTTTATTCGTATTTCAACTTATTCACTTATCATTGTTTTGGTTTGAAATTAAAAGTGTAATCCTTAAGATTAAGATAACACCCTTGAGATATTAATAGCATGTGATGTTTTGTATCTGTATTATCCATTGTGAATCCACGAAAATTGTAAAATTTACAACAATTCAGTTATGGCTTTATAGTTCTTTTTTATTTATACAATCAAAATGTGATATTGACTCAATTTTGAAAACTACAAATTCATCAGCCCAAACTGTAAGGTTAATCTTGATTATTATGTTTTTTTGTTACTTGTAATGTCTACAGAAAGGAAAATCTCAGTTAAATTTTTTTAAAACAATTAAAACAAAATTAGGTCTACGCCTATTTCCAATTTTTTTAAGGGTAAAGGAGTAATTTTACACATGAAGTTTGCCCCAGGGAGCGCCCAGCACCACGAACTTTTTTCTGGAACAAAAGTACACACGAAGTTACGTTTTGGGAGCAAAGATACCACGGGCCGTTAGTTGACCGTTGATGTGGCCCGATTTAAACCGACACACTGATTTGGACGTTGATGGAAAGTTTAAAAAAAAAAAAAAAAAAAAAAAAAAACCAAAGTACCCCCACCGTCACCGGCGACCACCACGGTGGGGGCGGGGATTTTAGTTTTTCTTTTTTAAAAAAAAAACTAAGGGCAAAACGGTAATTTCACTCGCATTACTGTTCACGCCATCCAAGTTAAGGTCAACGCCATCTAAGTTAAGGTCAACTAACGGCCCGTGGTATTTTTGCTCTCAAAACATAACTCCGTAAGTACTTTTGCTTCAGAAAAAAATTCGTGGTCTTTGGTATTTCTTTAAAACTTCATGTGTAAAATTGCTTCCTTTATCCATTTTTTTTAACTATTTATATTTTGGTCTTTCAACAACATTTAAAATTCCTGATGAGGCCTCTTGGTCTAATGAAGAATTTGTTAAAAGTGTAAGCCTAAATTTAAATTTTGGTATTTCAGTTGGCTCTAAATTGGATTCTCCCAAAATTTAATAATAAGATCCGAGTATAACTACATATAATATAATTAATATAAATATTGATATTTTATAATTTAAAATTACTCAAATTTATAATGTTAGGCGCGATGATCATCTTTTTAAACAAGTGTCACTACTACAAAAAAGCATATTAACGTCCTAAATTAGAGGCAATTAACGTCCTGTTTCAGAAGGACGTCTGACCAGAGGTAGTTGTAAAAATAAGATATAAGGCGTCAACACCTTTTTAAAGGCGTCATGAATAAAAATCAGGACGCCTTATTGCTTTTTTTTTAAAAAAAGAAAAAAAGAAAACCGCAAACCCGAAGGCTTGCCGCGCGTGGAAGAAGAACTGCAAAAGGACTCACGAAACTAGAACAAAAAAAGAGAGACAAAGACGATGCAGATTAAGAGGTTTTGTGTGCCGTAAATATGATCTGGAACAACACAACAACAGATCTGGAACAACAAAATAGCAAAACAACAGATCTGGAATAACAAAACAGCAAAACAGTAGATCTGAAACAACAAAACAACATATCTGGAACAACAAGACAACAGATCTAGAACAACAAAACAGATCTGTGGCCACCGTTGTGGAAGGAACTGTGTGCCCTAAATATGCAGATTAAGAGGTTCAGAGAAGGAAGAGCTGTAAGGAAGATCGATTAGCTCTGAAAAAAATAAAAATAAAAATAAGAGGCGCAGATCCGAACACGAACACGAGAGAATTGACGGTGGGCGAGAAGATTACGCGGTTAGTAGAGGTGGCGTGCGTGTGGGCGATCGATCGTGTAGAAAGAGGAGAGGAGAGGACGAGGCGCGAGATTAGTGGAAGAGGAGAGGAGTTTTAGCGTATGTGTGGGAGATCGATTGTGTAGCCCAACGTGAGAGATCGAATAGCTAGTCCGATGATAAATACAAAAATAATATTTTTGGCGTCCGAAATTTGATTCGGGGACGCCAAAAAAGATTATTAATTATTTTTGGCATCTGAATATATGGTTCGGGACGCCAAAAATATTAATTTTGGTGTCCTGAACCATATTCACGACGCCAAAAATAATATTTTTGGAGTCTGAAACAAATTCGGGACGCCAAAAAAATACCCTAGCGCCAAAATTTTTATAAAAATTACCTAGGCGCCAAAAAATTTCCCTTTTAGGCATCTTAAATATATATTTTTTGATTTCTTTGATTTGATTAGTATTATTTTCGATTTCTTTGATTTGATTAATATTATTTTCAATTTCTTTTATTTGATTAGTATTATTTTCGATTTCTTTAATTTAATTAGTATTAATTTCTATTTCTTTGATTTGATTATTATTATTTTCGATTTCTTTGATTTGATTAGTAAAAGTTTCGATTTCTTTGATTTGATTAGTATTATTTTCAATTTCTTTCATTTGATTAGTAAAAGTTTCGATTTCTTTGATTTGATTAGTATTATTTTCGGTTTCTTTGATTTGATTTGATTATTTTCAATTTCTTTGACTTGTTTAGTAAAAGTTTCGATTTCTTTGATTTGATTAGTATTTTTTTCAATTTCTTTGATTTGATTTGATTATTTTTAATTTCTTTCATTTGATTAGTAACAGTTTCGATTTCTTTGATTTGATTATTATTATTTTCGATTTCTTTGATTTGATTAGTAAAAGTTTCGATTTCTTTGATTTGATTAGTATTATTTTCAATTTCTTTGATTTGATTAGTAAAAGTTTCGATTTTGTTGATTTGGTTTGAGTAAAATTTAATTTTGGCGTTTGGATTTAAATTTTAGGACACCAAAGAATTTCCTGCCATTAAAAAATTCATTAGAATGTGCAAAAAAAAAATTTGGCGCCAAAAAGTTAATTTTAAGCGTCCTAAATATATTTTAGGACGCCTAAAATTCAATATTGGCGTCGTGATTTTATTTTCAGGACGCCAAAAAATTTCCTGCCGCCAAAAAATTTCTCAAAATGCACCAAAAATTTAATTTTAGGCGTCTTAAATGTATTTTAGGATGCCTAAATTAATTTTAGTCATCCTAAAATTATATTTAGGACGCTTAAGTCTCAAAATTCAGCCAAATAATTACGAAATTGTCACCGCCTATATTTTTTACTTCATTTTTTAAAATAAGGACGTCTTTTAGGGAAATAATATTCACTTTTTGTAGTAGTGTATATAAAATTTTATAATATAGTACTTAGCTTTCTTTGATCCTAATTATAAAAACATTTTTATAGTATAATTTACACTATAAAAGTGTTTCTTATGATTAGGATCGGAGATAGTACCTCATAATATTTCAGTTTTCCTATATCATGATATGCTAGTGCAGTGCGTGCGTTCAAAGTTGAAATCAGTTCGTGTTGCCACTAAACAATCACAGCTTTTGCAGATTTCCTCGTTTAAGATGGATGCTTTGAAATCTTCGTTTGCATAAATCATAATGCCTCAGCCGGCGTAAATGGAGTGTTATTGTTCTACGTGAATGCGTACAGTCTATTTCGTTAGCGAAAAGATTATACTACACAGTCATCAATTTTTGAATTCGGAATGTAATCGTTTAAGACCATCATCTTGGGCACACATGATGATAAGGTGATTTAATGTTTTTCATTGAATGTTTGTGTATTTGGTTTGATTTATAATAGATTTTGCAGAATAGCCACCATCTATTGTTATTTTTATTTTTGTTTTTATTTTGTGGCTTGGTCGTTTTTTCAGTATATTATTTTATACATATCAACAGACATGAGTTATGTATAAATAATGAACATTATCCAACCTGAGAGTAAAATGAACAACACCCTATATTTACTATCTAAGCCCTAACAAATCATATTAATTATTCTCGAGTTATAACGATGTGATTCTTTTTTGAGGCTGCGTGCAATATACAGATAAAATTCACACCGATTTTATACTGGATACCCATAGAATTGACCTGATCAGAAAGTTTTTTTTTTTTTTTTTTGGTTGCTGCCTTCGGTTCACTGAGGGCTTTTTGACTAATTTGAATCCGGCGGTCACACACCTAGTTGTGGTGGGTGAGTCTCCCCGCGGGGATTTTTTACATTCACAAGGCTCAAACCCGAGACCTTGCTTAAGCGACACAAGCCACTTACCACTTGCATCAACCTCCGTTGGTAGAAAGTTTTTTTGATTTCAATACAAAACTACATTTGACTTTTTAATGAGCAGATATACAATGGGTAAAACAAATATTGAATATACTTTTGTGAATATGACAGGGATTACATAGTAAATTGTATTTTGATTTATAGGAATCCCTGATTTGTAGAGATTATGAATAATCTTCATTAATAGTCATTATTACTCATTATGAGCCAATCTTCATTAATAGTCATTATGAGTCAATCTTCATTATTAGTCATTATGAGCCAATCTTCATTAATAGTCATTATTAGTCATTATGAGCTATTAGCCCTCTTATCTCGTGTATATATATATATATATATATATATGTAACATTTGTATATGAATACATGACATAACATTCATTATTTCCATTTTACCAAGTTACAGAATATGCAAAAGTAATTGCAATCTAAAAGACAAAGAAGTACACAGAGATCATTGCACAAATTCAAAACAAATAATCATTACACGATCGCAGCGCTAGATTGAAACTCCGTTTTCAGAAGCCTTCGTTAAAAGGAAAATCATTTCAAAAGAAAGCCAAACTGAAGATAGTGAATCGTTTCTTTCTCTTCTTGTTTTTTTGTTTTTTTGTTTTTAAATTACTATCTCAAGTTTTAATTATAAGATTGAGTTGAATTTTTTTTAAAGGAAAGATTAAGAAAACTAAATAAGTTACTTAATCATATCATATTTTGTGTATCATTTGATTATATATTAATTTAGTACTCCTCCGGTCCTAATTATAGGAGTAAAATACCAAAATTTAGAAGGATTAAGGAAGGAATTTAAATTAGTTAATTATGTATATTTTTCTAAAATACCCTTACCTAAAAATTTTGAGTAATTAGTTTTCTTTGCCTCCAACCTATATATCCATTAACATTTTTGCCTGTCTCCACCCAAACATTTTTCGCCGGACAAACTCGCGATCCTACATTTATTTATTTATTTCAATACAAAACTACATTTGACTTTTTAATGAGCAGATATACAATGGGTAAAACAAATCTTGAATATACTTTTGTGAATATGACAGGGATTACATAGCAAATTGTATTTTGATTTATAGGAATCCCTGATTTGTAGGGATTAGGAATAATCTTCATTAATAGTCATTATTAGTCATTATGGGCCAACCTTCATTAATAGTCATTATTAGTCATTATGGGCCAATCTTCATTAATAGTCATTATGAGCCAATCTTCATTAATAGTCATTATGAGCCATTAGCCCTCTTATCTTATATATATATATATATATGTAACGTTTGTATATGAATATATGACACAACATTCATTTTTTCCATTTTTCCAAGTTACAGAATATGCAAAAGTAATTGCAATCTAAAAGACAAAGAAGTACACAGAGATGATATTTATTTGAATATAAAAAACAGTGCAACGTGCACAAATTCAAAACAAATAACCATTACACGATCACAGCGCTGGATTGAAACTCCGTTTTCAGAAGCCTTCATTAAAAGGAAAATCATTTTAAAAGAAAGCCAAACTGAAGATAGTGAATCGTTTCTTTCTCTTTTTGTTTGTTTGTTTGTTTTTTTTAAATTATTATCTCTAGTTTTAATCATAAGATTGAGTTGACTTTTTTTTAAAGAAAGATTAGGAAAACTAAATAAGTTCTTAATCATATCATATATGTTGTGTATCATTTGATTATATATTAATTTAGTCGTTAAATTAAGTAGTTTGAAGAAAAAAATAAAAAGTCTTCTAAAATAATATAATTAGCTTCCTTAATTTCTATAAAAAATCAGTCTAGTCTTATAATTAGGATATGAGAGAGTATATGACTATTCAGTGGTAACTATAATTTGATGACCTTGAGGACTAATTAAATGAATTAAAATAACTATAATCTGAAACAATAAAGTGCCGTCGCGGTTATTCAGTGGGGGGAATCATTATCTGAAGAATGAACATACATGAGAGGTTATATTGGTTGATTATATTATTTTAATAAAATAAAATGAGAAGGTTATATTGGTTGATTATATTATTCTAATAAAATAAAATAAATACCAGGTTAATTTAGTTTCATTAATTTTTTCAAAAACCGGAGGCAGTAAAATAGTGAGAATTGAGAAGGAACAAAATGATGAGTGGATCGAATAACATGGGTTATATTTCTGTGCTAAGGATAACGACGACGTTTCCTTACGGGGCAAAAATATGGAGCAGGGAGTATGGAGGGAAGCAGGGTAAGGAATGGGGGTTGAAGGTAAATGTGAGGGCAAGGCAAAGCATAAAAGCCTAACTCACTCACTCCTTCGATTCACAGTCACACAAGTTGCTGTTTATTGGATTCTGTCTTCTTCCGCCTCTCAAGTCTGAAACCTTCCCCAATGGACTTACCACTCCCTTCCTGCTTCTTCCTCCTCTTTCTTCTCCTCATTCCTCATTTCGCTTCCTCCGATTTAGCCAAGGACCGCCAACAGTGTGCCGATCAACTCATCGGCCTTGCTCCCTGTCTCTCCTACGTCAGCGGCGAGGCCAAAACTCCCACCATCGATTGCTGTACCGGTCTCAAACAGGTCGTCGACAAGAGCAGGAAGTGCCTCTGCCTCCTCATTAAATATCGCAACGAACCCGACCTCGGCTTCACCCTCAACGCCTCCCTCGCCGTCAACCTCCCCTCCGCCTGCCACGCCCCCGCCAACATCTCTCAGTGCGTCGGTAACTTCACTACCTCTCGTCCCATCCCTGATCTTGGATTCCAGATTTGATTCTCACCCCTTGTTATTGTTTCAGATCTTTTGCATTTGGCTCCTAACTCTTCCGAGGCTAAGGTCTTCGAGGGCTTTGATAAAGCCACTCACCCGAACACTTCCAGTTCCACCCCACTCGCGCCTGCTGGTAAGTACTAATTCTCAAATTACTGGTATGTTTTGTGGGATTATTGTATGCTAATCTGAAATCTGCTGGGAATGAAATAATTCAGGGAAGGGATCGAGCCCCCCAAGCACGAGCGCTGATGAGAAGAACGGCGGCGTCTCAGTGGCTGTGTGGGAAAAGAGGCAGTTGGTGGCTCAAGTGGCTTGGGTGATTATTATACCCTTGGTTTTTACCCTGCTCGTTTGAGAAATGGACTAGATTGGGATTTGCTATTGCCTATTGCTGGCCTTTGCATCATCTGTTTTTTTTTCTTTTCACTCTCTGCCTGCTATAATTTTTTAGCTTGTTAGATTTGGATTATTATTGAACAGCAAGAGTAAACATTAATGATATGGCGTTTGTTTACTTGAATTTATGGAGCCAGCTCATTCGTGCTCTGTTTCTTGCCCGTTATCGAGAATCGGGCTTTATAAATGATGCAACGAGTGAATTCATTGTACGGACCTCGTCAGATCCGTGGCCTTTATAGGAGAGCTTTTAACGACGCATTTAAGGCTTAAGCTAACGGATGGTAGGTGGCTCTGTTCCAATTTTAAATGTGAAAATGAATGTGATTTTAGACTCACCATCTGAATATGTATTTCGACAAACTAGAACGTATAATAAGTACTATAGGTACCCTAGTAGTGAACAAAGCTTCAAAACCTGGAATTTGTTGTTGGGATGAATGACAGAAAGGAGAGATTAAACTTGAATCATGGGGGGAAGGCAAATAAACATGACAATAATGTAAAACTGAAAAAAGTGATCCGACTTTGGGGAATTTGAATTTTGAATAGCATAATTTATGATAAAGGGAAAATGGAGGATCTGACAGGGACGAGTGATGAAGAAATCACAGGTGAATATGGTGGGATCTCCCTCGTTCTGTCTTGTTTTTCAGCGTCCTCATGGTGGCTGTCCCAATTTCTTCGGGAATATCCATCCTTCAATTCAATATTTTTGTTTTTGTTTTAAAAAGCAGAGCAATGCTCTTCAGGACCTAAAATGTTTGAAAATTTAATAAAGGATCTATATATCCTTATTTAACCAGACGGGAAAATAGGCTGAATGAAAGTATTATGTGTCACTCTTATTTTCACCATCATCTTCGTTGTGGAAGTACAAGCTAAAACGGGGTCTTATTATTTACACGTCCCTCAAAATGATTTATAGGTGATCTATTAATATTCGCAAGTGTAGTCAGCGGGCCGTGAATGCGAGATCATCTTTATTTGCAGGTCACATTTACAAGTTTGACCTTTTCAAATGATTTATTACAAGTGATTCTATGTAATTTTCAAGCCAAATATGTGCAAGTGTGGATTCGAGTATGTGGACAGCGAGCGCGGGCTTCTGTCATTTATAAGTCTTAATTATGTCTGGACTCACTAATCTAGTCAAGTCGGCTAGTGATGAAGCAGACGTGCAAGGGAAGTGGGTTGGGAATGAGATGGGTCGCAACTTGGAATTCAAGGATATAATGATTTTTATACCATTTGCCCTCCATAAGATTTTTATTCTCTATGTAACGCCCCTCTCTTATAATTTTACTAAATTATCCTTAATTAAACCTCTTATATCTTCAAAAACTAATATGAATTTTTAAATTTCATTAGATTCAGCGCTTTTCTCTCAATTTTTACCACTTACCTATTTATCTATTGAAAAAAAAAATACAAACATCTTTCACTTTTGTCAAAATTATAACTTTAAAAAGCGACATAAATTTTAATTAAAAATAAAAATTATCTAATTTTAGAAAAACTCAAGTTTTTTTATATTTTATTATCAACGTCAAAGAGAGGTTATATATATACATATATAAATACACACATATATATGCATGCAATTCTAAACCATTCATATGAGGTTTGCATAATTTATTTTTTATGTGAGTTATTTCTTTAATATGCTTTTTGAGTTTTAAACTCAAAAAACATAGGTTATGATTGTAAAAAATTATATTTATTTTTAAGGATATTTCATACTTTATTTTATTCAAAATAATATTATTACTTTTCTTACTATATAAAAGCAGCTGTTTGAGCAACCCCACTACTCACACCCACGGCATTCTAAATAGTTTTAAAAAACTTCTGTTGTTTATATTAAATATTTTAAATTTTTATTTATGAGTTTAATTTTTTTTTTACTACAAAAATATTTTTTCTGTCACACGTATGGGACCCACTTATTTTTTTATGTAGGTATGATAGAAAAAACTTTCTGCAGTAAAATCAAAAATATTAAACCCTTTTATTATATTATTAATTTCATAATAAATTTTTTTTATATGATCATAATAAATATTTATTATAATAATAATTTAAATTTTAACCATTACCGCCCCCACAATAAACACACACACATTAAAAAAAAAAAAACAAAAAGTACCGGAGCAGCATCGTCTCGCTTCGGAGCTGGTTACATAACGCCATAACCTAATTTGTTCCTCCTTTCGTTTGCGGCGCGAACTCGAAGGGCTAGCCCACTCGTAACCACACCGTCAGCTCCTCCTCCAGTCTCCACCGTTGAAGGTCGTAGGCGCTGCTTGCACTATCGCCGTCCTCAAAGGCGCAGGGTAAGCAACAAATTCTATCTCCACCTCCATTCAGTGCTTAGCTGGTGGTTCTTCTAATCCCTGGCTCTCTTTGAGCAAACTTCAAGTATTCATTTAATAAAACCTTACAGGAGGGACCGGCCGTCATTGTTTATTGGGTTATTTTTGTAGGCGCCTTTTTGGCTTTATGTGATTCTGTTTATGAAGAGCTGGAGAACCACGCTTTGCATATTAAATCCTTTCTCATAATATATCTTGTTGATTTGAAAAATTATTAGAATCTTAAATAGCGTCTACGTTCTGCTTTTAATTAATGGTTATACGTTTTTGTTGTTTGGCACTTTTACTATTTTTAAGCTTGAGTGATATGGTCATGGGTTGTATGACGGTGTGAACTTCTCCCTTTTGGATTCTCTTAGGGAGATGGGGGTCAAGGCTAAGAAAGCAATGAAGAAGAGTCTGAAAAAGGCCACAGCTAATGCATCTGTTCTGAGCAAGAAAACAGAGGGTGACTTCTTGGTATGTTGATTCCACTGACTGATATTCTTTGATTTTATATTGGCGAGTTGTAACCTGTAGTATGTTACTTGTTTTATTTTCCTCTCAATTATTGAAGCCCTTGGAAGGTGGACCTGCACGCAAACTTCCTAAACATAAATTGCCAGAGAGCACCGCTACTGTGTTATATATTGGTCGCATACCACATGGGTTCTATGAGAAAGAGATGGAAGGTACAGCTCATTTTTGTATTTTTTCTTATCAAAGAATTTTTAGCTGGGTCTTGCATTAATGATGGCCTTCTTAGGGTTTTTTGGACAATTTGGTACCATCAAGAGGTTGAGAATTGCAAGAAATAAAAAGGTTAGATTTTTGAACTTGTTACATATCACTCTATTTTGTGTGCATATATGTTTTCTATGTTATGCTATGTGAAATGCTTTGCTACATGCTTTGTTTATGTTTACCTTTTTTTTAATTGTGGGTTTCTGATGGGGTAGTAATGGATTCATAAATTAAGTCTGGATGGTTCGATCTGTTATAGTCGTTACAATTAGTGGATGCTTAAGAATGCAAAATGTTCTAACATTTTCTTAATATCCCTGGCCTCCTTGCTTAAGATAAAGTCTGTATAGATGCATATATTGATACCAAATACCAATCTCTAGGTTGGGACTCTTTCTCCACTAAACACAGAAGGAAGAGCTCCTTGGCCTGAGATACCTCTAGAAATAGATGATGACAAGATCTTTAGTGTAGTGTCCTCTTCGTCTTAAATGAGGATCAAGAATAATATCAAGATGAGATCAAAAGCACCAATTTCTTTCGTTGTGACTGTCATAATGCACAGCATATATATAATCAGATAGTCAATGGCAACACTACGGGCCTGTCTGCTCCACTAGTTTATTAGAAGTGATTAACAAGAAGGGTTGCTTTGACCTGCCGTGGACAGTGTTTTGTAAAATCATTTCATTGTATATAACCATGGATGTGTTGGATTATATATGTTTCCCTATGAGACAAAGGGGGTCATCTCTTGAACCATTGCCATGATTCCAGAAAAAGTTGTGGACAAAGAAGTAAAATCCTCTACTTATCTGAGGCATCAGTGAACTGATAGAAAGTATCATACACTCCTTTGACATAGTATTAGATGTACTTATGCTGATTTGGCAATAAAAAAAAAAGATGGACTTATGCTGATTGATTTCAGCTGATTTATGTTTACTATTTCTTTTCTTGATGTTTTGCAGACAGGAAAATCTAGACATTTTGGCTTCATACAATTTGAATCTCCTGAGGTATATTTTCTTTATTCTTCATGGTTGTGTTATGGCTTATCCATCAAAACTAACAATTCAACACTTTGCGTACAGGTGGCAAAAATTGTAGCTGAGACCATGCACAATTATCTGCTACATGAACATGTTTTGCAGGTTCATCTGATACCTCCAGAGGATGTTCATCCAAAATTGTGAGTGAACAGTTATTTTAGAGAAATATAAATATATTATTTTAGCTCTTTATACCGTAATCTTCCGTACTCATTAATCCTTAATGTTGAATCATGAAAGTAATGCACTCCAAGGTTGTCTGTCTAAATATGGATTTTGTAGAGAGGATACCTTCGTTTATTTTCCATACACCTCGAAAGAAGTTTCCGGACGCCCTTTACAGAATTAATGGAACCTCATTATTTTAATATTGATGTAAAATAACTTATCCTGAAATAAGTTTGCATGATTGTCTTTCTAAGCCACAGACTCCCCTTTTACAGATGGAGGGGCTTCAATCACCAGTTCAAGCCATTGGACACTGTTCAAATTGAAAGAAAGCAGCTTGGCAGGGTACAGTTACAATAAATTAAGGAAAAGTGTTTCTTTGGAAATTGGTTGTTTAAATTAAGTCCGGCTATTCTGCTGTTTTTTTCAGGAAAGAACATTGAAAGAGCAACAAAAGTTGGTTGAAAAGATCTTGAAGCATGACAAAAAAAGACGAAAGAGGATAGAGGCTGCTGGGATTGATTACGAATGCCCTGAGATTGTAAGCATGATTTTGTGTGCCTGTTAATTCTGGTGTTGCTTTGTGCTTTTGAGAGAGATAACATCAAGTGAGATCTTCTGAAGGGGGCGGTCTTTGCGCCTCATCGTAAGTTTTCTTTATTTATTGGTTATTCACTTATTTGGTGTATTTGTTCCTGCAGGTGGGCACCGTCCAGCCTGGTCCTAAGAAAATAAAGTTTGAAGACTGAGTCGGTAAGCTTACCTCACATCCAAATGGAGGGCCATGTTACATTGGGATTTGTTGTGCTCGTTTGCCTGCTATTATTTTGTTGAAGACTTTTTTTTTTTTGACTGTGTGAATATCGTTTTCCCCTGCTACATTTTCATGCACTTGTGGGTCGTGAGAGCTGAGTTTGCTTTGTTAGTCTCAGTTATGCCAAGTTGATGGTGGAGCGGACAAACGTTGAGGTGTTTTGTTATGTTCCTGCTGTGCATATGACTAGTGACAACATGCTGTTATCAGTTATCAAGAATTGGCCGTGAACCATTATCATCATGGCACGAAAAAACTGCAATTTTGAGACTTCATACCCATAGTTCTGTAACTTGGTGCTTTGCTGACCTCCTTTACCCAATCAGACATGCTATTCATTCAAGTTATTAGAATGTTTAGAATATCGGTTCGTGTTTGTTTTGCATGCCGAGCTTCTCTCTCTTTTTGACAATCATCACTATCATCTTATATATATTACTTAAAATCTATATTATTCCTAAGTTATAAATAGTATATTTATGTTAGTTCTGCGCATGTCATGGACGCTACATTTAGCTTATTAAAGCGTTGAGTTTATGTTATTTTTGTTCAGGGAAAGCCTAATGATTCAGAGTAAACCCATTTTAATATTTTTGCAGAGGTTCCACAAGAATTTCTTTTTTGGAAGTTAACTGAAAACTGTTTTTGTCAAATATTGAAAAACACATAGATTATAGCCATAAAACATAATTCTGAAGCGGAGTTAAGCCTGTGACTGCATAAACATCAAGAAATACGGAATCCACCTTCGATGGGATTGAGCTGTGGTCCGTACAAAAAAATTGGAGGAAAAAAAATCTTGCCAGTGTAGAAACTTGGATGGGTAAACATACTTGAAGTCGATCTTCATTTTAGTCTTGGTAACGAGAGCTTTCAGTCATTCTAATTTACTCCTTACTCCGTTTAAAATAGTTGGTCATGTTGTTTTAATAGGACTTGGAAGTGGGATTAACAGTGTTCTTTTGTTTGTGTCTCACTAAAACCGTCAATTATGCTAATATGTCTGACTAAGCAAGCTGATTAGGAAAATTTAATAAGCTGATGCTGACATGGACTTACAAAATATTATATAAAAAACGCAAAGAAAAGGGAAAAAAAAAATCATAATCATCGGACGTTCATCGAAGGTCGGAGGCCCGGCGAAGGACAGAGGAGGGATCGTAGTGGTCGAACGTCCGTCAATCATCCACCTACTCCCTTGTCCGAGAATGTCCGTCAATCGTAGTCGATGAAGGTAAGGCGCTAATCTACGCAGAGAAGCCACCCTCAGAGGCACCGGCTGCTACCAAAGGGTTTGTTTATTTGTCGTAGTTGTCGCAAAAGAAGACATGAATGGTTAAGTAGACAAATCTCGACCTTCCTTCCTTAAAGTTTGGATCTCAATAAAAAGTTCTCTTTCAGCTTTACTTGCCTCTGCTTCACCATCTCATCATTGCAAGTACAGTGTTTCAAGTAGTAAATCCATTTCTGAATAAATTCAAATGCAGTTTTGGGCAAAGGCAGTACTGTCGACATGCTACTACTGAATAAATTGAAGTGGGTCCCTTGCTTTTTCTCGGGCTTTGTTTCTATCATATGCATGGGGTCTTGGAGGTAGGGTTCTAGAGATAAGTGTCTTGTGCCCAATAATAAACTTCCACCTTCTAATACACTTGTGAGGACCAAAAATTCCTTCCTGGGTTGGGAATTTGGCTGACAAGCGATTGACCATTCTTGTGCAAAATTGCTTCCATTCATGTCGTCTTTGGGTTTTCTTTCCCCTCCTACAACTCCTCCGGCAGAATCTCCTCCTATGTCGCCGATGACAGTCTACGAGCTGCTCTCTGGGTTCAAGCTCCATCAATGAGATGGTGGCTTCTCTACTATCAAATCTTCTCCAGTTGAATGTGTGGTGCGTGTTAATCTACATTTTTTCCCACGAGTCCATGTCAGCATCAGCTTATTATATTTGTCTAGCCTTACTTCCAAGTCTAAACACATCTTAATTAGCGGCATTCGTTAACCTCATTTCCAAGTCTTTTTAAAATTATAAGGACTAACAATTTTAAATTAGGCAAACTTGAGGACTAAAACTTCTTATTTAAAATTTTAATACAAATCAAAATAAGCTAAATTTTAGAGACTAAACGTTATATTAACCTAACTTGGATAGAAAGCTACTGTTTAACATGGGGGAAAAAAAAGAAGAAGCAAGTCTTGATAATTCTATTGAAAAGAAAAATATTTTATTGGCCACAAAATAAAATATTGCCGTGAGACACATTTGTAAAATAGTCTAAATGTTTTTAATGATATTGCTTTGAGTTGCACGCAATTTTCCTCTTCGTTATCCTCATTGTCTTATTTGACCTCAACCTTGCTATTTGGCTTGACTTTTTGATGCCCATATTAATGCTAATTAAATATCATCATATTATTTTATTCTAAATTTATTTATAAAATAAGTTATAAAAGTCGTTTTTTCTACCTTCAGTTACAAAACTCCTTTAAACACTATCAAGCTCATAAATAAATATTATTGCAAAAACTACTGTACTTTTTTTATAAAAATTAAAATGAAATAATGAAAGTTACAAAACTTGGTCAATGAATTACTCCTATATTCACTCCCAACATTGCAAATTGTCCCATTTAACCTTTTATGTTATTTATTTATTTGGTACGCGAAGAAGGGCGTTTCAAGAGAGGGAGTCCACTACAATTCTATCTCACATTTCTATCATCCATGGCTTCCCCAGTTCGGATCGCTCCCATCTTCTGCTTCTGCTCACTTCTTCTGATAGCGATTTCCGATGCTTATCTCCCCCTACCTTTACGGAACCTTCCTCTGCGATCTGGTCCCAGCGTCCACGATCTGCTCACCAAATACGGCCTCCCCAAGGGTATTCTTCCCGACAGCGTTAAGTCCTTCTCTCTCTCTGACGATGGCTCCTTTCGCGTTGAACTCCCAAAGCCTTGTTACGTTCAGTTCGATCGTTTGGTCTATTACGATAAGGTAATCACAGGCAAGCTCTCTTACGGATCGGTGTCCGATGTGTCTGGAATTCAGGCGCAGAAGCTGTTCTTATGGCTGCCTGTGACCGGAATCAAAGCCAATGAGAAATCAGGTACTGTTGAATTCTATGTTGGGCCCTTGTCGGAGGAGCTTCCTGCTACTCAGTTTGAGGATATACCTTCGTGTAAGCGTCGGGCATGTAGAGGGAAAGCAATTCACCCAGAAGCTATGTGAGGTATTCAATTTTTCCCCCTCTTCACATTGAAAAATAAACGATCTGGTGCTTAGGAAAATCATTCCTGAAAGGAGATCACAACTAGTTCCTCCGTTCTGCATCTGTTAGTTAACTGCTGCGAATCTCTAATTAACTACAAATGATATGAATGAATTAAACTGCCACTTGACGAAGTTAATTCTATATATGATACCGAATTATGTATTCTGAATCACGCGTTTACATTGTGAATAGAACCTATAATTGTGATCGAAATTAGATTTGTTCTCGTTGTAAAGAGGATCGAAAGTTTTAATTTGGAACCAAGCCATATCTATGTTACCTTACTCCTTTGGTCACAAGTAAAACAATCCGAAGGAATCTGTACCCAAAAAAATCTAGAATTGGGTTATAGATATTAGTTATGCAAAAATAAAGGAGTAAATTTCGTTGGTAGGAATAATTGTTGTTGAATATGGATGAGTAAGTCACTAAGATGGCTTAAGTATGATGAAGGACAGGTGGAATATGAGGAGGGAGTTGCGTGCGTTGGTGTGGCAGGAGAATAATAAAGTGGGAGGCTTGTGTGGTGCCTTTAGAGAACGTACAGTTGCAGTGGAGGACACCTTACCTTGTTGCATGGAAATGGAATTGAGTTTATGTGTTTATGGTTTGTCTGTATTCAGAAAGATAAATACAAATTGTATAGTAAATCCTTCTTAGAACGCAGTTGCAAGTCCACACTCAGATCCCACTATTAATGAATGGTTTCTCCTTTTTGTTCATGTTTGCCTCTCTCTTCCTTATTTTTTCCCTTTCTTTACCATCTAAGTTCAAGTTATTACTTATATTTCTCCTGCTTTCTCTCCGAAATTGGTATTTTTTTGTTTTTTTTTGTTTTAAAAAGAATACCATGAGGAGTCAACACCTTTTTTTTTTTAAATTTAAAATAATAATAATAAAAACAAAGGTAAATTACCAACAAGCTAAGGGTTGGACCTATAAGGAGGAAAATATAAGTTGGAGTTCCCGGGACCCTTAGATTTAGATTAGTCTTGCTTGGGGATACGCTTAATCAAATAAAAAAGATGAAGGTAAGTTATACTTCTAGGAAAAAGACATTTAAATTTCATTTCAACTTTCAAAATTTAGAAAAGAGCATTAAAACTTGTAAAAGATAGAGAAGAGATGGGGTGAGAATATGGGGTTATCATGTTTTGGTTGAAAGACCAAAATGCCCCTTTCACACAATTTTTCAGTACATAATGGTTTTTTCAAAATCATGACGATTTTTGGTCAAAACCATTACAATTTTTTTGGGTTGTGATCAATTGAGTAATAAGATTGACTAAAACAGTATTGATTTTCACAAAAATTGTAATGGTTTTGACAAAATCATTAGGCTGAAAAAATGTGTGAAAGTGTGAAAGGGCATTTTGGTCTTTAAGCCAAAACATGAAAAACCCATATTTTCACCCATCCCTTTTTTGTCCTTTGCAAAGTTTGAATGATTTTTTTTTTTTTTTTTTTTTTTTAGTTTTGAAAGTTGAAGTGA
This sequence comes from Acacia acuminata, assembly GCA_019022655.1. Taxonomy (NCBI): domain Eukaryota; kingdom Viridiplantae; phylum Streptophyta; class Magnoliopsida; order Fabales; family Fabaceae; genus Acacia; species Acacia acuminata. The sequence goes on from JAFJYI010000023.1 coordinate 5,193,797, forward strand.
TATTTAAATATCATTTTCCTTATATTTTTTCTGTAAGTTATATACACACATATGTGAATAGAAAACTTGTTAAACTTTAAATTTTATAATATAGTTATGAACTAAAATAACGGTGCCAACTACATAAAATTATGCGAAATTTGGAAAGTTTGAAACCTTTTTTTTTTCAAGCAGCAAATAAATAAATGTAAAGTGAGTTTGGTGGGACGTGACTAAGGACCAAATGGGAATACAAATTACGGTAAGCAAAATGGTGGTGAACAAATGTATGTGTCATGAGTGATGACCGGATATGGTTGGGAGATAGGTGTTCCATTTTCTTGGCTTCCAAACCATATGAATATGATAATTGATGCTTAACATACGTACTTGTTTTCATTGCAAAGCAATTAACTACTCCATTATTCCTACATTCTACACATTTGTTTCCCTCTCTTTCATCACTTGCTTCTACCCCACTTTTGTCACCATTTTACTAACTATTTACTTCACTAATTTTGTCCCTCATGTTATACATTACACTTTTTACTATCTGCCTTATCACTCCAACTTCTACGAAACCCAACTGAAGTATGGTAAAACAGTTTGAGCATTGAGCGTACTAAACTTATCTGTCAGGTTGTTCAACTGCCTTCATTACACAAACCAATAATTTCAGACTTTGCTACATCCAACAAGATATCATATTTTCAATTATTATATTCCATTCCTGTTTGAATTTGTCTTTCAATTCCCTTTTAGTTTTGTTGGACTTCAGAAAGAATAATAATTTCTTTTTCTTTTTATGATAGGCACATGTATCATTTCGGAAAGCAATCATGTTCGAAACAATGTAGTTTAGAGGACACCTCTTTCGGGAATTCAAACATTGATTCACAATATTGTAAGGGACTAATCCCTCCCTTTATATCCAACTCCTATAAATGAAAGAATAAGAAGTTCTGTTTAGAACCATTTAATTTGCTTAAGGGACTTGATTGTTATAATATATTCAAGTTATATGCTATGATCTATAAAAGATATATCCACACACGCATATATGCTCTTGCCAATAGGTCAAAATAATTCGAACACTCGAAAATACTGTTAGGTACGTAGATGCCTCAAGTTTGGCTTGGAGTTGGGATGGTAGATTGGAATCTCAAAAAGGAATATCATAATGTAATAAAACCAAAACAGTTGTGAGTGGTGGGCCTTTTCCGGTGTTTCTTTGATCTGATGACACACCTAATTTTGTTTTTGGAGATAAGATGAGATTCATTTTATCATCACAACATTATAAATAATTGATTCCATAACCACATTTTAATTGATGTGATGTGCATTGTGCAGTTTGTCCATATGTGGAATCAGGTCCATCGATTCTGACAACTAATATTTTGAAAACCCAAATATTCTTTGTTTACTTAATTTCAATTTAAGCAATTCCATTGTTTCTGCTCAGCTCCCTCATTTGTCATACTAGTATTAAAGGACAGTCTTTGAAATGGTCAGATATTATATTTTGAGATAATGGTCTTATAGCCTAATGACATTAAAGCTTTTCAATAACTAGGAGGTCGCAGGTTTTGATCTACTTGTAACGATAAATTAAAATTTTATGGTATATTTAATGAATTTTATTGGTATATGTCATTTAACTGAAAAAAACATATAACCGGAGGAAGCAATATTTTCGTAGCAGGTTCTTTTCAAAGAAAATCCTCGAAAAACAGGTTGTTAATTCTTTTTTGTCTAGCTTTTTGCCCAAACGTAAGACATGCTCTTCTTATGCTCATAATGTCTGGTATAAGTAGTTGTCTATCCATTTTTATTCAGCATGTAATGTAATACGGCAACACAAAATGACGTGTTCTTGTTCGTTTTCTTCTCCCAGTTAACTTGAACAGAGCAGCAAAGAGGAGCCGAGGCAGAGAGAGTTACATCATTGTTAGGTATAGGTTTATCTTCTAATAAAGCATGTACAACAGTCTCAAAGCATATCACATCTAATAATAGTATTAAAATAGATCTAACACTCTCATCAAAGGAAAGGGTACACCCTTCATAACTGTAAATAACATTTACAACATCCTATTCATGAAGGAATAATCCAAAGGAATGACCTCTTTCTATTCCCAAAATCATCAATTAAACTCATCTTTACAAGAAAAAAAGCATCACTTTTCCTACATGTCCCTCCACAAGAAACGGGATAAATATAATAAAAACCTCTCGCTGCTTGATTTCATCCCAGGAAACCAACAATTTCCCTAACTGCATCACCAGAGCTTCACTTTTACTTCTCACACTTGAAGCACCTGACAGTGAACAATGTGACTCTTCAAATTACCTCGTCCTGCGATTGTCGACCATAAATTTTGAACCAGAGTCCTGAGATGACCTTTTCCAGCAATATTTTCCCAGAGATGGGGATTGCTTTCCACATGCTTGTTTGAACTGGAAACATCCACTAGACTGATACTCATGTTGTTGCGGATAATGCATAGCTTTCCGTTCAGGGGAACAAGAGCAGCAGCGTCAAATGCCCGGGAACTACCTAAATGAAGCTTGCTGTCTATGAACCTTTTCCATGAATCTGTTGCTCCATCATAAACAGTAAGCTTACACCCGTCCTGGCAATCAAGTGCATAGAGTTGTCCATTCAGTGAGATACTAGGATTTCGCCAACCACTAACCATTCCATTGCTAACAGGGGTCCATGTGTCAGATTCAGGTGAATAGGCTTCGCACATCACATTGCGACGGGACCCAAGTCCCTTCAGAAACCATGTTCCATTGTGGAAAACACCAATAAACGGCACCATGGGCGTGCTCATCTCTGAGACAAAATTCCACCTGTTCCGGTTGGGGTCATAAACTTCAGCAGACCGAAGAGTTCTTTGAATTCCTTCACATTCCCCACCAGCCACATAAAGACAGTTATTTATTACACAAGAACCAAAAAGATGACGCTTCCGGAGCATGTCTGGTGCTCTGTGCCATTTATTTGTACGGGCACTGTAGAAAATGACACGTCTCATTGATCCCTTTAGTGGATCCCTTCCACCAAATAAGTACAGGTGGCAGCCACTTATAACGGCACAGCCAAATCCCAAAGCTTCAGAGTACTCCCCAGGAACAGGTGGAAGTGGCTGCCATAGTTGGTAGATAGGATCAAAAGCATGCAATGAGATTCTCCCATCACGGTCTCTTTTGATGACATAAACCCACTCTTCTGCCATTCCAAGACTTTTCCTTTGTGAATAAAAGTAGTTTCCGGAAAGAAGGCGGTACCATCTCTTGCAAACCAAGCGCAGTTTCCTGTGCTCAATCCTAGGCACTCGAATCAAACAAGCAATAGCAAGATCATCAGGAAGGCCAGGTAGTAGAGGAGGTTGAACTCGTGTCCTTTCTCTACGTGAATTTTTGCTCTTGTGTGCATTTGGATTTATGTCAGGTTGAATACAGATCTTTGACCCAGGAACAAATTTACGTGCCCCCACAACTGTTTTCAGGCCCGAATCAACTTTGCAGTAGCAAGAAACAGAGTCAACCTGTGAAGCTTTCAGTGTCAGGATACTAAAAGTATCAAAATATTCCACCAAAGAGAAAATGAAAAACCAAGAGCAAATAAGAATCTATAACTAGTCTATACACTTTTAGATTCCATCAATGTCTATGACTATTAGCAAATCACTCAAGTACACGAGCATAGAGTAACTATAAATGGTGTCTCCTTTCTAACTTCTGATACAAAAACAAGGGTTTTTACAATGACACCTCAGGTTGAAAAATGAAACATATCCCTGTGCATGCAGCAATAGATCAATTGATGTGGAAATGTTGTCTAAAAAAGCCAAAAATATGTTTCGAAGGAGGAGGTGCGAGGAAGCAAAATGACATAGCTTATTTAAACCAATGAATCAGTCAGGAAGGGCTGCGGAAGGAAGCCCTTGATGAGATTCAGAAAGATTGGAATGTAATTCCATCACCATTGTTGTATTACTAACATATTATATACATATTTTTTTCTTTTTTCAAAAGAAAGGCTATGGCTCAAGCTGAATGGCGAAAAAATATTCCAAGGAATTAGTTGCATATATGTACACCCCTTGAATTGTAGCCTAAGTGAAAACAACACAAACAGGAACTTTTAAAGGATCCCAGGAAGTGGGGTTATTGCCTTCATCCAATGTTTACAACTTTATTCCAGCATATATATACTTCCTCTAGTCCTTATTATAAGGCACCAACTACCAAGTGCATTTGGTCTTTTTTATAAGACACTTGCTTGTTCCCAAGGAGCATCAATTGTTTTTTTTCTATGTATGCCCATTATCAATAGGGGTAGTGGGTGAGAGAAACAATAATATAATATTAGAGTTTAGTGCAACTAGTAGGGGTAATATTAGAAATTACTTAAATTTTAGGACAACTTTATTTACTTTAACTGTTTTTATTGGTTTGTGTGAATTGTTAGTTGGTGCTTTATAATAAGGACCAGAGGGAGTGTGTGTGTGTGTGTGTGTGTGTGTATGGGGATGGTCAAAAGGGCTAGATGAAGACACCACACTCTCCTCAAATTATTAAACAAAAGAATTCAGAAAACAAGGCCTTGTTCCTATCTCAACAAGTAGGGAAAGAGAAGGAAGTTTTAGGGTTAGCTGGAAGGATCTATGAACTAGCCCATGTTTGACAAGCCAAGTAGACAAACCAATATTCATTTTTTTAATCTCTCCTACATGTTTACATGTATAAGTTTTGTAAAAGTATGTAATATTCATGATTACGATAAATTTTTTGAAAACTGTCTTGTCTTGCTATTTCTTATTTTGTACAATAGTATACTGGAATGCCAGGATGACCATGGCAACGGTTAATCAAGACATATAGAAAGAAATATTTATTATTTAGACCATACAGGGTTGAATGAGAAGATCAAACAATGAAAATAATAAAATCCAGATATTTTATCAAAAGGCAGAAGTCAGTTAAACATATCTTTTTTCTAGAGATGCCTGATTATATCTAAACAAAGAAAAAGGGAAAATAGCTTACAATACAAAGACATATAGAAGGCATACAAAAATTACCAAGCAGGACCTTCTAATAATGATATGTTTGAGGAGAAGAATTTGCTGGAACAGACAGCCAATGAAACAGGTGTGTGGAGCGCGTGTGCGTGGGATAACTTTGTGCATTTATGCATATAGGTTTCCTTGGTAGCATTTAACGGGTAATCATGGATATATAAGTGAATCAAATAAAATCCCTTGTGTATGGCAGAGGAAGAGAGATACAGTAGGCAACATTCTTCATAAAAAAAATGAAATGAAAGATTGAAATTCAGGAGATAAGAAAAGGATAAACACTACAACTAGGGAACCTTACAACAATTTTTTGTTTGTTTGGGGAATACGTTAAGGGAGAGGCGTCCATGAAAAGAGAATGAGTAATTCAACAAAATCCTAAACAAACGTTCACAAGAGTGCTCGTTATATCTTCAATTCCATTACAGAAAACACCTACCCCCCCCCCCTTCCCAAAAAAAAAAAAAAAAAAAAAGGAACTGAAGTTTCCATGCCATAAGAGATGTGAAAGAATGAATATGTCATCCCTTTTTGGTGCTACTATCGAAGCCTTAAACTTCAAACCAACAAACTCCTTGGCATAATGACTTCCCTTCTTCGTACCTATACTACTCTTCCAATAACAGTTATAGGATGTGTTGACCCAATAAACAGAAAAGTCTCTACTATTCTGAAACAATGAGCTTATATGGCCAGAATAAGAACGAAGTATGAAATATCATTAGCATTCCTTCTACCTTATGAGCTCATTACAAATTATCACAATGTTAAAATGCAGTGGTCAGCATTCCCTAGACGTAAAATTTCAGTTGAATAGATCTTTGTACTTTATTAAATCAGATTTACACAAGAATATGAGGAAGCCAACTAAAAATGAATGATGACGCTGCAAGAGAGACATCGTCAGAAACCAGAACCCTCAAAGGAAAAAGAGAGCTTCCTCCCGCTGAAGCAGCCTAAGGACTAAAGCCACAAACTGACTAAGGAGCATGAGGAGAGGAAGAACTCTACTTGCGCATTAAAGAAACAAATCAATGGAAGATAAAGTGCAAACTTTTTTTCAAAGGAAGGCAACTCAAAATCAGGAATTGCCGGCCACCCAAAGATTCAGGCTTTCCTCAGACGCTAAAAACCAATAAATTCTTTGCTTCCATTGCAAAAGCAGGAAGAAATTCCTAAACGTGAAGCACCACATCCTTGGCTAATTTACAATGCCCACCACAGATAAACAGCTAAAACTAAGAAATTTGAACAAGAACATCTGGATTTATCCCAAATATCACGAATTGGGGGAAAAGTACACTTAAATGCAATTGAAAATAGAATCATCTTAGAGCCAAATATACTGACCAGAGGAGCTTGAACTCGGGGGCCCCTCTGAGCATTCGCTGAGTGTTCAACTAGTTGGTTCATCTCGGAAGCAGAGTTTGGGAGGTGAAATGATAGAGTCGCCTCGAATGAATATCAAGGAAAATTAAGCATGTTGGGTTCAGATCAAGAGCCTAACCCTCAATTCTTTGAATCTGATCCAACAAAACAGAAACAAAAAGCTTGTATTCTTACAACTGAAACTGCAAGCGGAAGCTAAAAGACAAATGGGACTTTTTGCAAGTGACGAGTGTTGAATTGGCACAAAGTCGTGAAGGCACCTCTCCTCCCAGCGTCTACTTGAACCGTTCTTCTCTCCAGCTGGACCCGAAAGCCTCACCAACTTTTTATTTTCTTTGGGGTTTTCATAAAACAAATTTAATACCTGCAAAAAGTATTCTTCTCTTACTTAATGTTCTTTACAACTTCTGGTTTTACTGGGACTGAAAATTTTCAATTCTCAGCTATTAAATTGCCTCCCTACGTTTTCCCACCACAATTTGTTTCTCGTCCAAGGGACTGAAGAATTAATGTCAGATACTCGTCCCGTGTATTTTAAAGCAACATTATGGGTTATATATATGCTGGAAAAAAAAGATTGGTTTTATATATATATATATATATATCGTAAGAAAACTTATTGCGGATTTTCATTAATTATATGTCTTTTTTTCCTCATTCATTGGCTCTCATCTCTTTTTTTATTTACTCTCTGACGTTTACCATCTTCATAAATAACGATATATTTAAAAAATAAATCATTTTCATATTTATTATTTTTAACTTATGTTAACTAACATTTCATTTATATGATTTGGGTGGTTGTTATTTATAAAAAGAAGTTGTAGCATAATAATTAAATAAATAAATATATAATATTTGAAAATAATAGTTTTTTTGTCAAGAAAGTAATAGTTTCAGGAGCATTATTAATTTGAACAATAATAAATCTATATTACAAATACCGGTGACACGCAACAGTTTATATATATATATATAATATTAATAGTACTTTTATACAGGGTCTTTGTTTATCTTTATTTTCAAGTTAATACTTAATACAATCGTTTGATCTTTTAAGTTTATTTTCATTTTAGTTTTAGTCTCCTAAATTTCAATATTTTTAAAACATTAGGCTCTTTCATCAAATAAAAATATACTATTTTACCCTTTGAAAAATCAAAACCTTCTATTTGAAATTTAAAAAATAAAAATAAACTTGAGAGATCAAAGATTATATTAAACTCTTATTTTATTTTTACTTTATATTGAAGAAATTACTACTTATAAATTATAATTGGTGAAAAGAAAAAAGAATTACGTAAAGTCTTGCTTATAATATTTTTCTGTGCGATACAGAGGAGAAATGAATAATATTTTTGATTTGTGGTTTACAACATAAAAAAGAAAGGAGCAAAACTCGTTTGGGACTGATCAAAGTTGCATAAATTTAGAGAAGTTTTTAAAAGGGTTAAGGTGCATTTTTGCCTTTAAAGTATGCGCCGGGAGCAATTTTGCCCCGAAGTTTCAAGCGTATCAATGTTGCCCGAAGTTTCAAAGCGGAGTAATGTTGCCCCTTCGTTGGAAACCCTAATGATCAACTAACGGTCCAACGTTAGGATTTTTAACGAAAGGGCAACATTGCTCCGTTTTTAAACTTTAGGGGTAACATTGCTCCAGAAAAAAGTAGCAATTTTGCCCCTGAAGTTTCAAAATGGGGCAATGTTGCCCCTCAGTTAAAAATCCTAACGGTCAACTAATGACCGTTAGTTGACCATTAGGGTTTTTAACGGAGGGGCAACATTGCTCCTTTTTGAAATTTTAGGGGCAACATTGCTACGCCAAAAAATTTAGGGGCAAAATTGCTCCTGGGCGTATACTCTAAGAGCAAAAATGCACCTTAACCCTTTCTAAAATGAAAATTACTAAAAACATAACTGCAATTTAAACTGGGAAAGCGAAACTCTCAAAAGCCGGAAAGCCATTTTCTTTTTTGGGGAAATACAGGCAAGCCAAGGCTTGAAAAGATGAGAAAAAGCTAAACTATGAAAGTCTAGCTCAAAATACATCAAAATGGAAAATGAACTATGGACGGCAGACCAGCTGGTCCCTCAAAGCCATGTATAGGCATCCCTGGGTATCGTGGGGGTCGAATGATGCCCTCATCGTAGAAGCATTATGCCCTTCTTTAGCCATATAGTCAGCACAGACGATGTTATCACGTGAGGTATGGTGGATCCTGACGTCCCAATCCCGAAGGAAGAGGTCTCTGATATCTCTGATAATGTCTCTCAAAGGATGATCGTCGTGAGAGCAATCCCGCATGAGGATGTTAACGGCATCGAGCGAATCAGAGTAGAGGAGGATTTTTTGCAGCCCCATCTGATAAACTAGCTTAAGTCCTAGCAGAATGGCGATCAGCTCGGCCTTAATAACAGAACGAACACCTAGGGATTTGCAAAACCCCATCAACCAGTGTCCCTCGGAATTCCTGATAACTCCACCACAAGCTGCCTCGAATTGATGGCGCACAGAACCATCCACATCGATTTGAACTACACCTGCAGGAGGGGGGTCCAGGATCTCTCCTCATACCTGTCAATTTGAAAAATCTGATGGGATAAGGTATGGTTATGGGAATTTTCTGAAAGAAGATAATTACATAAGTGGAGCATCTCCCTGGTATCTTTGGCCTCGCCTCGAAATAAGAAGGTACATCTAGATGTCCAAAGGATCCAGCACGCCAAGCTGAAGACTGTGGGCCAAGAGTGATTCTGAAATCTTCCTTTTGCGGGATTGTGGTTGATGTTCTAGTTGAGCCAAACCTGCAAGTTTCCTGCAAAAAACTCAGAGAGGTAGTCAGTTTTGAGGATTTCTTTCCATAGATTTTTTGCCGGTTGGCAATCCCTAATTATGTGGATAACACTCTCCTCACTATTGCAGTGGAACGGACAAAGAGCATCATTTGTAAGACCTCTTTTAGCTCTGAGAGAGTTAGTGACAAGTCTCTCGTGACTCGCTTGCCACATGAAGAATTTGACCTTTTCAGGGAGCTGCCATTTCCACATCATGGACCAAAAGTTGTTTGTACTCGCTCCTCCCTGGTCTGATAGGTAGAGATACGCAGATTTAACAGTGAAGCATCCATCTTTTGCTGGTCTCCACGTAAAACAGTCAGGGGAGTTAGCACAAGGAGGGTGAACTCTGGAGATAATGTTGATGATATGAGGGGGGAGGACACCCCGCCACCTGTTGCTGTCCCAGTTTCCATGAGTCGAGAGATGCTCGGAAAGCCATTTTCTACCGCAAAAGCAAAAGCATAAATAAAAGTACAAGTAACGAAACAAAAAAAGTCGCTAACTTGCCTAGCAATGTTAGCAGTGTGTTACTTAAACGGAAAATAACACTTAGGTCTTAGGGATTTTTTTTTTTTTTTGGGGTGTTTTATTATAGATTTTTCTATCAAAAAAGTCCTTAAAAACCTCAGTGATATAAGTTTTGAAAGTGAAATTATGTTCTTGCCCTTAGTAATTAATATTTGAATATTATATGATATTAAGTTATATCACTAGGTTCAAGTATTTGTTGATTGCCACTTTAAGACTTGTTAATATATGCATATCCATTTGTCAACGAGAACTATTTTAGTTAATATAGATCGGCTTGTCAATAGTCATTCTATGACTTGTTAATATAGTCACGTCCACTTATCAACGGAAGCTGTTTTAAATTGACTGAAAAATGGCAATATAGCATAGATGAGTATGTCAATGTTCACGCTTTGACTTGTCATTATAGGCATATAAATTTATTAAAATAGGCACATACACTTGTCAATAGATAATTTGTCATTATAGACACATAAACTTGCCAAAATAAGAACGTCAACTTGTCAAAATAAGCAAATACACTCGCCTATGTTTAACTTGTCAAAATAGGCATATACACTTGACAATAGATAGCTTGTCAAAATAGGCATATACAGTCTCCAGTGTAAAACTTGTCATTATAGGCACATAAATTTGTTAAAATAGACGCATAAACTTGCCAATATATAGTTTGTCAAAATACACACATTGACCTGTTGTCAAAACCATATTCTCCAACCATGTTTCACAAAAGGACAAACAGTTCAATGTGTTATTTTGACAAGTTATATATTAACAAGTGTATACGTCTATTTTGACAAATTTATGTGCCTATGTTGACAAGTTTATTTGACAAGTTTATGTACCTATTTTAGCAAGTTATACATTGGCAAATTTATGTATATATTTTAATAAGTTTATCTGTCTACAATGGCAATTATACATTGGTAAGTGTATGTGTCTATTTTTACAAGTTTATATGTGTCATTAACAAGTCAAAGAGTGGTCATTAACAAGGCTCATTTATGTTAATTATTGACAATTTCCAATACAATTTAAAACAGCTCATGTTGACAAGTGGATGTGATTATATTGACAAGTTATAAAGTGTCTATTGACAAACTCATCTATGTTAACTAAAATAGCTCTCCTTGACCAATGGATATGGATATGTTGACAAGTCCTAAAGTGACAATTGACAAGTATATGAACCTAGTCATATAACTTAATATCATATAATATCTAAATATCAATTACTAAGAGCAAGAAGGTAATTTCATGTTCGGAATTTATATAACTGAGGTCCCTATAAACTTTTTTGATAGAGAAATCTACAATGAGACTTTTTTTTTTTTCTTGTTCTAAGGATCTAAGTGTGATTTTCCCTATTTAAATTTAATGCATATAAATGCCACAGCACAAACATGAGAGAGATGTGATGGTGACTGACCGTAAAATAAAATTGAAGTATTGCGTGCTTGTTTGGCACAACGATTCAGAAAGCCACGATTAAGGGCCAAAAAACATGGTTAAGCCAAGATTGAAGAATTGCAAATATTTGGAAGTGATTGAGGCTTTTAAAAGCAGTTTTTCATTTATAATTTACAATATACGAAATAAGTATATGAAAGGAATTGTTTCAATTTGTGAATAAGCACTTCTAGGAGGTTCTAATCATAATCCCAAACAATCACAATTTGAAGAAAAAGCTATGTTAAGCCATTAGCCGAAATTTATTGCTTTTGATTTTTCCACCTTGGGAGAGAATAAGTTTCTATTAGGAGAGAATAAATTAATTGGTGTAAAATACTCTCTTTTTTTATACACATGGTAGAGAGAGGGGGCAGGGTTCGAACCCTGAACATGGGGACAGAGGAGCCAAGCTCTCATACCACTACGCTACTAAGGCACTGGCATTGGTGTAAATACTCTAATTGAGATCATTCTCTTCAATTAAATTTTAAAGAGAAAAGTTTCGCCAATTTTCTCTAAAGCCACTATTACCACCACTATTCCAAACACACCCTCCTAATAAGTCTAATTCATGGCCTATAAAGAATAATAGTAGAAAATCAACCTTCACTAATTAATCAAAGCAACATGCATTAAAATACTTAAATAGCGCCATACCAACAAGGGGTTTTTCGGTTCACCCTAAGGGTATGTTTGGTTCGGGGGGGGGGGGGGGGGGGAGGGGAGGGAAAATGAGAGAGAGAAAAGTTATTTGTGGTGGGGCCCACAAAATTTTTCTCCCCTTTTAATATTTTCCCTCCATTTTCCTCCCCCTTCCCCCCCCCCTCCCCCCCCCCAAACCAAACATCCCTTTTGTGGGCCCCCCACAAACCAAACCCCCCCCCAACCAAACACACCCTAAATAAAAAAAGGGTTTATCAATATCTTAAATACCATTATTTTTATAAGTCCAATCCTTTCCTAAAATTTTTGCATCATAAGGGGGGAAAAACCATTATTTGGGTTCATTCACATGAGCATGATAGTAAAAGAGTTGATCTTTTCTTGAGGAGGAGATGACACAAATATCTGAATGGAAAATTTCGGATTTATTCTCCGCCATTTAAAGTTACAGACCTCTATGTTCAAGAGTGGTGGATTTTAATATGGCAACACATACATCCAGCTTTAGGCCAAAATGACAGGGGGAAAAAAAGAAAACAAAAAAAGTAAAGTAAAAAAAAAAAGGGTGAAGAAAGAATGCCGGCCAGACTTGAGAGGTGAAAAGATAATGTCGAACAGTAAAATTAAAGCGGCGGACTCAAATACGCTAGTGATATCCCATTGCCTACCATTATACACCTCTATCAGAGTGGTACAATACCACTCATTCCCCCGTCCCCTCCATGATTAGCATTGCAAACAGTACAAAATGTGACTCCAAACACTAGCAAGGGCAAAATGACAGCAAAAAATAATAGACTTTAAGGAGAAAAGGACGGGGACCATCCTATGGGTGTATTTCAGCACCTACTACTTAAGTATAAAACTGCTATTTGAAGCCAGTCAAAGTCAATCCCATGCACTCGTGACGCCAGGACCATATCCTCCAGCATATCCACCAGAAGCCCCATACCCGCCGCCACCACTATTTCCTCCACCATAATAATCAGAACCACCTCTGTTGTTAAAGCTCTCTCTTCTGAAGTCACGGCCACCAAAACGACCTCCACCTGATCGGCGGTTCCTTCCACCGAAAGATGATCGAGCAGCATACCGTGAGAGCCAAGCAGGCACTTCTTGATTTGCTTCTTGCATCAGATCTGCTAAAGCCCTTGCAAGGGATGCGTTGTTTTCATTGAAGAAAGCAGTGGCAAGACCTTTCTTTCCTGCTCTTCCCGTCCTTCCAATACGGTGTACATAGTCATCAATATCATTTGGTAGATCAAAGTTGACCACATGGGCAACATGAGGAATATCAAGACCGCGGGCAGCCACATCAGTGGCAACCAATATGGGGGTGTTGCCACTTTTAAATGACCTCAATGCCATTTCCCTTTCCTGCAGGTATGCCAACGAATGTCAACACATGGATACAAACAGGCACACGCAAGCAATAAATTCAATAGACAGCTAACAACAATAACAGAAGACGAGTAAATTACAGGTTGATAAGCAGTGCCCAATAATACCAATGACTAAAAACTGCTGAAAGAAACCATAAACATAAGCTAGGTCATAAGGTTTCGTAACATTAATCAAATTACAGAATAAATAAGTACTCCCCCGGTTCTAATTATAGGACAACATTTTAGAGTTCATTTTGGTCCTAATTATAGGACAAACATTCTAATTTTTGTCAATTTCTTCCTAAAATACTTTTATCGATACTCTCTCAATAATAATTAAACACAATAGTAATTTAATAATACACCTATATATTCTATAAAATAAGTAATATTTGCAACTCATTAATACCACATACATCTCAATTCTACTTTTTTTTAATAAAACAATAGATAGCTCATATGTGTGTTTCATCGAAGACCCTTAATTCTGAGGAAGGAGGAAGAAGTAAAATGTGCTTACACATTAAAAGGAAGCAAAGCTCATAAAGTTGTCGTACGGACGTGCGCGGGCTACCGATTCAGCAAACTTTTCATTGATGTCATTTTAAATTCTAAGCAAGGGTTTCTTAGGAAAAACAATAAATTGACTAATTTAACTTCTCTCCTTAATCTGTGCAAATTCTGGTAATTATATCCTATAATTAGGACCGGAGGGGGTACTAGTTTTGGCTTCAAATGAACCAACAAAATGTGCAAACATGAATACAACAATCCAAGCAATTATGCCACCTATGAAAAGAAATTAAAGATAGTGGTCACATTATATCAAAATCTTACCTCTTGATATAAATGCTGGCATAAAAAGATGATTCAGTGATTTAGGAGAAGAGCACATGGAATGGATCAATTTTCTCCTTAGTTATTTGGAAGGAAATCGAGGCATAGGTGATAGTAAATGTTATAACAATATAACTGACCAACAAACTCAACTTTTTTAGGTTAGGAGTTAAAATATAAAATTAATTACACCAGATCCTCATTTTCCAGCTTAATCGAAAGGCAAGCAGAAGCAGAGAAGTGGTTTTTTTTTTTTTTTTTTTTGGGGGGGGGGGAACAGGCAGGCGGGTTGCATCTGGTCTGGGAAACTTCACACCAGCATCCAAACAACCCACCCCAGGGAACAATTAAATCCAAACCCACTCTTCAGTTCCAGAATAACCCAAACACAATCTCTTAACAGTAATAGCTACGTTCATTTATCATTATGTAACACTGTCTAGGTTATCCAACAAAAGTAAAGAAATTTTACAGACAAGTGCCAAGGCAAACTTGAGTTTACAACATAAGATACCAACCTGTTGCGTCCTATCCCCATGAATAGTGGTAGCTGGAAAACCATTAATGCACAGCCAGTGTTCCAATGCATCAGCTCCCTTCTTTGTCTCCACAAAAACTAATGTCAAAGCTTGCTGCAAAAATCAGAAACATACATTACACAGTCTAAGATGATGAACAAAATAGAATTAACTTTCCAAAAGAAACGAAATGCACAAAATTGCAGAAACCCAAGATCACCCTCACAATGATACAGAATGCTATTACAGACATACAAGTCATGGGCATAGGCAAGCAACATGCACTAAAGCTGAGAGAAAGAGGCAGGTAGAAATAAATCAAGAGAACAAAAACCTAAATATTTAAGATAACATAATCTATGCATCGATAAAAGACACACAAACTGGTGACTGTCCAAGCTTAGTAGTTTACACTCACTCTGGATGGGTCGTTCTGAGTGATGCTCATAACCCAAAGATTTTCAGTAAACATGCATTCTGAATTTTATTCAATTGAGTCCGACAGTACCTTTCCTTGCACACCATTTGCCCTCTGAGCATGAAGAAGGTCCATGAGGTGACTTCTCTTGTCAGACTCCTGAACAAATTCAACTCTTTGGACAATCAAATCTGTACTTGAACCCACTCTTCCAACAGCCAGAAAAACATAATTTGAAAGGAAATCTGAGGCCAATCTCTGCATATAATCCAGAAATGATAAGAAATAACATCAATTTAGTATGGTAGTGGTATATTTGAAATATTAATATTCACCTACGTTATTCATATATATCAGCACAATCATCATCTTATTCTTCATAGTAGGAAAATTTTCCAATAATATTTTGTTTCTAAATGCAGCCACTCCTACTTAGAGAAGGTCAACGGTGTGACCAAGGGTCCAAAGCCCCCCAAGTGAAAGTCTGTCACTCATAATTTAACAAGTATAATGCATCTTAGTGCAATTGCAGTTCTCCCTAACATATACAAGCATTTGTTCTTGAGACTCCAACAAATAGCATTAAGTAACAAGGATCTGTACTCATTTATAGAGACGGGAGCAAATAAAGATGTGAGGAAAAGTCTCGCAGCCTCAGGAAAGTATACAAGCAAGTGAAATTAAGAAACACAAGTTTAAAGAACAACACATCATATTCGGATAAATGTATTTAATTCAACTTTTGAAGGATATGTAAAGATGAAGTCAAACCTGTATCTCTTTTGGAAATGTGGCACTGAACAGCATAGTCTGTCTAGCACCTGGGGGAGGCATGTCCATCTGCTCCACAATCTTCCTTATCTGAGGCTCAAACCCCATATCCAGCATCCGGTCTGCTTCATCTAAGGCTAAATATCTTATCATCTGCAGTGAAACTCTAGCTCTCTCTAGCAAATCCACCAATCTTCCAGGAGTTGCCACAAGAATGTCAACTCCTCTCTCAAGATCACGTAGCTGCAGAAAATTAAACTTTTGTTGGCAACCAAACCAAATCTAAGTCTGTAATAGCAATAAAAAGTAAGTTTTTGTTCGACCATCCAAGAACTGAACTTGTGACACCAGAAGAACATAGTGTACATTGAAAACTAGCAAATAGCAATCGAGACAAATGTTGATGGAACTAAGATCACACTACCCACTCCTCATTCATTGTATTGGGGCTCCTCACTATTTCCTTGCTTCCTGCACTCTTTACTGTTAATCATTCTTATTGTGGGAAGAATGACACTCATAACACCTTAAGCAAGACAGCTTTTATTACAATAAGCTTTTTTTCCTTTCCTGTGGACTCTTTCTCTTTGCTAGTTTCACTAAGCATTCTGCAACCGCAAGTGCTAAATTTGAGCACCTGATGCATTTCCTATATTGCACCTGAATCAATTTTTATATCACAACCCTCACTGAAACTGTCATAACTAACTAACACAACATTGTTTCACTCTTATCATGATTTTCTTTACATCCCGCTATATGTCTTAGGATGATGTTTGGAATCTTAAAACTTAGCTGAAATTAACAAACTGAAGATTGAAGCCCTTGATGTTGTGGTTTACAGTTTACTCAGTTAGACTCTTGATTATTATTGAGTTGCTATAAGACATGTCTCACATGTGACCATATATGTCAAGTTATCGTCCTCCATATGGATGACAAACATTCTTTTCAACATATAAACAGAATCAAGTTGAAGTTGTAGCCAGTTAGGCACACACATGTATATATACCACAAACCTGCTGGTTTATTGGTGCACCACCATAAGCAACAACCACCCTAACCCCAGTTTGGTAAGAAAATTTCCTGGCTTCTTCATGTATCTGAAACCAAATCACAACATTTCCAATATATTATATCTCACAGCAAAACTGCAAATTAAAACTATGCCACGATAAATGGTCAATGTGATGGACTCACTTGCATAGATAGCTCCCTGGTAGGTGAGAGAACAAGAGCAAGTGGATACACTGTACGCACCCCACGAGGTGGCCTCTGCACAGGTTGGCCCCTCATAATTCCACTGATGATAGGAAAACAGAAAGCAGCGGTCTTTCCAGAACCAGTCTGGGCACAAGCCATCAAATCTCGTCCAGCAAGGGATATTGGGATGGCATATCGTTGAACTGGTGTTGGCTTCACATATTTGCACCTTCTTATATTCTGATCAAGTGCTTCACCTAACTCAATCTCTGCAAATGTATTCACTGGAGGTGGCACATTCCCACCACTAGTCTCCACAGGAATGTCTTCATATGCATCAAAATTAATTCCTGTATTATCCTGCTCACCAATTGCCTCTTCCGCATTATCCTCATCACCAAAGGGATTGGCCTCCCTCTCTTTGCCACGATCCCAACCACTGCCCCTGTTTCCCCATCCAGTACGGCCACCACCACCATACCCCAACCGATTATCATTTCTGGGCATAGCCAGACGTGATCCAACATTACCAGCACCAGCAACAGAACCGGAAGCAGAAGTACGGCCGCTATTTGCTGGAGCAGGGGCTTCTGCAGAAGGTGGACGATTCCGAAGATGTGGAGGGACATAGACTGGGCGTGTAGGAGCAGAAGGGTTCCCAGTTCCCACATTGCTGGCAGAAGAGCCAGGACCTGCACTTTCAGCTGCAGAGCTCGCAGCCAAATCTGCCCATGAAGTTCGCATAGTCAATCACTATTTTTTACGGAGTCTAGAAATCTCAATAAATTTTCCACAGGAAATCCCTCCTTTTTCAAATAAGGGATAAAACTTATAACTTTGAGCAGCAAGAACAACCCTCAGTCGGAGCAGAAAACACTTCTTCTAATTGCAATAAGAATTCTTCAGACTCAGCCCTGCAATTCAATGTAGTCCTATTAGCGCTCGGAGAGAACTGTTCTAACCCTCTTGACAACTCGATCTCGATAATTTAGATAAAATAAATAAAATTAACAACCACTAAGAATAAGAAAATGCAGGATAGTGCAATGTTCAAATTGTGAGCCAGTAGAACGTAATCAACACATGAAATCAAACCCATTTGTCAACCAACCCTGGAAAAACTAATCACCAGCGTGCTTCATTCCCCTTAAATTGACTCGCCCAAATAACATAAGCCACCCTCAAATAAATGAAAAGGGAAGCATCCTGATCATATCTCGCGAAAGTAAATGGTTTATAGACAAACGGGAAAACCCAACACCGAGCGTGATGTCAATACGCGAATGAAGAAACACAGCAGAACGGTAAGCAAATGATGAGATAGATTCACCTGAAATATATTGTAGAGATTAAAACCCTAAAATTGATGACAAAACAAAGTGAGGATGCGAGACGATCAAGAAACCCTAAATTGTTTCGCCGACACGGCGCGTAAGTGGAGATAAAAAAAATATCTTCCTCTTTCTCCCCTTCCTCTCTTTCTGGGATCCAGATTACCGACGCGGCGTATTTCTGCGGTCCTTGTGCGGCTTTGATTTCCGTCCGTTGGATCGATCTGAGAGCTCAGAATATGACATATCATCAAGTTCGTTTCAATTGCATCCGAACCGCTTGTTTAAACTGAATCTGACCGTCCGCTTATCAAATCAAATCTTTATTCCTTAAAGCACATTCGAAAACTCCTTAAAAGCCAATCACTTCTATTAATAATTGGGAAAATGGAAAGAAAAATAATGATACCTCTAAAATTACACAAACTATAGAATATGTTAGGAAAAGGACAAATAGATAATCACGCATCAAACAAGGGTTTTGAAGATTTAATGTTTACATGTCCCTCACATTTTTTTTTTAAGAAAACAGGCAAGAATTTTCATTGGCTCGGACTTTACTGGCTAGTTGGTCACCGGAACTCTAGCGTCGATGGCCAATACTCAAGTGAGAGACTTTTTTACCGAGTCCAAACCTATGGATCACAAAATGTAGGTTATAACGTCCTCAAAATTTGCTCAACATAACGACTAATTAAGGGTTCATTAACAACTAAGTAATGCCCATCAGTTATCAAAATATACAAAAGTAAATCAGAGTATGCAAAATGAGCCCTAACGTGGCAATATACAATCATCCAACGTATACCAGAAGATGGAAGCACTACGTCGAAGGAGTAGCCTAAGCTTAGAAGTTTTCCGATGGACCGGGGACGGGAACTATCACCTAGAAAAATGTGGTAACCATCAATCCAACTCATTACGAATACTAATATGTGCTAGTGAGGTGCCATGTGGAACAATTTATATAACAAAGTATTTATATATATATATAATTTGCCAATATCTGCATCATAAAATTTCATATCGAAATTATGTATCTCATTTTTCATTAACACAATTCCCAAGATGCCTCCCACCAATCCAACCGAACCGCCTTATTTCCTCCGACTAGACCCATGGGCTAAGTTACATCCATGTTCTTGCGGTTACTTAAAAGCTCATTTGGTCATGTGATGAGGACCACCAAAATCCTCGAGCACATGTCCCGGACTATGGGCCTTTTCCCCTCATTGAACATGTGGGGTGTCGTATGCCCTCGTTGAACTAGTGGGCCGGTCCTCATTGAACGGTGGGACAATAGAAAGCCAACCATCGTGCACGATGGAGGCCTCACCACGTGGTGGAATAAACTACTCCATCTTCCCAAGTCACCCTTACCATAATTATCGCAATAAATATCATAATATCAAAACTCTCGATTCTCATACATAAATAAATATGTATAAATTCATAATTTAAATCATAAGGTTCCGCAAGGCAATTTATATTAAAAATATTCATAATGATTTCACAAAATACTCACAAACAACATATCAATACACATAACAAGTGGAAAGTGGTTACCTCTCGCTGAAGCTAACTATTATCACACTGCTCCTAATCCGAGAGCTCAAACACACGCCCAAAATCAATCTACCACAACCAATTTACTAATAATTAATAACTCTTCTAAAACTCCACATAATAAAAATTATAGTTTATAATTTTATAAAATTAAAATATACAAATTTTAATAACAAATTTATTTGGAATGCTTAAAGTGGGCAAATTATAATGGGATTATAAAAAAAAAATCGGGGGACCATTGTAACTATTTATTCTCCTTTCTATTTATTATTAATTAATAGTACCCTTTTTAATTTATTATTTTTTTCTCTTTCCTAATAATAGTAAAAAAAATGTTTATTTATTATTCATTTATTACAAATCAATAACCCCCTTTATTTTTTATTTATTAATAAGAATACTATTTATTATTATTATTTTATTTTATGATTACTATTTTTACTATTTATTGGTATTTCTCTATAATTAATTTAAACTCTCAAAGACTTATCCTAACATTTTAAATTAAGAGTTTATAAAATACCAATCAACTCATAAAATCTGCTCTAATATATTTTAATGTTTCTCATTGTTTCCCAAAAGTATAAATCAATATGCATATATAAACAACAACTTATATAGATACACAATCAGCAAAGTTTTTCTTGTCTCTGTTTACATGTGCAGTGACGTGTTTATATATATATATCAAATTTATTTGCAGTAATTATATCATATACTAATATACAAAAATCAGTAGCGTGCAGCTACCCACTTCAAATATATATCAAATCTTTTCTTTTTCCATTTCTTTCATGCACCGCGACACACGTAGCAAAATAAGCATGCTTACAAAGAAACTTTAATGATAGAACAACAACTTTAGTTCACTCTCTTTCATTTAATAAACATACGGCCAGCTCTTAGCACCTTTAGTATACCCATTAGCATATAAATGTATAGTTTGACACTAAGTTATATTTTTTTTTTTCTTTTTTTTTTCTTTTTGCAGCAAAGCCATAAGACACACACACTTTGGTTTTTCCCTTCTATTTAACAAACACTCATAGCAAATATAGGAGTTTGAGATCAGTAGCTATATTTATAACTATACTTTATTCATGGCAGCAACATATCAGTAAGCTTTAATGACAGTAACTCAAACAACCACTTTAGTTCTTTTTATTTAATAAACACTCAACCGAAACAGCAACCTATACAAGTGTTTTATGATAGCATGAGTTTCCTTTTTGTTCCTCATGTATCGGTGACACACATAGCCTTGGGTTATTTTCTTTTCCAACGTTTTGATCTTTCACACTACTCACTACATGACGGAAATGACTACACACACCCATATTTTTATATTCAAAATAATACAAAGCGAAGACTTACACGGTTTTTGGTCTCGGTTCGGCCTCTCTGTTTTTTTGAACGCGAGCGGAGGAAAGAAACTACGTAAATTCTCTCCCTCTCTCTCTCGTTGCTCTCGACTCGGCTACTCATAGGCTTCTTGGTGGTGTGTGAATGGAATTGAACAAGATACATATATAAAGACGTGGGAGTTGACCGAAAAGCAAGTGGGTATGAAGTATGTGCTGCGCGCCATGCTTAAGATAATGAGGAGCGAGAGGGTATGGTGTTCTTGTCACTAGCTCAAAAATCATTGTTGCGTGTCTCCCTTGCTCTGCGTTTTCCGCGCCGACTTCGCTAAAATTGGTAGCGTGCATATTTTACTGCTTTGTTGAGGTTTCTTCTGCTTTGCATATTGATGTGGTATCTTGTTGCGTGTTTAAGATAATAGTTTACCAATTGGTTGGGTTTTTAGTTGGACCGAAATGGGGAAAAGATCCTAGTTCATTTAGTTGTTACGTGAGGCTGGAGGGAGAAAATGATGGAATAGCATTTGATTAGCGATATGCATATATATGTATATATATATCTTTGTTCCAGCGTTTTTGTTTTGTTTTGTTTTTTTTTTTTTTTTTTTTTTGTCCTGTAGCGTTAATTGATAAGGAAGTATTTGATATATATATATATATATATGTATTGTTGTCAGGTAGCTTATTACTTGCGGAGTTAGGAAAGGAGAATAACAATTATATGGTTTTTGGGCTAAAGGTGCTATTGGACAAAGGGGAGTATTGGGCTTGTTCACCGAAATCCTTTGTGAGCTTATTTGCACACCATGTGTGAAGTAATAAGGACTAAGTATAATGCTTATGGGCTCTACGTATTTATCCCAATGAAAGTTAGATATTGAATAATTATTAAGATTAAATCCTTAATTTCATATAAGGATATTTTTCTTTCCCAATAAATTTTCTTTTGGCCTTAAAATATTATTTCTAAAATATTTAGGCCAACATTATTCCCTAATTATTTGTCCTTAATTCATAGGAAAATATGTCTTAAATCCTAATAATTAATTTCATAATTATCTCACAAATTTAATTTCCCATAAAATATTTAAATTTCAAAATCCCAAAATTTTGGGATGTTACATAGGTTGTGTGAGAGCTCCAGTAAGATTTTTTTTATAACAGTTTTTTTTCTAAATTATGTCAAAGGTGTTGGAGGGGGCTTTAATCCCTCAACCCTTTAGATCACAAAATGTAGGTTGTCATTGAGCCACCAAGCATCCTTTTTAGTCATGTGCAAAAAAATATAACTTAGATCTTAAGATTTAGTTGCATGCAAACACTTGAATAGATATTTACTATGCCTCTAATGTGGTTAACAACATCCACAATTATAAAAGTGTAGTTTTTTACTCACTGATTACACTTATATAGTGAATGATAGCATTTATAAAAGTATTCATCATTTCAATAATGACATTTACTATTATAATTGACAACTTGGTATCTATATTAATAGCTTGAGTTCCTTAAATGTCAATAGTCTTATAGGTCATATTTGGATGCCACTTTTATCAGGCAAACGTTGACTACTTGGGATTTAGATAATGACAATTTAAGAATTTCACTTAACGACTTGGGTATCCATATTGACTGTAACACCCCATTCAAACAACATACATATTTTACGTTAAATCTGTAAACATCATTTATGGACTCAAAAATTACTTTCAAATATGAGCTCAGTGGTTTAGCTTCAAACAAACATTTATCAACCGAAATATATTAGGATAAAAAAAATCCTAGTGCCATATAACAATAGTGGCTTAAATTTGGATGAGGAGCACAATAAAGTATTTAGGGCTTACTCTACATATACTCTCTCTTGCTTCCTACTATAACATTCACCTGAAAAAATGTTAATATAATGGGATGAGATTCCATGTCTCAGTAAGTACTTAAAGTTTCTATCACACACAAACAAATCAGACATGATTTAAAAGAATGAACTGATTATACATATATATTTGCATATATCATTATCCTCATACAAAAAAAATTCACATTTAATCATCATTATGTTAATCTCGAATTTCATCACAACATGTAACATTCAATTATGCAATATACAACCTCGCTTATATCACCGCCTATCCTTATTCCACTGACTGGGGTCATAGGTTAACACAGTCAAACATAAATCTCATCGATTTGACTGGATTGTCTTAAGCTCATCAGTTCCTAGAATATACCCAGCCAAAGGTGTAGAGCTTAAATATAGAATAGGCTTCCCTCTCTAAAAGAACAAAACTAAAAAGGTGTCACATACCCCATAACTCCAGTGCAATCCCGCCCAAAGGAAAACATGGAAAAAGGGGCATGACAAAGTCATCCACTGTGCACCAAGTAATGACATACCACATGGTAAAATATCTTACTATACAAATTACTCCTTACTCCAACCTAGCACAACTGCAACTACCATGACAATAATATTTAATTACCAATAAATACAATATCATTAAAAGACAGGGTATAATAAATCATGTTTTCATTCATATCAATTACCATCACATATTCAAACATACCTAAAAGGAAACAATAATCCAACAATACATTAATTATAATTATGAGTCATTAACTGTGTGAATAAAGTGAGTTATAAATAAATTTACTTGTAACATTACTTACTTGAGAATTTACAATACAGACACACACACACACCCACACATATATATATAATTCATTCCATTTTTTTAAAAATAAAATATGGTCATTCACAAACATAAACATTTATAAGTGTATTAAAGAATATTGAGAGTTATATGCTACTCCCTAACACACAAGTAATCTACTCCAAATCTCAACAAAATCACAAACATAAATGTCTATTATGTATTTCTTAAAACTATTATAGAATTACTTTAAAATACCCTAAACACTTAAAACTACCTTCCATGACAAATACTATACACACACCTACATTTACACAGATTCCGCTGTTTTATTTAGATAAGTACAATATTATTTGGGGGGCAGGGAAATGATTGGAGGAAACAGATTTTACATATATAAGTCACTACAAAAAAAAAAAAAATCAGTTTTTGCGATGAAAAAAATCTATCGCAAAAAAGGGTTTTTTCGTGGGCAAAATGCATTTGCGACGGATTTCGTCCGTCACAAAAAACTTCGTTACAATTGCGACGGAATATCAAAAATCCGTCGCAAATTTCAAATTTTGCGACAGGAAATCAATTCCGTCGCAAAATAGCGATAGAATCACAATCCGTCGCAAAATAGCGACAGAATCACAATCCATCGCAAATTCCTTAGGATTGGCGACGGGAAAAATAAATAGTTCTATATTTAATTTTAATATTTATCGTGCTAATTTTTATTTTTTTAAAAAAAAATATTTTTTAATCTATTTAATAACATAATGCAAATTGAATTGTGGGATCAACATTGAGATTAATTTACAATGGATGCACTTCATGATATATATAGCATTTGAAACCAATTCAAATAATCCACTAATTAAACTCGTTCAAATTAAAGCATTAACTTTCATTGAACCTTGTACTCCTACTCTCACAGATATCATTAGGGAGATGAGAGAATTTTGTCATGCATTACTAATAATTAGTTCTGATCATATTTTTAGAAAAGATGGAAAATGAGCTAACTAGCTTATCAAGCTCACCATAACGAAGCTAATTAAAGAGTGAGAGAGTGAAAATGGAAGAAACAAAAATAAGATCGTTAATGAAAATTGAAGAAACAATTGACATGAATAAACAAGATTTTTTTTGTATCCAATTTCCTTATATCCATTATTATTGGATCAAATTTTAATATCAAGCTTATTGGAGTTCTTAATGGGAGCAAAAAGCTACATCTAATGCAAAAAACTCAAAAAAAATGGTAGAGACTTACTAGATGATGCCAATGGAAAGGAGGCTAGAGGTGAGAGGAGAAGAGGTCGCCGGTGAGAGGGGATGAGGTCGACGCTGGCGGTGAGACGAGAGGAGGCTGGAAAAAGGAGGAGGAGGACGGAACCGGAGGCTGGAAGGAGGATGCATAGCGGTCTGAAGGCTAGCTGGACGGAGGAACGAAGAGAGTAGGGTAGAGGGAGAGTAAAATGGAAAAAAATGGGGAAGATGAGCACTTAAGCCCGATTTTGGGCTTAAGTGTTTTTGCGATGGAATCCGTTTCCGTCGCAAATTTAATAATTTAAAAAATTATTATTATTTTTTTAAAAAATAATATATTTTTTTATAAAAAATAATAATTTTGCGACGGAAAATTTAATTCCGTCACAAAAATTTTTAAACTTGCAACTAAAACATTTCGCAAAATTATTTATTTAAAAAAAAATTATTATTTTTTAAATTATTAAATTTGCAACGAAAATTCAATTCCGTCGCAAAATTATTTTTTTAAAAAATTATTAAACTTGTGACGGAATAATTTTCCGTCACAATTTTTTTAAAAAAAATATTATTATTTTTTAATTATTAAATTTGCGACGGAAATCCAATTCCATCGCAAAAATTACTTTTTTGCAACGGAATTTAAATTCCGTCGCAAATACTCCTAAATTTGTGACGGAAAAAATTTCGTCGCTAATCATCTTTTTTCTAGTGGCGAGTTACATATATACAAATATTTAAAGATATATGGTGACACAAGATGCAAAGAGGAACAAGAGATTGGCTTGTTGTGGATCCTACATGCGTAATTTGCTTTTTGTTCTAAAAAAAAAAGAATGTCATTCCTTAAACCGCAATTTAAAATAATAATAAAAAGGAGGAGAGAGGATGGGATTCCACGATAAGGTAAGGTTAGGGAAGGGGACGAAGAAATAAGGGAAAATCTCCCTAAAGTTCTAAATGATCAACAAAATTTCAAAAAAGCCCTACAAAAAATTCACATATAAGAAAAGTCTCAAGAAGTTATTGATATAATTGATGGAATTGTTAATGAACAACTCATTAACAACTCCATCAGTTGCATTAACAACTTCTTAAAACTTTGCTGATATTTGACTTTCCTAAAAGACTTTTACGAGAATATCTTGATTCCTTGGGATCTAAAGGGATTTTCCCGAGAAATAACAGGAGAGTTGTGCGGTGTCGGAAGTGAGGAGAAAGAGATCTTATATAGTAGTAGATTAGAGTTTAACTCCTCTTATTAATTTAACATTTTAAAAAATAATATTAATAAAGTAATAAAAGTAATATTCAGAATGCTAGAAGCGTGTTTTTTGTTTTATATTACTTATTCCAATGTAATATAAATATTTCCACACACAAGCACGTAAACTTAAAATAAATATTTTAAGGAGCTATTTCATTTGTGTACATGTTTTTTTAAATACATGTTTAGAACTTAATACTTATTTTAAATTATTATTTATTTTATGCCATTTGACTAAATAAAATCTAAACTACAGCTAATTTTAAGTGCTACCTAAATAAGGATGTTGCACTGAAAACTTGAGCTCCGCAAATGTTAATAACCCTATAAATTATATTTTGAAGCCATTCTGTCAAACGATGTTGAGTACTTAAGTATAAAGAATGACAACTTAAAAAGCATAATTAGCGACTTGGGTATCCATACTGACAACTTGAACTCCTTAAATGTTAACAACCTTATAGGGCAATTTTGATGCCACCCCTATCAGGCGATGTTGATCACTAAGTTATAGAGAATAATAGTTTAAAAATTGTAATTAACAAATTAAGTATCCATACCGACAACATTTTTTTGCTTAGATTATTGACAACTTGAATTCCTTAGATATCAACAATTTGTGTATCAACATGTTTACGCCTTTAGTCAATTCCTTTATTCATTTAATCAATATTCTTCCTCATTAGTCAATAAATGTACTCATTTAGTCAATACATTTCAATATATGTATATCTTTATAAATGTTGTCATTTACTATATAGGTATAGTCAACAAATAAAATATTACATTTTTATAATTATGAACCAGACGAATTACTCCTGTGCCGCAAGGGCATTCCATTACATAAAGGAATGAAAATAATTATTGAA
Source organism: Acacia acuminata (assembly GCA_019022655.1). NCBI lineage: Eukaryota > Viridiplantae > Streptophyta > Magnoliopsida > Fabales > Fabaceae > Acacia > Acacia acuminata. The sequence continues at coordinate 5,221,182 of JAFJYI010000023.1, forward strand.
TTTGGAAAAAAAATATTAATAAGTGATTACAAAATATTGAAAATATGAAACTAAAAGGATATGTTGCAAGATTTAACATAAACCATGTGTGTTATTTATAAGCACCTATAATTCATATCGAACACGAAATAAATAAGTTTCAGCTTGAAAGTGTTAGAAACATGGGATTAAAATTATCAATATGTACTATTGTTACTTTTAGAAGACTTATAGTTAAATACCTAAAAGCAACATTATCATGTGCCTAAGGCCTTGTTTGTTATGCTGAAGATTTAAGGAGGGGAGGGAAGATTCATCATCTTCCTTGCAAAAACTTGTTTTGATGCTCCATCTTCCCGGAACCAATCTTTCGGCGGGTCACCATCTTCCTTCATTCATGGGAAGATTGCTTCCTTCCATTTTTGGATGGAAACTCGATCTTCCCTTGGGAATTTGGGAAGAAATTCCCAAATAACCCTCTTCTTCTTCAATCTATCATCTTCCTTCCGCCGCCGACGCTTCCTCCTCCTTTAAGCAAATCCCGCCGTCCCCTTCTTCTTCGTGTCGCCAAGTTGCAAGGATGAAGAAGGAGATCCGAACTTTTTTTTTTTTTTTTTTTTTTTTTTTTGTGTGCGCTTGTCGAGTTGCAAGGATAAAAGATCTGAAACTTTTTGTGAGCGCCGTGTTTGTGTTAGGTTGCAGGGATAGAAGATCTGATTTTTTTTTTCTTTTTCATTTTGTGTATTGTCGGCGGGTTGTAGGGATAAAGAAGGGGGGGGTTTTTTTTTTTTTTTTTTTTTTTTTTTTTTTTTTTAGGGTAAGGGATATTTTGGACATTTCAAAGCTTACATTTTAATTGTATTTTTTTAAAAATTATCATCTTCCATCTTAATTTCCATGTCTACCAAATAGAACACCCTTTTTAAGTTCCTTCTCAATGTTCCTTTCCATTCCTTTCCCTCTTCTAAGTTCCTTTCCTCCTCTAAGTTCATTTCTCTCTTTAAATCTTCCTTATAACAAATGGGGCCTAAATATCTTAAAATGACAAGCAATATTGCTTATGAGTTAATGAAACTTTTTGTCAAGAAGAGTTTCTATTGTTATTCCGAAGAAATAGATCGGGTAGTGAAAGGAAATCAAATACTTCTTCGGTTTTAAAAGAAAGATTTAGTTTATAATGTAATTTGCATTATAAACTATGTTCTATATTTAATACCATAGGGAGTAACTTGAAATACAAATTCAAATAAAGGCAGTAGCATTAACCAGCTCCCATTCCATTTCCTACTCTTGAAGCATCCTCGGAGTCATGCGCCTCCTGAATGCCTGAAGTCAGAATCGCATCAATCAAAATGTCTGGAAAGGCTTATTGCATAGCATTTCATTGTGGATTGATTTTCTCAAATACCTCTCTTCATCCCCCTCCAAATCCGCGTGATGCACATGTTTCTTTCAATTTTTCTGCTTTAATATCTATTCAAGTGGTGTCAATTATACTATATAAGTTATTAATCGCATGTAGCCAAATCGTAAGAGTTAATTTTTTTGTGTGCATAGTGACTAATGACGGCCTATATCTCGTGATCCAATAATTTCCCTCCAAAGCCCTTGACACATTTTTTTTTTTTTTTCAAATAAACCTTCGCAAATAATATCTCATAGTATCTCCGGTGGCCGTGGTGGGGGTGTTGCTGGCCACCAGCTGATCAGTCGACAAGGGCTCTTGCCCTTTTTTAAGAAAATGTAACGGCCATTTTATTAAGAATATCAAAACTTTAAAATTTCAGATTTTTGCTCGATTACATATTTGTCTTCTTGTTAATTTACTTGACATTTTGGGATTTTTGTAATCTAAGAGGTATTTATTTGTCTTTTTCCTGTAATAATTTTAATATTTGACAATTTAATTACGGTAGTGGAATAATAAAATGAATTTAACTATTTTACAATTTTGGTAAAAATTGTTATACATTTTAAAAATAAAAAGATTTTTTTTTTGGGGGGGGGGAAGCAAACTAACCAATAATTTAATTTATATTAACTCTAATCATAATTATCTCAAATATAATACGTGTGTGTATTGCGTTTTCTTTGAAATATTTTTTTCGCCGTACTTACATAAAAGTGAGTGGGTCCCACTGATATTTTTTCTATCCTCTTTTTGTAATGAGACACACTCACAAAAAAAAAGTTTCTGTAGTAAAAGCGAGTAAATCTTAAACTCCATGTATATATATAAAAATAACTTACCTACAATTCCTCATATTTTGTCCGACTATTCCTCTAGTCCTCCGAAAAATAATCGTCACCTGCATTTTCTAAACATCCCAGCATGCGTAAATGGTGATGCTCCTCTTTACTTGGGTTTAGTGTTAAGCAATGTGCATAACTCTTCCTACTCATCAGATTTAGACCATAAGATCTAACTTGGATGGTTTAGATCCGTCTTCTTAAATGTCTATATTTTTTAATAAAAATTATTTTAAGGGGCATGAAATTTAAAATAAAGATAATCTTTTAATTGCTATTCTTCAAAAAATGATTTTTTTATTTAAAAAGTCATTATTTAAAAAAACTCACGTATGGACTGTTCAAAATCAGTTCTGGTGAGTTGAGAGAGCTAAACATGGTGCTTAGCATTGAAACCAAGTGCTCCTCGACTCCATTCTCTCACCATTTTAACAACTTATCTAAACTCGGCTCGAAATATAGCCTTTATTGTTTGAATAGTAATAAAAATAACAACATCAAATCAATAAATTCAAATAAAAATAGTTCCAATAGTAATAGAATCAGAACCAAAATACAACCATCTAAATTTTGGAAGGACAATACTTAGGTGAAATCCATTATATCCATTCAAGCTCTTCAATCACACATGATTTCTGTCAATTTTTTTAAAAAATTATTATCATTATTATTTTGAACTAAATCTACTTGAAATACCAATAACCTGTTGATTGAGGTGGTAAAGAATCTCATTCCTTAAAAGAGGAAAACACAAGTTCAAATTATGGAAACACATTTATTGAGAGATGCAAAAACCTTTTGCCTTCTAAACAGGGAAACCTTGACCCAAATATATAATATATATATATATATATATATATATGAAATGAATAAGACACATAACTACTAATATAAAGTTAGTCTAGTAGTGTAAGATCCTATTAGATCTTTTTAGGTCTCAAGTCCGAACCGATATCGAATGGTAACATTAAAAAATTGAGACATAACCACGTGCCATTGAAAATCTTAACATAAGAAATCTGACCTAAATTTTTGTGTCACTATGAATTAACATGTTAAAATTATTCAAATATTAACTTAAATATTACTAGTACAAAACAAACCGCATAGAGAGGAGGGCTAGCAATTTTGTGTCGGGGATTAGCAGTGGCTTTGACAAAGGTGGCCATTTTCTTGGTTCTTGAAATCTGTTAGGGTAAAGTTGATCCAAACATGTATTGACTTTTAATCTATTACTCAGACTGGTTCAGTGACTGGTTTAGGTTTGATAACCTTGATTATATGTATTATATAAATTTAACTTTAAAATTTAAGAGGTTTAAAAATTGTAGTTAATTGAATTTTAGCATATATATATTAATTTGCTAATTTCACTCTTCTTTTATCATTTTGCATAGGGAACAACGCCTCAAATACACACGAGTGTTGATGCCTGCGCATTAACAATGTGACATTGATCTCAAGTTCTCAACGGATGAATTTATAATCAAATTATAAAATTTAAGCTTAGTAGTCATAATTTCAATATTATCGACATGAAGCCGCCGAACATGGAAGATGTTTATAGTAACCTTGTCATCCCCAGTTCCTTGAATATTGTAGTTCATGCTTAGAAATTGGGGGCAAACTTCTGGGATTATAATGCAACAAGTAAAACAATTTGAGAATTCTCCAAAATGGTCCCGCGCATTGCTCGGCTCTGGACCAGAAAAGTGAAAAAGAATCAAAATGGCCTTTATTTCAGTGATATGAGAGCTCCTTTAAATAAGAAATCAGATAATAGTGCTTGTCTCTCTAATTTTTTGGAAAAAAAGGTAAAATGAAAAAAAGAAGGTGATTCGTTTTTTTTCTGGTAGGTTTGGGGTATCCACCGCCGTATCAGTATCCGTGACTAATCCCTTTGCATTGTAAACTTCTCAAAGAGATTTAAGGAATCCAACTAGGGGTATTTGACAAATTTTTATCAAAACCTAGGTTTTGATATAGAATAGCTTTTAGACAATTTTAGGTGTTTGACAAACTTTTGTTAAAACCTAGGTTTTAAAGTTATCCAAACACTATCATTATTCTCCAAAAATCATTTTTACCTCGTAAATTTTAAAATCTATTATTCAAAAGCCATTTTTACCTCGTAAATAGTAAAAATCATTTTCGAAAAACTACATCCGAACGGGCTCTAAGTGGGGTTTGGGCTTCTCCCCTTTGCCTCTCCTATCCATTGCTTCTCTTTTACCTCCTCTTCTCCTTATGATTAAAAGTTTCAATGACCCCTTGTCCTTGAGTTTAATTGGCGAAGGGGTCAGACTTTCTCACTTAAAAGGAGAGGGTTCGATCTTGGAGTTGGTCAAGTCTTTGGGGGAGGCATCCAGGGGTCATGAAGCGTGGAAACTATTTGGGTGGAGGTGGAGGTATGTACTCTCCGCCCAAGATACCCTATGGACGGGCTCTAAGCGCCCGCCCGCCTTGGGATCATGTGGGGTGAGCCCAACCCATTTTCTAAAATTTTAATATATATTAAAAAAAAAGTTTCAATGGTCCATATTTAGTATTTTCTAAACAATATTTTTATTAATTCACTTATAAAATACTTAAATAAATTGAAACTGTTAAAATTTAACACTTATAAAACACTTATATAGAATAGATTTTTTCCATGACAGTTATGAACGGTTCATATCAAATTTTAGCACGTTAAATTTATTTGTATATTTTATAAGTGAATTTATGAAGGTTTAATATTTCCGTTTTTACTGCGTTTTTTTTTTTTTTTTTGCCACACTCACATAAAAGTGAGTGGATCTCATTATAAAGAGAAGAGAGATAAAATATTAGTGAGATCCACATTGTAAAGAGAAGAGAGAGAAAATATTAGTGAGATCCACTTACTTTTATATGAGTATGATAAGAGAAATATTTCTACATTAAAAGCGTAAACATTAAATCGTTTATAAAAATATTGCTTATAAAATGTTAAATAGACCATTAAACCTTTTTTTTTTTTACAATAAACCATTAAAACTTTTAATCCAACGGTGATAAAGAGAGGAGGAGGTGAAATAAGAGGGGCATAGGAGAGAAGCGCAACGAATGCACATTACATGTCCAATAATTACATGCTTCTTAATTGGAAACTAATTAATTTGAGATATTGAGTGCAAAAAATATTTCTAAAAACAACATATAATTTAAATCTAAATAAATAAAATATATAAAAAAATATAAAAAAAATGAGCACATAAGGAGCATGTAGGCAACCCGTTCCAGTTTTTTTTTTATTTTTTATTTTTTTTTTTTGCTATGAAAATTTTAGGAAAGGGGTTGGACCACTCACAATCCAAGCGCAAGAGCGCTTGGAGCCCAAGATTTATTGGGGATCTTGGCACTCTTTTTGCCGGCGTTACCACAGCTACCTAAGCCCCTAGAATGCCTCCCCCAGCGCCTTGACCAACGCAGGGATCAAACCCCCTCTCTAATGGTACCCGTTCCCGTTATGTTAGTCCCTGTTCTTTCCTTTTTGACCGGAGGAAGGTGATTCCTTTTGTTTGGTGCAAAAATGAGGGCCCAGGCCCATAGATGTTAATGGTCAAAGGAACCTAAGTGGCATTCGAAGAATGCTCAGTTCCCTCGTGAGCACACGGTTTGCGCTGTTCCAAAACCCAAACGCCTCCATTGGTGCTTCCTCCGGCAGATTGAAGCTCATCTTGGCTGGAGCATTCAACGTCCGATAAATCTTCCTCGCCCTTACCTCCCTTAATTTCACCACCCTCTGTCCGGCCGAACCTCCTCTTCCCTCCCATACTCACAGGACCCTTTGCCTCTGCAATCATAAAGCTGAAGTGAAGGATAAGGTTCGCCTGTCTTGAGAGAACACCTCCAGAGCGACCAGCAGGTGCCGCTGAATTGAATGTTCCAAGGTATGTTTTGGACTCTTCTATCGATTTTTAAATTGTGTTTCTCATCTCTATTTATCAGTCTGAGCACTTGTATGATCTGAGAACAATTCTCTTTCTGGGATATTCATTATATTCTACAGTTCATTATCTTGTTGATTTCCAATTCTTGGTGGCTATCCAGATTAATATTACCCATTTCTTCTTTCAAACGAATAAAAATGATTGAAGTTTTTCTTTTTTGAATCGTGGTAGGTCTAATTCCTATTACTTTGCCTGGATAATTACTAAATGCTGTTGAAATAAGTCAAATCTGCACCTACTTCTTCTGGTTAGTCTGGATTCTGTTCTCTGCTGTCATCCAAAGAAATAAGAAAGTAACACACAGGTCTAACTCAATAAGGTTGGTGATTAAAAGAAAGCCCTGTTGGTTTTCATTATTTTCAATGATATCTTCTCTTTCGTTTCATCTGACACATGCTCCCTTTATTGACTTCTTTTCAGTGTAACTTTTGACAAACATTTGAACTAGTTAGTTACGGAGCAACCTATGTCATCTAGGAGATCCTCGCTTCTCACAGTCAATTCTCTTACAAGATTACTCAGAAAAGGTTCTTCAAACGACATTGTGGATTTTATCAAAATCTGTAATACCTGGAAGACTCTCTGTACTTCTGCTGAAAGGTTGGATTTTCAATCGGTTAGTGCTTATGACGAAGATGATTCTTTGAATTATCAGCAAAGTCATCCTGCAAGTCAAAATGACACAAATTCTTATCAGTTACCATATGGACAAAGTTCAGAAAATGTTAATCAAGCACATGCAAGTGGGTTTTATGGAGGAAGTTCAGTGCACGATCAGAAGAGCTTACACCAGTTCTGGGGCTATTCTGAAGGTCTTAAGAATGAAATTGGGAACAGACTAAGTGAGCGTGGCAGAAATTTTAGTGGAATCCATGAATATAAAAATGATAGTCCAGAGAGATTTTCTAGTGGAATTGATCAGACTTTTGATGGACCTAACTTGAATAACGATATGAATGTTTTCCAGAATAATTTGGTCAGACGAAGTGGAATTCCTGATGGTAATTGTGGCCGAAACAACACAGAAATGCAACAGAACCTAAACAGGGATGGTGTTAGTGATACAAAGGGCTTTGGGAAGAATCTAAATGCATTTGTTGAGAACCAGGATGGGTTCTATGCTCAACAGAACCTAAATGGTATGAGTGGAAATCTGGAGAGTTCATATGCCTCATGGACGGAGGGACCAACGAATAGGGCATATTATTCTAATACACATAGCTCACAGATCCTTTCTGAGCCTCAGGGGAATCTGAAAGGGAACCCCAACCAATACTTCAGCAGTTTTCAGCAGGCACCAAAAAATCAATTCCCATGGAGTAACAATATGACTAATCAGTGTAACCCAGGTTCTGGACAATTTCCACAGAATGTGAAAGACAGTCAATGTCCTCCAAATTTGCAAACAGTACAGAGTTCAACAATTGGTTCTCAACTATCAAATAATGCAAAACCTGAGATGGAGTCAGCTGAGGCATCTGGTGGCAGTCCATATAGGGGTACCCTTGAGGAACTAGATTATTTTTGCATGGAGGGCAAAGTGAAAGAAGCTGTAGAAATTTTACAATTGTTGGAAAAGCGGCATATTCAAGTGGATTTGCCTCGATATTTGCAATTAATGCACCATTGTGGGCAGGCTAAAGCTCTAGAAGAGGCAAAAATTATACATGAACATGTCTTAAGGTATCTATCACCTCTTAAGGTGAGCACATATAACAGAATATTAGAGATGTATTCAAAATGTGGTTCTATGGATGATGCATTCAAGGTGTTCAATAATATGCCAAAGCGCAACTTGACAACTTGGGATACTATGATAACCTGGCTTGCAAAGAATGAGCTAGCAGAAGATTCCATTGATTTATTTACTCAATTCAAGAAAATGGGACTAAAACCTGATGGAAAAATGTTCATTAGTGTTTTTGCTGCATGCAGTATGCTGGGTGATATTGTTGAGGGAACCCTACATTTTGAGTCAATGAGCAAAAGTTATGGCATTGTACCATCTATGGCTCATTATGTCAGTGTAGTAGACATGTTTGGAAGTATTGGATTCCTTGATGAAGCATTTCAATTTGTTGAAAATATGCCAGTGGAGCCGAGTACTGATGTATGGGAAACCTTGATGAATCATTGTAGAATTCATGGGAACATGGAGCTAGGGGATCGTTGTGCTGAATTAGTTGAGCAGTTGGACCCTTCTCGCCTAAATGAGCAATCTAAGGCTGGCCTTGTACCTGTAAAAGCATTGGACCTGGCAAAAGAGAAAGAGAAGAAGAAGTTAGCAAACCAAAATCTTCTGGAAGTAAGAAGCAGGGTCCATGAATATCGAGCTGGAGATACTTCTCATCCTGAGAATGATAAGATTTATGCTTTGCTTAGAAGCTTGAGGTCACAAATGAAAGAACTTGGCTATATTCCAGAAACAAGATTTGTGTTGCATGACATAGACCAAGAAGGCAAAGAGGAAGCTCTTCTTGCCCACAGTGAGAGACTTGCTGTTGGTTATGGTCTTCTAACCAGCTCTGCCCGTTCTCCTATTAGAGTTATTAAAAACCTCCGTTTTTGTGGTGATTGTCATAATGCTCTAAAGATTATTTCCAAGATTGTTGGCAGAGACCTCATCATTCGAGATGCTAAAAGGTTCCACCATTTCAGTGATGGGGTGTGCTCTTGCGGGGATTATTGGTGAACATCAGGAACTCGGTACTTTCCCAACTTTGTTGAATTATTATTTCCCTTCTCTTTCTCATGTGATAAGTAAATATAATGAAACCAAAAGGTTGCTGTTTGTGCAAATAATTCGTCTTGGAGCAGTTGTAGTTAAACTACTTCATTTATGACATACAAACCTTACACCACCCCTCTCCCTTCTCTTTAATGCACAAGATGGTTTGTTTGCTTCTTAGCAACTCTTGCCCCCAGAACAAGCAGAGGCTGTTAATCTGTGGTCACTGCTGTGTTCTGTTATTGGTAGGTTTACATAGGAGGTGCGGTAGAGAATTTAAGCCCCTATCCCTTTGTTTTGACTGCAAACCAATATTTTTGGCCAGAACTCTATACATTTTTGGTAAGATTAAGACAACATTTTAAATTCCAGAACTCTATACATTTTGGCCAAAGCAATTAGTGTGCGCAATGGTATTATATTTCAATCCATGCTGCTGCTGCTACGACTAAACACTTAAGATGCATGGACATCCTTTCAACACTGTTTCCTTCATAAGATGGCCTGAATTGGGTGGGTAGCTCTGACTTCAAGTTCCACATCTAGGTATGGCATATTTGGTTTAATAGAAAACAGAGCAGAGACAAATTAAATACATTAATACAACTATAACTCTTGCATGTTCTATATTTCCATTGCATGCCATATGTTACTGGTGTTAGAAAAAAATGTTGAACAGCTGGTGATCTGATGGATTCCTTGGGATCATTGTTATGGTTATTGCAATATATTTGAGAAATAGAGATAGGAAAGAGACACAGTAGACAGAATAGGAGAAGATGAAGAAAGAGAGATTCTGAACAATCTCTACAAGTCTGTATATTCAGTGCACAATCTGGTCTGCTCTTACAGAATTGGGAGGAATGGCTATTTATAATACTATAGCCTCCCCTAAGTCCTAACTAACGGCTAGTAAAGGGTTAATGACTAATTACCCTACTAACTATCTAGTTTACAATTAGGTTCCTAGGTTTATCTGACAATTAGGTCCCTAAATACAGATTATTATCCTTACATATCAATCATGGGTACTTATTACAAATGGATTTGAGAGTAAACATCAGGGCCTAACCATACAGCTTTCTACTGACCCTTATCTAAATATTGGGTGTTTTGTTCCCGTCCAATTTAACCAGGAAAACTTGAATGAGGTTTCATCGTTCTGTTTCTCATTGTAATTAACCAACAATCATCTTCCGGCTATGATTTTGTGAAAAGCTGCCGAACATATTATATGTATTGCATTGGTATTGTTGGGGATCACCAAAATTGTGACTTTGAATGCAATATGCATCAGATTGGCGTATGGGGTCATGTTAATGTGAATTACTATATGGTGTGTCTGAAAATGTCTCGGCAGAAGCACTAATATGGTTGTGACAATGGTGGACATTTTTCCAAACATATCTAAATTTAATGTTTTCACTTTCTTATTGGTCATATGATGATTACTCGACTGTTTTATTTGGGAGTTATTATTCGAGAAAGCTGACTAAAATCTCGTCATGCAGGTGTCTCATGGAATCACGATTGAATGGCATGTGTCCGATAAAGTCAGCGGTAACTAGGTTAGGAGCAGAGATAAGGGATGTAAACATGCATCTCATTGTTGCTAAAAGCAATGCTTTATATACACAGTGATATTTGGGGTTTATAAAATCAGGCTCTTCCTTGCTAGGAGGAGCGTGAAGCAAAACTGTTGGATGTTGATTCAGAGAGATCGAGGTTGGTCTGTCATTCTGCATTGCATTTCTTTTCCCATCCTTGTATTTTGTCTGGTGGATGGTCAGGTCTCTTGGGCTAACAAAAACTGTTATTTATTCAAGGGATAGCGTTAGTGGGCATTTTGGTAAGAATGCTATAGAATTGAAACCTGCAAGGATGGACTCAAATAACCAGGGATCCATTCAGCTGAATAAAATATTCTACATTCATAGATGATGCAACTAGTTTTAAAACTTCAAATGATTGTTTGATTTTGTTGTATTTTTGCTACAACTCGACCCAATGAGTCGAGTCGTGCTTACTTGTCCTTTTTTAGTAGATGTTCATCATTTCTGTCGTTTTGGACGTGTTCTAACATGGGCCGCATGGATGAGCATTTTGGTTCGAGCCGAGAGAATGGATTTAGCATCGAGCTGATATTTTATCGAAGCTATGAGAATCTCTACCGTTTAGTTGCCTCAAGATGCTACTGGCTCTGCCTTCAGAAGCTCTGCAACTGCCCTTTATTTCGAAGCCCTGTTGGTCCTCAGAATTGGCCCATTATATTTGAACTTCTAACCTCACTTCCCTCCCATCTTCCCTATTCACCAGACAATTATAAGGTAGTTTTGTTTATGCATATTTGCCTAGAAGCAATTATATTGCCCATAATATTATGACCACCATGGAATCTTATGATTAAATCCTGAGATGTCGAGTACTGATGTATTGTTCCTAAGACATCAGTGCTATAATTTGTTCTACATATTGTGCAAAACAAAGGCTCGTAATGTGATTATATTTCTTTATACTCTTTTTTTTTTATTTATTATTATACAATTTCTTTATACTCTCTCTGCTTATAAACGTTAGAGTCACATGATTAATTAACGTATACCAAAAAAATTAGTTGTGTTATTTATTTGCTTAAAAAATGTGGGTTTGTTTTCCCAAAAATCCTTCCTTTTAATCATTTATCTTGGAAATTCCTCCGAAGTCTTAACTCATTGATTGCTCACATTTTCTGTTTACTTAATATGATAGTTTAGTATAAAAATAATAAATATGGGAAATAAAGGAGATCGTATTGATGTAATGAAATACAGAGTATTTACAATTTTATTTATTGCTACACAAACAATTTTGTTGGCCTCTTTTTAAACCTCAAAATTTAAACGATTTAATCTGACATGATCTAATCTATCTAATATATTATAAGTTGTATTGTCATAAGTCAGCGATGTCGTTTGACTCTCTCAAAAAATGAAATTACAATTACAAGTTTGAAAGTTCACATCCATATCTCTGTGTATATTTCTTTGAATGAAAATGCATCTTGTGCAACACTAATGTCTCCATGCTAGTTTACCTAAAAAAAAAAATGTTTCCCTTAAAGAAAGGAAGATTTTAAGACATCTTTGTTTGTTCCAAGAATAAGATGAGTAAATGCATCCATTAAAAAAACAAATTAGCAAAGTGAGAGTCGAGATATTAATCAAATTTAAGAAGAATAATGAAATGGCAAAACTTTTTTGGCAGCGATGACAAGGGTGTGATGTCTAATCTAAGACGCCGGCCAACCAATGAATTGAAACTGAACGCGACTGAATCCCACGCTCCCGTGCGCGATTGACACTTGACTAAGACTATCATTCTGAACTCGGAAGCCCCACCTTTGATGGTGATTTTCAGTTTTACCCCCAGAAAGGAGTGGTTAAGGTGAACGAACAAACAGAAATACAAGCCCCAGTGAGGCTATCAAAACTTTGGTTTCCCCACCACCCTTGGCTCTCTGCCTCTCTCCCCACCAAGCAAGAACAAGAGACTAGGAGAAAGGGTTTTCTTAGTGAGATCTAGGGTTTGGATTAAATTCTAAGGGACATTGATCCGTGGTGTTGTCGGAGGAGGAGGAGAAGGTAAGCATGGATTCAGTCCCTTCGAATTCCCATGGAAACCTCGATGAGCAGATTTCTCAGCTTATGCAGTGCAAACCCTTGTCTGAGCAAGAGGTACTTTGGTTTTCCTTTTGAATTATCCTAATTAATTTACGATACGTTTCCTCTTTTGATTATTTAGAGAGGGCAAGGGATTCTCGTTGATTCTCGGGAAATGTGATGGATCAGGGCGATTTCTGGGACTTTTTAACACGGCCAATGGCTCTTCGCGTTTGAATTGTATGGGCATGATCTTCAAGTTTGGCCGAAGTCGGTTTCCGGTCATCGACCTTTTTGCTGGATTTAGTACACCCATTGTATCGTTTCTGGGTTACCTATAGATCTCATAGTATTGTATCAAACATGGGTGCCTCTCAATCCTAATTGCTCTATGAATTTCTATCAGAAATTGACTCTAGTTTTGATCATGTGGGTTGATTACCTTTCACTTCATCAAAACGTTCCATCAATCTTGCAAAATTTATTACGATTATGAGTGGCATTGATCTTGCCAATCAAAGAGCGACCGTGTATGTATGAGTATATATCTTCATGCTTGCGTATTTGTTCTGTTGATGGAGGCATGTCACTATCAGATCCAAGTTATTAATCTTGATGCTTCTATTTTGCTTTTTGGCATTTTAAGTACCCAATCAGAATTAGAATTGAGCATAGAACTCCCTCAAAATTCGTTTTTGATTTGATGCCATTCGATTAATTCACGACCAGATCTATTTCAAAACTTGCGGATGCATGCGTTGTTGCCTAATCCATGTTTACGGAAAAAGCTAATTAGCTTCACTGACCACTTATTGTGGTTGCTGGCAACGGAGTTTGAAGACCTTCGCACCTCTCCAAAATGATGCCCTCTAACGAGGCAACAGCCAGTGTGTGGGATTGGTTGCAAGATATTTGCTTGATCATCTTTGTGGTACTGCTTAAATCTGACAGTTATCAACAGCTTTATAATTTTCCCTATTAAATGTGGATGGTCTTGAAAAGCAAGAGAGGTCTCCAAACCTATTGGTTTGTTAAGAGAACCTGTAATGTACAAAGAATCCTTAAAATGATAATGCTGTCCTCATCATATGATGGAGATTAATTGAAAGTTGTGATTGGAGTATCATAGAAAATGGTTTATTTTATTTATTCGATGATTAAACTCTTATTTTACTTGTCTGCTCATTGTTCCGCAGGTGAGGGTCTTGTGTGACAAGGCAAAGGAGATTTTGATGGTGGAGAGCAATGTTCAGGTGTGTATGTGTTAAGTAAAATAATTGAATGAGTTTCCTAATTTATAATTTATACAGCATGCTTATCATGAAAAGTATTCAAAGCATTGAGGTCAGCTTCCACAATAATCGTTTGCATTAAGCATATACTATGCTCTCTCAATTGGTGACCATTTCTCAGCTGTTCTGGGCATTTTATCTGAGATTCTTGATCTTGACTTATGTTTTATAACTTCATCCTCATATCTTGTAGGCTTTAGGTTATAATGATTTTGAATGGTAGCTGCCAGGAAGGGCTAAATGTTTTTTATGGCCATAATTGCAGCCTGTAAAAAGTCCAGTTACAATTTGTGGTGATATTCACGGGCAATTCCATGATCTTGCTGAGCTTTTTCGCATTGGAGGCAAGGTATGTATTTTTTTATATTTCTTTTTACAACATAAATAAATTGGCTGACATTATGGGGACTGCATTTTAAAACTGCATTTGATCTTAATCTTGGTTTCACAAAACCGGCTTTCTTTAAACTGATTTCCTTTAAAACTCCTCTAGGTTATAGAGACTTAGATTGCACCCAAATTTTGTTATTATATATCTGCTTAGTCTGTCATGTTAAAGCATTCTGTAAACTAAAAGCCTTGTATATTTAATAATAATAATAGTTCTATTATTATTATTTAATCTTATGTTTGATTTGAATACCAGGTGTCATGTGTTCATTGTAGATCTGTTGCTCGGTTGAGCTTTTGAATATGGCAGCATTGATTAGTATATAGGATTCGTTGGCTGAGTACTCATTTCTGATCACACTTTTTTTTTTTTCCCAATCAGTGTCCAGATACAAATTATTTGTTTATGGGAGATTATGTTGATCGTGGCTATTATTCAGTTGAAACTGTAACAGTAAGTATGGGATGATATGCCATATGTATTTTTTTGTAGTTCAAGTTGAATTTGTGCAATTCATTTTTGTATTTCTAAATCCTTATGAGATGATTGATGACATGGATATTATGGACATACCTTAAGCTTAAAGGTCTGAGACTATATTTGACTAAGCTTCAAATGTATTTTTTGAATTAATTTTTAATAATTAATAATTGTTGCAGGCTTATATGAGTTGAACAATGAACACTAGTCAATTCACTATATGTTGTTTGTTAACCTTTAAACTTGTAGACATTTTACTAAATGTTACTTTACTTATGGCATGTCCCAGTGCTGAGAGTGGTGTCTTTTGTTTTTCCAAGGTAGATAATATCCTGTCGTGTGTTTGTGGGGTTATTTTGATTATTGGGTACTACTACATAATTCAGTTATGTGTGGTCTTGCTAACTAAAAAAAAAAAAACTAGTATATATGGCTCTGCTGCATGTGTAGAGTATCTCTTTGCAACACGAGGAGTTGCCATAGCATATACACCTCCGTGGCAATTAATATTAACACAAACATGGTTTGTGGATTTCAAAATTTTAAGTATAATTTGTTTTTCAAATTGACATTAATATTTACTAGAATGCTTAGTTCACTTTTTTATCCTTTTGAATAAAACATATTTTGTACCGAGTCACTGACTATTTTCTATGCAGCTTTTGGTTGCCCTCAAAGTTCGCTATTCTCAGCGCATTACTATTCTGAGGGGAAATCATGAAAGTCGTCAGGTATGTTCTATGTGTTGTCATGTGACTTGTCTAATCCTTAATGAGTCACACACACACACACACACACACAATATGTTACAATCAATTCCCTTGCTTAGAGTTTAACCACTTCACTATTTAATCTGCTCCGGTTGTGTTTATTTGACTGTATGTCTCGTTAGTTTTGAATGTATTGGCTAATCTTATTCTTTTTGCAACAGATTACTCAAGTTTATGGGTTTTACGATGAGTGCCTAAGAAAGTGAGTACTAGAGAATTTTAACTTTTGGGATATTTTAGTTTGGTACTTGGCCTTTGTTATATATAAATTACTGCACCTATCGCTTCTTCATTTGTTTTCTTTTTGCCCCTTGATCCTTTTTATTTCTTCCCCCCAGAATCCTCTTGTTAATATGTTATTGTCTTTTATGTCATACATGTTCTTTTAGTTATAAGTGTGTAACTTTGTGCAAATTAAAACATATCTCTTGTTAGTGTTCTTATGTTGAGTAGTAAAAGCATATATGATAGAACAGCTTTCCCCTTCCAGTTTTCATTGTTCAACGAGATAGGACACTAGGACAGAACAAAGTTAAAATCTAATGGAGACATTATAATTGTTCAGCCACGGGCTGCTCTTCATTAATTGTTGTCCTGCAAGTGTTCACATTATTCTATTCTTTTTCCCGGTTAATGCCAAAGTACTTTTTTGGTTTACCTAGATTTGTAGATGCTATGTCTAAATTATAAGCATGTTGTGTAGAAGAGTATGAGACGTTGAAGGTAAGAATAGCCCATGATCCTGATTTGTGGACTGTTTATTTTGATTTCCTGGACTGACTGGCATAAGTTACTGAGACATGCTTTTTAAATTTTTATTAGTATTGTGATGTGCTTTTGGATCAAGAATAGAGAATAGGAGTAGAAAGACACAAGAAAGGGATTAGAAGAGAAGAAGAGAGCCAACTATGGCTCTCTCACAATGTATTCACATTCATAGCAAAACTGATCTCCTTCTACAATTATGGAGGAGTAGGCTATTTATAACACTATAGCCTTCCTCAAGTCCTAACTAATGGGTTAATGACTAATTACCCTCCTACTTATCTAGTTTACACTTAGGTCTCTAGGTTCATGTAACAATTAGGTCCCTGAATGCTGATTATTACATTTATATATCATATTGTCTCAGAAATCATGTTCAATATCGTTGATTGTATTATTGTTGAGGAAGCAATCTCATTATTTTCCTTTGTATCTGGATATTCAGATAACCCTAGACACATAGCTTAACAATATAATTCGCCAAAAATTTTCAGACTTAGACTAGATGTATATTGATAAAATGTTTGCAAATATGCATCTTATGTCCCTGTCATAAAGCAGTAGATGATCCCGACAAAACAAAAATTATACTTGTTGAAAGTTGATTTGGAATTCTTAAGATTTTGCTAGTTGGGGTCTTCATTGGTCTGAACATGTTAAAGGGGATGTTTGATATATGTGTTGTCTATCTTCTTTCTTTTTGGCCGAATATGTGTTCTCTATCTGCTTATTTTTTATTTCTATTAATTTTCCCTTCAAATGCAAACCCACATAGATAATTTCTTTGCAGGTATGGTAATGCTAATGTCTGGAAGATCTTTACAGATTTATTTGACTACTTCCCTTTGACAGCATTGGTTAGTACTTTTTATACTATTATTGTACTACATGGTGTATGGAATTACCGGAGGCTGTGTTCTTGCCTGTGATCAGAGTTTGTGCATGTTCGTTTGATTCAATCTACCAGGCTTTCATTTTGAGATGCATCAATTTGTCTGTATCTCTTTCTCATCTTCTTTTGTGCATAATGTACTTTAATTTTAAAGTCTTGTTCTGACCTCTAAGCTTTTATTAAATATTTCTGACGTGTTATTAAATTCTTGTGAGTCATAATATTGAGATAATAATAATAATCAATTCACAATTCCAATTCTGATATTCCAATTCACTTTAATTTTTCACTAATCATTTTGTGCTGCTAAAGTATGATGTTCTCTTTGCAGGTTGAATCTGAAATATTTTGTCTTCATGGTGGGTTGTCCCCATCAATTGAAACCCTTGATAACATTCGGAATTTTGACCGTGTACAAGAAGTTCCTCATGAAGGACCCATGTGTGATCTTCTGTGGTCCGATCCAGATGATCGCTGTGGTTGGGGTATCTCTCCTAGAGGTGCCGGATATACCTTTGGCCAGGTAATCTAATCTACTGGCTAGTATTGCATTTTACCCAACATCATTAATTTTCATTGACTGTTATCTGAATTGTTTTTATAGGACATATCCGAGCAGTTTAACCACACCAATAACTTAAAACTTATTGCTAGAGCTCACCAGCTGGTTATGGAAGGATATAACTGGGGTCATGTAAATACTGGATCTCATTCCCTTTTAGTCTGTTGATACTTCATATAGAGTGTAGTGTTGTCTGATTTATGGTGCATTCTGCAGGACCAAAAGGTGGTTACCATATTTAGTGCACCTAATTACTGTTACCGGTGTGGGAACATGGCATCCATCCTTGAAGTTGATGACTGCAAGGGACACACATTCATTCAGGTTGAACTTGCCTTTCAAACACCCTCCTTTCCCACTCAATCATTATGCTAGAATCTGCTGCAGTCACTATTTTGTTGGTTTGGATATTGTGTAGTCCAGCAGTTCATTTTATCCGGTTCTGGTGCTTAGCATTTAGCGCTCTGCTGCATAGAGCAGGTGGTCATTTGTGTGTTCAATTCATTTTTTTATGCAGTTTGAGCCAGCGCCAAGGAGGGGAGAGCCAGATGTGACCAGGAGAACACCTGATTACTTCCTATGATACAACTCTGGTTGAGCTGCTGTTACCAGCGACTCGTGGCCCCGCCCCTCCCTGCAACCACATTGACTTACTGAAATCAGAGGTCATGCATCAAATTTGATCCTTGCAGTTTTGATATGTTAGTGGTTTAGAGACATTGCAGGATTTGTTATGCACTTGAATTATACTTGGATCCTTCAGAGAGGAGGTGGAGGAGCAGGAGGTGATATGCTATTATTAACATCCATGCCATTCCAGCAAGCCATGTATCTTATTATTATTATTTTCTTTTTCAATTTTCTTTCATCAATTTAGAAGGATTATTTTTCAGGGGATGAATTTCTGTAGATGGATGATGCTCTAACAGTTGCTTGAATGGTGCTTTATAATTTTTCCCTCTTGATTTGTCAGAATATGTTCTAATAGGCATCTTTTATCTCTCATTTACCCTCTCCCTTTGACTACCATGATAATGCGCTCGCTCGTTTTTGTGTTATCAATACTGTGATCGTCATCTGTTAATTTCTGGAAATGTGTTGATGTACTTGTGTTTCTTGGTTGTTTTACCATTCAAAATCGAAACTTTCAAACTGTATGATGAATACCATATAAGGTGTATTATCAATAAGAAGTCACACATGAATAGCACGGCCCTTTTTGAATACCATACAAAGTGTATTGGGCGCACTCTAGCTGATTAACAAAGGAAGCCAAGTGACAAAGCCAGATGACGACTAATATTGGTCGCATTGGTTTAATTGACTAAGGAAAAAAGCTGGCCAGCAATTTGATTTCAGTTAAAAATTGACATGCATTGTGGACGAACTGAGTATTTAAGAATGAAATAAAAGCTTATTAAGCGTATTTTGACTCTGAAATAAAAGCTTATTAAGCGCAAATCCAGTTCATAAATTTCTGCATATATCAATTCGGGTACGAATTAATTTCAAGAGATTTAAACAGTTTGTCTTTCTGACGTATTTGAATTTTAAATTTGCTTTGTTCAAGTCATGACATAACTATCGGCAGGAGGTGGCACGTATTCGAATTAATTTCAACTTTTCTTTCGGTTGTGCCAATAAGTCGGGGCCTGGGGGGCTACACCAATTATTGATGGTTGTTGAAGGGGGAGAGTGTGTGTTGATCCTTGAGATTGAGAGAGAAGGAGAGAGATCTGGTGAAAGCTAGAGGCAACATCATGAGTTTCTTAGCCCTTCCTACGTATGCCCTTCTTGTCAAGTTGTCATATTCGTTGTCTTCGATTGCGTCCAAGATCTTGCCGTATATTATTAACGACGACCAAACCTGCAAATCACGCACGCACCAGCCAATTCATCCATCACCAACTGCACTTTATGCAACACACTACAATAATTGATTTTCCAAATACATAACATACCGGCCAACGGCTGGCCTTCTCAAGCTGAGAAGCTCCTTCCTCTGCCAATTTGAAGTAGAATCTTGCCCTGCTTATCTGGTGTTTCATGAACACCTTCCATTCTTCAGTCACAGTTCTGGAGAAAATATCCTTGTCACTCAAGCCAAACTGGGCTAGTTCATCTTGGGGAAGGTAAACCCTACCCCTTGACGCACTGAAAGATCAACATGGAAAACTTAGGGGAGTGGGCTACAAGGAGCACGTAAATTGTGGAGTTATGAATCAAAAAAAGGAAACTTACTCCTCTCCCACGTCTCTGAGAATGTTTGTCAGTTGATTCCCAAGACCCAAATAGAGTGCTGCATTATATATAGTTTGAGCAGGGAGAAGAGACTCTGCCGCAATTCCCATGACTGGAACACTCATTAGGCCAACAGTTCCGGCCACATAGTAGCAGTATTGATGTAGCTCTTCAAAATTCTTGTACCGGGTTTTCCTAGTATCCATCCTCATGCCTTCTATCATGTCCCTGAAAGGCTATTACAGAAGAAAACACTTCATTCCCTGAGGTACTGACTGACTATTCATGGTTTTGGTTTTGAAAGCCAATATACCTTAATGTCCAAGGGAAACTTAGAAACAGTGTCGGTCAGAGCAGCATCAAGCATGTCATAAGGGCGTCCGTTGAAAATGTCATGCAGTCTCTCCTCCCACCTATCAAGAACAGTAGAGCTCATATAGGCCGCGTTAGGACCATCAACCAATTCATCTGTCCTCCTGCACCAAACTACACACAACAATCTCAGTTTTTAACTATACAGAACTAGTGATGGGTTCGGGATGGATGAGGTTTTGAGAATAGATGGATCTTACCCTGTTGAACAATTTAATTAATAGGACTCCAATAAGAAACTTGTGATGTGCATTCAAACAAGGGACTCGTATGTTGATTTGGATCATTAAAAAACTTCCTTTTTGGAGTACAACTAGATGTGGTTGGCACTTGACAGTGTCTAAAATGTAAATCCTTTAGATTTTTTTAGCTACTAAATCCATTATCATCGATGTGAACTTTCTTACCATAAATCGCCCATATAGCTTTCTGTCTTTCTTCTGTCATTAGCAGAGTTCCTGTTCAAGAATGAAGACCGACTAAGTTGTGCAGGAAAGAAGATAGAATAGTTCACATGACCAAGTTGAGAAGTTGGGCGGTTACATATGTGAGGGAACAAATAAATTACAGAATGTAAGAAAATTAACCATTTTCTTCAACTAAGCAAATGATACTCAAAATAGAAAATCATAAAAGTTCAATAACTCATAATTCATAAGAAGGAACACAGTGGATTTGTACCTAGATAGAAGGTCTTGGCATATTCTGCACAGATCTTTCTGCAACTTTCATATGCTTCCTCTATAAAGCCTGGACGAAACTGCGGCTTCTGGCGAGGAATGGTGATGAACTTAGCCGGCTGAGTCTGCCTCTCCACAACTTCTTGTACGTGCAGATCAGCAAGAAAAATTCCTCGTTTTGACAACTGGGGATAACTGATATCCCCTGTTGGTTTTGGAGCCAAGGTCAATTGTGCTCTTATTACACCAACTCTTATTCTACCAATTGATTTGCTCACACTAATATGGCTTCCATTGATGGAAGCGTTTGCTGCTAGAGAAAATGGCAGACTCATCTGACTTACCATTTGAAATTGACCGACAGATACCAGAAAACTATCAAATGAATGGCGTTAGAAGTGAATTTGAGATGCTGCAGCCAAGTGAAGCCCAAGGGAAGCATCAACTCCTTTTGCCATTATCTGTATATATATCATCACCTATGTTTCTATGATAGAGAAATGAGAATAAAGAGCCCTTTCTGTAGGGACCAGTAGCTGACAGGTGATGTGAGAAATTCAATCATGCTCAATCATGGAAGTACCATCTTATAGGTAATATTTTCTCCTCACCCAAGGCACTTGAATCATATTAAATGCAGGGAATCTCATCAAGGAACATACGTCTCATAAACTGTACTATGCTCCTTGCACTTCTCGATACAATTATATATTACTGGAAAGTTTATTTTCTAGTTATAAAAAGTATGGTTAAACTTTGCAGTGGATGAATTTTTCTCGGATTAATGTTATAATAAATAAGACATGAGGGCATAGTTTGGTCTTGTTTTGGGAGGGAGAACGTAATCTTCAAGGACGTAGCTTTCGTGTTGGAGAAGGCTACCAAAACAATGTTAGCCAAAATGTGTCTGCTAGTGGAATTTCTTGGGAGGAATCTTGGTCAGTTTTGATGCCTCCGGCTAAATTAATCTTAATTATAAGACCTAGTTGATTTTTTTTGGAGAGATTAAGGAAGTTAAATAAGTTACTTAATCATTTTATATGTTGTGTATCTTTAGATTATATATTAGTTTATTAGTCAAATTAATTAGTTTGAAAAAAAATTAAAATTAAAAATGTTTTAAAGTAATTTAATTAGCTTCCGTAATATTTCTCAAAAAAGTAAATTAGGTCTTATAATTAACACCGGAGGTAGGAAGTATGTTCTTTCTGCACCATTACTTCGATTAATATTGGCTTGTCTTGTTTTCTTCGCAATTCAACAATGTTTGGTGTTACGAGGAGTTTATTCGAAATCTTGTCTAGGCCGAAATTCTGGCTTTTTTGTCAATTTTTTCTTACCTCTTATTACTTCTATACAAGATCTCGACTTCAATAATGAATTATAACCCTTCAAAGAGCTTGCCAAACAAATTGTGTCATCATAGAAGATTTTATTGCTTAGAGTATTTTTTTTCCAGTTTCCATTTATGTATTTCAGACAATATTTTTTTCGAACTCTAATGCCCATTTTTATTTGAAAAATGAATGTCTTCTGTTGTATCTTTTTGTTTGTTTGTTTTTACTCAAAAAAATATCGGCTTGTCTTGCGTTTGCTCATCTTTACGACTTGGCAGGTTGTATGGCCTTAATACTCGGCCGCGTACGTGGCAAGCAACTACATTGACACGCCTACACTACACATACTCACAGCTTTCTACTTTCTTTTTCCTAACAAAATTCGACTTTAGGCACCAACAATGGTAACTTGTAACTTAATATCTTGAGCAAGAGGAGGAATATATATATATTTTTAAATCAATATAATACTAATGAAGAAGTCAAAAGTATAAATTTTACTCTTTAAGTGGAGCAGGATTAAAAAGAAATATTTAATCAGACAATATTGTTCAGTCTAATGTGCAATCTAATCATTGCATTAAACAATTGGCAGAATTTAGCCAAAAAGAATTACATGCTTAACGATACTTTGTGTTTTGTTATAAGGACACAGATGTCTAACCTCAATGGGTTAGTGAATGATTTATGTTGCATTCGTCGGGATGTAAGTAGGCTAACACCAAAGAGAAGATGATTGTTCTATGATATCTATGAGGAAGACACCAAAGAATATCAGACGATCACTGTCTTACACAAGAATGACGATTAACCAAAGGGGGTGGAGTGTGTGCACTGTGAGACTGAATAGTAAAAGATTATGAATAGAGACTATGCATCTGTGAGGTTAATCTCCTATTTATAGGAATTACCTCTAGGGTTTTGGCCCTTGTGCCATGCGCGTCTCTAGGTCCGAATGCTTGCTCCATTATATGTGCATGCTTGCTCCACTACCTGTATTGTCCTTGATTACAGTCGAGATTATATGTTGATTAGTGTTTTACCTGATTAGGGGGATTATGTCATAAAGTACTCTTGATGGGCCGCATGCCAACTAGGCCCAATATACGAGTCCATAACACTCTGTAAATCAACTGCTTTTATATTTGTTTGTGATATGTTTTGCTGGCGATAGTAATAGAGAACTAGGAATGAAAGTGCTTTCCTATTCTAGCGTGCATATTCTTATACTGCCTCTCTCTCTCTCTCTCTCTCTCTCTCTCTTTTTATTCTTTTGAAAAATTGTTTATTAGGTTTGTTTTTGTATTTTTGTTTGGTGTTATGGTATTGAGAGTATAAATCAAACAGTATGTATGCAGTTTTATGAAAAAGAGTGGAGGAAAATTGAAATTGAGTAGGATCTCTTGGTTAACATTTTAATTAAATATTTCGTTGTCAACAGAGCACAATGACATCATGTAATCTATGTAACCAACTCAACATAATAGGATAAGACTTGTTATTGTTGTTGTAGAGGGGCAAGCACTAACGGCGTGTGGTTATAAGCAAAATTGAATCCGCGACCTCCCATTTACAGGGTATCATACATGACATTAGGTGATGAGGCCATTGATTATGGGTTATGTGTGAGATGGGTCAGGGGTGTTGGTGGGACTGAACCGTTGAGGAGTATAAGAAGAAGAAATAAATAAGAAAGTAGTGCATAATGCATGAGAAACACTTTCCCTTTAGGCTTAATTTGCCCACTCCTACATGTATCTTATAGAGTGTGATGAGAGTTGCAGGACTCTCACAAAATAACCAAGTCCAGTAAAAATGTGATAACCCAAGAAAAATAAAATAAAATAAAATAATAGTAATGATAATTAATGATGACCATTGCTATTACCTATGATAATTAATGATGACCATTGATATTATATGTAATGATTAATGATGACCATTGATATTAGCTGTGATAATTAATAATGACTATTGATGTTACCTGTGATAATTAATGATGACTTTTGATATTACCGTAATTAATGCCTCAGTTACAAAACTTTAGTTATAAATAGGAGCTTAGCCAAACCAAACCAAATCACTTCCAATCATCATGCCTCAGGTACAAAACTTCAGCTATAAATAGGGGTTTAGTCTAGCCAAACCAAATCACTTCCAATCCTCAGTATTTCTCCATTTCTATTCTCCTCTTTCTTCTTTCTTCTTATTTCAAATTTTTATTTTTCTATCTACCAACTGCACTTCTCTTTTCAAATCGATTTTCCTCTTAGAAACCATCAAACACGGAGACCAGGTAATACTTAATCTCTAAAAGTCTTAGGTTAATTTTATATAAATATTGATAGGGTAATTATGATCCTAAATACATCATAGGGTTGTTTTATATGAAATATATTATATGTAATCCTAATCCCTAGAAGTCTTAGGTTAATTTTATATAAATTTTGATAGGGTAATTATGATCCTAAATATATCATATGGTTGTTTTATATGAAATATATTATATGTAATCCTAATTCCTAAAAGTCTTGGGTTAATTTTATATAAATTTTGATAGGGTAATTATGATCTTAAATATATCATAGGGTTGTTTTATATGAAATATATTATATGTAATCCTCATCAGGGTTGTTTTATATCATAGGTTGTTTTATAGGAAATATATTATATGTTTGCGATATGAGTCTTGTTGAATAATTGTGGAAATTATCTTGACAACTGTAACTTATGATAATTGAAAGGGTTAAGGTACAAAAATACACATGTGCTTTTCTCCAATGAGCGCCCGGTAGCAAATGCTTTTTTTGGGTGCAAAAGGATTTATGTGGTTACAAATTAGGTGCAAAAATACCGTTTGATCGTTAAGTTTGGTTTTGACCGTTAAGTTTGACTTTTTTGCTAACTGGACGATGACGTGACATTTCAAAGGTGCAAGAATACACATGTGATTTGTCAAAAAGAGTGCCCAACACCAAATTATTATGTTTAATTTAATAATTTTACTTCAATTAAAATTATTTTAGGATCTTGAAAAAATATTTCAAGTATTGACCGATACTAAAAAGATCTTGATCGATACTAAAAAAATATTTTGGTCTTGACTAGTACTAAAAAGTACTTTCGGGATCTTGATCGATGCGAAAAAATACTTCAAAGTATCTTTTTAGTACCATTCAAGACTCAAAATATATATTTTCAGATCTAAAAATAATTTTTCAAGATTATGAAGTATTTTTTTTCAAGACAAGTCAAGATTCTAAATATCTTTTTAGCACCGGTAGTAATTAAAATAAAATTATTAAATTAAAAAAAATTGTTGTTGGGTGCTCTTCTCTACAAATCACATGTGTATTTTTGTACCTTTGAAATGCCACGTCATCGTCCAGTCAGCAAAAAAAGTCAAACTTAACGGTCAAAGTCAAACTTAATGGTCAAACGGTATTTTTGCACCTAATTTGTAACCACGTGTGCACTTTTGCAAAAAAAAAAAACATTTGTTACTGGGCGCTCCTCGGAGAAAAGCACATGTGTATTTTTGCACCTTAACCCTAATTGAAATGATAGTTGGATTTGAACTTTACTCAGATAGATATTTGAATTGTAATAATGAATATGAGTTGGATCTTATATCAAATATTTGACTTATTAAACTCTTGAAGAGTTTAAAAAGTTATGATGCCTTTGAGTAACTGATATATTCAATGAAGGAATTTTTAAATAAGATGATTATGACAAGATTGATTTTTCCTGATTGCGTGTGATTGTAATGAATTGGGATAATACCTCCTAAAGTGATGAACACAACCTTTGGGCTTTATGCCTATGATATTTATATGATGTGAAAAAATATTATCCGTTCTTCTCAAAGTAGTGTCTAGCAGGATTTCAGGATACTAGTAGCAACTTTGGGAAGAGATGTGCATACTAGGAAGAGATATTTTGATGATGGTCAATTTAATTATTTGACTCGATAGATTTTCGGTCACGGGG
The DNA here is from genome assembly GCA_019022655.1 of Acacia acuminata. NCBI lineage: Eukaryota > Viridiplantae > Streptophyta > Magnoliopsida > Fabales > Fabaceae > Acacia > Acacia acuminata. The sequence goes on from JAFJYI010000023.1 coordinate 5,247,526, forward strand.
TAGATTGAGGGTTTCCGGATCTACCATGGTTCTCTTCCCACAAAACACACTAAATGAACTCAATAAAGATAATGAATAATATTTGATTCGATGCGAATGTGTATATGATGAATATTGAAATTGATATTTGATTATTATATTGAAGCTATATAGATTGTGTTTTGATTAGGATTACCAGCTTTGTTGACTTTGTGTTTATGTGACTGCGATGATCCTTCGGAAGAGCAGATATTCAATGAAACAGGTTTCAAAGAATGAGGTTAGCAGTGGGCAGTGAGGATAACGACTCAAAGATTTCTAATTAGATCTACGAAGTTTTATGAATCTAATAAAATGCATAAGACATATTTCCTTTAGTTGGACTTTAGCCTTTGGTTTTATTTGAATGTAATAAATTTAGCCTTGCGCTTGTCTTTAGTACAAGTGCGGCGGTAATATTTCTCAAATTTAGTTAATTTAAATTTCACAGTTATTTATGATTTTAGAAATTTCATGTTATTATAGATTGTTAGAAATTTAGGGGTATTACAAAAAATTTGCAGTATAGAGAACCTGTGTTGTTTCTCTCAAGTTGGGAGTTTTTTTTAGATTAAATAGAATACAAATAGAAACAGAATGCAAAAAACAAAACTAATCATATTAAAACAACCATCAACCCAGAATTAAGGAATTCCACGTCTTTCATCATCGGACGAAAGAATCTGCTTGAACGCGTGGCATGTCATTGTGCAATTGCACAGTAATCACTGTTAGTTCTTTAGACTTTTGATGTTTTGATGATAACAATTATAATGAAAATAAGTTAATAGATTCAAGGTTAAATCTTGTTTTAAAAGCTAACTTAAATCTAGTTTGTTTTGAAAGTTTTGCCTTCAAGTGCTTCAAGTTAAATCCCATATGCCTTGAGGTCATGTAACGTTGAAAATGCCTTCTCTAATTTCATATGCCTCGGGTTAAAGGGTTTTTACCTTGGAGTTGATAAGTTGAGATTTATATGCCTCTAGTCAAAGACGTGTTTGCCTCAAGGTAAATGCTTGAAAATGTTTTAATAAACTCTCTTTACCTCCAAGCAATTATTTAAATACCTCGAGTCATATGTTTGAATCTTAAGTTTTTGAACTCATCGTTTTTGACTCTTGCATATCAAGTTAATGCCTCAAGTCATTGACTCAAGGCAATTAACTTTTTACCTCAAGTTAAAATGTTCAAACTTGTATCTTTCAAAAGGCATCGGTTTTGACTTTTGCATATCAAGTTAATGCCTTAAGTCATTGACTCAAGGCAATTAACTTTTTACCTCAAGTTAAAATGTTCAAACTTGTATTTTTCAAAAGGCTTCGGTTTTGACTTTTGCATGTCAAGTTAATGCCTCAAGTCATTAACTCAAGGCAATAACTTTCTAACTTCAAGTTAAAAATCAAACTTGTCTATTTTCGAAAAGAATTACTTTTTTAACTTTTGAGTATCAAGTTAATGCCTCTAGTTATTTACTCAAGGCAATTAACTTTATACCTCAAGTTAAGAGTTCAACTTGCATCCATCGACTTTGACTCTTGAGTATTAAGTTAATGCCTCTAGTCATTCACTCAAGGAAATTAACTTTATACCTCAAGTTAAGAATTCAAATCACATCTTTTTAAAGCCATCGTTTTTGACTCTCAAGTATCAAGTTAGTGCCTCTAGTCACTAACTCAAGGCAATTATTTTTTACCTCTAGTAAAGTTGTGATTTCCTTCAACTTGCGTTTTTGACTTGTAGAAAACGTAATTTATTTTCTTGCCTCAAGTCATTACCTCCAGGCATCAACTCTTTTATTGAAAGTTAATCTTCTGTGTTTTCAAAATCACCATCTCCGGAAAATCTAAATCAATTGGTTATGACTCTATTTCTTCAAATCATTACTCATTAATATTCTTAAATGCTTTTAATCAGTTTGCTAATGAGTTTCAGATGATCATAACCCAGATTAACAACAAATTGTTATAAAGTGATTTGTGTGTCAGAATGTATTAAATGCAGTTGCCAAAACCAGTGATATCCTCGGCAACCATTTCTCTGATCAATGTAAAGTATTTTCTGATATTCCGCTTGCACATTAAATGCTATTTCACAACAGGCAAAATAAAAGGAATGAAAGAATGTCGTGACGACACAAATACCTATGAACATTATCGGTGAAAGTGATTATCAAAGCTTCATCTCTCTAATGGCTGTTTCGAAGAGTCTCAAAGGATAATCTTCAAGCTTCTCCAACGGTCATTAATTGCAACAACTATAAATACCAGAAGCATTGAATTCACCAACTACCAAAAAACATTGTGCATTCAATTCGAATTTATTGCAATCTACTGTTTCATTAACTTCACTAATATTTCTGGATATTTCTGTGTACTTCAGTGTTTATCTTTTATCTACTCGTGAGGAGTTTATAAACACTTATTTGATTATTGTTTTGTAAAATCTTAAGGTTGTGGAACCTTAAGTGTGGGTGTACAATTACAGCTTGTAAGGGGGAGTGAGTCCTAATGAGAGGATCATCCGAGTATAGTGTGTAATTGTAATTGTCTTTAAAAGCTAGTAGAAATCCCAGGTGTTTTGGGAACTGGACGTAGGTCAAAGAGTTAAACCGAACCAGGATAATTTCTTATGTCTTTTCTATTCTTCTCTTGTATCCGTCTTTGGTGTTTTTGATTTCTTTACGAAAAGAATTTTTTGTAATCACATATTCACCCCCTCTAGGTGATATTCCATCTTCAATCAATTAAACCCGATTTGAAGTTAGTCCTTGGAATATCTCAATCTGGGCGTTAAATCTAACACCTAATCCAAAAGCAAAATCAAATCCGATAATACAAAACAGAAACAAGGTCGTTACCGATTTAAGAATGAGTCCTTTGGATAGTGGAATCCTCAATCCATGAGCCGATCACAAAAGCTCAGCCAAGCATGGCTGGGAAAAACGAAAAACATTGTAGAGAAAATGAAAACTTCTGATTTCAATCCGAAAAGTGTGTAAAATGTGAATGACTGATGTGTTTCTCCTAACCTAGGTTAAATCCCTAATTGAAAACGGACTGGGCTCACAAGTCTAGCCCAAAATGAAATTACATAACGAATGGTCTTTAATTACAAAATTTGGGCCCAATAAAATCTCAGAAAAATACATATGACTTTGGCTCCAACTTTGACGCCTTCTTGTCCTAATTTTCTTTTCAAGTCTTGATATCAATTGTAGCTCTCTGAATCATCTAAAAAATGAGACAAGAATGAGGCTAATCTAATACCTGGTTCAAGAGTTATGGTGCAAATAGAGAAGCACTGTAAATATGGAATTCTATCATTGAAATGAATTATTCTAATAAAAAGCCCAAAGCCCAATTAAGCACAAAAGCCATTTATTTATGAAATAAAGCAATCCTAAATTAATTAAACAAGATACTATTCAATTATCAGAGTGCAATTTGGATTGACGGACAAATTTCCTGTAGCATACAATGAAAACCCTTAAGTATGGATTGCACTCAAGTCAAGACAACAATGGCTTTTACTAAGTGATAATTTGATTTTATCTTTATGTGTACTAAAAGATAAAAACAATGAGTTTGATCTCTTATTGTTATGTGGTGTGTTGTGTTGTGATGTTGTATATCTAAATGGACTTATGGTAATAGATATTTATAGGCCATGAAGTGATGTCTTGAAGTAGTGCCTCTTGAAGCACTTCTCTTCAATCAAAAGTTATAACCATATGTTAGATTCATGAATCCTTATAAACCAACATAATTTAAACAACAAGTGGTTATTTAATACCCCTCTTGTCTTTAATATAAGACATGTTAACCTAATTTGATTAGATTAAAGAAGTTGATTAAGCTAGTTAATATGACATGCATTTTTTTAAAATACCATAGTCACTTTCCTTAGGTTGTTAAGGAAATATCAGTAAGGGTAAATTAAAAAAAAAAAAGGTTGACAAATATAAAAACTTTGTTTTTATATTTAAGACAAAAAAGATCAACTCTTCAAATATATTTTATATTAAGGACCAGGAGGAGTATAACCTTTCCATGAAGAGTTATATTTTATAATATATAAGATTTTCTTAAAAACCAACACAACATTTTATCAAAAACTTTTAGTTATAACTTTTCATATGTGTTTCTAAAAATTAAAAGGACATAACTTTAATGTTATAACTTCCAACATAACCCTTTTCAAAAAAAAAAAATTTAATTTATGAGGACCCGATTTTTTTTAAAAAAAACACACACACACATATATTCATTTTTAAATATTCCAACAGGGCCACATTACACGACAGCTATTATATTTTTTTTCTTTGGGTACAAGTAAAAGGCAAAGCCTTGGAATTTAAAGAGGACTAGCCTAATGGGGAATTCAATCCCAAATAATATTATTAACTAAGGTCCTAAGATAATGATGACACATCCAAAAGAATGGACCAAGGTCAACCTTTTTTGCCTGCCACTTGTTCTCTGGAAATATGAGATATTTAGAGATCCCAATCAAACCTCATCATGCTTTGTATTTAAAGGAACACCAAACTACATATCTTATTCTTCGAATTATTTTTGAGAAGATCAATCAAATTCCTGGCATCAATTCTGAGATTACCTTCTTGAAACCAAAATCCCAAGAAAGTTTAAGACCCTTAAATATTACCCATTCCTTAGATTCTAAAGCACTGCAGCATCCCAAAACATGAGTAAATCCAACAATCCAACAACTTTTATAATCTCTTATGACTCAACTATTATAAATTGATTTGTACTGAATATGGCATAGTACAGAAAAAGTTGGGCCGACACATGACTCAAGAGTAAGCCCATGCTTGATTTTGTTTGATTTCATATTAGGCAAAATTCAATCCAAACCACCACGGTTCCTAGTGCAGTGGCACTGGCATGTATTTGAGATGTTTAATATCTCCCCCCGTCGATGGTTCGATTCCCCCCTCCCCGCATCTGTAGCAAAAAAAAAAAAAAAAAAATCAATCCAAACCATACCAATTGATTTGCCGAGACTTTTCACCTACTAGCCTTCACATAAAATCAGTTTGGTTTGGTTTGGTTAAAATTATGGAGACTTTGATTTTCTTTTTAAAGAAAGGAGTGATTTTAGTTTGAGGGGCTTTCCCCCAATTAAAATCACTTTTTATTTTTTAACAAATTGACCCGTTTTAGTAATGTTAAAATATTTTTTTCAGAAGAATATTGTAATTTTAACAAATTAGATTCAAACTCCTATTCGCTTTTTAAATTTATAATCACAAAATCGCTATTTAGGGATTAAATAGTCAAAAGCATTATTTTTTAAGAAAATGAAAAAAAAAAATTGATTTAAAATTTTCAATATATTTGATTGAAGCTCTATAAACAATTTAAAGTTATATGATTAATTTCATGTCAAATAGAGTAATACTTTGAGAGAGGTAATACATTAAAGCATATGAAGGTCTCTCTTGCTCGTTTTCCTTTGGATGAGTTCAATCACTTTTGTTGGGTTAGGAGCACAATTAGATCATCAAGATAAGAAAGAGTACACGAATTAATAATATTAATTAAAATGTTAATATAATAATAATCCAGTTAATGAGCGATGCCGTTTAGTACACGGGATGTGACAATAAATTTATGACTGCTTAATTGTGACCTTTTAGTGATTACACTTGAAACACCTTACGTTGATTTTTAATGTCTTGTACATGAGAAGAGGGAGACGCAGTTTTCTGTTACACGCGGGGCTAAAATTTCTAGATACATCAATAAAATAGGCGTGATATATATACAGTTTTATATTATATCTTCAATCCTTAATATAAGAGCTTCTTTGTAATGTAATTTATACTATAGATCAGCTTTCATATTATAGACCGGAGATAATATGTTACTATGATTAACGTTGTTTAGTTGACGTCACCTAGTATAATAAAGTTTTGCTGTTGTATTAGTATTCAATTTTTTAATTAACTATACATATAGCTCGAAGAAGAGATGAAAAGCGTGTGTATTAGAACAGACGCAACTATAAACAACCATTCCTTTTTTCTCCTCGCGCACATGCGTAGGAGCTTAGGTCTCTCCGCCCAAGCGTGAGAGGGTAGGTGGGCCCGTGATACGGGGGCTGGTCGGCGACGGTGGCGCGGCTCGGAGGGGTATAGGGACGATCGATCGTAGGGCGGTAGATCGGAATCGCACCGCGGTGGTGTAAGGAACAGTGTGCTCCCATGGATGTGAACCAAATCTCATCACCGTTAGTTTGGAGGAAAGCGGAGGTTGAGAAAATTCTGATCGGCAAGGTTTTATCGAGCAGATCCTATACACGCTCTGCAATAGAGGCGATTGTACAGAAAGCCTGGAATCTTCAGGCTGGTTTGGAAGTAATCGAAGTGAGCGGCAATGCCTTCCTGTTCAGATTTGTCGATAGCGCTGAGTATAATAGAGTTCTTCGAGGTCGTCCGTGGTCGATTAATGGCAGTTTGCTCAATCTTATGGAGAGATCGAAGTTCTCTTCATGCGCGGAATTTGAATTCAGCCGGTGTCCTGCCTGGATACAAATGCACAATGTTCCGTTAGAAGCCTTGTGCCTGGACAACGCGATTAGGATCGGTGGCTACGTGGGGGAGGTAATGCTTGCAGAGGATCCACAGTATAAAGGCAGGTATCTTCGTAATTTTCTTCGTGCTAGAGTTGTTCTGGATCTGCGTAAGCCTCTATCGCACGGTTTCTGGCTTCCTACGCCGAATGATAGTAGAGTTTGGATTCCAATTCAATATGAAAAACTCCAGAGTTTCTGTTATAGCTGTGGTAAGGTCGGCCACGACAATCGGAACTGTCAATCTGAGAGATTAATGTCTTTGATTGACCCTAGTGTACCGAGGTTTGGACCTTGGATTTCCACGAGAGCATGTCGAGTCTGGGAGGAAGTTGTGGCGGTGGTGTGCTCTGACTGGGAGGAGGTAGCTTATTTCACGATGAAGAAGGCAGAGGCCGAACTCAAAAAGAAGCATGCGCAAGAACAAAAGATGGATCAGGTGGCTGATGATGCAGAAGAGGACCTGTTCCGCATTAATTTGGGGAATTGCCCAGGGAAGGGAGGTGCCAGGTTGTCAACTAGGAACACGAGGGGGGCAAATGTGGGGGTTAATGTGAAGGATGCAGAGGATAGAATTCTCAAGGACATCAGCAATGGGTCTGGGCTCACGTCCAAGGCAGATAAAATCAGGGAAGGAAAGGATGATGGGTTGATGGTGGCTAGTGGTTCTGGTGTTACCTTGGTGGAAGGCCTGGCTGGTGGCTCTGTAGAGGCAAGTGAGGCACCGACGTGTGCTATGAGAAGCGGCTCGAATCAAACACAGGAGGGTCAGGAGGCGAATCCTCTTGCGTTGGTTGTGTATACTGGTTCCTCCCTAAATGAGGTTATTTGTGGCCTTAATGACCTTGGTCTAAAAAGGAATGCAGAGGTGGCCTTGGATCCTTTGCCAGCTAAAAGGAGGAAGCTCTTGTTGGCTGAACCGAGTCCTCCTAAATCTGCCATTTCTTGTTATGCAGAAGGCTTAAAAAGGGCCAGAACAAGGAAGAGGAAAGCTATGAAAGGGAAAACGAGGGGCGAAAAGGAAAATCTGCTTGATGCTGAAACGAGCCCTGATGAGACAATGGATGATGCATCGTTGGCTAACACTCAGGGGCTTAATTTTGTCTTTAAAGCAAGAGGTGGTAGGAGGGAGAAGACTGCGACTGAAGGTGCTGGTGGCTGGCCTTTAACAGCCACCAGGCAGCCATGAAACTACTTTCCTGGAACTGTCAAGGCCTAGGAAGAGCCTTGACAGTCAAGAACCTTAGGGACATGGTTAAGAAATATAGTCCCTCTATAATCTTCCCAATGGAAACCAAAATAAGTTCAGCTAAAGGTAAGAAGATCAGCTCAAGGTGTGGTTTTGTTCACGAATTGTATGTAGATCCGATTGGACTCTCGGGTGGACTGGCTGTGTGGTGGCATGGTAATATCTCCCTGACTGTACTTTATAAGTCAAAGAATGTTGTCCATACTGTTATTGAATCTGACTGTTTGAACGCACCTAAATTTGTTTCGTTCGTCTATGGGCCACCAAAAGAGCGGGAAAGGCGTCTTGTGTGGGATTTGATGAGGAAGTTGGCATCTGGTATTAATGACTCTTGGCTGGTAGTGGGAGACTTCAATGACCTCTTGTCTCAAAGCGAAAAGGAAGGTGGAAATCCCAGATCTATGAGGAAAATCATCAATTTCCAGGGGATGCTATCAGATTGCAGCCTCATGGATTTAGAATTCAAGGGGTCTCAATACACGTGGTGCAATAAGAGAGGGAGACTCCTATAAGAGAAAGGCTAGACCGTGGCCTTGGCAACGTGGAATTCAGAATAGCTTTTGATCATGCAATCGTTTTCCACGTGGATCCTATAGGATCAGATCACCATGCGCTGATTGTTGACTGTTGCTACAGCGATGTCAAGGCTCCCAAATCTTTCAAGTTTGAGGCTAGCTGGACACAACACGATGGATTCCTACACACCGTTGAAGTGGGTTGGAATGATGTAGTAGGTGCTTTGTTAATGTGAATCCTTGACCGATCCATGAGACTTGATGCTGTAGGAGGAAATTAGTGGTGTGGAGTAGGAGGGAGTTTCCCAACTTCAGAAGAGTGATTGATCAGCTAAGAAGAAATCTATCTAGCTGTTATGATGGGCCCCTTACTGAAGGAAAGTTGCTGGAAGCTGAATCTCTGGTGCGTCAGATTGAAGATGCATGGGATAAGGAGGAATCCTACTGGTGGCAGAGGTCAAGAATAGCATGGTTGTGGTGTGGGGACAGAAATACAAAGTTCTTCCATAATAGTGTTGTACAGCGAAGACAGAGAAATAAAATTCTGAGGCTGAAAGGGGACAATGGGGTCTGGTTAGAAGAAAGAGAGATGATCAACAAATCATTCAGTGAATTCTACAGGGGGCTATTTAGCTCGGATGGCACAAGACCCATGGACCAAGCGCTAGCTTATGTGAAGAAGGTGGTGTCGGTGGAAGATAATGCGAAGCTGTTGAAACCGGTGACGAACTTGGAAATTGAGGAAGTTGTCTTCCGGTGGCTTCCAATAAAGCTCCTGGGCCTGATGGCTTCTCAGCCTTATTCTACCAATCAGCCTGGAAGGAAATAAACAGAGAAGTTTGTGGAATGGTTCATGCATTTTTTGGGGGTAGCTCGGAGTTAAAAGGTATAAACTCAACGGATATTGTCTTGATCCCGAAAGTTGATAAGCCTGAAGCAGTGAATCAGTTCAGACCCATCGGTTTGTGTAATGTTTCCTACAAGATAATTGCCAAAATCATGACTAATAGGATGCAGAGTCTTATGTGCAAAATTATCTCACCTAACCAGAGGGCTTTCATTGCTGGAAGAATGATTCAGGATAATATACTCATCACTCATGAGGCCTTTCACTATCTAAAGCTCAAGAAAAAAGGGAAGAAATGGGAGATGGCCTTGAAGATTGATATGAACAAGGCGTACGACCGGGTTGAGTGGGATTTTCTTGTTGAGGTGATGTTGAGGATGGGGTTCTCATGTGAATGGGTCTGTTGGGTGAGACAGTGTATTACTTCTGTGGCCTTTAATTTGAAGATTGATGGGCACAACGTGGATTCCTTTCTTCCGGAGCGTGGAATTAGGCAAGGTGATCCATTGTCACCTTACTTGTTCATTATAGCTTCCGAGGTACTCTCCCTCATGCTCCAATGCCACATTGATAGGAAGGACTTACAAGGTGTGAAACTAGCTAGGAGTGCCCCTGTTTTGTCTCATTGCTTCTTTGCCGATGACGCTATTTTATTCCTTAGCGATGAGCTGAACCTGCAAGGTGAAGATGATTTTAGATGTCTACTGTAAGGCTTCGGGGCAAGCAATAAATCTGGAAAAATCGAATATCTTCTTTTCATCCAATACTCCAGTGAGGATTAAACAAAAAGTATCTGCATGTCTTGGAATTAATTACTCAGATCTGTCTGGAAAATACCTGGGTACGCCTATAATGCAGGGGCGATCAAAAGCGGTGCGTTGGCTTTTGTTAGGGATAAGGTTGATTTGAAGCTACAAAGGGTGGAAGCGAAGTTACTCACCTTTGGTAGGGAAATCTTGATTAAGGCGATGGCTAACTCCATCCCCGTTTACCCTATGACCTGTTTTCTATTCCCCAAGAAAGCTTGTATGGAAATTGATCGTTTAATCTCCAATTTCTGGTGGGGCCAAAAGGGTGAAGGGGGAACCATTCATTGGAAAAGTTGGAAACGACTAGCCACAAGGAAGAGTGAGGGTGGGATGGGCTTCAGGGACCTCTTGTGTTTTAACAGAGCGCTCCTAGCCAAAACGGCTTGGCGGTTACTTGATAATCCAGAGGACCCCTGGTGCAAGATTCTGAAAGGTGTTTACTACCCAAAAGGGAACTTTCTTACGGCAAGGAAAGGAAGGCACGCTTCTTGGGGTTGGGCGAGCTTATTAGAAGGCAGAAAGTTGCTGTTGAATGAGCTGTGTTGGAAGGTTGGTGATGGGAAATCGATTAGCATTTGGTCTGATCAGTGGGTCTTGGGCCTGCCTGGTCGTAAGTTACAGCAAGGTGGAATCTCAGGGGATGAAGACAGAAGCAAAGTGGCAGATCTCATCGTTAATGGGCGCTGGAATCTCAATCTTATTGCTTCTAGAATCAGCACTGAGGAGCGTGAGTTGATTTTGAAAATTCCTATCCCTCCTAGTATGGGTGCTGATCGTGTGGTTTGGCTTGCTAGCAGGGATGGCTGTTACACTGTCAAAATTGGATATACAGTAGCGAGAAGTAATGTAGCGGATGAAAAAATAAAGGATCCAGGTATGTCCTTCTCGGTGCCCAAGACTTTGTGGAAGAGTGTCTGGAGGGTCATGGTTCCTCCTAAAGTCCAACATTTTCTTTGGAGGATAGGAGCTGGTGCTATTGCTACTAAGGACGCCCGTATATCACCGATCTGTCCTATATTTGCTTGCGATAGAGAAACCTTAGAACATCTATTATTTCTTTGTCCATGGACTAAACATTGTTGGTTTGGTAGCCCTTTGGGACTCAAATTTAGCAAATGGTCCATGAAGAGGTGTGAGGAGTGGCTGTGTGACATGCTTCATGGGAAGGAGATTTTAGATGACTTTGGTAAATCCTTATTTGCAATGACTTGTTGGTGGATATGGAAGAAGAGATGTAATTGGGTATTTAGAGAGGAGGTACCAAATGCTGCTGAGGTGGTTAGACTGGTGTTGTTGCAGGTTGATGAGTTTTGGAGGTCTATGGCAAAGAGGGGGGAGACCTGCTCTAGGAAAGTATATGAAGAGGTTGCTGTGAGAGGTGTACAGTGGGTGGCGCCCTCTGATTCAACAATTAAGTTCAACATTGATGGTTCATTCAGGGAGGATTCTGGAGAGGCTGGGATCGGTGTGGCCTGCAGAGATCATAACGGTTTTTTTGTTGGTGGGCTGAGCATAGCTGTGAATTTCACTTCTGCATTCATGTCTGAGTGCCTTGCCATGAAGGAAGCTTTGTTGCACAGGAATAAATTTCAAACATACAAGGTGACTATAGAAACTGATTGCGATTCTTTGTATAGATTGGTTAAAAAGAATTCAGTTACTGGCTGTGATTGGCAATGTAGGGATTTATTGTTGGAGATCCTTGATTTGTTGGAGTCATCGGTGGAGGTGTCTTTTTCCCTTGTGTCCAGGCAAGGTAATAAAGTTGCTGACAGGTTAGCAACTGATGCTGCAAGGAAGGTGTATCAGCATCCATGGCTGATTAGTGCTCCTCCTTCCATTCGCATGTTTTTACTCCAAGACTCTAACCCAATCAGGGAATCCAACGTTAGCAAGAATAAGGAATTGGATAGAGAAGGCGTGGGCTGACTGCTGGTCTGATATAGTAAGCTAGCTGATAGTTTTTCTGGTATTATTGTATTCTTTTCTTTCTAGCATCTGCTGTTATTAGGCTTTATTTTCTTTGGTGCGCTGTGGTTTAGGCGTTTTTGAGTGCTTTTTGGCTTCGGCTATTAGCGTGTGTATTCCTTGCTTTTGTTATTAATAAAATTGACTGTTTTGGGGGAAAAAAAAAAAAAACTATAAACAACTATAAAACATTAATAGCGTGATATTAATGGGATCGTTCCGGTGTTACGTGTAGTGAAGTAAAATTAAGAGAGAGATAGCTTTAACTTCTGGTTTCATTAATATATGTATGTATAAGAAATTAATTTGATTATCATTTAATTTCGATCAACAAGTATGCGTTTTTCGTATAATTAATCTATATAGCACTCTCAGCTGCAACGACAAGGTGGAGAAACACGTTTTTCTCAAGTGGGTTTATCTATAAAAAATTAAAAATGGTGTTAATTACGATGCAAAAAGGAACGATTGTGTAGCTACCTAATACCACTTGCACTCCTTAATGAATAATTTAACCTCGTTTTGATTGCTACTCCCTATAAATTATAATAATGAATTGTTTGGAAGTCAAAGAAACGCATGAGAAATGTATGTCTATTTAACTTTTGACGTGGTATTGTCTTTAGGCCTCTTTGAGAAAGCGGTGAAGAAGGGAAAACATACAAATACAATGGAGGAAAAAAATAAAATATTATATGCATGTTATAGTACATGTTTGGAAAAGCAATCCCCCGTTGGGGCCTTTTATCTTTTGTCCATAAGAAAGGCTATATGTTATGATATTTTTGTCTTCTGCATCCTTAGCAAATGATGAACCACATATGCTTACCATAAATTAATTTTAATTATATATTTTCATGCCAAAATTTATAATATACTACTATATGCATATTAAATATGTCTATCAAGGTATTTTCAAATTTTTCCCAATATGTTAATTATTTTCATATTTCTTATAATTAAATATTTTAGTAGTTTCAATTTTTCCCCCAATAATAATTAACTATTTTTATATTTATAATTATAGTTTTTTCCCTAAAATTATCACAATATGCATATAATATAGATATGTATTATTTAATAAGATTCATGTTATTTTCAGTAATTTTTATAAAAAAAAACTTACTTTTTAGATAATTAATTAATTATTCAAACAAGTTTCGGTTTGAAAAAAAAAAAAAAACCCAATTTTACCACCATTAATCCATATAAAAATAATATTTATAAATTTAACTTTTATCCTATTTTAAATTTACAAAAATCATATTAAAAAGAAAACGCTGGGGACTGCACCAAAACCAGAGGGGCAGCATGAATTGAATTATTGATAATATATATATATATATATATATATGTAGGGTTTGTATGAGAAGAAGAAGATTCCTACACACACTTTGTGTGAAATAGTGGGACCCACATATATATATAATGTTAATTTTATATATATGTGTCCCACCATTTTTGTGTGTGTGACATAAGAAAACACTTCCTTGAGAAGTGTTTTTTTATATATATATATATATATATATATATATATATATATATATAAGCACAATTTGGAGGGCGGACCATATCGTATTAGGCAGCATGATGATGACTTGTGGCCCTCACAATCTCAAAGTACAAGAGCTGTATGTGCCCGTCCCTCTATAAATGAAGCTCTCAAGCCCCATGACATTGCACACACGGACACAGAGAGAGAGAGAGAGTATGGGGGAGATGAAAGAAATTGGAGAGTTTGATGGAGAAAAAGAAGAAGAAGCAGACATATACAAGTACATATTCGGGTTCGTAGAGATGGCGGTCGTGAAATGCGCCATAGAACTGAACATAGCAGAGGCCGTTGAGAGCCACTACGACGCTTCCATCACGCTTTCCCAACTCTCCTCAGCCCTCAACTGCGAGGCCTCCATGCTGCACCGCATCATGCGCTTCCTCACTCGCCGCAACATCTTCAGACAAGTCTCCACCACCACCCACGAGGGCGAGCCAGCCTACGCCAACACCCCTCTTTCTCGCCTTCTCATAAAGAAAACCGAAGGCAGCATGGCGGCCTTATTCATGCTGGAGAGCAGCCCCGTCATGGTGGCGTCCTGGCACAACTTAAGCGCCAGGGTTCGTGCCAATGGGACGTCGTCGTTCGAGAAGGCTCACGGTAAGGATGTGTGGGGGTACGCGCAGGCAAACTCAGAGCACAGCGAGCTCATCAATGAGGCGATGGCTTGCGATGCCCGGAGAGTGATGAGGGACATAGTGGAGCACTGCAGGGATGCGTTCGAGGGGGTGGGGTCGGTGGTGGACGTGGGCGGAGGCAATGGGACCGCCATGAGGGTGCTGGCCACGGCATGTCCCTGGCTGCGATGCATCAACTTTGACGTTCCCCACGTAGTGTCGGCGGCTCCCAAGATCGACGGCGTCGAACACGTCGGAGGAGACATGTTTGTGAGCGTCCCCAAAGCAGACGCCGCCTTTCTCATGGTATGTATATATCATATATGTATGTCTATTTCTCTCGCTAGCTCCATTCCTTGGAGTTAATAATGAGTGAGTGAATCTGATGGATGGTGCAGTGGGTGCTGCATGACTGGGGAGATGAGGAGTGCATAGGGATCCTGAAGAGGTGCAGGGAAGCGGTAGGAGAGAAGGGAAGGTTGATAATTGCAGAGGCGGTGATAGAAGAAGGACAAGGGACGATGAAGGAGGAGGGAAAGAAGCTGAAGGACGTGGGGCTGATGCTGGACATGGCGATGATGGCCCACACAAACATCGGCAAAGAGAGGACAGAGAGAGAGTGGGAGTATGTCATCAAAGAGGCCGGCTTCACCACCCTCTCCCTCCGCCACATCCCGTCTTCCGTCAAGTCCCTCATCATCGCCTTCCCTTGATCACACGTATGGAATATGCTTTTCCAGTGTTCTCGCTACTCTTCACACTCTACTATTACTATAATATGATCCTCCTTTAGTATATCCAATAATAAACATGCAATGGCACTGTTGCTTGCTTTTTATCTCCTCTTTTAATTTCGACTTCATTCCATTATGTGTTGCCTTTTTAATTAATTCAGTGGTCACTGTCATTGCTGGAGCCATCAATATCCTTTTGTGATTAATTATTTCAGGGCGGTGGTAGAGTTGTGTTGAAAGGCATAAATATAGAGTTGAAACAATTTAAAACTTAAAACGTATGCAGTTGCGCAGGGGCTGGAGCTTGTTTTTTTTTTTTTTTCCTTTTTTTAAAGATTTGAACGGTAGGCATAGAACCTGATGAAGGGTTGGGGATTAAGAGTTAAAACCCAAACTTGGTGCCACTAAGGGCACATCTTGTGCCACTAGAACAAATGGTCTTTGTCTTGGCGCTTGTTTCTTGTAGAAAGACAACCGAGGTGCATGTTCTAATGCCGCCCCTGATCAGAGTAAATAACTTCATGTGAGAACAGAAGCTTTATGTCTCTTTAAACAAACTAAATAAAGCGAAAGCAGTGTACAAGAGAAAATCACTAGCTGTGACAAATTCCTTTCAGACAAGGCCATTAAATCTTCTCCCCCACCTCGCCTTATTATCTCTCTTTTTCAACAACCTGACATCTTCGTCTGATTTTCTTAATATCCATTATATATACATACAAACATGCATGCATGTATTTATATTTATGTAAGTTCGTAACTATACAAAGTTTTAAAAATGTATCGTGAAAGAAATGCTTACATTTGATGTCAAAGTTACTTTTCAACTAGACTCAACTTTAAATTTAAAGAGGACTAGCCTAATGGGGAATTCAATCCCAAATACTATTCTTAACTAAGGTCGTCAGATAATCAAGACACGTATCCAAAAGAGTGGAGTAAGTCAAACCCTTTTTTGCCTGCCACTTGTTCTTTGGAAATATGAGATATTTAGAGATCCCAATCAAACCTCATCATGCGTTGTATTTCAAGGAACACCGGGCTACATATCTTATTCTTAGAGTTATTTTTGAGAAGATCAATCAAATTCTTTGCATCAGATTCTGAGATTACCTTCTTGAAACCAAAATCCCAAGCAATTTTAAGATCCTTAAAATATTGCTCATTCCTTAGCTTCTAAAGCACTGCAACATCCCAGAGCATGAGTAAATCCAACAATCCAGCAACCTTTATAATCTCTTATGACTCAGCTATTATAAATTGATTTGCACCAAGTATGGCATGGGACAATAAGTGGTCATTTTCGGGTTAGAAGTTGGGTCCGAAGCTATTTTGAGATAGACATATCCCACAATTGGAGATCTTTTTTTTTTTTTTTTTTTTTTTTTTTTTTTTTTTTTTTGTAAAAAAAAGTTTTGGAGGGTTCGACATCGTCTTCCCACAAGGTCGCAAGACGGCCTCGACTCTATGAGCACTTACATCGGGGACTTAAGAGATCGCCTACCAAAGGAGTCCCAGCGACGGCAGAGGGGATCGAACCCACAACCATTTAGGTCTAGTCCTGAATCACTTACCATCTACGACATTAGAGATCATTGAATATAAAGGAATGAAATCATTTGAAAAAGTTGGGCCGACGCATGAATCAATAGGGACCCGGCCCATGCTTGATTTTGTTTGATTTAATATTAGGGAAAATTCAATCCAAACCACACCAGTTGATTTGCCAAGACTTTACACGTACTAGGCTTCACATAAAATCAGTTTGGTTTGGTTTATGGAGAGTTTGTTTTTGTTTTTGAAGAAAGGAGTGATTTTAGTTTGAGGGGCTTTCCCCCGATTAAAATCACTTTTTATTTTTAAACAAATTGACCCTTAGTTTTGGTGATGTTAAAATATTTTTTCCAGAAGAATATTGTAATTTTAACAAATTACATTCAAACTCATATTGGCTTTTTAAATTTATACTCACAAAATCGCTAGTTAGGGAGTAAATAGTTAAAAGCATTATTTTTTAAGAAAATGAAAAAAATATTGATTTAAAATTTCAATGTATTTGATTGAAGCTCCAGAAACAATTTAAAGTTATATGATTAATTTAATGTCAAATAGAGTAATACTTTGAGAGAGCTAATACATTAAAGCATATGAAGGTCTCTCTTGCGCATAATTAGCATGAATTAATAATATTAATTAAAGTGTTAATATAATAATAATCCAGTTAATGAGTGATGCCGTTGCCGAAGAATTAGCGGAATGTACGTGGACTTAGTACATGAGATGACAATAAATTTATGACTGCTTACTTGTGAGTTTTCAGTGATTACACTTGAAACCCCTCACGATGATTTTTCATATGTTGCATATATGAGAAGGGGAAGACGTAGTTATCTGCTACATGCGGGGTTAAAATTTCTAGATACAACAATAAAATAGGCGTCATATATATATATATAGTACTCCCTCTGATCTTAATTATAGGAACACTTTTGTAATACAAATTACACCATAAAAGTATTCTTATAATTAAGATCGGGGTAGTATTATATTATATATCTTCAATCCTTAATATAAGAGGTTCTTCCTAGTGTAATTTATATTATGGATCAGCTCTTAAAATATAGACCGGAGATAGTATGTTACCATAATTAATGTTGTTTAATTGATCTCACCTAATAGAATAAGGTTTTGTTATTGCAGTAGTATTTAATTTCTTTAATTAACTATATATTTGGAGCTCGAAAAAGAGATCAAAAGTGTGTGTATTAGAACACACACAAGGATAAACAACCATAAAACATTAACAGCGTGATATTAACGGGCGCGTTTCCGGTGTTAAAAAATTAATTTGATTATCATTTAATTTCGATTAACAAGTATGTTTTGTACTCCCTCTGATCTTTATTATAAGGCACCAATTAGCAAGTTCATTTGGTCCTTTTTATAAGGCATTTGCTTATTCCCAATAAGCATTAATTATTTTTTTCTATGTCTGCCCATAATTAATAAAGGTAGATGGTGAGAGTAATAAATAATGTAATATTAGAGTTTAGGGCAATTAGTAGGGGTACTATTGAAAATTACTTAAATCCTATGACAACTTTATTAACTTTAACTATTTTTATTGGTTTGTGAAAAAAGTTAGTTGGTAAGGGAGTATAATTAATCTATATAGCACTCTCAGCTGCAAAGACAAGGTGGACAAAAACGTTTTTCTCGAGTGGGTTTACCTATAAAAATGGTGTTAATTACGATGCAAAAAGGAACGATTGCGTGGCTACCTAATACCACTTTGCACTCTTTAATGAATAATTTAACCTCCTTTTTTTTTTTATTATTACCCCCTATAAATTATAATAATGAATTGTTTGGCAGCCAAAGAAACGTCTGATCAATGTATGCCTATTTAACTTTTGATATGGACTGTCTTTAGGCCTTTTTTTTTTTTTTTTTTGGATATAAGTCTTTAGGCCTATTTGAGAAAGCGGGGTGTGAAGGGAAAACATATGATGAGGAGAAAAAGTTTTGCATATCTTTATGGAAATATACTTCTCATGTTGTAGGAGAAGTGTATT
This sequence comes from Acacia acuminata, assembly GCA_019022655.1. Lineage (NCBI taxonomy): Eukaryota > Viridiplantae > Streptophyta > Magnoliopsida > Fabales > Fabaceae > Acacia > Acacia acuminata. Next base: position 5,266,010 of record JAFJYI010000023.1, read on the forward strand.
CTCATGTTACACACATATTAAATGGTGAGACCCACATATATATACAATTAGCATTATATATATGTGGGTCCCACCATTTCATGTGTATGTAGGAATCTTCCTTTTCTCATGCAACATGAGAAATTTAAACCCCTATCTTTATATAGAAAAAGTTTTCTGAATAGGCTTCCTACTAATGAGTGGAGGAGTACGTCGCCGCTTTGTCCTGATTGTAATCTTTATACAGAAACAGTTTTGCATATCTTGCGAGACTATAGATTTGTGAAAAACTTTTGGTTGGGTGTAGTAGAACCAAAATTTCACTCAAGTTTCTTTGCTGCCCCTTTGAGGGATTGGTTGAATTTGAATCTCAGTAGAGATCATATCTCTAATTGGTCTTTGCTTTTCGGGGTAAGTATTTGGAAGATATGGACATGGAGAAACCAAAGGGTATTTCAGAAGGAAAGTCAAGCCTTTGAATCCAACTTTTGCTATTTTAAACTCTTGGCAATTTTATGTCCACAGCCATGACTATTATGAGGAAATGGCTCTTAATGCTTGGCAGCCTCCACCAGTGCATTGGATCAAGATTAATATTGATGGAGCACTCTCTTTGTCTGGCAAGTGTGCGGGGGCTGGGGGTGTTTTGCGTGATTCTAAGGGCTCATGGATCGCTGGTTTTGCTTCCTTTTTGGGTATTTGCGGACCACAAGAGGCAGAAGAATGGGGCTTTCTTAGGGGCTTCAGCTTGGGTGGAATATGAAATTCTCTAAAGTGGTAATCGAATCGGACTCTAAAGTTCTCATTGAGTCTTTACGGGTGTGTTTGGATTGAGGGAGGGGGAGGGAGAGGAAAATAAGGAAATGACCAAATTGCCATTAATGAAAGGAATATTCCTTTTTATTGAGAATAAATTTTTGGAATATTGAAAAATTTCTAGGGGCAATTTAGTAAAGAGGAGGTAAAAGAATAGCCCCTCCCCCTCCCTCAATCCAAACATACCCTACAGGAAGAGCCAAATATTACTGAAAGTCTGATTTTGTCACAGATTCGGGAATTTGTGGCCAGAAGATGGGAAGTGAGCTTTGGCTATGTTCCACGTAGTTAGAATTGTGTTGCTGAAAACTAGCAAAGCAAGCTTTATCTGATTCTCCTTATTATGATGTATGTCCTAATTTTCTTAGGCACCTAGTTCTCCAAGATTGTATGGGAGTTTATTCCCCCTCTTTCTTTTTAATACAAGGCTCTAGCCTCCTCTTATACCCCAAAAAAAAAAAAAAAATGATGGGGAGAAAAAAAGGGGAAAAACTCATATAAAGCTATTTAAAATAGAAAAATTCTAAATCGGGTTAGTAAATTCAACAAATCATTAATTAAGTTATCAACACAATTTAGGATTTCAAAATCTGTGTAAAATAACTTTAATGCCCCTCCTCTCTTTTATACTAGCCTTTTTTCTCTCCCCTCTTAAAAGAGTATTATTGCTTTATGACTTTATATAAAAGGATAATCAAGAATAATTCAAGTATGTCATGTCATAATAATATCATTGATATCAATTAAATATATTTTAATTGAAAGTCAATTAATTGTATTAATGATTAAAAAAATGTGAGGTTTTTTTATTTCTTTTAAAAAAGCAAGTTATTATTTTTATCGGGTGAGATAAAAAAAAAAAATCATATCCCATGCTAATTCACTCTTTGCAAAATTGAATTGAAATAAAATTTCTTTTTACCAATATTAGCCTAAACCAGAATAATTTTCCTTAACACATAAATGTGCATTTTTAGATAGTAATTTAGTTAATATTTCAATTTCAGTTTTTAATTCTTTAATATAAATCAGTAATATTATTTATCTTTTTTAAAAAGTGACGTTTAAATTTCATATACTTCTATGGATATTTCAGAAAAAAAAGATGTAACATGCACTTAAAATTTCATAAAACGGTTTACATAAATATAAAAATTTCAACCAAAAAAACCTATATATATGTGTGTGAAAAATATAGAAAAATTCATACTTAATTAATGTATTTACCAAAATATGTCCTTTTTATAGTGACATATATTATAAGTTTTCTTTTAAAAAAATTGTTCATGCTAATAAAACGAACTCTTTGCTTAAAATATTGTAGGTTTTTATTCTTATGATGATATACTTAATGTATTGAGCGAATCATATTTTCTTTGTATTAAAATTAATTTTGATATATATATGGGAAACATAAGTTAGGGTGTAATAAAACTCATTAATGAGGAGAGAGGAGAGGGTATTAAAGTTATTTTACCCATATTTTAAAATCCTAAATTGGGTTAATGACTCAATTAAAGATTTATTGACTTTAGCAACCTAATTTGGAGTTTTCTATTTTAAGTAGCTTTATATGGGATTTTCCAACAAAAAAAAATGCAATTTGCATGTTGGTACATGTTTGGAATAGTAACGGGCCGGATAGACTTTTATCACTAAAACATCATGTATAAAATAAAGGGTTAATGTGCAAAAATACACATGTGCTTTGGAGCGTTCAACACCACGTGCTTTTGTTGGGAGCAAAAATACACACGAGCTTTCAAAATCAGAGCAAAAATGTCATCACCGTTAAAAGAGTTAACTGCTGTTAGTTTTTTAGTGGGCCCCACCTTATTAAAAAAAACAAAAAAACTTAGATTTTTTGAATTTGCCTTCCTGCCCTTCACTTTCATCAGTCATCTTCTTCCCGTCACCCGATTTCCTTCTTAGATCACCCACGGCGCCCAGATCCAATTCTTCCTTTTCAAGCGGAGATGCGAGATGTGAGGGAGAGGATCAACCGGTTTGACCGTACCCTTGACAGCCTCATGGCTGGGAGCCCCAATCGGAGTAAGAGGAGCTTGCTTCCAATGAACTGGAACGATTTATGCGGAGATAGTGTCTATGCAGAAGCGAATCGATGCCCTGGAACAACAAAGCGATCGATCCCTCCGACAAGATTTTCTTCGATATGGGTTTTTCAATTTTTGGTTTAAGTTATGATTGATTCATGAAATTGATCATAAATTTAAAACATTCTAGATTTGTTTCCTTCTTCCTCTTTACCTCGTCATCCTCTTTGTAATTTTAGCATGTTACAACACTATTTCTTATTTTACCAAATTATTCCATCAATTCTCGGGTTAGGTCTCGCTTCATCCAATATGAATTTTCTGAGGAATGATCTAGCTTTTCACGAATTTGGAATTTCCGTCACAGCCTTTTTGTTTTTTTAATGCTTGCTTTACGTCTTCCAATTCTTAATTGCTCCTTTGCTGTTTATCTCTAATCCCCAAGTTAATACTATGCTCTGCAACTCATATCAAAATTACAGAGAGAGTCCGATTTCGATTTCTTCAGGTACCTGTTAGGATGCACTTCTTTTTCTTACTTGAAATTGTTTATCCTCATGGATTTTGAGTTTTCAAAGATGTTAGCTATTGCATCTTGATCTCCCCAGTTCTGTAATTTTAAGAGGGATTTTGCTCACTGCCATGATCGATTTTAAGATTCTCATCGATCTTGATCTCCCAGATGTTTGTTCTAGTAAGGATTTTATGCTATTTTGTCTACTTGGTGAGGTTTTACCAAGTCTCGCATGGTTTCTGGATCACAGGGGAAGAAGCAAAAGGACCAATAGCAATTCCGAGAGAGTTGCAGAGGATGAAGATGAAGTTGGGAGGGAGAGGGTGTGTTTTGAGGGGCATTCTGGTATTTTTAAGATGTATTTAACCTCTGTTAAAGCACTTTAACTGTGATGGCGTTTTACTCGGTTTTACAAGCTCGTGTGTATTTTTATACCTAAAAAAAACACTTGGTATTGAACGCTCCTCGGGATAAAGCATATGTGTATTTTTTTGCACCTTAACCTTAAAATAAAAAAATCATATGCTTTTGCTAGACCTGCTCTTTGGTGTGATTTCCTCCCGCCCTTTTATCTTTTGTCCATAAAAAAGGCTATATGTCATGATATTTTTGTCTTCTACACGTTAGTTCCATCTGGAGCAAATGATAAACTACATATGCTTGCTATAGATTAATTTTAATATTTTTAATTATATATTTTCATGCCAAAATTTATAATATATGTATATACGTATTAAATATGTCTATCGAGGTATTTTGAAATTTTTCTCAATATGTTAATTATTTTCATATTTATTATAATTAAGTATTTTAGTAGTTCATTTTTTTCCCAATAATAATGAACTATTTTTATATTTATAATTGTAATTTTTTTTCCATAAAATTATCACAATATACATATAATATAGATATATATTATTTAATAAGATTCATGTTTTCAATAATTTTTCATTAAAAATGTACTTTTGATAATTATACAAAAAGTTTCAGTTTGAAAAAAAAAAAAAACCACTTTTATTATCATGAATCTAAATAAAAATTATATTTATAATAAAAATTTTATTCTATATTAAATTTATAAAAGTCATACTCCCTCCGGTCCTAATTATAAGAAAGCACTTTTTGGAATTGGTTTTGGTCCTTAATTATAAGAGCAAGTTTTAACTTTTGTCAATTTTTTCCTATAATACCCCTATTTATACTTTCTCAATAATAATTAAAGACAATAATAATTTAATAATACACCTATATATTTTATAAATTAAGGAAATTAATAAATTAATTTAAAATATTTGTATTTTTTCTTTTTAAACCAAACTAGTTTGACTATATAATTTAATAATAAATAATAGTGGGGGAGTACTTATTATATTAACCACCATTTTCAGTTTCAGTTATCCATACGCGGGCAATTTAAATGTGATTGAGAAATTCGGATTACCTGGGAGCTTGGAGGAATCGTTGTATGAGCTTAGAGAAATTGTTGAGAATATCAATTGTGGTGGTTACCGATTCAGCTCATTTTCCCAGTGATGTAATTTTTAATTTTAATTAAGGGTATTTTTAGAAAATAATTATAATTAATTAATTTAACTTCCTTTCTTAATATCTTTAAATTTTGATAAATAGCTCTTATAATTAAGATCAGGTATTAAAAAAGAAAACACTTGTGCCCGCCGATCCAAAAACCCCTCTATCTTTATCTTCAGGTGAGTCTTTAAATATTCTTGAGTCACTGACAGATCAGACCTGCACGAATCGACAGCATTGTATTTCGTATATCCTATGTCCACTTGTCTATGTGCAAAAACGGCAGGCAAGGATATAATGATAATTTGCTCCCACCATCGTGTGTGAATATATATATATATATATGTGTGTGTGTTTGTATGAATGGGTTGACGAAGATCTGGATCTAAAACTCCTCATTTTCCTAGTGAAGTACCTTAATTACCTTCATGCTCTGGGGGTAAAGGTAATTATAATAAATAAACGCAAAAACACTAAAATGCCATTTTAATAAATCATTTTTCAGAATAGGAAAAAAAAAAACAGGTATGAGAAAAGTTTTTCAGGAAAACGCGAAAAACTTATTCAGAAAACATTGTTCATCGCATGGTTTTTCCGGAGAGGGAGAACATTTTTAAAAATATAAAGGTTTTGATTCGAGGCCCTCGTGAAGGTGTAGTACAAACTTTTCTCATGACAATTTGTTTCGAATATTGAGTATCATAATTGACCTACAATAACTCTTAATTATTTTATGATTTGTTGAAGCTAATTGCATATTATTAAAGAAACAAGGAAACAAAATCGAAGCTAGCTAACTCCTGAATCTGTTTATCCTCCCTCTTCTAATGATATTGAAGAAAACATTGAAAATTTCTGGAGACTCTTGAATATATAATTAATATCCTATTTTAAAAAAGTTAGGGCACATGAGGCAAGATATCAATATAAATATTTTATATTTTTTTGAAAATTCTATTCTAAACCGTATCCAGGCACAACTTAAAGTTTAAAATCTTTTAATATTTTACAAAAGGGCTGGCTACCTTATTCTTTTCACGTTTAAGCATAATAGTTCGTCTTCAAAATTATCATGGGGCCCTCATAAATCACTACCTCCGGCCTCCCTTTTTTTTTTTTTTTTTAATAGAAGACAATTAAATCAGTTACAATAAAATATTTATACTCATAGTTTTCCTTCTATTTAATTTGTCTTACTTATATGATATATTTTATCTGATTTTTATTATAAGGCACTAACTAAAAAATGTTCTTAAACCTTATTTGTTGCATATAGTCCATGTGACCAACTTTCCATGGAAATAGTTTTTTTTCTTAATTTTTTTTTTTAATGAGTAACAAGGGCAAACACTAAGCAGTCTAAAATAATGAATAAGAATGAAGAACATGTCACCTCCCATTTATATCATAGTATTAGTTCTATCCTTGAAAGAGGTTCGGATGTATTTTAATGTTATAGAATTGTTGTACCCGCGTATTAGTTCTATCTTTGAAAGAGGTTCGGATGTATTTTAATGTTAAGGAATTGTTCTACCCGCGCATCGCGCGGGGAAATTTTGTGATTGTTTTATATGTAGTGTGATTGAAAACGCTGGGGACAGCACCAAAACCAGAGGGACAGCATCGATTGAATTGTTGATACTATATAGATATATAAAACTATAAAAGTACAATTTGGATGGTGGGCCATATTGTATTAGGCAGCATGATGATGACTTGTGGCCTTCACAAGCTCAAAGCACAAAGACCCAGTCCCCTCCTTTTCCTTTGAGATTCAGTTCGTTTTTTAAAAAAACCAATTTATCCCTTATTAAATAACTATTTACTAAAATATCCTTGTCTGAAAACTATTTACTCATATGCCCATGTTTAGTCGACTACACCCTTCATATAGTCGACTAAAACGCGGGGTCATATATTTTTAATATCGTGATTTAGTCGACTAAGCCTACGATTCTTAATCGACTAAACCCGCGATGGCTTTTTTTAAAAACCCCAATCGCGGTATTTAATTTAATCGACTACAAAACCTCCCCAAACTTCTCCCCCTCTTTTTTTCACTAAATCCTTGTTGAATCCGTTGGTAGATAGCGAAGGAAACTTCATTCTAGCGTCATTTTTGTCGATTTCGGTATGTTCTCATTTCCATTTCGAATTTTCGTCGTTGTTCTTTCGGGCTTTTACCTTTTCTTCGTCCGATTATTTATTTATTTATTAATATTATTAATATTCTAGTATAGATTATAGGGTTAAACGTGAAACTCTTTAAAAAGATGATTATTATTTTCATATTAAAATTTAATTGAAGAATGAAGTACACCAAAAAAGAAATCCACTTCTAAGTTGATTTGAAATCTTACATGATAAAAAATGTTTATAGTTTAAATATTATGATTCATAGGTCGAAAGAAGACATTTTTAGGTTTAAAACTTATATGATTCGAAAATTTGTTTGACTAAAATATACTAAGGGACATAAAAAATAACCCTAGACCCTAAACCCCTCACGTGCTTCTAATTTTTTCAATTTTTAAAGTCATATATATATATATATATATAAAAACTATAAATAGACATTCGAACGTACAAGTATAAATCATTTTCTATTTTTATGAAAATATAATTTTGTTCAAATATTATAAGTGATAGGTTAAATTTATTACAAGTGGCCTCCTAAATTATTAACCATTGTTATTACTCCTCCCGTTCTTAATATAAGTAACATTATGAATGCTTCTTAGGAGGTAGGTTGAGTACCTCAAGAAGTTGTTGTTGATGAGTTTGAAAATGAAGACATCATTAAGGATTTTCATATCTATTTTAAATCAAGTATCTTAACTAATCAATTTGATATTTTGAATGTAATCAATATAAATTATAAATTTTGAAAAATATTTCTTCATATTCGAGTTTAAGAAACCATAAAATTAATTTTTTTATTAAGATTTTATATTGGGGATTTTTTGTTAGGATTCTTAGTCATGTCCTCGATCCTCATTGATCTTGGGTGAACTTTGATTTTAAATATAAAACTCATTTTTACTTTTAATTAATTTGTCTACCTTCTAGGAAAATGGGGGTTCGCATAAACGAAACAACAATGGCGGAAATTCGAAATGGAAATGAGAACATACCGAAATTGACGCAAATGACGTTAGAATGAAGTTTCCTTCGCTACCCACCAACGGATTCAGCAAGAATTTGGTGAAAAAAAAAAACAGAGGGGGAGAGGTTTGGGGAGTTTTTGTAGTCGATTAGGGTTCCACACTACTAGAAAATGTCAAAATAGCGACGAGAAAAAAAATTTGTGACGGAAAAAAATTCCGTGACAAAAATTTGCAACGGATTCTCGAATTCCGTCGCAAAAAACAAATCCGTCGCAAATTTCGCGACGAAAAAATAAATCCGTCGCAAAAATTTTAAAAAAAATCGAGAAATCACCTCCGGAGGGAAAACGGCCACCAATTTGCTCTACGAATTCAAAATCCATCGCAAAAACTTGCGACGGATTTTGAATTTCGTAGCAAAAATAAAAAAACAATCAAGAAATTACCTTCGGAGGGAAAACGGCCGCCAATTTGCAATGAATATTTTTTCATCGCAATTTGCTACGGAATTCAAAATCGTAGAAAATTTTTGCGACGGATTTTGAATTCCGTAGCAAAAATCCAAAAAAATCGAGAAATTACCTCTGGAGTGAAAACGGCCGCCAATTTGCGACGGAATATTTTTTCCGTCGCAATTTGCTACGGAATTCAAAATCGGAGCAACTTTTTGTGACGGATTTTGAATTCGTAGCAAAAATCCAAAAAAATCGAGAAATTACCTCCGGAGTGAAAACAACCGCCAATTTGTGACGGAATATTTTTTCCGTCGCAATTTGCTTACGGAATTCAAAATCCGTAGCAATTTTTTGCGACAGATTTTGAATTCGTAGCAAATTTTTGTGACGGATTTTGAATTCCGTAGCAAAAATCAATAAAAAAAATCAAGAAATTACCTCGGAGGGAAAACGGCCACCAATTTGCGACGGATTTTGAATTCCGTAGCAAAAATAATTTTTCGAGAAATTACCTCCGGAGGAAAATTTGCCGCCAATTTGCGTACGCAAAAATATTTTTTTTGTCTCAAAATTTTGCGAGGGAATATTGGACGGAAAATTTTTTCGTAGCAAATTGCGACGGAAAAATAAATATGTCGCAAATTGCGACGGATTTTGAATTCTGTCGCAAAAATCGAAAAACTTAAAATCCCCTTCTTCTTTCCTTCCTTCGCCTTGTCGCGTCTCCTACCCTCTGACTCGCACGTTCGGTCCTCCGCCTCATCCGCACATTCCGGCCCTCTTGCACTTCGTCTCCTCCTCGCGACCTCCGATGGTCTAGCCCTCCACTCCTCCTCCTTCCACTTTTATTCTTCAAGCTCATCACAATTCATGTTTCGGATGACATTATTTACAAAATACTTTCGGTTTATCGCTGGCTGAAATCTAGAGTTACAAATTGGTAACCGCTAATATTTTCGGTCATTCGTACATTAGTTGTTGATGTTAGTTCCATACTTAGATCTGAGACATTGAACATGTTGCCCTTTTCATGTTTCTTTTGTATTGTCTGCGAAGCGTGTTGCTCTAACCATCCCTTGTTTAATTTTCTTTGGTTGAAAGACAATCATAGTATACTACATTCTTAATTTTGTTTGCCTGGTCTTTGCTTTGTCCTGTTGCCCCTGGTGATCCTTTTCTTAGTTATTGATCTTATCTTTGCCTTAACAAAAAGTTTCTGATCTTAGAGTTTTTGTATGGTCTCCACAGATTGATAATATTCTGAATATTCATGATGTCCCAAACATTTGGCACATTCCTCTTTTGCTTAGGGTGGGCTTTCTAAGAATTTTTCCCCTGCTATGTTGACTCTTGGTTGCATTATGTATGTCTTGTCTAATTATCTACTTTATGATTGTCGATTTAAGGAGTTAGACGAAGATGGTGAGACTTATGATAATATTACGATTCTCGTTAGTACCACGATGATAAGTTTGCAATGCTCTCTCTGAATATATTTTATATCCTATTATGCGAGAATAAGACATTATGACATTTACATGTGAGAATTGCCATGGTTGGGAAATATGTTGGCTTAACGGATTCGTATTTATCTGTTATAAAGGTGTGTTATAGCTTTTGTTTTGTTTTTAAGATGAGAAAAAAAATGTATATAATTCTAGTTTTGAACTTTTGCTTGTTTATTTACTATCAAACTACTTTTTGTATTCAATTTTCTAAAAAAAATCAAAAAATAAAAAAAAAAATCAATTTTTTTTTAAATTTATTAGTTTTGCTACAGAAAATATTTCCATCGCAAATTTGTGAATTTGCTACGGTATGGTTTCCGTCGTAATTTACTACGGAAAATAATTCCATACCAAATAGCGATGGAAACTATTTCCGTAGCAAATTGCGACGGACAGTAATTTCCGTCGCAAATTTGTTAATTTGCGACGGATTTTTCCATTTATGTCGCAATTGTGACGTGGTTTTTTGCTACGGAAGAAATCCGTTGCAAATTCCGTAGCAAATCTATTTTGCTACGAAAAAAGTGAGCAAAAATTTTTTTTTTTTTTTTTGTAGTGCCAAATGCGCGATTGGGGTTTTTAAAAAACCCCCTGTCACGATTTAGTCGACTAAGCAATGTGGCTTAGTTGACTAAATCATGGGATATTAAAAAAAAAAAAGACCCTGCGTTTTAGTTGACTATATGAAGGGTGTAGTAGACTATACAGGGACATATAGGTAAATAGTTTCCAGACATGGGCATTTTAGTAAATAGTTATTTAATAAGGGACAAATTGGTAAAAAAGCTGATGCAGTTCCCTACTCACCCTTTTGATGGGGAACACATCCTCTTTCTTTTTTGGGAAAATCATTTTTAAGGCCCACATTACCAAAAAAAATACCGAAAAAGGCCCCCAAATTCTGAAAATTCCTAAAAATACCCTATGATTCTGAAAATACCCAAAAAGGCCCCAAGATTCTGAAAATTCCCAAAAAGGCCCAACGTGAGTTGTTAATGGGGTTGATATAGTTGTTAAATGGGCTGATTTAGTTGTTAAAAAAATTTTAACAACTAAATCAGCCCATTTAACAACTATATCGGCCCATTAACAACTCCATAATTCGAAGGGCTTTTTTCGGAATTTTCAGAATCTTGAGGTCTTTTTGGGAATTTTCAGAATCTTAGGGTCTTTTTAGGTATTTTTTTGGTAATGTGGGCCTTGAAAAGGATTTACCCTTCTTTTTCCCCCTAGTTATCTCTTGTAACTCAATTTGAGCTCTTCATGGGATCTAAATAATTTAAATTTAATTTTTTTAATTGTCAACTTTTAAATAGAAAATCATTTTAAAAAAATATGTGAGTTCATAGATTATCTTTATTTTAAATTCTCTATCTATTAAAATAACCTTTTTAAAAAAATAAAAATAAATAAATTTTTATCGTCATGATAATGAAATCTAGATAGTTCAGAGCTCTCCTACTCATCTTCCTTTAGTAGGGAAACTGGATCCCAAAGTACAAGAGCTGTTTGTGCCCGTCCCTCTATAAATGAAGCTCTCAAGCCCCATTGCTTTGCACACACAGACACATACACAGAGAGAGAGAGTATGGGGGAGGTGAAAGAAATTGGAGAGTTTGATGGAGAAAAAGAAGAAGAAGCAGACATATACAAGTACATATTCGGGTTCGTAGAGATGGCGGTCGTGAAATGCGCCATAGAACTGAACATAGCAGAGGCCCTTGAGAGCCACCACGACGCTGCCATCACGCTTTCCCAACTCTCCTCAGCCCTCAACTGCGAGGCCTCCATGCTGCACCGCATCATGCGCTTCCTCACTCGCCGCAACATCTTCAGACAAGTCTCCACCACCACCCACGAGGGCGAGCCAGCCTACGCCAACACCCCTCTTTCTCGCCTTCTCATAAAGAAAAGCGAAGGCAGCATGGCGGCCTTTGTCATGCTGGAGAGCAGCCCCGTCATGGTGGCGCCCTGGCACTACTTAAGCGCCAGGGTTCGGGCCAATGGGACGTCGTCGTTCGAGAAGGCTCACGGTAAGGATGTGTGGGGCTACGCGCAGGCAAACGCGGAGCACAGCGAGTTAGCGTCCCCAAAGCAGACGCCGCCTTTCTCATGGTATGTATATATGTATGTCTATATATGCTCCATCGCTTGCAGTTAATAATGAGTGAGTGAATCTGATGGATGGTGCAGTGGGTGCTGCATGACTGGGGAGCTCATCAACGAGGCGATGGCGTGCGATGCCCGGAGAGGAATGAGGGAGATAGTGGAGCACTGCAGGGAGGCGTTCGAGGGGGTGGGGTCGGTGGTGGACGTGGGTGGAGGCAATGGGACCGCCATGAGGGTGCTGGCCACGGCATGTCCCTGGCTGCAATGCATCAACTTTGACGTTCCCCACGTAGCTCCCAAGATCGCGTCGAACACGTCGGAGGAGACATGTTTGTTAGCGTCCCCAAAGCAGACGCCGCCTTTCTCATGGTATGTATATATGTAAGCTCCATCGTTGTTAATAAAGTGAGTGAATCTGATGGATGGTGCAGTGGGTGCTGCATGACTGGGGAGATGAGGAGTGATAGGGATCCTGAAGAGGTGCAGGGAAGCGGTAGGAGAGAAGGGAAGGTTGATAATTGCAGAGGCGGTGATAGAAGAAGGACAAGGGACGATGAAGGAGGAGGGAACGAAGCTGAAGGACGTGGGGCTGATGCTGGACATGGTGATGATGGCCCACACAAACATCGGCAAAGAGAGGACAGAGAGAGAGTGGGAGTACGTCATCAAAGAGGCCGGCTTCACCACCCTCTCCCTCCGCCATATCCCTTCTTCCGTCAAGTCCCTCATCATCGCCTTCCCTTGATCACACGTATGTGATATGCATTTCCAGCGTTCTCGCTACTCTTCACACTTTAATATAATCGTCCTTTAGTATATCCAATAATAAACATGCAGTGGCACTGTTGGTTGCGTTTTATCTGCTCTTTTCGACTTCATTCCATTATGTGTTGCCTTTTTAATTAATTCAGTGGTCAGTGGTCACCATCATTGCTGGAGCCATCAATATTTTTTTGTGATTAATTATTTCAAGGCAGTCGTAGAGTTGTGTTGAAAGGCATAAATATAGAGTTGAAACAATGAGTTAAAATGTATGCAGTTGTGCATGGGATGGCGCTTGTTTCTTTCTTTTCTCTTTTTCAAAAGATTTGAACTGTGCGCATAGAACCTTTATATTTATATATAAGAGGTGGCTGAAAGGCTACATTAACAAAAAGAAATTACACAGAAGGGGAATTTAATCCTAAAGACTCTTGATCAACCCAAATTCATTAAAAACGGGGACAAACAACTAAAATATCAGAATGAGATAAGCCAAATTTGGCTAAAGCATCTGCCAATCTATTTGCCTCACGAGGAATACACATTAAAATCACTTGCCAATCCCTCAATGAAAAATCTCTAATTTGAAGAACCAATAAGCTCTCCGAATGAGGATCCTGATTCGAAATGGCGTTGATGACTAGAACCTGTTGAAGAGTTGGGGTCGGGGATTAAGAGTTAAAACCCAAACTTGATGCAAAAAAAAAAAAAGTGGGCATAAGTACTAAGTGGCTTGTGTTGCTTAAGTAAAATTCCAAGTTCAAGCTTTGTGAATGCAAAAAAATATCGTTAGGAGACTCACCTACCATAAGTAGGTGCGCGACACAAATCAAATTTAAACTAGTCGGGATGAAACTACGGATATCAAATGGGCAAAAAAAAAAAAAAAAAAAAAAAAAAAAAAAAAAAAAAAAATCCAAACTTGATGCCATTAAGGGTACATCTTATGCCACTAAACCAAATAGACTTGGCTTACATCTATAATCTGTTGCAGGTAGCGTCCGCTGCTATCATTTTCTTAAAATTGCACCGTTTTGGCTTAGTTTTAAGAAAACCTTTTGCTTTTTTTCTTTAAATTTTTTAGGGTACTGAAAAAATATTTCAGGATACTAACCGATCTTTGAAAAAAAATACTTGAGGATCTTAAAAAATTATTTTAAAATCCTAAAAAAATCTTAAAGTATATTTTTAATTTCAATTAGTCACCCTAAAATATTTTTTCAATATCCTAAAATAATATTTTATGATCTTGAAAAGTTATTTTAGGATCTTGAAAAAATATTTTAGGGTATTTACTGGTATTAAAAATATACTTCGGGATACGTATTGAAAAAATATTTCATGATCTTGAAAAATTATTTTAGGATTTTTAAAAAAACATTCCAACGGCTGATGCTAAAAATTATACTTCATAATATTTTTTAAACATTATGAAGTATTTTTTTCAACACCGATCAGTATCTTGAAATATCTTTTTAATACCCTGAAAAAACTTTTTTTTTTTTTTTTTTTTTTAAAGAACAAAGCAAAAGGTTTTCTTAAGACTGCTTTAACGGCACGGTCTTAAGAAAAGGATGACAGCATACTCCAGCCAAATCCAGACCAAATGGTCTTCGGCTTGGCGCTTGTTTCTTGTACAAAGACAACCGAGGGGTCCTAATGCCCCTGATAAATAGCTTCCATGTAAGAACAGAAGCTTTATGTCTTTTTAAACAAACTAAATAAAACGAAATCAGTGCACAAGAGAAAATCACTAGCTGTGACAAATTCCTTTCAGACAGGCCATTAAATCATCTCCCCCCCACCTCGCCTTACTATCTTTCTTTTTCAACAATCTGACATCTTCGTCTGGTTTTCTCAATATCCATTATATATAGTACATATATATACTATATATATATATATAAATGTGTGTGTGTGTAAGTTCTTAACTATACAAAATTTAAAAAATGTATCGTGAAAGAAATGCAGACATTTGATGTCAAAGTTACTTTTCAACGAGACTCAACTTTTAAGATATTTACACATGTATTATTTATCAACTTATAGATGACCTACCTTCCTGCGTATGGAATTGTCCACTTGGAGAATTTGCCACGACAAACTCCCCCACCTTTGCCAGCGGCAAATTACTTGTCACTCGGTGATTTCAGATGCAGTGTCATGGGCTTATATGCAGCTAACACCACAGAAACCTTGCATGCAAGAAACCCCGTCATTCCAACTATGACTTCCTTTGGGGTCAAGCTCACTTGCAAATCTCCAGAACCATACCTCACCGCACATAAAGCAAAGCCTATTGCCAATGCCACGCTCCATAGTTGGCCCTTCAATCCCCCGAACAATCGGCTGCTTTCCCTCCTGCCTCTAGTGATTGATTCTGGAACCGGCAATTCATCCACAGATCTCTGCAATAATACCAGATACAAAAAGCCACCAATCCCACCGAGCAAGAAAGCAAAGCCTTCATTTTTCCCAACTGAGAGGGAAACAAAGCATGTGCCAAAGAACACCAGCATAGCATCATATAATAGCAATGAGAATTTCAAATCTGCATATTCCCTCATGCTCTCCTCATTTGATATCTTAGGATATTGAGGCAGGGCATTATCAGAAGCGATTTTGCTTAAATAGACGAAGGGGTCAACCCCACCTAACTCAGTTACAAGGCTTGGCCTCATTTCCAGCATGGACAGATCGCTTCCTTCCCCAAGCAAAACATCTTCAGTCTGAAAGTCATACTGCAAGCCAGTGTACTCGTACATCTCCTCTTCTTCTAATGATGAATTGAACTCACAACTAAGAACCGTTATCGACACACTCCCGAGTCTCCATTGACCTGACCTTAGAAGATAAATAAGAGAGAGCAATTAGAAGGTTCTTAAAGAAGTAAATCTATATCAAATTGCAAATATAATAATAAGAATCATCACTCGGGGTACAATATATTAAAGAAATGGCATGTGAGCCTAAGAAGTAATTACAAATACTACTGGGAAAAGGCTTTTGAACAATCACTGCAATGAAGATTTTTTCCTTTTACTGCTATAGATAGATAAACTTGTGTTATTCAAAAAGTTTTCTTAAATTGTAATTCAGAAACGATGTCTGTTGAATCTTACCCACTTTAAAGACAAACCTCACTCATAAATTACCTGATTCAACACCAATCCAAAGGGCTTTAACTCTTGCAATTTTAGGCCCCTCAAAGATGAAATCACCCAGGAAGCCCCTTTGGAAATGAAGCACATCATTTATATGCCCTGTTTCTGTAGAATGATCTGTCATCAAACTTGCTGGTATCCTTTGCAATATTGAGTTCCCGTCTTCATCTATCAAGCATAAAAGAACTCCAGCATTTAAGTTGCTTAAACTTGAGCCATACATGTTACTGGTACATAATTTGACCCTGAATAGAGAGTTTGAGGTACCCTCTTTCAGAGACAAAGAAATCCTTTCCATTAATGTGTTTGTGCAGACTTTCACCTCTGAGCCTGGCAGAAGACGAGAAGGCTTCACATAGCTCTGAAAATCTGTTCCAGAAACAACTCAGTCCTTCCACACATTCATGCTCTCAAGATCCAATCAAGATTTGTTGCAGAATAAAAGCAAATTACCGGGGCTGATTGCATTTCAGCCAGCTAATTTGATTAGCCATTTTTCATCCCTTCACTACTTCTACTTCCTCTAACTGTAATTTAATTCCATCAACTTATCTACATTATATAACCCCTTGGGATCCTACTAGGAGGCTCGTATTTTAATCGTTTTATTGACGTAACAAGGTTGTTTATTCAAAAAAGAAAAGAAAAGAAATGCACAAATCTTAAACTCTACCACAGAATCTGCAGGAAAAAAATGGGCAGTCAAGATTTAAGATCGTTAACAGAGTTAACTTTAATCATTTTTATAAACACGGTAACAAGTGATAAGTTTAAAACAGGAAGAAAATAGTCCCCAATCCAACATAGGAGCAAAAAAATACCATAAAGTAGCCAAAGTAAAACACTGGCTACTCAGGTCCGTAGGTTAAAATGTTTAACATAAACAACCATGTTGATGTAAGAAATCAATTGATTATTAAAGGATTGATCGACATGGTAGTTTAACGTCAATAAATGATGTAAACCATGTTAGCCTTATCGCTTAGTATCGAACCTGCGGTAACGCATTTCAGAAAACCCCGGTTACAGACTTACAGTCAACAACGAGTGTTATCAATATCCAAATTAGGAAGAATTCGAGGAAAAACATGGTTAATACACTTGGAAGCTAACGTACGTAACCAAACTGAAGGTGACCATAGCAAGTTTCTAATAAATAATAATTAAAAAAAAGCTCTAACAAATTCGATACATCGTGGCAAACTGCAACAGACAACGAAAATAGCTTTTGAGACATGTGGAAAGAATTTATTTTAAAAATAAAAATAAAAATAAAATTTGCGAAGGTAAATTAGTGTACCCTGGAAAACAGATTGTTCGGCCCGAACTTGAAAGCCAGAAGGGGTAATCGGAGTGGGAATTCTTGGCGCCTGAAAAGGAGAGAGGAAGAGTTTTCGCTTTCGTGATTGGAAGCTCAGAGTGTTTGAAGAAGCGAAACTCGGGAGGGAAATCGCTTCCATAGCTGTAAACCTCACGACGCCGGAGTCTGGCCGGTTGACAAACGAACAAGCCACGGCCCACGGTTCAAAACAGTAAAAGGGTATCAAAGAAAGTAGATATTTCCGGGCGTTTGTCCCCGACCCCACAACACTTTCTGGATCTCGCAATTTGTAACATGCCGCCAAATTTGTTGGCCCCCAAAAAAATATATATCCGGCTATTATTAGATTTTTTTTCTTTTTTTTTTTTTTTTTTTTTTTTTTTTTGGTCAGTCAGAAAAGAATGATTAGATTCGATTAGGCTGTCGTTTTTGTAAAAAAAAAAAAAAAAAAAAAAAAAAAAAGATTCGATTCAATTGTTTAATTAGTGAATCTTACCAAAAGGTTTTTTTTTTTTTAAAAAAAAAAAAAAAGGGGTCGGAAGTACCATTGTAAAGTTGCCGAAGTAACTCTCTTATTTTTACCTTTCTACTTGTCAGTTATTCTTAAACTCAATGATGATTGTAAATTAGGTGAAAGAGTTTATTATTTTTATGTTTTTACCCTAAAAATCGTGTTAACAAAAACCCTTCATTTCCATTTCATTACTTGGTTTATTTCAGCAAATCTTAATACTAGTAAGAGCTTTCTCAATTCACCCCATACACAAAAAATAAACAGAGCAAGGGAAAAATGAAAAAAATAAAATAAATTGTACTCTAGGAAGGAAGGCAAGTGGCATTCAATTATTGGCAACATTCCTGTAAACTTCCAGATTCAACGTCACATCATTCAATATTCATCTTCTCTATATATAAAAATAAAAAAAAAAAAAAAAAAAAAAGAAAGGCCCCTGCCTATCAACTCTCAACTTCTCTATTATCACTTGTTCATGTAAATCACATCACTTCTTTATTTATTAGCCCACTCACTTACCCCCCTACAAATACAACATTCTTCCAAATTACATTGAATCGTTTACTTATTTCCTCTGAGATCTTCTATTCAAAATATTAAATTTCAATTTCAATTAAAATGATTCTTATATATGGTCTTCACCAAATGATAATATTCAAAAATATGGTGAGGTCTACTTAATTACAATGTATCCTTCCTAAAATATTCTTTCATAGTATTATAAATTTTAGAGTTAAATTGAATTAATGTTTTATATTTATACATATACATATACCAATCCCTAACAAGGAGCATGTGTTTTTTTTTTGGGTACTAAGAGATATATATTAAAGAAGTTTAAAAGTAGGGATCAAATCCTATACAATGGTTGAGAAGCACTGTCCTTAAATTGTCCGCACAAGCATACAAAATTGAAGATGACAAAAGACCTGGTTTGGTCCAGGCATCAGCAAAGCATTCTGGGATCTATTTATATGCTGTAGAGTAACTACCCACTCCTTGGTGAGCTTCATTCTGATCCGCAAGGAGGCTATGCTACCTGTAGTGACAGAGTAACTGTGCCTCAAGTCATCAATCAACAAGCAGCATGTGTTGAGTGTGCGGGAGGGAAGAATTGGGTAAAGGAGCTGTCAATTTTCGTCACTTTTGCGTTTTGGAATCTCACCTCCGACGGTGACGTAACGTGGATTGGCAACAACGTTTTTGAATAGATACGGGAGCATCTCGCACGCATACCCCTCAAATATCTTCCAATCTATTCACCTCTGACTCCAATCTCTCATCTCATAGTTTAATTCCAATTCCAGTTCCCTGTAACCGTCCTCTTGATTGATTTCTCCCTCCTCTCACTACACTAATAATATGGCGGATTGGATTCACCTTCCAGTCTCCTTATCAGATCTACAATCAATCATGTGCGAGCCGTGACTTTTAGGTCCCACTTCAAAATTCTCCTCAAAGTTTACTTGCTGATTTCTTCCCACCAATATCCATACGCCCGCACCATCATTTATAGTGTACAACAAACAACTTGGCTTCGAGTATAAGGCTTGACTGCCTGATAGGTGTTTGTGAAGTGGACGCAACCAGTACTAGTTGCCTGTGTTTGCAAGCATTTGACTTTTTCCCTAATTATTGGAATCCTCCTTCCCTTGGAATATACAAAATTAGAGGCCCCTCCCCTCCAACCCAGATTCCAAACGCAAACCCCTTATGGAGGATTCCCAGCAACATCTTCTTGGCCAGAACGCAGAAACCGAAGCCCCTCCCATCCTCAATTCGCCAAAGAAGCTAGCCCTCCTCCCTCTTGTCTTTCTCATCTATTTTGAGGTCTCTGGCGGTCCGTATGGTGAAGAGTCTGCCGTCAAGGCTGCTGGGCCCCTCTTGGCCATTCTTGGCTTCGTCATCTTCCCCTTCATCTGGAGCATCCCGGAGGCTCTTGTCACGGCGGAGCTGGCCACTGCCTTCCCCGGCAATGGAGGCTTCGTCATCTGGGCCAATGAAGCCTTTGGCCCTTTCTGGGGCTCCCTCATGGGCTTCTGGAAGTTCTTTTGTGCGGTCATAAACTTAGCTTCGTATCCTGTTCTCTGCATAGACTATGTCAAGCTGGTGATTCCATCTCTGTCTTCTGGCTTACCTCGCTACCTGTCACTATTTTTCTCCACTATTGTGCTATCTTTTCTGAATTATACTGGTCTGACTATAGTAGGCTACACTGCTGTGGCTCTTGGGGTTGTTTCTCTGATGCCGTTTGTGTTGCTGTCCTTGATTTCAATTCCCAAAATTGATCCCAGCCGATGGTTAAGTTTGGGTCAGCCGGGTGTGAAGAAGAATTGGACTTTGTACTTCAACACCCTGTTTTGGAATTTGAACTTTTGGGATAGTGCTAGTACTTTGGCCGGTGAAGTTGAGAAACCCCAGAAAACATTCCCAAAAGCCCTGTTATCCGCCGGGCTGCTTACTTGTCTGGCCTATATAATTCCTTTGCTGGCTGCTACAGGAGCCATGCCACTGGATCAGGAAAAATGGGTTGATGGGTATTTTGCAGATGTGGCCGAGAAGATTGCTGGAGAGTGGTTGAAAATCTGGATGGAAATTGGGGCTGTTCTGTCCATTATTGGGCTATACGAAGCTCAAATGAGCAGCGCAGCATACCAGGTTCTGGGTATGGCAGATTTAGGATTTCTGCCTGGAATTTTTGCAGAAAGAGCAAAGCAGTTCAATACTCCTTGGATGGCCATTTTGGTAGCAACTGTGATAGCACTTCCAATGTCTTGCCTGAGTTTCACAGACATCATATCCACAGCCAATTTCTTGTACAGTTTGGGGATGCTTTTGGAGTATGCATCTTTTCTTATGTTGAGAAGGAAGTTCCGGGCATTGAAAAGGCCATTTGAGGTTCCAGTGGGATTCCCATGCCTGGTCATCATGTGCCTGGTGCCATCTCTGCTTCTATTCGTTGTGATGGCTGTTGCTACCAAAGCTGTGTTTGTGGTTAGTGCCTTCCTGACTTCTTTGGGTATTGTGTTATATTATTTTCTGAATCTCTGCAAGGCCAAGAATTGGATTCAATTCAAGAATCCAGGAGACGCAACGGAAGATGACGACCATAATTTATAGACTCTGAGGATTATTATTTGAGCTTTACTATGTGGTCATTCTGTTTCTGTGTATGGTATATAGTAATTGTTTGATGCGGAAAAGTTTCTGCAGAAGAAACTGGTTGGTTCGTATGAATTCTTTATTATTTGAGATTAAAATTATGATGCAACTGAATGTATAATCGTGCTAGATTGATGTCTCCCTTTTCTTCATGAACGAATGGAAGAACTCATTCAGACATCACGCCGAACTGCTTTTTTTAATAGAGTTAGTATTACCGGAATGGAAAGCTGAAAGGCATGTGATGTCAGGCGCGAGGCTAGTATGGCATTTAATTTCCTGTATTTAGTGATAGGTTGACTTTGATGAGAGATAATATAAGTAATGTGGGAAAGAAGAAGAAAGACAATGGGGTGTGCAGTGGCGGGGCAGAGGGGGTGGAAGCTGGAACTCTTATATTCAGGAGAAACTTAAAATTAGTTGGGATGAAGAGAGGATAATAAATTATTACTTCTTCCGGTCCTAATTATAAGAATACTTTTATAGTGCAATTTATACTACAAAAATGTTCTTATAATTATTAGTGGAAGTAATATATTGGAGAGGTGGGAAGATGAAGGCATGACAGGTTATATTCTTACGTTTTTGTGCTTTTATAAGCCAAAACTCTCTTATATATTTGCTTTGTAAAATGCAAAATTACTTAAAACAGATGATATATCCTATCATAGGAAGGAGTGATTTGGTGGGAGGGGCAGATAAGTGAGGGGTAAGTAATTGAATGATTGGGAGAGGCGTGGATAAGGAGAGGATAAGGAGATAGCGTTATATTGAGGCCGTGGAAGGTACAGAGATGGATATCAATGTATGGTTTTTTTCCCCATCATAAATATAAAACTCAATTAACCTTTTTAAATAGATTAAAGAAGTTAAATAGATTACTTAATCATGCAGTATATTGTGTATTTTATATTATATATCAGTTTAGAAGTCCTATTAATTTAGAGAAAAAATAATAGATATGAATATTTTAAAATGATTTATTTAATTTTCCTAAAAAAATCAACTAAATCTTATATTTAATTTCGGAATTTGTAAAAGACATGGTAGCTCGTAGGAGGGAAATTTCGGAATGCCGTGGTTGCTCCAAATTGTATCATTTTCTTCACTTTGTATAGCCACCCTGTTTCTATCATGCTCCTCCTTTTTTGGGGTCATCCAAACAACCATTTGTTTGTACATGACATTGGAGTTGCGTCTTCGTCGCTTGTTTCTCTTCTCGCCGTAGATAAGGAATCCTGTTCCCATCTGATCTGCTCTCCCTGTTTTAACTTTTAACCCAAATGATGTGATGTATGACACCTTTTTAACTTTCATCTCTATTCCCCAACCGTATTTTCGACCCATCAAAAAAGGAACTTAAGATTCAACCTCCAACCTTTGATTTAGATATAATATATCATAGAATAATGAAAATCTACGCTATTAAGTTTTCTCACCTGCAACGCCTCCTCTCTCCCCCTCAGTTTCAACTCTCCCTCATCAACCACCTTGACGTTTCCCTCCTTCCATGGAAACTCATCTCAACAAAAGTCTTTTCATTTTTTATAATCTGGTAGCATGATCATATCAGGAAACACAAAATTGATAAATCATATCGTTGAAAATCTCGAGCAAAAAAAAAAAAAAAAGTTGAAAATACAATCTCGAGTTCAGAAAATTTGCAGTTATTCAGAGTCAGACACAGCATGTTGAAATTTATTTGAGGTTTTCACTTGATCATTCTGGGAAAAGTGAGGAATTAGATTATCCTGCCACCAAACATATATTCGTCAATTTTGTTAAATGATCTTTCTGTAAATAGTTTGCAGATCAGAAGACAATTAAAGGTTATTTGATCCTTTCTTGCATATATAAAGATATGAAGGCGCCATTTTGCTTTAAACAGAGGTGGCGCCGTATAATAATCATGCGGTCACTCCTACGGGTTCCTTCAGCTTGAGAGGGATGAGAATGGGAGAGTCGAGTTGCCACGTTAAAATATCGAAAGAGTTACTCAAGGTACTCAGCCGAATTTGGAGTCTTGAAGAACATCATGCTTCAAGCCTTCAAGTATATCAGTAGTGAAAGCCCTAAAAATGGAACTGGACCTTTCTCGTGCACACGTTAAGGAGTTGCTACAAGAGAAGCAAATAGATAGGCAAGGGATGGAGGATTTGGCGAAGAGAATAACGGAGGACAAGCATGTTAGGAAGAACATGAAGGAATTTGAGAAAATTAATGCTGCATTTTGATCTGTGAAGGAAGAGCTCAAAGATGAGAGGAGATTAAGAAAGAATTGAGAAAGCCTGCACAGGAAATTGGCTAGGGAGCTTTCTCAGATGAAGTCTTCTTTCTCTCATTCTTCGAGAGAGCTCGAAAGGGGGAGGGAAGCTCGGATCTTGGTGCAAAATTTGTGTATATCATAGAAAAATGAAAATGAGCCTATGAAAACATTTTTTTTTGGACTTAAAACTCTCTTTTAGACTCTGGGAAAGTCGAGGTCCACTTTTAATAGGCTGAACAATCTATATCTATATCTTGTGTAAAACTCGTATTAACACGGTTAAAAATCGTTTCGTGAGTAACTATTTTTAAGAAAATAGTTATGTTTTTATTAACGTTGTTTGTAAATTCCATTTACTTTGACACCAATAAATATCGATAATTTATCATGATTAAGGAATTATCATAATAATAATTTAGCCTATAAATCAAGGCGTTATCGTAATCATGATTCAAATAAAATCGGCAAGAAGCTTAATTTTCAAGAAATATAGTTGGCTCATGATTAAAGAAATGCTTATACATATTAATGTCGTAGATGTATTCCGTTTTGTGTCCTCCGTTCTTCATTTTTAACACCGTTAAAAACCATTCCATGAGTAATTGTTTTTTGAAAAAGTAGTTGTTTTTTTATTAACGTCGCTAGTGGATTCCTTTTATTTTGACACCATCAATAATTTATATTTTATATCCATAAATTATTAACCCATGATTAAAGAGATATCAAAATAATAATTTAGCTCATAAATCAATGTGTTATCATAATCATGATTCAAACAAAATCTGCAAAAAACTTAATTTTCAAAAAATATAGTTGATCCCATGATTATAAAAATGCTTATATACATTAACTTCATAGATATGTTATGTTTTGTATTCTTCATTCTCTATTGTTAACGTCGTTAAAAACCGTTCCCTCGGATCTTTGGTTTGCCAACTATCCTTCATTCCGTCATCTCCCCATGGTCTTCTCAAATGCCGGTCACAGCGACGACATCCTCACAGCGACAATAACAACTATCCTTCACTATCAAACATGATGATTTTCATCTCTTCCAACATCTTGTAGGTCAGATTGAGTTGTACGTTTTTTTCAATCTATCATCATCTTAGCATGGTCAATGGCGGAGCCACACTTGTGCTTATGGGTGCAAGTGCAGACACAACATTTTGTAAATATATATATTATTTAGCTGTAATGTGTTAGCATCAATGGACCCATAGCTTAGTGGTAGAGCATTTGATTCTAGGTCATGAAGTCATGGGTTCGAATGCGGTTGGGCCCTTTTCATATCTTATTCTTTTCCCAAGTTTTTTTTTGGGGGTGTAAAACGGGGCCTTAGCCCATCCTTTTTATTGCATCAGAATGAGTCGTGGGTAAGCAGTACCCATTACATCCCTGTGTAAGAACTCCTTTACAAAACCAGGAGGATTTACAAACTGGGCATACATTCGTTCCTGTACAAAACTATGATTTGCGAGTGCATCAGCACATATGTTTCCTTCTCTGTATACGTGTACAACAACTAGCCTAGTAAACTTTACCATTAAACAATGTAAATCTATCAGCAACCTGAGGTCTGTATCAGCAATGCCCTCCATCTGCACTCTTATCAGTGTTTGTGCCACGGCCTTGGAATCACATTCCACGATCAAATGGTTAATTTCACACTGCTCAGCTAGATGTAGTCCTTCAAACACAGCCCATAACTCAGCAACAATGGCTGGACAGCAACCTAATTTCTTTGAGTACCCCGAGATCCACTCACCTCTAGGCCCTCTTATCAGTCCTCCACATCCAGCTACTCTCTCCGGTCCTCTAGAAGCTCCATCCACATTTAATTTGCTCCATCCCACCTTTGGAGCCCTCCAACCTATATACACCTCCTGTCTGACTCGTTAATCCTACCAAAGTCCTTTCTTGCTTGTTTGACCTCCTACACATATTTCATCACCACATCACCTCTATTATGAGGCACCACATAGTCATCAGCAAACATACTTTTATTCCTCCAGTTCCACAAAAACCGACAAGCAACTCCAAATTTCAGACACCAGTCATTTTCAGATTTAGCTAGGTTCCAGCCAAACCAATCCTTTCCCTGAAGCATTACAAATTCAGAACTCAAACATCCATCAGCTAAAAACTCCCACAGCTCCCAGGCAACGTTGCAATCCCTTAATACATGCATTGTATTTTCCTCCAAATCAACACACTTGTAACAGCTGGCTCCCCCCCCAAGCAGGCGACGTTTCCTCATACCAGTCAATAAACGCTCATGGGCTGCAATCCATAGGAAGACCTGAATTCTTCTGGGCCCTTTCCATTTCCACACATGTTTCCATATTTCTTCCCTCCTATCCTCCTCCTTTCTTAGTGCATGATACATGTTTGCAACAGAGTACTGATTCTGGACCTTCCCTCTCCACTTAATGACATCCATTCCACTTACCTCTTTTGGAGGTGGCACAACCATGATACGCTTTCTACCATCCTCATTGACCAATTCATTTATTCTGGCCATGTCCCATTGCCCTCTGCCATCCACCATATCCTTGACAGTAGCCCCCCTCTCCACTACTGATAAATCTCTAATACACCTATCAGTCAGTGTTCCTCCATCATTTAACCATTTATCATCCCAAAATTCACCCTCTCCCCATTCCTAATATCCCAACATACATTCTGCAAGACATTAGGCCATATTCTACTCACATTCCTCCAAATCTCAGAATCAGTCTTCAAACTCACACATTCCTTTAAGAGATCCTTATTTCTTCCATATTTCCCTATCAAGACTGAGGAGCATAAGTTGTTGGGTTTTGTAATGATGTTCCACGCCACCCTTCCAAGTAGAGCATCATTCATGGCTTCAAGGTTCCTCATGCCAAACCCTCCATTGCTTTTTTCTCTGCAAATCAGTCCCAACTGACAGCTGCAATTTTTCGCTTCCCCTCCTCATTTCTCCAAATGAAGTCTCTCTGCATCCTCTCTATTTTGTCTCTCACCCCAGCTGGAATATGCGAGTGTTGCATATGGAACACTGACATTTGGTTAGTGACAGACTGAACCAAAGTTAAACGTCCCGCTAAGGAGAGCATTTGTTTTTTCCAGCCACTCAATCTTCCCTGTAAATTATCCAGAATATGTTGGAAATTCATTCTCTTATCTCTTCCCCCTTTCATGTATGCACCCAAATACCTTCCTAAATCATCCATCCTTCTAAACCTTGAATAAGAGCACACTTCATTTTGCACCCTTCTTTCAACGTTTTTTGAGAAGAAGATACTTGTTTTTTGTGCATTCAGCCTCTCCCCTGAGACCTCACCAAATTTCTCCAACACCTCCATTACTGTACATATGTGCTCCAGATTTGCTTCACAAACAAGAAGGAGGTCATCAGCAAATAGCAAATGTGATATTTCAATACCATTTCTCCCCATCCTCATTGGATTCCATGCCTTGTTGTTCACACAATCCACTATCAAATGGGAGAGTTTCTCCATACCTAATACAAATAAGTAAGGGGATAATGGATCCCCTTGCCTTAACCCCCTAGAGGGCTTGAATTCTTCTTTCCTTTCACCATTCCACATTAAAGATATCCTAGCCGAGCTTACACATTCCATGATTACCTTCTTAAGTTGATCTCCAATCCCAACTTCTTCAAGAACTTTACTTATAAAACTCTAAGACATCCGGTCATAGGCTTTTTCTAGATCTATCTTTATGATCATGAACCCTTTCTTACCTTGTAACTTCCCTATGGAGGGCACCAACTCTTTGGCAATTATTATGTTGTCATGTATGCTTCTTCTAGGTATAAAGATTGTTTGATAAGGAGACACCCAGCTGTCCATAAATGGTTTTAGTTTGTTCACTACCACCTTAGATATCCCTTTATACAGCACATTGCACAAAGCGATAGGTCTGAACTGACCAACCACTTCTGGGTTCTCCACCTTCGGTATTAACACCATTAGAGTTTCATTTATTTCTCCAATTCTTCCTGGGTTCCTCCAAATCTCCTGCAAGAATTTTACAACTGACTGACCCACTATTTTCTAGTTCTGCTGATAAAAAATAGCAGGATACCCATCCTTCCCCGGGGCCTTGTAACCCCCCATTTGAAAGAAAGCATTCCTAATTTCTGTCCCACTAGGGCCATTGTGTAATCTGCTCAGCCTCTCCGGAACCACCTCCCCCCATCCTTGATTTGTGCTACACCATGGCCTTCGATCATTTTCCTCTTTAAACAACTTCATATAAAAGTCTTGAAACATTTGGGAAACTTCCTCTTCATCTTCTATCCACACTCCCTCACTATTTTTCAGCATTTTCACCTTATTTCGCCTTCTTCTAATTAGCGTCTTTGTGTGATAATAACGTGTGTTACGGTCCCCATCTTCTAGCCATTTCCCCCTTGACTTTTGAAACCATAGCATTTCTTCCTGTCTTAGAGTTTGCATTAGCTCCCTTTCAAGTTCTTTTTCCAAATGGATGAGGAAAGGGTTGCTCCTTCTAGTAAGAGTCCTTTGTACCCCATTCAGCCTGCTTAAGGTACGTTGCTTTTTGAATTCAATTCGCCCAAACACCTCTTTGTTCCACCTTACCAAAGTTTGCTGCAAGTAGAATAGATTGTCATGAGCCTCATACTCCTCCCTCCAGTTTTCCTTCACAAACTCAGCAAAATCTTGGTGCATTTGCCAAGTTGCCTCATATCTGAAAGGTTTTACTATTTTCCTTTTATTTTCAGCCCCAATTGAAGCAAAATGGGGTGGTGGTCAGAGCACACCCTCGGTATAATCTTGACATCAGCATCTTGGAAATGCTCCTGCCATGCCACATTACACAAACACCTATCCAACCTTTTATACACCCTCTCCAATCCCTCCCATTGCGGCCCTTTCCACGTATAAAGAAGTCCACAAGCCTCTATATCAATCAAGCTACAACTCTGTATCCAGTTATTGAAATTCCTGCACCTAGCTTCATTTATTCTTCCACCCCCTTTTTGCTCTAAGGGAGTTTTAATTTCATTGTAATCGCCTGCCAGAAGCCATGGTTCAGAAATTTCCAGAGAAATATTAAACAGCCTATGCCAAATCCTGTGTCTCCTTTGCTCATTTGGGCTTGCATAAACAGCAGTAAACAACATTGTTTTATTCTCTACACCAATCCTACAATGGATAAATTGGTCTTCAATTTCTATCACATCAACAGATAATTCTTCTCTATTCCATAATATCCAGATTCCCCCGGAGAATCCCATAGCTTCACTTCTCACTGAATATTGGAAACCCCAATTCTTTATGATTCTATTCGTTGGGTTCCCACTTACTCTAGGCTCTAATATCACAACAATATCCAACTTATACCGGTTATTCATATCTCTAAGAGCAGTAGCAAAACCTTTGCTAGCTGCTCCCCTACTATTCCATACAATAATGTTCAACATCATGACAAAATTAAAAGAAGTACAAGGAAACTAAGTCCAGGTTACCTTGCATATGCAAGATTAGGTGTCACACACCTCTCCTCCATGGTCATGCTGCATGATTCTATTGGGTCCTCTTCCTCACCCAACAATTTTGTTTCCCCTGTGTCCATAATAACTTCCCCAGGCACCATACCAAGCTGATCTCCCGGATTCAAGTTTTCTTTACCAGCAAAATTCACTTCATGCCGTCTATGCACCTCTGGATCACTTACAGGGACATGCTCAATACTATTCAGATCCTTCAGTGCACTTCTAGCATCTTCTTTGACTTCCCCCCCTTTAACCACTCCCAACTTCTTACTTCCCGTCGCCACTTCCTCCTTCTTTCCTTCCTTAGTAGTCAAATCTGTGTTAATACTCTTTTTCACAAACACTCCCCTGGGCACTGCTTTGTTACTCCCTGACTCACCATTTTTCCTTACACTTTTTTGGGGGCCATCCTTTTGCACTACCTTTACATGCGATTTGGGCTCAACTACTTCACTCCCTCCATCACCCTTCTCTAGATTTCCTTCTTCCCCCTTCTCCATATTCAGAACTGAAAATCTGGACCCATTCTAAGGAGGCTTCATTGGCACCGGTTCTTTCCTCGGTCTCCTCACCCTTTGCACTGTCTTCCAAAAATCCTTTTCTTCCACTTTTTTGCCATCATCTCCTTTTTTCCCCTCCTGTGGTTCCACATCCATTCCCACCTCCATTCTCCTTCTATGAAACTCAGCACATCCCTCCTTTTGATGACCCACCCATCCGCATTTGTTGCAAAGTAGTCCCAAGCTCGTATACAACGCTTAATACCCTTCCATCCACATTAAATTCAGGAATTAGCGGCTTGGTCAGGTCAAGCTCCACACACATTCTCGCGAACTTCCCCCTGGCTCTTTGTGCCGTGTGGATGTCAAGTTTAATGGCTTTCCCGATTGCATTCCCTAGGTTCAACAGGAACTTCTTGTCAAACAATGGTGCTGGAAGGTCAGGGAACCTAACCCAAGCCACCACTGAGTCGATCTTCTCATTCTTCGAACAAAATTCCGGCCTCCAGCGGGCCACATTTAAGTAGGCATCCAAAATCACCCAAGGTCCACCAGTCAGTGCCTCCATGTAGTCATCATTTTGCTGAAAATTAACTAGGTAAAAGTCATTTTCCAAATCAAAAACGTCAATGTTACCTTTCCTTTCCCAAAGCTGCTTCAGTTTCTTAACCATAAAACCATACGATGGTTGACGGCCCTGTAATTTCACTACCAGCGTTCTTCTAAATGGCTTCATAAGCCGCTCACGCTCCATTTCCTCAAATAAGAATCTCGGACAGAGTGGATTTGAGTAATCCACGGCAATACCATCGCTCGGGTTCAAGACTTTCTCAAAATCAGTACCAACTCCATACCCTACAGCTTCGTCCTCTTCCTCATTCTTAGCCCACTCCCACCAGCAGACCTTAGACTTCACATTATTCAGTAGCGTTTCCCTATACGACATAGGCGTCGGTGCAGCCCCCTCAGGTTTCATCCATCCCTCATCGCGAATCTTCCGAGCTTCGTCGCCTGTGGTCGTTTGCGGCCGAGCTTACTTTCCTCTTTCTCCGACTCCCTTCTTGTCCCCTTCCATCGACTCCTCACCTTCCCCTCCTCGCACGCGAACGGAGGGAACGCTCGATTTTATCTCCGCCGCAGTGGGCGGCGAAGTTCTCAGATCTGGAATTGAGCCCTAGCGAAGCTCTCGAGAAAATCTTTAACACAAAAATCTCTACTCAGCGCCCAATATTTTATTAGTGACTTGATGCTAATCTCCTTCCCTTTTTACCGCAACTTGAGATCATCGATTACTCATGAAAAACACCCCCTTGTTTTTTTGCCACTCTCCCTCGCTGCATTCGGGGTCATTCTTCATTGATTCTTGGGGTTGCAAGTTCGAGCCTAGTATTTATACTCCCTCATCTCTAAACCTCATTTCTTATTATTTTCCCAAGTTTTTACTCTTTATGAAAAACACACGCAAAGATAGTTTTATCTGAGATTTCAAAACAGCATAAAGATATATTTTTTATAACCATCCACTATAAACAGTAGAAAGATTTTTGTGATTTGATTAAACTGACAAGGATAGTTTCTTTAATTCAGAAATAATTAAGTAGTCCAATTTCATTAATTAGCTTTATTTAAAATTGTAATGAGGTTGGTGGTTGAAACTTTGATTTTATATAAAATTCTCCAATTTTCGTCTTACGAAGTTTGATGGATAGTTTGTGCCTCTTGACATCGGATGAAATTTTGTTAGGATTTAGAAAATTTATTGTTTATTGCTGATTTGATTATAGATGTTGATCCTATTTTATGCACTTCTACTTTACTTAGAATCCACTTAAAAGAGTTTTCTTTTTTATCTATATTCATTTGATTTTTAATGCATTTAAAACTTTCCTAAATAAAAAATTCCAGGGGCAGCAACTCCCAAATCTCCTCACAATTGTGCACCCACAAATATAAATTCCTAGTTCCGCCACCGAGCATGGTGCCTAACGCAAGATTCTTTCTCCTCTAACTCATCGCACTGTCCTTCGGCCAGGGGCTTCTACATTTTTGAAACGCTCTTGTGTTTGTCTTGTTCCGTGGCAACGTTCCGGATATTGGTGGAAACCAATAGGAATTCATTCTTCTTTATTGGTACTTAGAGAGTTGAACTCTTCCGTATGATCGTGTTTCTTTGGTTCAATTTCGCTATCACATCAAACGCCCTTATTTGATTCTGTTTCTGTGGTTCGATTCAGCTTCCCTCATATTCACATAGCTACGTTTTGGTTCGTGATTCGAGGCCCTAAATCATGTAAACATCACTAAATTAGAGATATATGGCAAGGATTAAATGATTTTTTTGGGGCTTGGAGTTCTCACATTTTTTTAATTGTTGATTTCTAGTTTAATTTCTGGTTGATGATGGGTGATGATGAATTTGGCGATGAAGAAGCACGGGATGAATCAGCCCATTGAAGGTCGGGGAGAGAGGTGTTTTTTTATAAAAGAGAGATCTTTTTTAGTCAAGATATTTTAGTACTTTCAAATTGTTAAAAAAAAAACTCCATATTCTCTCTCTGATCCTTTTTATAAGACACCAACTAACAAGTTTATTTTGTCCTTTTTTATAAGACGTTTGCTTATTCCCAATGAGCATTAATTATTATTTTTTTCATATCTGCCCATAATTAATAAGGGTAGTGTACAAGAATAATAATTAATATAATATTAGAGTTTTGTGCAATTAATAAGGTTAATATTGGAAATTACTTAGATTCTATGACTTTACTTTATTGACTTTAGGTCCCTATAATTTTTATTAGTTTGTTTTTTTTTTTTAATTAAATGAAGTTCTATTGATAATCAAGAGTGTACATGATAGTCAAAAGAAAGCTATAACTATGAGAAGGAGTTAAACCTGGCAAAGCTATTCTGAGTATGTACAGTCATGGATTTAATTTGGGCTATGATCCCATCTATACAAAAATTTTCATTAGCAAAAATTGTCCTATTGCGAACATCCCAAAGCTTCCAACAAGAAAGACAAATACCAATTTTCCAGGATCAGAAAATTTATAGGTACGAACGTATTTTGGATAAAAGTTTATAAGTAACTTTACAGCATAACACATTAACTAATTGAGCTTAGTAATATCTTAAAGGCGTAGAATGACCAAATAGTTTTCTTTATTTTACAAAAAAAAAAAAAAAAAGGTTGAATAGGCAAAGGCATGTTTTTTTGTTTTTTTTGTTTTGGTAAAAGAGAGGCATCTAGCCACTATATTTTATAAAAACTAGTAAAGGGATCAAGTCCCATACAATCGCATAAAGACACTGATCAAAGGTTGTTAGGACAAACAAACAAAGACAAAGAACTAGATAGCCCTTCTTTGGCTAGCCCATCAGCCAGTAAATTCTGGGTACAAGGAATGAATTGCAGTTTAACCTCCCAATCCTCCGAGAGCAATTCTAGTATCTGCAGCAAGACCAGACTACACAGTGGATCCCTCCTGCTCTGAATTAGTTTGTCGATAAGGACTTTTTAGTCAGACTCCATGAGAATTCTTCGGTATCCTCCATCCTTAGCTAACTTCAGGCCTAGCAACATGGCCCACTCCTCTGCATCATAAGCACTGCAAATGCCCAACATATGTGTATAACCTGCTAGCCATGCACCTCCAGAGTCTCTTATAACCCCACCGCAGCCTGATGTGCCAGATTCTACAGAGACTGCACCATCAATATTGAGTTTAACCCAACCACAAGGAGGGGGCGACCATTTAACTGGGAGATCAGTAGGCCGTTTCACCGTTGAATCAAAGTCCTCCTTACACTCACAATACGATTTCCAAGTTCTACTAATAATGGCTAAAGGATTCACAGGTCTGTGGAAATTTTCATAAAAAACACAATTGTTTCGCCAAGTCCATAATAACCACGTGGTGACCCCCCATAGCAAACTCCAATCTCCATAATTAGCTTGACCCAGTTCTTCCTTTAAATTACAAGAGAACCAGCCTTTGAGATCACAAGAAAAGAAGGATGAGATTTTACCAGGACTTACCAACTGAAGCCATATTTGTCTTACATAAAAACAGTCTCTAAAGATATGAATTTCATCCTCAATCTCAGCATTACAATAACCAAATACAGAATCCGCACTAGACCATCGACTTCTCCATGCGTTTGTTGGAAGCCCATTAAGATAAGCCATCCAGAGAAAAACTTTTATTCTCTCAACCCCTCTCCACCGCCAAATGCATTTATACATGCTGTCATATCGCTGCTCAGGAGGCTTCTCTAACAGCCAATAGGTGCTTTTGACAATAAAAAAAAAGCCATTTGAACTCTCATTCCATACCATAGTGTCTTCTCCTGCAGTTATCATAGGAGGCAAGCAAGCAATTAACCTTTGTAGAATTTCACCTGAAACGGTAGATGCCAAACGTGTAAAGTCCCAGGAACCACCCAACACCCAGTCCACAACTTTACTATCTTCCTCCTCAACAATTAGAGCCGAATGCAGTGGTTTCTGATAGTATCCTTGTCTAGAAGCCATACATACAGAAAGAAATGTACTGCCATCCCATTTCTAACTGTCCATTTAATTCCAGCCTCAACTAATTCTTCCTGTTTGCAAACAAACTTCCAGAGCCTAGAATCCGATGGCTTCACGTTAAACAGTGATGACTCACTTCTCAGCATATATTTCTTACTTAGAACATCAGCCCATAAACCTTCACAGCCATGAATCAGAGACCATACAATTTTGGCTCTAAAGGCCCTATTAACTGAAGTCAACTTCTTAAGGCCAAGACCCCCATAATGCTTTGGTAAGGAAATCGTACTCCAACCTACTGGGTGAAACCCCTTCCTTGTATTGGTATTACCCAAAATAAAGTTACGTTGAAGATGTTCAATCTCAGCACACACACACGCAAGGAGCTTAGTAACCTGCATTGGGTGCATAGGGATGGAGCTAATCACCGATTTAGCCAAAGTGATTCTTCCAGCCATTGATAAACAATTAACCTTCCATGCTGAAATTTTTGCTTGAACACGGTCCACAACATACTGAAAAGTATCTTTACCACTCCTTTTTCAAGAAAGCGAGAAACCCAAATATTTCCCAATCTCACAAGAGATTTTCATTCCTGTAATATCTTTAATTTTTCCTTTCAGCCCTGGAGAAACCTTAGGCGAAAAGAAAATAGAGGATTTTTCCAGACTCATTTTAGCACCAGAGGCTTGACAAAACTGATTCAAAGCTAACTTCATACTACCTGCTTGCTCCTCCGAGGCTTCACCAAATAGTAAGAGGTCATCAGCAAACATCAGATGAGATATTGCTGGACCCTCCTTAGTCATTAGTATCAGTTTCCACTTGTTTGCCTCAACTAAGTCATATATGATATGGGATAATTTGTCCATGCACAAAATGAAAAGGAAAGGGGAGATAGGGTCCCCCTGTCTTAGACCCCTACTCGACGTAAATTCTTCAGTCTCAGCACCATTCCATAACACATTGAACCTTGTGCTAGATACATAGTGCATAATAAGAGATACCAGTTTATCCTCAAAGCCATCCTCAATAATTACCTGGTGCAAGAAGCTCCAGCTAATCTTGTCGTAGGCCTTCTCAAGATCTATCTTCATTGCCAAAATACCCCTTCTTCCTTTTGTCCTCTTCATTTTGTGCATAATCTCTTGCCCTAAAATAGTATTATCCTGGAATGAAGCTCCACTGAAAATGGGATATCAAATGGTCCCTAGTATCCCTCAGCCTCTGTGAAAGCATTTTTGTAATACACTTATATTGCACTGTGCAAAGAGAAATTGGACGAAAGTGTGTCACCTTCTGCGGCTGATCATTCTTGGGAATAAGAGAAATTAGAGTACGTTAGCATTTTCCAACTTAGTATTCCCTAGAAAAAAAACCCCGAACAAAGTTGCACAAAGACAAGCCAACGACCTCCCAGTTCTTCTAAAAAAATATAGGTGGGAATCCGTCCACACCCGGAGCCTTATAAGGTCCCATAGCCTTCACCGTAGCATGTATTTCCTCATCTAGAGGTAAACCAGCCAGATTATCCATTCTACTATGTTCAATAACAGGAAAGCTACTTACAGTAGATAGAAACGTACGACTCTGTTGCTCTTCTACAAATAATTCCTTGAAGAAATCCACTACCAACCTTCTAATTCCTCAAGCACTGTGACCGAGACCATGCCAGAGTTCCAAAGTACAGCGAGTCCACCAGATCTTCCAATGCTGGGTATAATTTTGATATAGTCGAATCCCAGTTTGAACAAATGACGCAAACGGGACTCCTTGGATATTCTAGTATCTGCTAAGATAATTAAATTAGGCCTGGGCCCATTAATTACATTTTTGAGATTTCTGAAGAGGCTCGGATCACATGAGCCTCTTGTATTCCAATATGCTATCTTAAACATAAAACAATAATATATAAAAACTAAAACAAAAATAGATTAGTGAGGTCCACTTATCTATTTAAAATTGCGTCTCGAGATCAAAGAGGTCACCTCCAACCCATTACTCATTGAACTGGACTCATCATCATCCATCGACCTAGGCCCATTACTTCTATCTGCTTTGCCGTCCAGCCCATTCGGATCACTATCCACCTCACACGGGTCGTGAGGTAAAGATTGACAATCCATTTGTTGGTTAGTAGGCGCTGCTTCTTTATCCATGTGGACATCTCCCCCTGAAGTTTGGACCACATCATAACCTTCACCCATAGTGATCATTAGCATCCACTATTCTCGTCATTCCCTGACACTTCTCTCAAATGTTTCCCCACTTTCCGTTTCCCTTGCTGCACATCCTCCTCCATAGCATTGCTCGTCTCTTTTGCAACAACCTCATCCTTCTTTTTTTGTCTCACTCCTCGTCCTTCTTGCCTCGTCTTATCCTTTTCTCGCCAGACCAGCTGCTGGTTCCCCTGTTCCACTATTATCGTACCTGCACCTCCTCATGTTGCTCATTATTTTGATTACCCATTGCATTAGTGTTAATCCCTTCCACATCAGCTAATACCTCAAAACGAGAACCCGCTTTTTGTTGCTTCACCACCTCGCCTGATTTTTCCTTCGTCTTCTTTTGGCGGCGTGGTTTTTGCATCACACGCCACTGATCCATCGTGCTCTCAACCGTGCTCTGTTTCAGTTTTTCCTCTTCCCCATTGTTGGGTTGATCACATTGAACTTCTCTACTCTCTTCCTGCAGAACCCTCTCTTTTAGACACGTCTCCTTCCTATGACCATAAATGCCACAGTGGGTACAGAGTAAATGTAAACCTTCATATTCAAGAAAAAAATCCTCCCCATCAAGGTAAAACCCCTGCATGAGTTGCTTCCCAAGTTCTACTAAGACACAGATCCTCACAAAATGCCCTTGAAGTTGACATGAGGTGTTCATATCTACTTTGATAGTCTTACCTATCCTATTCCCAATCACAGTGAGCGCTTCTTCATCATAATATTCCAGAGGAACCTTCGGTAGACGAACCCAAATCGCAACTTCATTGATGGTGGCTTTATCTGGACAAAAATTAGCCTCCCATGGCTTGACCGTAAGATAATGGTCATAAAGCATCCAGAGACCTCCAGTGAGAGAGTTAAAGTAGTCATCCTTATTAGTAAGTTTGACTATTTATAATAACCATGACCTATGTTGATCAAAGTAATGATGCCCTTCTTTGCCCAGATAGTCTGTAATCTATTTTCTAGCGCTCTGAAACCGATGCTCCTTCCTAATAGCTTCACTATCATTGCTTTGCTCCATGCCTTATATAGGCGCTTCTTCATCATGTTAGAGAAACTGAAAGACGGAAAGTTCACATGCAAACTTTTAGTTTTCTTGGAAACCCCACCTTTGTGTTCCTTACATGAGTCTTCTATTGATTCTTCAGACATTGTGTCCATAGGCAGATTGAGGTATATGACTTGGGGGGCACGTGCCCCCCCT
The DNA here is from genome assembly GCA_019022655.1 of Acacia acuminata. NCBI lineage: Eukaryota > Viridiplantae > Streptophyta > Magnoliopsida > Fabales > Fabaceae > Acacia > Acacia acuminata. Next base: position 5,303,273 of record JAFJYI010000023.1, read on the forward strand.
TAAAATAACAAATGTTCAAAAAATAAAAAAAAATCTCAAAACCAGTTGAATGGTTGTTTAGTGCCTTTTATTTCTTGATGAATTTTCAGTTATGAAATACATCAAGAATGCACTTCGTAATCGGATGGGGATGAATGGTTGAATAATTGTTTGTGCCTTATATTGAAAAAGATGTATTGATAGCATTGATAATAAGACAATTATGATAGAATTCCAAAAAATAATGCCTAGAAGGATGACATTGTAATTATTCTTATAGTAATATACTTTTGTTATTAAAATATATGTACTTTAACTTATTGAGTGTCCAGCCTTGCTATTTCTAAATGAAAAGTTTGTAAAATAACTGCCTCTCTTATTACATCATTAGTATTCACTTGATTTCATGAATATTTTTTTGATATTTTTTTCTTTTCTTGTTTATATTCTTTGTTTTTTAATATATTTAAAAATTTTCTTTAAAAAAAAAAATCGGGGGGCAAAGCACCTCCAAATTCCCCCGCAAATTGTGCCCCGATTGTGTCGTCCGTCAAATCATTGTTTCCGTCGTGACCCTTAACCTCTGAGGCCCCGTTTGTTACAGAGAAGATTTAAGAAGGGAAAGGAATGGAAAGGAAGATTAAGAGGGAACTTTAAAAAGTTGAACTGTTTGGTAGGTATAGAAAGTAGGATGGAAGATGATAATTTTAAAAAATTTAAATTAAATTATAAAACTTGAAATTCTCAAAATACCCTTTACATCATTAAAAAAAAATCCCTCCTTCTTCATCCCACGTCCCCACGACCGCCGGAAAAAAAAAAAAAAAAAAAAGGTCGATCCCGGCGAGTTTCGACCGGTGGTGGTCGTCCTGGCGACGAAGAGAGCCGAAGGTGAGACGAAGCGGAGACGAGGAGAAAAGAGGAAGAAGAAAGAGACCTAACGGGAATTTACTCACAATCTTCCGGGAAGATTTCATCTTCCATCCAATATGTGAGGGAAGATTAAGGAAGGAATCTTCCCATAGATGAAGGAAGATGGTACCTCACTAGAAGATGAATTCTCTGTTATAAACACCCAAAACTGAGGGAAGATTAGAATCTTCCTTTCCCTTCTCCAATCTTCTTCCTAACAAACATGGCCTGAGTTATTCTCTTCATTACATGTTCCTTTCAACTTATCAGCAAATGAGGGGCCTCCCACATTATATGAGCTAGGGCCTCGTAAGGGAATTTCTTCACCATTAACAGAAACGTTTTTGATCTTCTTCGAGCTCCTAATAAGGAGGTCTTCTTGTTCAGTCGTAGTGGTTATCGGTTGCGTCTTTTTCCCAGAGAGCACAAGAGCCATTGTTGACTTGTCACTCGGCATAGGCATGTTATTAGTATAAGAGAGGGGATCCAACTCGGCAGTAACATCGATGAGTAGGACAGGACGCTCTCAATCATCCGTCCCCATAATTATTGATCTTTTCTTATAATAAGATAACATCCAACAGTTTGTGCTCCAGGGTGTTGTAGCGCAGACTTGAACCCTTTTTTTTTTTTTTTTCTAAAATTAGCCAATCCATAAACAAGGGCAATGCATTACACTGTGTTTGTTGAGGCTTTTTTTAAAGTGATTTAGCAAGAAGAGGAAAATAGAATTCTGAATCTTATTTCTTGAAACAAATAAAATGTACAAGTGCCCTTTATATAGACACAATAATTACAAAGTCTAGAAGTATCTAAAACTAACTAATTGTTATTTCTAACTAAGATATATACACACCCCCAAGCCGGAGCATGTATGTCTATCATAACCTTGGTAAGAAGTGTACAAAAAGAAGAAGGTGGTAAAGCCCAATGATCTTGATTTAATAGGAAGAAGATGAATAATGCCTTGTTGTAACTTCTCACGAACAATATTCTTCACCATTAACAGAAACGTTTTTGATCTTCTTGGAGCTCCTAATAAGGAGGTCTTCTTGCCCGATCAGTCGTAGTGGTTATCGGTTGCGTCTTAAGATTTTTCCCAGAGAGCTAAGCTGCACATGATGCAAAGAGCCATTGATAGATGACTTGTCACTCGGCATAGGCATGTTATTAGTATAAAAGAGAGGGGATGGAAATGCCTTAATATGATCAATTTCAGCTAATCGGTCCACTAATGATATCATTTATTCGGGGGTGGCTTCTAAGACAACTTGCTGCAGTGGGCCGTAACATATAAACTTCCTCATCAAGTATGCAAAAATGATATAACAGGAGAAAAAGTATCATTATGTCAATTCCCTCAACTTGTGTATAACCAGCAACAAGCGATTGTAACATCGATGAGTATGTTTGGACAGAATAGACTTTAGAATAGGATTTAGGAATATCATCAAGTAGAAATAGAACAAGCAATCATCCGTCCCCATAATTATTGATCTTTTCTTATAATAAGATAACATCCAACAGTTTGTGCTCCTAAATGGAAAAATTGATTCATAAAAATATACATGGCGAGAGACATGAATCGACGAGTAAGCAAATTTAAAGTAATAAATCCTTTAGTACCAGCCCTATATCCAAGAAATATGCATTTGTGAGCTCGCGCATCAAATTTATGTCGATTTTGCAAAAGAGTTGAGGAAAAACAGAGGCAACCAAAAACTCTTAACAAGTTAAAATCAGGGAGTTTATTATAAAGCATTTCAAAAGGACTTTTGTTACCTAAGAGTGGAGTAGGTAATCGGTTAATGAGGTAAATAGCATGTGTAAGTGCATAAGACCAAAAAATTTTAGGAAGATGAGATTGAAATAAAAGAGCGCAGCCACATTTAGAATATGTTGGTGTTTTTTTTATTTTCTAACCATTAGCCGGGGAGTTTCAGACAAGAGGTTTGATGAACAATGCCATTTTGAGCAAAAAAATCTGTCATCTGAAACTCTAGACCATTATCAGACCTAATGATCTGAACAGAAGCAGTAAATTGAGTTTTTACCAAAGAAATAAAGGATTGTATAGAAGGCCGTACTTCAGACTTATTCTTAAGCAAGTAAATCCATGTATATCGGGAAAAATCATCCACAATAGTTAAAAAATATTTATCACCATTGACAGAAGGTAAATGATATGGGCCCCATATATCCATGTGAACCAATCCAAACATTTTATTAGAAGCACTAGTACTTGACAGGGAAAGGCAACTTTCGTTGCTTGGCAAAATGGCAAATGTCACAACAAAGTGAAATGCGTAATTGAAAGATACATCGTGGTACTTGTTTTCGAATAGTATGTAAAGTATTTTTGGATAAATGGCCTAGCCTAAAATGCCAAAGATCAAAGGGAATGGGGTGAACAATAGTAGAAACATTATTGACTAAGGGAGAGGGAACCATATCTCGCTTGATTCATGATGTATAACCCTTCAATGACATTAGCTGAACCAATCATCCTCTCTGAAGGAAGGAGTTTGATGTGGCATTGGAGTCTCTGAAAAGAAACAAAACAAGGAAGAAATTTAGTGAGTTTAGAAACAGAAATTAAATTGAAATGGAAATTCGGGACATATAAAACATCCTGAATCATGAAAACATTAGAAAAACGAACAATGCCACTGTAAGAAGCTAATACTCGTGAACCATCAGGTAGATTAACAGAGATGGGTGATATACGCTTATATGAAGCAAAGAAAGACAAATTAGCACAAACATGATCAGAGGCTCCTGAGTCAAGGATCCAGGAGTTAGAAAACGAGTGAATTGAACATATAAAATGTGTACCACCAGTAGAAACATGATTCACAGAAATAGAGGATTTGGAGACTGAGGGTTGAGCAGGAGAAGTTTCAGTCTGTACTAAGGCCAGCAGCTTTTGATATTGCTCAGGTGTGAATCCATAAGAAGAATTAGCAATGCATTACACTGTGTTTGTGTAAGAGCTAATCATATTCTGAAGAGATTGATTCGTGGAGCTTCTGAATTTGAATCCATTTGGAAATCCATGTTTCTTGTAGCATGTTGCTTCCCACATGTTTATACTTGCCACAGTACACAGGGTAAGTGGAATCAACTTAGATGGTCTTCACTGACTTGCACTGCAGTCCCCGGTCGGAAAGCCCATTTCATCAATCTGAACTAATGCAAACACACGATTACAGGGATCAATGAGCATGATTTGAGATTTCACCAAAGAAAATCGATCACTCAACCCTTTCAAAAACCGAATAACGTAATCCCACCGCATGCATCTTATAGGTCTCAACCATACCACAAGCACATTTTGGATTACAAGAACAAGAAATCGGTGGTCGCAAAGCCGTAATTCATCCCAAAGAATCTTAAGTTTGGTAAAGAAATCACTCACGCATTTATCTCCCCGCTTTAAATTCTCCGAATATCTTCTTGCAGATCACCAATCCGAAAACATCGTTCGAGAAAACCGTGAACGAAGATCCTCCCAAACATCGCTAGCTCGATCGATCCATAAGATGCTTTGAGCAAGGGATGGTGAAATCGATCTCGTCGCCCAAGAAAGCACCATCATATTGCATCTCTCCCAAGGGAAAGAGTGGATCTCGATAAAATCGCAGACTGAACCGATTGATCGATGAACTGAAGCTTATTCTTCGACAATAAAGCCATTCGCATAGCCCTAGCCCACGAATTATAATTTCCACCGGAAAGGATCGGAGACACAAGAATCAAAGATGGATTCTCGTTAGGGTGAAGATAAAATGGATTAGAAATATCGTGCAGAGGATTAATCGGTGCTGCAGTGGTGGAAGAAATACCAGCGCTAGAAGTTTGAGTTGAAGTTGCGACCATCGTGAAAGACGAAGTTGAGATGAATTGAAAAGTTGAAATGGGAACAAAAAGGTAGCTCGTGAGAGATAAAGTCTGTTGAATGAGAATACCAAAAAAAAAAAAAATAAAGAGTCCGTTGAATGAAGGGAAAAAGTTGAAATGAAAAGAAAAGCAAGGTACAACAATAAAGCCGCTGACCAAGAATCACGTGAAGGAGCAGAGAAAGCAATTGAATACTCTGCAAATTTTGTCAGAGAACAGTAATGGCGGAAGCAAAAAAAAAAATTTGAGAAGAAACACAGGATTGTCAAATACTATCCCGCCTCGATGCCATAAAGTGATTTAGCAAGAAGAGGAAAATAGAAGAATCTTATTTCTTGAAACAAATAAAATGTACAAGTGCCCTTTATATAGACACAATAAGTAATCTGTACAAAGTCTAGAAGTATCTAAAACTAACTAATTACATGTAACAAACTCTGTTATTTCTAACTAAGATATATACACTAATATTTTTTGAAGTGATCGAAGCCAATCCATTTCAGAATGTCCCACGTACACGTTCATCATCATCAATCTCTAATAAACTCTCAACACAACAACTTGTGCTCGGAAAAAACATCCAACACCCTTACGTTATACACCTGATCTTATTTAGTATAAATCAACTGGGATTCTGATCGTATTTATAAGTCTATTTTGACTAAATTATATTACCTCCAGTCTTAATTATGAAAATGTTCCTATAATTAGAACCGGAGGAAGTATATATTAAGAAGAGATAGTTAGAATAATTATGAGATAAATTTTCAATTTTGCCTTCATTTATAAATGGATGTCTTTTAGCTTTTCCTTATTTCTCTATTTTCATCGGTACAATTAATATAGGCAAAATTATTACAATCTCATTTATTATCTGAAACTGAATTTATAAATAGGATTGATTTTTTTTTTTTATCAAAATGTACTTATAAATAAAACCAGAGTAATATGACCATACTAAATCTCATAATACAACATTCTCAAGACAACTAGACTTCTTCTTCTTCTTTTTTTCCAAGGTTAATAAAATTGAACATAAGGTGACGATAAGAAAACTAATTAAGTCATAACATTTAGAAGATGCATGAATCGTAATGTTTGATGCTGTTGTAGTAATTATGATTTTTTAAACTTATTCAATAAATTTTAATGATGGATAAAAAAGTTTGAATTAGAGATAGAAGAAATGAACGAACTGAGGGTTTTTGTAAGTATTCGAAATGGATAAGTACGGATACAGGGAACAAGCAGTCAGCGGAGTGGAGTATAAATACAAGTGCAAATACCTGCCATATTCGTCGTCATCCACTTGCTCTTTTACATCCCCAGATTCATTCAAAATGCCCAAAGATGTATCATCTTCAGATCAAAAGATGTTGCAGGATTTGATTCCTGACTTGCCCCACGATCTGTCTCTCGAATGCCTCTCCCGGCTGCATTTCTCCCTTTACCCACTCGCTTCCCGCGTCTCCCCTCAGTGGCGCCACCTCCTCCACAGCCATTTCTTCTACCGCCACAGGAAGAAATCCGGCCACACTCGTTACCTCGCTTGTCTCGTTCAGGCTCTTCCTCCTCAATTCTCACCCCGTGCCCTCAAAGACACCTCCTCCCCTACTTATGGCATCACCGTCTTCGACCCTCTCACTCTCACCTGGGAACGTCTCCCCTCTGTTCCCGATTTCCCTCTTGGCCTGCCTCTCTTCTGTCAGACCGCCGGCTGCCGGGGGAGCCTTGTGCTCATGGGAGGCTGGGACCCTGTGAGCTACGAGCCCCTCACTGACGTGTTCGTCTACGATTTCAGGACGACTCAGTGGAGGAGGGGCAAGGAGATGCCGTCCAAGCGGTCGTTCTTCGCGATCGGATCCTGTGGTGATCGGGTCTACGTGGCGGGGGCCACGACGAGAGCAAGAATGCGCTTAAAACGGCGTCGGTTTACGACGTGGCCGAGGACGAGTGGTCGGAGTTGCCACCGATGAGTCAAGAACGGGACGAGTGCGAGGGGAGGATGGTCGGGGATGAGTTCTGGGTTGTCAGCGGGTATAAGACGGAGCAGCAGGGGATGTTCGAAGGGTCGGGGGACGCGTACGGATTGCGGTCGGGGCAGTGGAGGCGGGTAGAAGGGGTATGGGAAACGGGTCGATGCCCGAGGTCGTGCGTAGGGGTGGGGAAGGATGGGAGATTGGTGAGTTGGGGCGAGCTAGATTCTGAGCTCCGAGTTGGGGTGTGTGGGGTCATGCTGGGCTCAAGGACGATGGTGATTGGATCGGAGTATCAAGGGGGGCGACATGGGTTCTTCCTGCAACAAGGGCAGAATTGTAAATTGAGGAATATCAGTGTGCCTGATGATTTTTCTGGTTTTGTTCAGTCGGGGTGCTGTGTTGAGATCTAGTGATTTAGTGAAGGAGAGTAATATGAATTTTGTTGGAGTTGTATTATTGTTATATGTACAAAATAGAACGAGTTGATGTAAAAATGAGACTAATTAAATATGTGCGAGAATTATAAAGAGGACAAAGAGATGTACGGGGAATGAAGACCAACATTTTTGTTGTTTTGAAAAAATAGCATTTGAGGCCAACAAGATGAACAATGTTTTAAGTGATTTATGAATCTGAGATTGTAAAACTGTCTTGGAATGAGTAGGGCAGTTTTGGAGGATTGTTAGTGTTAACTTGGTTTGAATTGGATTGATGAGATGGAAATAATTTGCTTTCAAGAAATTCATATTCTACAATCTTATAGAAGGAATACAAAGATCCAATATCATAGATATTATATAATGTAGCACAAATAAAATGGCGCGAATGCTTCATATGTTCACAGCTCCTATTATGCAAGCTCCTTTTTTAACGGCCTTATTCTTAAATATAAAATCAATTTTGAGCTTTTCTCAATAATAAAGAATTCTTCACTTATAATCTGAATCAGATCGGTGGGCCATTATTAAGGGTCTTGACGTGGCACGGAATCTTGGCTGCAGACAAGTGATTCTTGAATCTCACGCGACTTGCTGCATAATCATCGTGTTGATTTTGGACGAAGTACTCTTATGCTCTATTTGGTTTGAGGAGAATGAGTGAGATTGAGGATATTGCCTAAATTGACAATATTCTTTTTTGTTTAGAGTATATATTTTAAATATTGAAAAGTTTTCATAGGCTATTTAATAAATATAGAAAAGAAAAAAAAAAAATCTATCTCCCCTCTCCCTTCCGTTTAAACCAAACAAGCCCTTATTCCGTCCGGAAAATCAGAAAGCTGATGAGTAAGGATTGGAAAGTTAGTTATTCAGAGCATCCCAAGAAAGAGTAGTAACAAGGTGGCTGGTATTTCATCTTCTAGACTTTTAGATGCGTGCCTGGTTTCCTTACGGCATTTATGGGCACACAAGTTTTTGGGATTAATTTCCCTTTAGTATAATATTTCTTAAGTATTTTTTTTAAAAAAAATTCCCATTTTATCCCTAATTAATATTATACTACATACATTCTCTTTCATTATTTTATCATTATTATCCTCTTTCCTACCCATTCATAAATAGGAGCTTTAAAAAAAAAAAAATTCCTATATAATTATTATATTTAACTATTTTTTAAAATCTAACCATTCAACTGAATGACTCTTACATGTAGGGACGAAGGGGAGGGGCATCTTTATCAACTCCAATCACGTACAATATTTATATCAACAATTGACAAGGATAAGTAGCACACACAGGAATGAAAAAGCATACTAGGTTCGTTTTCTGAAACGTCAAATTACACGATCCTATAGCTGATAGCTCCAACACGGAACACAACAGGATACGTGATTTCTGAAGCTTGGCACCAGGGGAGAAGGGAAAACTTGATATTTTGTATAAAGCCGCGTTGTACAATGGGGATCTCTCATCATATGTTCAGAAAAAATGGGCATCACAAATGTATATATGTATATGTATGTAAAACTGGCTTCTCAACTCAAAAGTAATTGATCAACTTAAGGACCTTTTTGAGAAGGTGGTGGGGGGCTGAAAAAGCATGGTGGGAGTAAAAAGTGACGTTTGGGTTGGCATTTCTTTCCATGGGCTTTTAGGCCAAAAGCTACTTTTAAGAAGAAGCTACTAAGACCTATTTTCCATAGTACAATAGGCTTTTACTACCGCCAATCCAAATATAAATCACATTAACAATCTGACTTTTATTTTATCTTAATTTTATAAAAGTCAGATTGGAAAAAAGCCACTTTTACCACTGTTAATCCAAACGAACCCTTACCTTCTTTCATAGAATAAGATGTAAGCCTCACAGGCAAGAACTTCTTTCAGGGAAACTTCACGCACATAGGCATCACTTGCATGATACCATGTCCACTTCTCATTCTCTTCATCGGCCTCTTTGTTCCTCTGACCCCCTCTTACATAGGCAACGTAGTGACCCCCTCTCATTGTTCCCGAGTGCTCCACCACACCCACCAACCGGTATTCATGCTTCTCTTCACTCCCGCACCTGTATTTTTAGCCATCACAAAAATGCTTGTCTTATTACCCATACTCTCATTCATTAACATGATCAGAGCCAAAACAATATGTACTCCATAAAGCTCCTTGCCATGCAAATTCTTTATGTTCTACAATCACATTTTCATGACAAGATATTAACTAATCTGATTCCATGACAATATATGCGCAACCAAGTGCAAGACTCACTTCTTAACTCTAGATACTCTAATCACGGATGCCCAGCAAATCCCCACCCACAACAACTTAAACCTTGCCCACACGAAATTATTCCCACCCACAACACAACAATAAATAAAGAAAATTCAATCATAATAAAATTAATCAATAATAACATTCCCAATATTGCAAAACTACAGGCAGTCAAAGTACCATTGAGAAACACTGAAAATAAATACAGAGCAGGTCAATCTCTTATCCAACATGATGAGAGATTAGACAACTTTGTTGCAGTTTATAATTTCTCTATGTTGTTTTAGCTCCTCTTTGCAAGGATATCTCATCTTTCATTGTACTTTTCCATTCTTCTATACAACAAAGCTTCTTTTGTCCAAAATAACAATAATTGTACAAGGAAAAGAGATCATTTCCACAATTATCTCATGATCAGATCAAACTTATTCTTGATGCTTGTAAAGGTTACCCTAGATTGGATAGGATTATATCAAGAACAAGCAAAACAAAAGATCCATAGCAAGAGTATAAACTATATAACTCAGAGTTCAAACAAAATCTAGGATAGTTCAGATAAGTTACCTTGGATCCATATATGGTCTGAAATCAATTGTTTCTTTAAAACTGACGTGGCCACTTAGCTTACTTAAGCGACCTCGAATGTCTTGGCTGAACCTCTTCAAATGAATAGTGAGAATAGGCGGTGCTTTATAAATAAGAACCCTCTTGGTTGCATTCCTCTTCACTTTCACGCTTGGGGCATCCGCCTCTTCATCTTTAGTGGCTACCGAGTCATTGTTTTCATGATTCAGTAACTCAGAATTCCTTTCCTGTATATCTCCAGTTGCATGTTGTATACTGCAAGAATCGGCAGCTAGACCATTTTCTTCATTGCAAGTTTTGCCAAAACCTGAAGATTCACCATCATGTATATCTTTCTTCTTAAACGTCTCATCTTCCCCCTTATTAATAACTGCACTATACTCATCCGCTTGACCATTTTCTAACTCTCTATAATCTTTAACACCCGAAACCAAACTATCTCTAACATTGTCATTTTTAACATTACCATTACCTACACTCCTGACCATTGCAGAACAAGAATTAGTTGTTTTCCGGGGATCAGCACCATTTACAGTCTCTTCTCCATTGGATACCCTGTTTTTCTGCATTTTTGTTTCCAATTTCTCATCTTGCAGAATTTTTGAACAGTTCTCACAATGCCACGCATTTTCGTTCGAGAGAAGCTCAGGCTTTATAAAATGAGCCAAGCAACTATCCACAGAAACTGGTGAATCTGTATCATCTACTTCATCTGGATCAGACTCACTCCTGTTTCCAGCATCAAAACCTGCTTCAACTTCATTATTTGAAGGTCTAGGAGCAGGGCCTGCAACAACTTCAGGCTCATCAAATAAGCCCCCAAAGCCATCAAATCCCAAGTCTTCTTGTCCACAGCCCAAAACTGTTGAGGTGGCGTCACCATCTCCCCCTGTGATCTCCCCCGTAGAAGAACTTTCTTCTTTATATGGAAGCAACAACACTTTTGTCTCTTGAACTTGTAATGGAACCTCATCTTCCCACCCATTCTTTGAAGAATCTGGCCTAAGGTTTTGCATCTCATCAGGGAAACAAATCTGACTACTAGATCCACAGCTATTCTGTGCAGGGAATTCCTTTAACGATTCCTCCTTGCTATCATCTGTCACGGTTCCTGCCTCCACAAAATCCAACCATGTAAAATCGCATGACGAAGTTGATGCTTTCTCTGTACCATTCTCAAGGACTTGAGTATGTTCAGAGTCTTGACCAGTCACGAAATTGGATGAACTCGAAGCCTCATAATCAGCCGGGTTGCTTTTATTCACAGGACCAAATACAGTAGATTCCCCAGAAGAAGCTGCCACCTCTTCTTCAACTGATTTGTTAGATTGCATGGGGCAGGATGATTCATCACTTGATAGTTGGGTTGCCACACTTTGAACTGGCAAGGGACCGACATCTCTATTGACTTTCACCCGAGTCTTTCCACCTTTCTTCGGTGGGAACTTTGCTTTCTTGGATCGAGATGCTAATTGGGCCTTCTTAGGTGGAGGCTTTTTAGAAGGAACGGGCAATGAGAGATCTAGAAAAGGCTCATGCACAAAGGAGGAATGCCCACATTCAACACAACATACAGTACTTGATAACTGACCCCCAAATAGAGCATCCACTAAAGTAGTTACATTGGATAAGATTCCATCCTTGTCAGAAGCATCCTTCTGTTTTCTTGCAGCTAGTTCTTCAGAACCCAGCCCATCTAGTAAGCAACATAGCAATTCATGACTGTCATGCTGCTGATATCCTCGAAATTGGGGAGACTTTGAGCATACACAACCAAAAAATGATCTAGGATTTATAATGCTTTTCAATCCTGAGTCCGGGTTTGTCTCAATAAATAACTTTTTCAAGGAACTAGTCAAAGGCCCAGCAGGAGCATCTAACTTTAGAAAGTTATCTCGCAGCTTATTCATGGCTAGGAGATTTTGCATGACCGAATTAAAGAAGCAAGTATTACCTAGATTAGTCATACCTCTGACTACATAACCTGCTTTCCTGTATGATTCACTTGCCAGTAAAGTTCCTGATTTAATTTCAGTAGTGATGCTGCCATTCCCAACCCACAAATCTTCAACATCTGCCGATGATTGGTCTGATGGCCGTGCTTTCAACAGTGTCACAACATCAGAAAGAACATGATTTCTTTCATCATTCTGTTCAGTTTTCTCGGCGGGGACAAACATATCGCAAACAAAACACCAGCAGAGCTGGGGCTTTTCAGAATTGACCACCAAGGGGTGCCGACTTTGCCTGGCATGCTTGATTGCATGGCATTGAGGGGTTTTTGGAAGCCCAACACCTCCGCAAGTATATTGACCACACTCTAGACAAATCCATATGGCTCTTGACTCAGATTTTGAATCGACTGAAGCAATGCCTTTTTTATTCCCACGTTTTCCCTTTTTTCTATTTCCCCTCCGGTCTGCAGCACTTTCCCTACAATCTTCACATGTTATGCCTATGGATCCAGATGGACCAATCTTTCCAGATAATTTAGTTAAATTAACATTGTTTTCTAGATGAGGGCAAGCTTTTAACTCTTTTACAAGTGAAACCACATCATTGACAGGCTCAACAGTTGGGCTGCATGACTGGACAACCTTTTTTGGGGAGTGTGCAGCATCACGCTTAGTAGAACCTTGTCTCTTGTTTCTAACCCTCTTACCCATCAATGCCTGCATTTTAAATACAATCAGTGAAGCCTGTCTAAATAAACTTATTGCCAACAGTCAAAAACTTAATATTAGATAACAAATCCCTCTTACAACAAACAAAAGCAATTTCTTATTAATTACCATGCATGAAAAAATCCATTAGTCATGCATTTATAAACAAATTAGAAATACAAAACCTTATCCCACTAGGTGGGTTGGCCACAAATAGGAATCAAACTAACAAACATACCATTAGCATGCTCTTTCTACAGGTAACAGAGGCACAAGTCACTTCAATGACTAAGCATATTTAAGATTCATTTCTTGTGGAAAAAGCTGGACGTTCATAAATCATAAGTGTAGGCAGCTGAACCTATCTAGTGGGATAAGACTTGTAGTTGTTAATTGTTGAGAACTTGAGAGATAAAATATTATACTTAATCTCTTAATAAGAAAGAATACATATAGGTCTTTATATAGGCAAACCTAGAGCTAACCCTAGAATCTCATAGAATCTAGGGTTAAGGTACATTTTTGCCCTTAAAATATGTGCCCGGGAGCAATTTTGCCCCTGAAGTTTCAAGCGTAGCAATGTTGCCCCTGAAGTTTCAAAACGGAGCAATGTTGCCCCTCCGTTAAAAACCCTAACGGTCAACTAACGGTCAACATTAGGGTTTTTAACGGAGGGGCAACATTGCTCCGTTTTTAAACTTTAGGGGCAACATTGCTCCCAATAAAAGTAGCAATTTTCCCCCGAAGTTTCAAAACGGAGCAATGTTGCCCATCTTAAAAACCCTAACGGTCAACTAACGGTAGGGTTTTAAACGGAGGGGCAACATTGCTCCGTTTTGAAACTTCAGGGGCAACATTGCTACGCCGAAAACTTTAGGGGCAAAATTGCTCCTGGGCGCATACTTTAAGGGCAAAAATGCACATTAACCCTAGAATCTAATCAAATCAAAATCAATCAAACTAATTGAGATATAATAGGAAATATCTTAAAGATATAATATAACTATATCTAATCATAATAATAAGATAATAATCATAATAAACGCATAATATTCTCACACTCCCCCTCAAGTTGGATCATAGATGTTAATCATGTCCAACTTGCTTATACAACATTATACTAGTAACACTCCCCCTTAGGCTTGTACTTCTTGAGTCTCAGAGGCCCATTTTGAGAGTAACAGATACTTGACAACATTGGGAGTTACTGGCTGCGACAAGATGAACGGGCACCAGATACTCGACAAGATGAATAGGACAAGATCGACAGAAACGGCTACGACAAGATCGACAGGCAACGGCTGCGACAAGATCGACGGCAACTATTGCGGCAGAGGATGAAGGTCCCTTAACTGCTTGAGTCTTCAAAATCCTTAGACTTGTACTTCTTTTTTGAGTCTTAGAAGTCTACGAATTTATGAAATTACAGATTGGTCCCTAAATTTGGTAAATGACAGATTGGTCCTGCGAATTTCAAAAATGATATTTTGATCCTCAAATTTCTGAAATGACAGTTTAGTCCTCTGTCAGAAAACTGCAACATTTTGATTTATTTTTTTTTTTTTTATTTCATTTTTATTTCTCTCCTTGCAGGGCTCCACATGTCCCTCCTTTTTTTTTCTTTTTTAAATAAAATAAGGGTTAAGGTGCATTTTTGCCTTCAAAGTATGCGCTCAGGAGCAATTTTGCCCCTTAAGTTTCAAGCGTAGCAATGTTGCCCCTGAAGTTTCAAAACGGAGCAATGTTGCCCCTCCGTTAGAAACCCTAACGGTCAACGTTAGGGTTTTTAACAGAGGGGCAACATTGCTCCATTTTTAAACTTAAGGGGCAATATTGCTCCCAAAAAAAGTAGCAATTCAACATTGCTCCGTTTTGAAACTTCAGGGGCAACATTGCTACGCCGAAAATTTTAGGGGCAAAATTGCTCCTAGGCGCATACTTTAAGGGCAAAAATGCACCTTAACCCATAAAATAATATCAATGATTTAGGTCAGATCCAGACTCCTTCCTATCGTGACTTCTTCCTCTTTCTCATTCATCTCGCTACCTTCTCTTCTTCTTTTTGTTCACAGCGACACGGATCAGAACGGACTGGATCCTTCTTCTTCACCAGACACACCTTCTTCTTCATCTTCTCCTTCTTTCGCTGTTCTTCTTCCTCTTCGATCTGCAAAAGGTGAGGGCAGTAAGGTGCTAGTTCAATGTTGAAGCTCGAGAGGACGATGATGGGTCTCCCTGGTTTTCTTCAAACTCGCTGCACCACTAGAATGTTCGAATTCTGTTTCTGAAATGGAGAAGATTTGGTCGAAGAAGACGATCTGGTTTGAGATCATCGGACGAGCTCGAGACCTGGCTTCTACTTTCTCTTTCCTCTGAATCTGGACTTCTCTGTTCCTCTTTCCGGAACATTCACTGAAATATGGAAATCTCACCAGAATCTGCTGACACTGGGAAACGGAGAACCCAGGGAGCGAAAATAGGACAGAAATTGCTGACGATGGGTCTGACAAACGGAGAACCCAGGGAGCAGTGAGATGAGGACGACGGAGACGAGATGAGGGACTGAAATCACGGACTAGACGACTGGCTAACACAACAGAAAATAATGATGAAAGTGGGTGTCTCCCGGCGTTGTGTAACTCACTGCCTCTCTGAAAATCTGAACATTCTGAACAGAGCAGCGAGTCACCGGCGCCGAAAAACCAGTGCAGAACTATTAATTTGCTTCAAGAATTAATACCGCTCTGATACCATGTTGAGAACTTGAGAGATAAAATATTATACTTAATCTCTTAATAAGAAAGAATACATATAGGCCTTTATATAGGCAAACCTAGAGTTGACCCTAGAATCTCATAGAATCAAATCAAATCAAAATCAATCAAACTAATTGAGATATAATAGGAAATATCTTAAAGATATAATATACCTATATCTAATCATAATAATAAGATAATAATCATAATAAACGCATAATATTCTCACATTAATCAATAATTCGACAGATAATAACATAGAAAAACTTCTCTTCTTAGGACTGACAGGGTACTACCAACAGCAATAAGCAAGACCAATCCAATAGGGATATCTATAAGCAGGCCATGAACCCTTATTCAACCTATCTTTACGTTTGAAAATACTTGAGAGGTTAGATTAAGTAGATTATTTCAGTTGACATTATACTGAGAAAGAAGCTTCCATATAAAACAAAACCCTAAGACTTAGAAGTTTTCAAATCAGTATTGTTTGCCGCCAAACACCACTCATATTATCATCTTCACAATGTCACAGAACCATGAGAATAGTTTGCTCAAGTTGTTTACGAAAAATATATAGGTGATCCTTAAGATGTCACATGTAATGTCTACTTGAAAGGATGCTAGCAGTGAATGCCACAAAAAAGATACATCAAAAAGTGTGTCACCCTTGTGCCACCACTTAACTACTTTATGCTTTTTATTTAATTTCAAATTTGATGACAACAATCACATAAATGTTAAAAGTCCTAATGGTTTCATATATTAACAATTTCATAATGGTCAAAGATTAATACTAGGATTACGCAGACAATTTCAATTCTCAAATGTTGAATTCATCACAAAAATGAAATCGAAAGACCATAACATCATTACGTATGAAAAACATGCTTTAACTGTCACATGAACAATTCTGTACAAAAAAAAAAACCATGACAATGTCAAGCGAAAATTAAACAGTCCATCCTCTCCAGAAATAAAAGAAGACAAAACATACTAAAGTAGGTTTAATGCGAACTTAAAAACACAAGAGGCATTTATTTCGAGTGAATCCATAAAGTATCAACTGTAATCTATCCTTTAAAATAGGATGATAGTTTTACAAGGTATCTGCACTCCTAGCCAAGGACTCTTCCCAATGATAATAATTTAGGAAATATAGCTATAACAACAACAAGACTTATCCCACTAGGCAAAGCCAATCAATACAAGAGTATGTGAACTGGATTAAAGCACATGCAAAACCTGTAAGTTTCAGATTGAGCAAGGGAAACCTAGCAAATTTTAGGAGTTTTAAAGTAAAGAGACAAATTTTAAACACCCGTCAAAAAGGGAAACAAATAAAAATAGCAGATTACCGTCATTTATCAATTTCAGAAACTAGCTATCAAACAAGGACGAGCGCCAAACTACATTAAATAAATTCAAAGCATAATAAAACTTCGACCATCAACAATGAGAAGCAAAGGCATCAGTCAAAAGAATAAATAAATAAAGAACTACAGCAGATACAATTCATCACCTCGGCGAGCAAGTAAAATAAGACCGAACAGAATAGGTATTAAAGGGATGGTTTATATGGGAATCGACAAAAATCAGTATTGTTCAAATTGTTCCGTCGGTGTCAACGCCAGCTTGAGTTGGCGGGCATCCACTCACGCGCTCGCCTACAATGGGCACCAACGTAGAGCTTATTGAGATTTGAATCTGTAGATTGCCGGAGAGATGAGGGTCCAGCGGCGATGTTAACTTGGGCTACTCAGTTTTAATCAGAGAAAAATGATATATACCAGAAATAAAGCTTCAAATGCCATGGGTTGGTAGGAGGGGGAGAGAAGAAAGGGAGTGAAGAGGGGTTAAATAGATGAACCCCAGCGCATAGAGAGGAATGATGAAGTCGCCCACTAACCCTGTGTCATTGACGATAATTTGGCAATAAATCGGGCCCGACGCGACCTCCTACCCAATGTTTTTAATTGTTATCCGACCCAAAGTTGATAGTATTAGCTCTGTTTATAATTATAAGACTTAGTTGACTTTTTTATAAAGATTAATAAACTAAATAAGTTATTTAATTATTTTATTTGTTGTACAGATCTTTAGATTATATATTAATTTATTAGTTAAAATAATTAGTTTGAAGAAAAAAAATAAAAATACTCTAAAGTAATTTAATTAGCTTCCTTAATCTCTCTAAAAAAATTAATTAGGTCTTATAATTAAGACCAGAGGGAGTATTACGGTATATTATAGATGTGGTGATGTTGATATTAAACTACTCTCATCGTTAGTAAATTAATATAAGATGGGTTTTTTTTTTTTTTTTTTTTTTTTAGGCTTTAATATATTTTTAGTTCTTTAAATTTACATTATGTATATCTTTAGTCCATTCACTTTATAAAGTATACTTTTAGTCTTATAATTCTAATGCTATTAATTTTAGGGAAAATCCCATATAAAATTGCTTAAAATAGAGAAATTCTAAATCAGGTTGTTAAACCCAACAAATCCTTAATTAAGTTATAGACTCAATTTGGGATTTTAAAATATAGGTAAATTAACTTTATTACACTCTCTTAATCTTCTCTATCATTTTTCCTCTTGAAATAATTTAATTGCCCTTTAACTTAATCTTTTAATAAGTGTGCATATATATCAACATTAATATATAATAAAATAAAATATGATTAAATTTAAATCAAATGAGTTTTTGTATTCAAGAAGAATGATTTGAGTAAAAAAAACGCATAACACCCTTATCAATTAAATTTTTTTATTAAATATTTTGAATAAAATTTTATTTTTGAAAGAACTCAAATTAGTTTTTTGTCAAAAAAAAAAAAAATTCAATCTTCATTGATCACGCAATTTTACTTATGTGACATATAGTTTTTTTTTTGTTTACGTTAATAAATATCTTATCTTTTAAAAAATCATTAATGAACATTTTTTATATACAGTTTGTTATATCAAACAAGCTATTTTTTATATTAACATTTTTTTCTCAATGAACAAAAAATCAAGTGAATTTTTTTATTTATTCTCAATGTTCAACTAGAAATCATTTAATTAATATTGGGGCTGATAATTTTTTTTAATTATTCCTGATCATTCTTCCACAAAACATAAAATTTTTTTGATCTAAGTTAATCGTATTTTATTTTATTATATATTAATATTTATCTATATTTACACTTATTGTAAAAATAAGCTAAAAAGTATTGAAACCCTTTTAAGATGAGAGAGGAGACTATGAGAGAGTTGTAACGTCATTTAATTTAAATTTTGAAATTCTAAATTAGATTGATAACTTAATTAAGGATTTATTGAATTTACTAACCTAATTTAGAATTTTCCTATTTCAAGCAACTTTATATAGGATTTTCCCTTAATTTTACTAACGATAAATGCAAACTCAAGTGATAATGGTGTAAATTTAAATGATGACTATATAATTAGATGCTATTAAGCTTAAATTTAAAATAGGGATAAATTAAAAATATATATATATAAATTATGAAATTAAATGTTATTAGTCATCACTTGAATTCGTTGTGTTGGCGCTTTTCTTCTAGTAACATTAACGTATTAGAATTTTAGAACAAAAAATATACTTTATATTTTATAAAGTTAAGGGACTATAAGTATGCCTTATATAAAACTTAAAAGACTAAAAATATACTTTAGCTAGACAGTTAATTAAATTACTTTAAAATATTTATATTTTTTTTATTGTTTTTCTAAGTTATTTTCCTAACTTATGAACTAATATATAATCTAAAAATATACAACATATGATATGATTAAGTAACTTATTTAGTTTCCTTAATCTCTCTTAAAAAAAGTCAACAATATCTCGATATTTAGGACTGGAAGGAGTACCATAGTATCTGTTTTTAGCTAAGTTGATTAAATTAAAGAAGCTAGTTTTTTTGCCCAAAATTTGAGAAAATCACTTAAGTTAGTTGATATGACATGTATTTTTTAAAACACGTTAATTATCTTTCTTAATTCTTTCATCTCCTTTAAATTAAGAAAATATTGCAAATATGAAAAAATATATATTATATTTAAGAAAAAATCAACTCCCCAATTGAAGCTTATTTATATTATAATTATTACATTACTTCTAATACTTTTTGTTTTTAATATTATAACCGGTATTCGATTTGATTTGGAGTTTGTGACTGCTCCTCTCGACACAAGTGTCTCATCCGAAACCCGTACTTAGAACCCAAAGGATCTAACGAGGCTTTACATCGCTAGACCAACTCTATGTTGATTACTTCTATCAAACAAGAATACATGTAAAAAAAAAATAGATATTGTTCTGTCTAGATTGACAGAGATGTCTAGTCTACCGGACTAGTAAGTTGATCTAAGATCAAGTAACTCTTTCCTAAGTATCTATGAATTAGATACCTATCAGGGTAACAGATCACTGTGCACGAATAAGAACTATCTATGAATTAGATACCTATGAGGGTAGCAGATCACTGTGCATGAATAAGAACTATATGACGTTAGCTAAAGGAGGTGGTATGTGTGCACAATGACAATAGAATAGTAATTGAGAGAGAATAATCATACCTCTTGAGTTTACCTCTTATTTATAAAGTTTATTTGTAGGGTTAGGATTTGGAATTATGGGCTTTTGTACCTTCAAACCCAAATATTGTGCCGCTATATCTAAGTCACGTAGACGGCCTCTTATTGCCCTCATATGAGTCCGTAACAGATACCATCATAAAAGGTTATAATAACATATTGAGAAACTCACGGAGTTGGGTCTAACAGAAAAGAGTGGGTTCAAACTTGAGAGAAGTGCTTAATTTAGTGGCCGACAAAGTCTAAAATGAGATTACCTCTAAAATGAGATTCCTTTGCTTAGGGAGAGGGAAAAAAATATTGAGAAATTAAATTGAAATTTATATAAATATTAAATCTTATAGCCCTTAATTGAATTCAGCCGAGTTTGATGTCTGCAACCGTAAGCAGCTTGACAAAGGCGTGAATCGGAGGGGAAAATCAGCTCGGTTAAACCCAGCTTTTTTGTACGGAACTGAGTTTTTGTTCATTCTATTTCGTCCTCTTTTCAGTTTCAGAATTGAGAAACCCCTCCGAAAACCCCCCTTCTCGTCATGGACTTCCAAGTGGTGGTTCTCGCCGGCGGTACCTCCAACAAACTCCTTCCTCTCGTCTCCAAGGTACTCTATTATTATTTTTTTCTCTTTTCAGTGCTCCTTAAGCTCAGTCACTAATATTCTGGAAATGATTCTATTCTTTGGCTGAATAAAATCCAATCCCTGAATTGGTATTCTTCTTCTTGATCCTACTTTTCATAGCATCGAGTGACTTTTGTGGATATCTCTTGGAAGTTTATATCCCATGGTGCTTTTTGTTTTTCGAGTGCAGGAGGTTCCGAAACCTTTACTTCCCGTGGCGAATAGGCCAGTTCTATCTTACGTTCTTGAGTTGCTGGAGCTAAGTAACCTTAAAAAGATCATAGTGGTACGAGGCTTTTTCGTCACTCTGATTTGTGTCCATTATTTTTATTTCCTGTTTATGCTCCTGCTGGCGTAGAATATTCTAGAGAGGGAGAAAGGGAAAAGGTTCAGAGGAGCGCCTGGTGATTTTTTCATCATTACCTGTAACATGGTGACCAACATACTGTAAAGTTGCTCAGTCGTGAAGAGAAGAGTGTTCAGTCCCTTGGCACGAAGGGCTATATCATCACGATAGTGCTGTTCGTCCTGAATTTTGATTGGAATTTGGGTTATAATTCAGAGTTCTTGATTCTCATTTTTCTAGGTAGTTGAAGGCGAAGAAGAAGCTCTTCATGTTGGTGGTTGGATATCGGGGGCTTATGTGGATCGTTTGAATGTTGAGGTAACCTTTTGATCTTACAGCGTTATATTATGAGCCATTCTTCATCAAGCAACCGTCCTTCCTCCTCTGCATGCTTTTGTCAGTGTGAAGGATGTTGCTCAATAAAATTGAGGACCACGTGACTAAAGCGACAGATTCAAGGGAGTTCATGAGTTAGGCATCCAATATTTGAAAGAAAATAAGTAATATTGATTCGTTGATGATGGTGGTGAATCGGAATGAAACTTTGAACCCTTGCACAAGATGAAAATAATCAGTGGAACCATATTATTAGCTTTAATATGCAAATTGAAGCATAATTGTCACTGTCATCCTAAGAACTATAAACATTGATATGAACACAATAAAACATGGATATGACACTGCAAAGTAAAAAGTGTCAAGGTGGTACATGAAGTGTTGCATTATGTTTAATGATTGTGTCAAACATAGGGTCAACTTTTTGAATTGTTTGTATTCTATTGTACATCTTATTAGTGTGATTGATATATTTTGCGGTCATCTAATTTTACCCTCAATGGGTTTGAATTGGTTCATAACACAAATCCTACGTAAGAGATGACAAAGACTCTTTGCCTCATTTTTGTTCTCTTCGCCTTTGAAAATTGTTTTCATTGATTGGATAAAAGGGGGAAAACTTGGCTAATCTTTCTTCTTAACTGGTGCCTCTTTAATCGAAGAAAACTAATAGATACCGCAAGTGATTATATGGGTCACTTAGATGATATTCAGGATTTTATGAGAACAATATGTACTCATTGTCCCTGGTTCAGACCAAATTTTTTTGTCTTAGGTGTGGCTTGTTGTACTAGCAAACCTGAGAATATGTGAGTTACCCTTTTGAAAAATATGAATGAGATTTCCTGCTGTAAACCCTGCAACTATTTCTGCGCTGGATGAGTTCTTTAACATCTTGTCTAAACATTTATTGGTGGCAAATGCATTAACATTTAAGTGTAGAAGGATGTGGATACTTAGGCTGCCAATTTCATAATTCATATATGTGGTTTTTTGCAGTTTCTGTTGCTGAGTGTTTCATGATGTCATTGTGGACGCATTTTGTGCATGCATGTTTGCTCCACAGGATGTCTGACATTGACAAATTGGTCTCTTGTATGGTTACGTTTTTGCTTGCTGGATCAAGTCTTTCTGAGTGATGACTAAAGTTCCAAAAAAAAAACCTGCGCTAATTCATTTTATATACTTTGTATTTGTACTTCTGTCAACTTTTGGGTACTCAAGGAGATCAATAACCATTCATTTTTCAGCAGTGAATTTAAGCTTGTAAACCTCATTTTCTTTTCATAAATTTACACTCCCTTGTACAGGTGAATTAAATATTAAATGCTATGTCTCAGGTTGCTGCAGTTCCTGAGGATGTGGGAACAGGTGGTGCAATTCGGGCTATTGCACACCACTTAACTGCTGAAGACATTTTGGTATGTTCTCCTCTTCCTTATGCTTCTAGCTCTGAGATCTGAAAAAAAGTTAATTCTTATGGATTATGGCTGTATTTTATGTTTCTGCAGGTTGTCAGTGGTGATCTTGTTTCTGATGTACCTCCTGGTGCCATTGCTGCTGCTCATAGAAGACATGATGCAGTAGTTACTGCAATGCTTTGCTCTGCTCCTGTAAGTGGATCTTCAGAGTCAGGAGCCTCTGGTGGGAAAGACAAAACCAAGAAAGTTGGTCGCCATGACTTAATTGGGCTGGATCCCACAACACAGTTTTTACTGTACATTGCAACTGGTTAGGCCATTAGTTTTTCCTCTGCGTTTTCATTTTGCTTTATATGTGCCTCATTAGAATCTGGAAACTCATTCAGGGGCTGAATTGGAAAAAGATGTTCGAATTCAGAAGAGCATACCTCGTGCAGTTGGTCAGGTGTAGTCATTTATTGTTTTGTTTCTATATCTTACCTTTTGCTGTGAATTATGCAGTGTTAAATAAACGTTCCTTTTCAATTGTGAAAATAATTTGTTTATGATTAATTAATGTTACTTCCACGCACTTTTTCCACTGTCTTGACATTTATAATTCTGCATGTTGGCATTGTTTTTCTTTTTGGTCTGCCTAGAGATGAAAATTATATTGCCCCTGCCCAATTGGAGGAAACAATGATTTAGGTTCTCAAAAGATTCATGTTCTCTCGAATTAAACCCTCCTTTTCTAAATGGAATCATCAAATGCATTTAATTTTCTTCAGTTTAGTCATTGCTTGAAAGGTTTACACAAGAAGCAAATGGAGGCAAATTAAAACGTTCAAGGAGTCAATAAAAATTGAAGGTTGGGGGATATATTGAGATACAAGTTCTTTCAAGAACTAACATTGCAGTTTCCTTCCTTTAGCTGATACTGTGTTGAATGATCGAGTATTTTATGCTATTTTCTTCTGCACTTCTTTTTATAATTTTTCTACTTTTTTGGGTGTTTTTTATCCTTTATGTAGATGGAGATAAGAACTGATCTTATGGATGCCCATTTGTATGCATTCAAAAGGTATTATCATAGGCTTCTTAACTTTCATATATTCCAAAATTGTGTTAAGATATGGAAAAATGTGTCCCTGATTTCTTTTCAGATCAGTTCTACTAGAAGTTTTGGATCAAAAGCCCACATTTCATAGCTTAAAGCAGGATGTGTTGCCTTACCTAGTCCGGAGCCAATTGGTTAGTTGCTTAAGGTCTCTGCAGTGGTATGAAGGGACTTTTTCCCTTAGATTCTAACCTGTTTCGAATTTCCTTAAATTATCATCAGAGATCAGAAGTTTTGTTCAATGGTACACCCCAAACTGAAGAAAATGGATCTGAGAAGGTTATATCTCAGAGCAATGAACAAATGTTATCTCACATCCTTTCTAATGCGACCCATCCAACCTTTCATCAACGATATGCAATGGGTCCTTATGGTTCTGCTTCTGGCGGAAGAACTCATAAATGCTGTGTTTATATTGCTGAAAGCAGCAAGTATTGTGCACGCTTAAATTCTATTCAAGCTTACAGTGACATAAATCGAGATGTGAGTTCATCATATAGTTGGCAGAACTTTTTATTTAGGATAGTCTTAAATAGTTCTTCTGGATGCTCTTTGCTTCCTTGAGTTTCAGAAAACTTTTTGATCTGACAGGTGATAGGAGAAGCTAGTCATTTATCAGGGTATTCCTTCTCTGCTCACAACAATATCATCCATCCTTCTGCAGAACTTGGAGCAAAAACTACTGTGAGTTAAACTATCTGCAAACACTTCACAACTAATATGTGCAGTCTTTATGTGGGAAACATGCTGTCTGATTCTGGCATAGAATGTTGATTATGGTGACTTGATTTAGGTAGGACCACATTGTATGCTGGGTGAAGGGTCACAGATGAGTGACAAATGCAGCGTTAAACGGTCTGTTATTGGTCGTCACTGCCGGATAGGTGCCAATGTAAAGGTGGGGTTGATATATTAATTATACAAGTTGAGTGGAAGTTAGCTTTTTGTTTTTCAATTGATCTATGACATGTAGATATTTATACTCAGTGGCTGATTAGCATGTCGGCTCCTTATTGATGTTTTGTTGTACTCCTTCTTATCCTTGATATAAGATATGTTTACCTAATTTGATTAAATTAAGAAAGATAGTTAAGTTAGTTAATATAACATGTTTTTTCTTAAATATCCTAGTCATTTTCCTTAATTCCCTCATTTCCTCTCTTCCTTGAATATTGTTGAGAGAGCATTGATAGGGGTAAATTAGGAAAAGATTGACAAACATGAAAACTGTTTTATATTTAGGATCAAGATTAATTCCTAAAATATGTGTTATATTAAGGACCGAAGGTAGTATTGAGTAAGGTCTATGTTTCATTTTATTTGAATTTTCATATCCATGTGCAGATTGTTAATTCCATAGTTATGAATCATGTTACTATTGGAGATGGTTGCTCGATCCAAGGTTCTGTCATCTGCAGTAATGTGCAGCTCCAAGAGCGTGTTGTGCTAAAAGATTGTCAAGTAAGTTATATATATATATATATATATATCTCACGGTTACGTCGGCAATTTGAATTGGATTTAATGTCGCCTGTTTTCTCAGGTTGGAGCAGGTTTTGTTGTCACTGCGGGAAGTGAGTACAAAGGAGAAGTATTGGCTAAGAAATGAAAATGATATGCGAGTCTGAGGGCAGCATGGCAAGTTGAATTTGTTGTGCCTGTTCGTTATAGCTTGGAGGGAATTTTTGTAGTCATTGCTTGAGCCACATACAATGGTGTGCTCTTGGCAACAACCGATACATCATAGAATCCTTCTTTTTTTTTTTTTTTTTCCTTTTTGCCCCATTTTTGACTTTATTTTATTTTTGCCCCGATGGAATCTTCAAGCTCTAATGTTGAACCAGAGTTAAAACACAGCTTCAACCAATCATTGTTTAGGATCTCTACACATAAACGACTACATATTGACATTCGTTTTACTTTATCCCTAGATGGTGTGCCGTTTAATTGCTGGCACGACTGTAATTGGTATTGTTCTATATTACTAGTCTTTTGGTCCATTCAACCTCATCATCATTGCAACTTGCGCGCTGTTGGTAGCGTGACCTTCATTGAACCCGTACTGGCTCAAAAGTTTTGGCTATGACCCTTTCCTGCACTTTCTGTTGTAATGTTTTTTAGGGGCAGAAAGATTAGGCATGTGAAAAAGTTTATAATCGAAGCAAGACATCACATTTTAACAAGAACTGCGTATTAAAAAAATGAAACTGATACATGTGGTCTAAAATATTACCATCACGTCCAAACTAATAAAAGTCTGAAACTGAAACCTTCCACACGATAATATGCACTGTCTGGTGTGCCACTGTTGCTTGTACAAAGGGCGGTCTTGGGCACTTAAGACACGACTCCATACTTGTAGGTGATAATCTTATCACAGCTACTGTGTACTAATGTATGGGGTACAAATGTCATCGAAAGAAAACTTTGCAACATAAAAATCAGAGGGCTCTCTAATCTCTATCATAATTCACTTAGCAAATCGTAGCGTCCATTCTGCAGCTATACCATCGTGCTTGGCTTTATCTCCCAAATACAAGTGGGCAACGCCGGGGACAACCGCATTATCTGCAATACAAATAACGTCTTCATGCCCCCACAGTAAAGACACATGGATTCTAGGCATGCAAGTTATTATAGGCCTTGGCATTGACAATACTGGCACATTTTCTACTTCGGAAATCAACTTGACTCAAACTAAAGACTTGAAACAAAAGGCACCACTCCAATTGAATCCCAGTACACAATGTGCAGCATTATATCAACTTCCATCTTTAGAAAATAAAGATGTCTCATTAACTCATCAAAATTAATCCAAGAGGGGCTGGGAGGACTTACAAGGGTCAGGATTTATCAAAATTGATCTAACTGCAAGTAGCACCTTAGTGATGGTTAGTGCAGGACTCCAACCATCTTTTAATATGCCCAAACTAACTTGGCCGGTAGTTTCTATATTGCAGTGGTAAATACGAGTCTTGAATATGACCTGCAGGCCAAGATCTTTTCATTGGGAAACAAAGCCAAACAAATAAACAAGACTTGAGAGATCATCAACAAGTTAACATTCGACATTTAGGACTTGGCCAGCATTACATTACAAAAAACAAAAACAGAACAAAGAAAACCATAGGCCATGCAGTAAATAATCGTATGGGATCAAAAGGTAAAATTTATGCGCACTACTTCATCTGGATTCTCCCTGTAATTCACATTTGTTGTACAATTTTGCATATATTACATATGTTTGGATGGAGAAAAAAAGAAGGGAAAGGGTTTTCTTTTTTCTTTCTTAATTTTTTTTTTTTTTTTTGTGTGTGTTGCTTTGTTTGAATTAGAAGACACAGTTTTCGCCATTCCTTCTCATTTTATCTCTTCAATGCAAGCATACTCTTGAAACAAGTAACTAAACTAACGATCATGTGTTAAATAAATTTCCCTTCTCTACCCTTGACCTTCAATCTCCACCATTCTTTGGTAAGTTTAAAGTTTAGAAGGACTACAATAAATAAAGAATTCAGTAATCTAAATTTTGAAATAATTGCCTCTGCAGAAAAATTCATTGCTAAAAAGTACTCAAAAAAATAAATAACATAAAAGAGAAATAGATCAATATCTCACGAAAGAATTATAAGAATACAACTTCCCCTTCTCTAGTGATGACTCATGAAATACCCTTCTTTTATCTCTAACTTCACCCGACCAAATGCTAAGTTTACTCTAGTTTTGAGAAAAACAATTATAGCCACACAGAACTACTTGATGATGAACAATGTTTCTCAATGTACCTGCGGAGGCTTAAAGGGATATTCACTTGGAAATACTATGTCAAGGAAAAATATCCCACCTTCATAAGGTGTTCCTACATAGAAAAAAAGAAAAGTTCATCAAGATTGCCTGCTCATGCCAATGCAAGTTGTGGTTAACCTATGCTCACATAAGCTTCGAAATTAACCAAAAAGAATGCAGGCCATGTTGGGGGACCAGACTTCGCTCAACCAACTTAAAATTTCTGTCTATCAGGCATATGCAACTCCGATCACATGCTTAGCATACAGTTTCATGACAAACGAAGAAATAATTTTCCCTTAGGATATTGCGACAATTTATATGGAGCTAGGCCTTCTAATTTCTCAAATTATTTGGACATTACTTCCCCCTGCCAGTAAACTTGATTAAATTGAATCATTATAATATTTAGCAAGGGTCTAGTGGAAGTAGACATCATAATCTGGCACATACTCACCATATTCTATTGGAACCAACATCCACACCCCCATGTTCAGATTTTAGCACTCACTGCTTTATGGCACAATATAGGTATGAAAAGGGCGAAAAAGAAGACTGCTAATATAGAGCTTTAAACAAATATTAATCTAAAGACAAGGAGCAAATGTTGAGACCTGCGGGACCGATTATAGTTGCAACCCAATGGTAGAGATTATCACCCTTTGGTCCAGCAGAACAGTCAGGAGGGGGATCATTGTTGAGCTCTACCATTTCCCTCTGAATCCTCTTTCCCGATGCCGAGAACGAAGTTGTGGGTGCCCATGAGGACGTTGAAGAAGATCTTCCCCCTCCCACACCCGACATCATCATCTCTGTACAGACCGATTTCCACCGCCAATCCTCAAATATGCAGAATCGCCCACGAAATAAGAGACAGTGTTCACTGCTCAAAGAAAAATAGAGACACAAAATTCGTATCCCAAATTACTTGAGGGTGAAGCCTGACCTGAAACAGAAAATTACAGAGTTCTATCGCACATTCGTCAGCTCAGTATGAGCCATGAGGAGGGCTAAAGCGTCAGCCTCTGTTATTTCTAAAATGCTTTCTTTCTTCTATCTTCTATCTTCCAAAAGAATGCTCTTCTTCTCTAATCTCTGGTGCTGAGAATTTCGGAAATTTTCTTATCTACTTAGTTCCGCCCCCAGTTTACTGTCATTAATGCAAATTTTTTAGTTTTGTGTTTTAAAAAAATTTGTTATGGCACAAGCATCCTCCTCAACGATCCTGTTCCAGGCATTAGCATGCACTCCCACTAGTATGGGCACTAATTTTTTTATAGTTAGAAAAGTTGAAAAAATATCGGCCCATGATAAAACCAAAAAAGTGGATGAAGAAGTTTACAGCCAAAAAAAGTGACGAGGGAACGTATAATGAAATTACATTTTTTTTTTTGTTACAGTTACAAATTTAATTTATATAAATTATAAAATGGTAAATGTGCTCAGTAAATTTATTTAGTTGTTTGGAATTTGAATTATATAGAATAAAACATTCTAAACAAAATAGTTCATTGCTTATATTTTTACTTCTTATGATCATGTTTGTATTTTTAAATGTATAAAATAATAAATTGTATAGCAAAATAAATTATTATTTTTTAATATATATTTTTAGTATGTACAAGAATAATATATTTAAAAAATTTGCTCCTCCTACAACATATTTAAAGACTTAGATATAAGATATAGTTTCTATACTTATCACTATTTTCTTAATTTACTCCTATTCATACACCTTTAACAATAATCAAGGAGAGGAAATAAAAAAAAATTAAGGAAGATGACTATATTATTTTAAAAAAATTATAAAATACATCTCATATTAACTACCTTAATCTAATTAAAAACTAGAGGAGTAATAAAATAACTTGAGGGGCATGGGATCATTTTGAAAGTTGTTTGAGGAGGAGAGCAGCCTTTCCTTTTCTATTCCCATCCTCTAACTTTAATAACCATCCAGATAGTTTTATCCAAAATATTTTTTTTATCTTCTTTATTTCAGTGTTAAGTTATTCACGTCAAAGTTTAACAATTTGAATTTAATTAATTATGTTTATTTTTATAGTCTATAATCTAACATCTAGATAAACGACACAAGCACATGTTGGAGAAGAGGAAACAGTCAAGTCTCAAGGTTTCAGTCTCAGATTTGCCCCCTTGTTTTATGCTATAAGGGCAGTGTCTCAGGTTCCGCAACTAACTACCTTGTCTGCAAATTACAATCATCCTAACCTCCCAACCAGGATGACTAATGGATCAAGATAAAGAGAAATCGACACAAAATTGATTTATAACCTCATTCCATGAATCATTAAACTAAATTTATAGACTGTCAATCTTCAGGCCATGACAACACCAATGCAAAAAATTACACTTGATATCAGATACTGAAGCATGGACACTTGCAGACTCCAACTGCCTCCAGCAGCGCTTTCAGGACCCAATGATAAAGGAGGAAAACTCCCTCCTGTGGCATTTGAGTTGGAACTGAAATCAAAACATATATTCTCATATCAGGTTATATAATAGAAACTACTTTTAATTTAATTAATTAATTAATTAAGAGATAGCAGCAGTTCTCACCTTCCTGTGTATCTACAGGAGCCATAACCTGCAACACAACACCCAGCGTTAATTGCTTAACTTCTAAGAAATCCTCAACCAAAGTTCACTATGATACCATGCCAAAAGAAGTAAGCATTTATTATATACACCATTCAGGAAAGCTCCCCTCGTTTTCAACTAAGAGGGGCCATTAAATTTCTATGGACATCAGTCGGTACGTCAATAGTTTGAAATGCCATAGAAGAGTTACAAGAGTAGCATATCAAGAAATCCTATTTAATAGACATGGATAGGTCAGGCTGACTTACTAGGATCCACAGTAGTAGTTGTAGCTGTACCGTCAAAGTCACAAGTTCCACCAGTAGCACGCATTTTCTGATAATAATCGTTATAAGCATAAGAGGCATGACTTTTTACATTATTAGGTAAGTAACATGGCCTCCCCGGTTGAATAGCCGCACAGTTAGCTTGGCCTTGTCCGCAAGCCCAGCTCAGGCCTACTTGCAGTTTATCAGAATCCACACCATCTTTGGCGACGCAAAAAACTGCTGAAGAATTTCCAGTAATCTGACCGGATCCACTCAAACTCAAAGGATAGACAGCACTTCCATTAGCATTAAGAATGCCCCAGTTTTTTTCTGATATGGGCCCATTCCTCTTGTCTTCATTAAACAATTCATATATGTATGTGTTAATGGCTATTTGTGGCTGACTAGGTGGACCAGAACCATTTAGGACTCGTCGAATCAAATTATTATTGTAGGTCTCAGCATTTTCCCGAGTAGCATCAGGTTCGTTTGATCCACCAAAGGAAGGCCAACCAGTCTCTGTGACAATAATTGGGATATTCGAGAAATGGAAGGCATCTATAGAATAATAGGTAGCATCAACCATTGCATCAAACATACTGTTATAATGGAACAGAGTGTTTGGATCAACTATTTGCTTGACTGGAGGAAGTGGCTGAAAAAGAGCATATTCCATTGGGAAAATACCATCTCCCTTAGTGTATCCATAATAAGGATAAGCATTCAACATGTAGGAAGAGTTTGTGTTCTTCAAAAACTGAAGGAGTTGGTAGATTGTAGAGTTCATAGAAGAATTAAAGGTGGCGGTGGAAGGTGGAAAAGGCCTAGGAATTACCTCCATGGACTGTGGAGTTGAAACTTTGATCCGAAAGTTAAGGTTTGAGGCAACCAGGGCTCTGTGAATATAATTCATAGCAGGAACTAAAACAGGGGCAACATTTGGGATTTGGGTAAGAACCTCACTACCAACTGCTATGGCTGTGATATTGGTGGAAGGCACATAAGCTGCTACGTTTTTATTGACCCAGGCTGCAGCTACTGATGGAGACTCTCCAATCCTTAGTAACTCTTCATTTGTGACACCAACAATTACTTGGATACTGGAGTTTGCAAGAGCTTGCAGCATGTGAGTGTTGGCGTCATAGAGGCGCACATGAGTAATTTGATGGGCTTTAAGAATAGCAACCACATCTGCGGCTGATGGCAGGTTAGAAACATCAGTTCCAACGTTTACTCCCACAAATGCACCTGCAAATTCAAGAACACAATCTAATGTCAACTCAAAGAAAACATTAGATATTATCAGTCATCACTCATCACCTTATCGCTCCCCATGCGGCTTTCAAACAGTCAAGCAGAACAAAAACCAGGCACATTGCAATTAATTCATATAGGGAAAAAAGCAATTTGGACCTTTAATTATTGCTTGATCTGTCAACCTAAAAATTGAAGAGTGCAGGATATGGAAATGACAGAAACTCAGCTTGCAATTGTCTTTACAGTATCTAATAGGCACTGAACAATATCAAGAGATGAGTTTCAAATATCTTCAAGTATCCACTAATCCTTCCACTGTATAAATCTGATTGACCCAAAAAATGGCCTAAAAGGGTGGGGGTAAATTACCTGATGTGCAGCTTAAAATTGTAACAGTGAAGCACAAAACACTTGCAAGCCATCTTTTAAGCTTCATTCAATCCAACCCAACCTCAATCACTGACTTCAGCTCAATGTCAATGACTCACCGGAATGTATGCCCTTTAACTATTAAAACCTAAACAATCAACTTGCAATCAGATGTTTTACAACCTCAATCGCCAATACATACAGAAACAATTAATTAAAAGACCACCAGTGGGATCAAACAACAAATTTGAAGGATGAAAGACTTGTACAAATAGAGACCAAATAATGCTGATGACAGTAAATTTTCTTTATATGATGATAATGATTAAAAGAAAAAGCGTCCGGGCCCATTGCCACAGACATTAGTTAAACAAGTTAACTCCTACTAAAACATTCAGGCAAACTTCAGAAAGTGACAGCAGCAACTTCACTTGGTTCTCCGGACAAAAAATGAAGTCGCCTAATAATCACCAATGCTAATCGTAACTCAATAGAATCACGGCTTCGATATGAAATGCAAGAACCGGGGGGAGGGGGGCGCGTAAAAGGCAAGGTTTAAGGATTCCTAAAGTCATTCAGGACGCAAATGTTTACAAAGAATAGAAAATAAGCACGGAGGCCAGCTGAATGTTTTAGATATTCCATCGCTTTAACCGGCACGTCATCAAGTTATAACTTCCTCATTCAAATTCACTCATTAGCTAGAAACTTAGAAGCCTATGCCTATACTACCGGCATAACTTTCCCTTGGGAAGGAGAATCCCAGAAGCCATTTGTGGTTTATAGTTGCTGGAGCAACTCTACTAAGAAGAGCCGCGAAGAAACCCCGAAACACAGGGTTGGGGGGAGGGGGAGCGAAAATCCAGCAAGATTACAAAACCCCCCATAGCAAAAGATGCTACCCTTTAGACGCAAAAGACACACTTATAGCAGAGTGGCTAAGTGAGCATTTGCCGGAGAGGTAGACAAAGCTATGGGAACCCTCTAATAGTTAATGAACAATAATCCTCCTATGCAGTATAGATTCGAAGTTAAAGTAATTGCTAATGAAAGACAGTACCGCAGACAAGATGAAGAAGAAAAGTAAGCAACATGGAAGAAGAATGCATATTGATGAACCTCTAACAGCAGCTTTGCTCGAATCCAAGATACTGAACAGCAAACAGAGCAGAGCCTTACTCTCCGGTTGTCTCCTTGTGCTTCTTTTTCTCTCTTTTGGTGAGATGTTCACACCCAAGGAGGCATCGAGATAGACGCCGTGCATCTGGTGTCATGGGTTCATAGTCATACTATTGTTTATTATTTATGATTTATTGTAAAAATTGGTAAAAGGTAATGATTCTCCCGCTAAGAGGGCAATTCTTTCTACGGGTAATTAAAATGAGAAAAATAAACAACACAGTAAATAAACTGAACGGGAGCCTAAAGGTCATGACGCGCAAGAACGATCTAGTGGGGCTAATCTTTTTGGGACAAAAATGTGATTTGGAATTATCAAAAAAAAAAATGTGATCTGGATATTTCGGTGACATTGATTATTAAAGATGCCAGTTAAACCCGGGAGAGGATTTTCTCCCCATCAGGCTCTCTCCCTATTCCTCATCGATGCAATCCTGGCCGTCCAAATATGGATCCAACGGTTCAGATTGGTTTTTTTTTGTCTTTTAGCAAAAAAAAAAAAAAAAAAAAATTATAGAAAAAACCAATCGACCGTTGGATCCAGATTTAAACGGTCGAGGATCGCCAATAAGGGATGGGGAGAGAAACCGGATCCAGTTAAACCCATCTAAATCTAATATCTCTCTTGCTCTTTTTGACCAAAACATACCTGATGTCTAGATTCTAATAAATAGGTGGGAATAAATTGTGAAAATATTTGAGGATTTTAAAACTCAGGATAAATATTCTAAAAATTTCCTATTTATTATATCAAACTTGGAAAATAAATAAGACTTTTTTGGGACTAATAGGAATATGACTTTTTTTTTTTTTTTGATATAAATAATAGGAATATGACTTGATTGATAGATATAAAATATTGTTTTGTGAACATTGATAACGTCAGTAACGCTGTTTGAACGGTGAGAAATAAATCAAATGAAAAAAAGACTAGTCACCATTATTATTTTTACGTTTTATCAACACAACCAGGTGTTTGTGAGTTGTAAGGAAAGTTGGATAGGGGATTGTATATGGTGCAAAATTACAGATGGGGTAGGTCTAATATTTTCAATCGGAATGTTGTAAAATGACAAACTACTTTGTCTTATTTATAAGTTCATTTTGATAAAAAAATTGATCTTATTTATAAATTCAGTTTTATGTAATAAATCAGAATGTGACAATTTTACCTTTAATAATTGTACTTATAAAGATAGAGAGAGAAAAAACAGTTGAAAAATACTCAATCATAAATGAGGAAAAAGTTAAAAATTTACCTCATAGTCATTGAGTTAACTACCTCTCTCCTTGGTTTGTGAGATTTGGTCAAAATAGACTTATAAAAAGGATGAGAGTGGTATAATGAGAAGTTAATTTTAATATATTAATAATTAAAAAGAGGGGCAGGGAGGAAAAGGGGATAGTCCAAAATGGGATTTCCAAATAGGCAAAAGGATGGTGTGAAAGGTAAAAGGGTTCATTAAAAAGTCAAAAGAATGGAAGTTCCATGATAGAGTGGCTTGATGAGAATGGGGAGATGTAAATAAAGGCTAATAAATAATTAAATATGCAGGTACGTGTAATGGCATAAAATCATAGATTAACAGGGAAGATAAAGTAGACAAAAAGTGAGAGTATGAAATGAAATAGTAGTAATTTGCAGAGGTTAAGGAGAAGATGGGGACAAAGAAAGACATGGGAATTTTCAAGACACAAAAAGACCTTTCTTTCTTAGCTGTAAAGTGCATTCCACTAACATTTCCAAAAGCTTTGTTGATGCTGTCCATATCATTTCATTTGCCCCCGGCCCCGCTCTCTTCTTCTCAAAATTCAAATCACAGGGATTTCAAATTTACAATCCTCATCAGCCCCCAAAAAAGTCAAAAACACAGTCTCACAGCTGTAGCCCAACATTCTCACCTCCCAACCCAACCCACATGCTTTCCTCTCTCCACGTACTATATCATTTCTTCCCTTTTCAATTTCTTCGCTACAATTTACGTTCATACATGATTTAAGTAACCACGTCCACACGCACAAACCATCCATTATTTGGCTCAAGCAGCAACTCTCGCATGAAATGCAAGTATGCCTTATTTCATTGAAATTCTGATGGAACGGATCCTTCACCATCAACCGACGCAACACCACCCATATTAACCATTTCAGTCAACAAAACCATACCTTTATTTCCATTTAATCTTCAAATTCAGTTAATATTTATTTAGGGCTAGTATAATCCTTAACCCTTCAAATTTCAAACTATAACTTTTGATTCCTCAAATTTCATTTTGTTTAAAACATTGCCTCCTATAATTTAATAAAAATAAGGACCATTTTGCCCTTTTAACTCATCATTTTAATAAAAATAAGGACCTTTTAAAAAAAATTTTGCCGGGCCACATCAAAAGCTGAGAGCTTTTTTTTTAGATTTTGGAGACCAAAAGTCGACACTCATCATTTGAAACTTGAGGAGCTAATATAAGATGAAACTTGAAGGACCAAAAATTATATTAGCCCTAATATTTATAATGCAGCCTTCACTCTAATTGAAAGAACTCGACTTCCTGTTTGCTTTTGAATCCTGTCAGAGCATCGGATAGAGTATGTTACAACCAAGACTGCAATAACTCTTAACAATCCTCAATAAGACGTAACGCTTGTCAACACATCAATCCCTCATTAAAACGCGACTTTAGATATCAGGTTTTCATTCTAAAAACAAAGTAGTCTGATTTCCGTTTCAAGCAATAACAGACGAGAATTGTTGCATGGTCCAACTTGTGAAGGTCTTAAGAATCTCATTGACTGGGAGACCTGCCACGAACTGGTTCCCTTGGATAATCATCACGATTGGGGCTCTGACTGCGGCTCCCGCTTGGACCCTTAGCTGGACTCTGACTGCGGCTCCTTGAGCCACCATTATAGGGTGGAGAACGTGAGTATGACCTCTCCCTACTCTGCCGTGAGTATGATGTTTCTCTCTCTCTTTCTCGACTGCATCTTCTATCTTCAGGTGACACGGATCTGCAAAAGAATGACAGAGACTCGTCGGACTACAAAATGAAATACCAAAGCATGTTCATCAAGAACGCCTAACCCAAACAAGCAAATACCTAAACTTGCTACTTGCTAGTAATAATTACTCCCTCTAGTCCTTATTACAAGGACCTTCCTCATGGTCATCAATATAAGACCCTTTGCCTTCTTTGCTTAAATGTCCTCTGCCCCAATATTCTTTAACCAACCAAACAACCTCCTATTTAATAAATCAACCTCCTCTAACTAATTGATTTCATTGAAGGTAATTTTAAAATATTAAGAACATTAACTATTAACTGATTTTAACTAAAGTAATTAATCTATGCAAAGTTTTTAATAGATCCCTGTAACAAGCATAAGAGAGAGTAGAATATATGATGCAAAGGCAGATAGATAGAAATAAAGAATAAGACATTATGACATTATGTTGCAAAGGTTTTACTATTTCAAGGGAAACTTTCAATACATGCCACACCACCCAAATCCATTCAAGTTAATCACAATAAAAACAACTAGATGAGTCCCACATTTTGCATTAGTCTAAAAGCTCACTATTGTTAATCGCTTCTGAATAATCCATTCAAGTTGATATTGGTGATGTTTTGTAATTACATATTGTTATGTAAGTTGTGAATAAATAATTAGGGAAATAAGGAATGGCACAAAACTAATCCTATGAGGCCATACTTAGGGAGTTAGGTAGTTAGTGAAGTATTGCTGTTATGACTGTTATGACCGTTGGGAATTGCCTATGGAAGTCTGAGTTCAATATCCTATATATATAGGAGACTCAGACTAATGTAGTTACGAATTGAATTGTGTATGAATGAATGACAAGGACAGCAGTTGTGTCTCTCGCCTCTCTGTCTCTTCCCTCTTCCCTCTTCTGTTCTCATCTCTTTCTCCCTTCTCTTCCTAAATCCTCTATACTTCTACAACATTCTTAACACATATACAGGATATTGTGCTTCTGTTTCATGGATGAACCAAACCATCAACTACTGCTTGACCTGGCATGCCACCTGACAGTTTTATCATATGTTCTCAGACTTCCAAGCAGGAACAATGTAATACATAATACAGAACTTGACTGGCTATAAATAATAGTTAGTTTATACAAAAATATATATGACTATGTTAACACACAATTATAAGCATCATACCTTGAATACTCTCTTCGTTTAGGAGGGGGAGAATTATAATCA
Organism: Acacia acuminata; assembly: GCA_019022655.1. NCBI lineage: Eukaryota > Viridiplantae > Streptophyta > Magnoliopsida > Fabales > Fabaceae > Acacia > Acacia acuminata. Next base: position 5,340,875 of record JAFJYI010000023.1, read on the forward strand.
CGGCTTCGAGACCGAGATCTATGACGTGGTGGTGACCTAGAGTATCGAGGAGAACGAGAATAACGAGGTGGAGACCTTCTTCGATCAGAAAATCGGCCCCTGTGAAAGATAGAAGTTCGTTTTAATAACCAAATATAATAAAGTCAACAAGAACACTTGAATAAGTTGGCAGATAAAGTCTATCTAAAGCCATTGACAACCCCTCCCATTCAGACGAGGGTGGAATCCAAATGCACTTGATGTGCTGTTCCAATCACAAGGTTCCATGCTTCCAGCAGAATATTTCCTTCATGTGCACAGCCAAAGTATGTTGGGCCAGAATGAATTTGAAGGCACAATTACCAATTTCTAAAATATGAGAGCACTGGGTTCAATATTTATTGCAAGTTATAAACTTAGTCACAAGGTTACAATTCAAATTCAATTGAAATTGCCGGATTAAACTCCTTTTTTTCACTTTTTTCTCACAACCCAAATCCAAAGCATGACATATTCATGGCGTCAAATGCAGTATGCAAGATTTGTAAAAAAAAAAAAAAAAACTCCTGCAACCACAACTGAGACGGTGAGATCAGCTCGAGAAATCTGACAGGGCTAAGAAATAAATGGTTAAACAAAACAGATTGGTTCATCCATGTTTTTGGGCAACTAAAAGGTGCTGATACATGCATCTTGTATGACAAATCGAGCACTATATATCAAGTCCATGATTGACAAGGTTGCACAAACCAAGGAAGCTAAACCTACCTTCTTTCTCTTGCTCTCATCTCAGTAGGCTTCTTTCTGTTCTCCTCAGCAAAAACAACCGTCAACTCTCGACCAAGAAGAACTTGACCATCCACATGATATTTCGCATCTGCAGCATCAGCAGGATCTACATATTGGATAAAACCAAAGCCTCGGGGTTCTCTGCAAAAGGGGATCAGGGACAAAAAAGGAAAAGCCAAGCATCATCAAACAAGGCAGCAGGCTCATCAAATTCCAAATTGAACTAAGAACTTTGCATACGGCAAACCTTTACTAATGCAATTCGTTAAAAGTAGTCCCCAATAGTATTGAAGGACATGATAAGCAAGCACTAGGCTGCTGACCTTGTTTCAGTTTTAAGATCACTTGAAATTCTTCAAGACTTGGAACATCTTGACAATGTATTCAAACTCAACTTCCTTGAAATCTTCACTACCATAACCCTCTTCACAAGAACTCTAAATACTTGATTGATGTCTTCAAAACTCTAAATCACTGCTAAACCTCAACAACCTCAATAAACTTATACAACTTGAAATTATACAAGTACAAGTTATCAAAGTAAAATCCCCAACATATAAACAGAAGTCAAGCAAAAAGTTCGCAAACACTGCCTGGACTGTTTACAAGGAAAAGTCTAGTGAAATATTTGAAAACTTCATTAGAAATAATAATAGTAGAAACTTAATAAATAGTAATATTGAAGTTGAGAAGTTCAGACACAACAATTTATTACCTTGTAAAGAGATATAATATCAATTCAAAGGGACTATACATACTGTAAGTAATATAATATACATTTCAAGACTAGAAACCAATTTGCAGAACGCTACAAAGTAGGTATATTTTTGCAAAGTAAAAATGAGTTAGATTAAAATATGAATTATAATTTGAAATAAGATAAATTAAAAAAATATATATATATGACATTGTTTCTCCAGCGCCCTTTAACATCCATATCCTACACCTAGTTTGTAATTGCTCACCCAGTATAATAATCTTTCGGGAGGTAAATGTCCTTAAGAGCACCAAATTGTCCAAAAAGTCTACGAAGGTCCTCAGCCCTGCAAAATTTCACATTTACATGAGGTGTATGAAATAAAATACACTAGCTTCGCTGCTTTATCTCGGCAAGGCTGCCATATAAAGCACCAATGAGGTTAATGAGCAATTGAATTTTGCTTTTAAATGAAATGACTAAATTCCACTGCACCCCATATCGTGATACTGATCTATAGAAATGGTAGTAATAAATTAACAATGGTTTGCAAGGGGAAAAAAATACATACCATAAATCAATTCCCAGTTTCGTTGGCCAAACCAAGAACGAAAAAGTGAAGGGATAAGTAAGCATTTGGAGTGTATTGAACTAACCTACAGTCATGGCGAAGGTTGCGAACAAGAAGACTGGTTGGGAGATCTCTGGCACGACCACCATAACGACCTCTGGGGCTAGGACTTCTTCCCCTTCTGCCATAACCCCTGGGCGGCGATGGACTATAGCTCCTTCCTCTCATCTATGCCCTAGTCATGAAAAATCTATGATTAAAATGCGTCGATTAGTTATAGGAGACACATACCAATAGTTCCCACCTAGCCGGAATAGATAAAAGATTACAATCATGGGGACTAACAAAATCGGAAGTCGAAAAATCGTAATATGGGACGCAGGAAAAGAAAAAGAAGGGAGATACCTTACGAAGTAGCAGCGAAGGACGAGTTCGGATTTGGAGCGCGGCGGAAGAGCGATCGATGTTATTTCGATGCTATCGGTTGGTTACCCTAAATAACAAATTCTTATAATTTTTTTTTTATTATTTTAAAAGAGGCTCATGTAAAAAAGGAAAATTCCATTGATAGGAACAGAATATAAGATTTTGAAATTTGTATCTAAAATACCCATCAAATATATTTTTTTTTTTTTAAAAAAAGGAAAGAACTTTTGTCGCCATCAAAGCTCTATTGGCTCTTCTGAGCAAAAAAAAAAAAGCTCTATTGGCTGACACTATCCCATCGGTAGGTCGCTCGTAGGAGCTCTAACACCGCTGGCCAAAACTCCAATAATAACTTTAATAAAGTGATTAACTGTTTAAGTATAATGATTGACAATTTGAATAAAAACAATAATATTTTGAGTATAGGGATTAATAACTTGCGTTCTCCAAATTATTAATTATTATACTTAAGTTGTATTCTGGATTCATTTGTGTTATCTGATTCACAAGTTTAATGAAAATGTGCTCCTTTTGGTGCTTAGTTCTGCTCTAGTATTTATAAGTTGAGTCATGAACATGTGAGAGTTGACATCTGCAAGTCTCTCTATCATTGGCGGTCTATCAAATATTGTACCAAATGAATTGGCTTTTTATTATCCATCTTTCTCAAAATATATTACTCCCTCCGGTTCTAATTATAAGACATCTTTTGAGAGTTGATTTTGGTCCTAATTATAGGACAACATTCTAATTTTTGTCAATTTCTTTATAAAATACCCTTTCAATTTCTTCCTAAGATATAAATGAGGATTATGTTAAATCAGTAAAGTAATTGAAGTGCAAAATTTATATAAGTGCATTTTAGAAAAATGAGTAAAATTATCTTATCAAAAAAAAAAAATGAGTAAAATTAACTAATTTAACTTCTATCCTTAATTCCTTCAAAATATATGTTATAATTAGGATTAAAGGTAGTATATGATTTCAACAAAATGCATTTTGTAACGTCTACGTGTGTGAAGTGAGTAGTGACTGCCACTTGTTCACCCCCAAATTGAAAAGTCAGACAAAATGCATTATGAACAGAATGCTTTTGCTCTTTATTAACAAAAGGAACAAAAGGGATTGCTCTTATACAAGCAGATATACTTTCCTTAAAACTTGTATATATGCCATCTCAAAACCAAGTGCAAGGACGACCTGCATAGGCTGAAAGCATTCGGCGAGAATTTTTTACTCTATCTTCCAGAATTGTTATAATACACCATACGAGTAATTGACAAGCTAATTTTCAAAAGCTGAACACGTGCTTTTCATCCACTAAATGAAGAGCTACTAAAACTAATACAAGTTTTGCATAATTTCCATAATTCATGGACCAAATGGTTCCATAATACAAAAGTTGAAATTTGGTTTACGTAATTCATGAACAAATGGTTTCGATGGACCAAATGAAAAACTGGCGCTATAAAAGGTTTTGCGGACCAATATCTACGACTGTGTGTAGCAGACCGAAATATACCCCAAAAAAAAAAAAGACTCCATATGCCAGCATTTCTTGAGTCAGCCTTCTGATCTGCTCAGCAATAATCCGTCTTGTTCGTTGTGCCCTTTTTGTGTTCCACAATAGTCAGATTCTTCATTTAGTGCCTCTTCCTCCTCACCTTCTCACTCTTCCCCCTAACCTTCACATTCTTCTTTAACTAACTCTCCCTCCTCAATACACTGATCAACTGAGGCATCTATTGCAACAAAACAAATTGCAAACATATGATACACAGATTAAAAGCATAAGCCAGACATAACAGATAACAAAAATTAGGGAGAGTGAGATTTTGAAAGTGATTTGTGATGCCAAACAAATGTCACGAGCAGTTGAATCGTTGCGTGCTGATTTGAAAAAACGAAAAAGCAATAACAATAAAGAATCATTATGTTATTTATTAGTTTATGAATGTAGTGTGTTTTTCTTTTTCACCCGTATGGGAATATATTTAAAAAGAATAATAACGTAGGCGTGTTATAAAATATACATATATGCGGATGCAAGTTGGAGAATTGGTGATCAGAAAGCCGTCACACTAATCAGTCATGTTCATAAAAGATATGATACACAGATTGATCAGAAAGCCGTCATATTAGTTTACGAGCGATGCTCTTTGCCCAGACCAGCAAGGACGAATATGATAATATTTCATCGGCCGAATTCTCCTTCTCGTACCATCCGGCCAGAGGAAGGAACCCAAGGAGGAGGCCCGTTTGATACACGGAAGAGGTGGGAGACGAAGTGAACATGAGGGAACTCCCTTGTTCCCATCAATATTCATTTAAAGGTGGGAAGATGAGAATCCAACAAAATTGATTAGAACCCAAATTCTTTAAGTGAACTGTGAAATTGTTGGACATATTTTTCTCTTAAAAACCAGTTCCTTTGTGCCACATGCAATAGAGAAAGTGGACTTGAATGCAACGGAGTCAGCGACGCAACTTCGGCCTCTTTAGTTTAGTTCAGAAAAAGAGATTTCCAGTCCAGAAAAGAAAAATAGAATTGGAGAAAAAAATATGCTATATTTGGCCGATTGCCTTTCAACTCCACCATGTTTTTGTTTCCTTGTTACAATTGCTGATATAATTAACGTCTTCTTTGGAAGATGTAGATTTAAGAATTTGTGGAGATTCATGAGTTGATGAAAAAGGTTAGTAGGAGTTGGCTATTTTTATATCAATATCAGAGAAAGGCCTATAAAACAAAAGGTAAGAAATAAGGATAAAGGTTAGTAGAATTTGCGACAGCAAGATGAGAGAGGATGAAAGCTTGCTGTATTTTAGAACCTGTAAAACAAAGTTAAACAAAATTTGATTATCACATTAGAATTTTGACAACCTGTAGAAAAAAAGGCCTGCGGCAAAATAACGGAGCCTGTACGGACCGATACAAGGCCAGTTCTCTCCATGTTGGCCCAAATCTTGATCGGACCACATCCCTATCTCTTTCTTTTTTCTATGGCCCAACACCACTTGTCCCTCACACATCTATCCTCTCCTATTTCCGATCCATACATTTTTTCGGTCATGGCATAATAGCATATCTTTATCACTTGTCTTCAAGTAACTTTGTTCTTCATATAAAAAAAAAAAAAAAAAAAAAGTAACTTTGTTCTACAATTTTTATACCCCTTCGAAATACGATCACAAATATCTATTATATGTTATCATACATGATGATTCCATCAATTTATTTTACATATATAAACCCTACTAATATTTTAATATATATTTAATATATATGGTACAGATATCTCTAAAAGCTGATTTTTGTATTGGGGAATAGTCAGCCTCATTACCAAACAAAATTTCAGTGATGTCGTTAGTGATCAAGAGGTGTGATTAATCATGATGGGGCCAAATGGAAAACAATTACGGCGCAAGATGGGATTTGGCTTTCCTCCTATACCCCTTACCATCCTTTTCCCTCATTTTTTCTTTTCTACTGTTGGATTAAGATCTCAACGGTCAAGATTTATCATATGATAAAAATATTATTATAAGGGAAAAAGAGGGGAAAGTATGGTAACAAAGGATGGTAAATCTGGACCGTCCAGATCTTAATCCAACGGTAGAAAAAGGAAAAGGATGATAAAAGGTATAGGAGGAAAGCCGTAGAAAAAGGAAAAGGATGATAAAAGGTATAGGAGGAAAGCCAAGTCCCGCAAGATGATGAGACGTTGAAGGAGGGCTTTATTTCTATATATATGAATGAAATAAGTAAAGTGGGGAAAGTGGAATCCCAAATTCAGAAGCAATGGGGAAAATGAACATGACCGACTCTGTCAAAGCTCTCCTCTTAGCGGACTCTGGACTACAAAAACTTCCGCCGGACCGGCCACCTGCTGAGGGGCAAGACGATCGGAAGAAGAAAAAGAAAACAGAAGAAATTCCCATCCAACTCATTATGGATGACATTATGTCTCGAGAAAGAAGCGTGCAAATCTACGAGCAAAGTAAAAATTCGAAAGTAACGAAGTGAAAGACAAAAATGAAGCAAATCCTCCTTAAGTTCTCCTCCGATCGTGCTTCCCTCTTGGGATTCAATGGGGTAGCTCACAGTGATTACATAATAGAGGAAGAGGATCTATTCACTGATGACAAAGAAATATGTTGGAAAATCCTTGAGGCAACTGAGGAAATGAAAAGGCTCATGGAAATGTATCCAGTGGCACCTTGCTCAGAGGAAGAATATAATGAGTGGTGTGAGCCATGGAATTATGCCCTCATTCTCACAGTTCTCGGCAAAAAATTTAATCTATTTGTGCTAAAAATAGCTTCTCATTAACCTCTGGGGGTTCTCTAATTTTGAATTAATCGACATCCCAAACACTATTTTATTGTCAGGTTCCAAGATCAAGAGCTCTGGAGGTCCCACTACAGAAAATTTTTATATGAGGGTCCTTGGGTGATCAAGCAACATTGCATTTTGATTCAAAGATGGACACTGTATTTTAATCCTTACCAGAATCCACTTGGTAGAGTTGCAACTTGGGTTCGCATTCCAGACGTGCCAATCCATTGTTACAACAAACACTGTATCTCTAGGCTTGGAGATCGAATTGGCCGCACTCTTGAGGTGGATATGAATACCCTCCATGACTATCAAGCTGCAATGCCAAAGATTCAGAGAGGAAAGTTCGTCAGAATTTGTGTGGAGCTGAATCTCCAAAAAAAATTAGTTCCCAAGGTGATTGCATCAGGTTCAATCTTTAATGTGGAATACGAAGGCCTTACCCTTATCTGCTTCACCTGTGGCCGCTTTGGACACCGTCGAGAAAACTATCCTCTCAGATGCTCATCATCGGAACTTCATACTGAAACAGGGTCGTCACAACAGCCACCGCAAGAACCTTCCAAACGTCCATCGGGATTGTCGGTAACGCCAATGACAGCCTCTGATGAGGCATTTGGACCCTGGATGCTGGTCAGCCGCTGAGCCAACCGAATACGCTTCCAGCAACGGTCGAATACCAGGAGCGACTCACACCCGGCCTTGGGGCTTGGAGCAAGGACAACGAAGCATGTCTCTTTCGGTCAGAAATCACGATTCGCGGCGATTGGGGATCCGAAGGTTGAAGATCTTCTGACAGCCGAGGACAACACTCACTGTACGGGACAAACTGGAATTTGCACGATTGCCATTAATGTGGTGCGACAAGATGAGAGGAGAAAGGAAAGGGGTAGGTCGGTGGCTCAGGAAAAGAGGAATGATACAGCTAGCAAGGCAATTAGTCAAGGCTCTGGTTCAATTCTTAAGTTAAAAACCCATTATAGGCCAAAAGACATAAAAAACGTGGCTGCCTCTGCTGGGCCGAGTGCGTTAAAACATGGGCTGCCACCCCCTTCTGGGCTGAATGCGCTACTACCTGGGTTGACATCTCCTGTTAAACCGAATGAACTAACACTTGAACCTAATGCTGCGTTAGACAACTCCTTAGCTATAGCCTTACCCCCTCCTGATGGGTCATCAACCTCTACTGGGCCGTCCAAGGTGATTAATTCCGTTGAGCCTCACTTTGCAAAAGAAACAGTGGGCCACACTGGAGCAATTCAACAGCCGACCCAATCGCATGCAGGGAGTATTAATGCCAACAATCAAATGACCCACAAGGAACATAACAAAATCACGGGGGAAAAAAAAGGGCCCACGAGCACACTCCTTAGTTCATGGCTCCTTGGAACATTTAACCCATCAGGGAAATAGAGCTCCCCCAATGCATCCCTCAAGTTCTATGGAAAATCCTCCTGATCCTCCTATTGATCAAAAGCACCATATGTCCCAATGGGAGAATACGAGGCCTCCCGAGCATTGGGATCCCAATGAAGATGTAGCTCTGGATTTCATGGAGGCTAATGGAACTTTTGTGGCAGAAACCCAGTTTGGGAGGCAACATGATGAAGAGGCTACGGGCACCTATCCCTATTTTGTATATATATTTTTAAGTATCCCTATCCCTATTTTGTATATATATTTTTAATGATTATTGCCTCATGGAATTGTAGATAAAGTTTGTCGTAGACTTGGGATTCGGGTGGAAGCTACGGCTTCTCGGGAGGTATCTGGCGGCTTTCGATATTACCTATCTTTTCCCTCGACTATTAAAGATATTATCAATAAATATTGTGTTAATATTCTCTTGTTTTGGGTGACTTCAATATTTATCTTTTTGGAGTCCCGCATTAGCATTTTAAAGATTGTATTGGTGATAGAATACGGGGACAGATTCACTTGGGATAGAGTTTGTCGTAGATCAACTCCTTTCCAAACTCATTTTGGATTTAATCCGATCATAGAATTGTGGTTGTCAACTCTAATACGCATCCGGAGGAGAACTTTTCAAAAATCCTTCTCCTACCAACTTGCTTGGTCTTTAGAAGGGATTTGATGTCACCACTAATGCATGGCGTGATAAAAGCTTCAGGGGGTGACAAATACAAGGTTCTTTCATGCCTCTACCGTGATTCTCGGAGGATGATCGAAGATGATGGATTTTATGGAATAATGATGCATTTTGACAATCCTACTACGATATTAGGTTCTTGCTAATAGATTCAGAAATGTCCTATCTTACTTCCACCATCCCTATGAGAATGAAGGGTCGTAGGAAATTTCTCCATTGTCGGGGTTTCATCAAGGACACTCTCATTTAATGGATCGTGATAGCAACATAATGAGCATTGTGACTATTGTTTATGGTGGGATAGGTATCACGTCGGATCTTGGGAAATACTTGGAGGTGCCGGTTATCCGGGAACAAGATTTTGGCTTGATCACTGTTTTGGCTTCCTTCTTATGACCATCCCCGGGAAGAAGAGGTGAAAAAAATCACCTTCGTTTCCAACCCATCGTTTGTTGATGAGGAGGCGAAGGTGAAAGACTATCTTTTGACAAATGGAGGGTGGGACTCTTTTGACAAATGGAGGTGGGACTCGGGAGTTCTCCCTCCTTCTATCATCAATACTATATCTAAAATGCGCCCTCCGTCCAACAACTTCCCTGATTGCTTCACTTGGAGAATTGCGAAAGATGGCTGCTTCTCTGTCAAGTCTGCTTACCACTTCCTATCTAACCATGAAGCAGGGAGAGACGGCTTCGGACCCTGATGTGGAAATGGAATCTCCCTGAGAAGGTTAAATTCTTCACGTGGCAAGTTGGCCACGAAAGATTGGCCACTAACTCCCTCAGAGCCAAAAGAGGCCTCACAAGCGGCAGCCTTTGTCCTTTCTCTTACAGCAGGGAGGAAAACGTGATCCATATAATCAGAGATTGCGAAAGAGCAAAAAACTTGTGGAAACAAATTTTAAACCCTAACTATTTTCGTAAGTTTTTTGCAGGTAACTTGCATGTTTGGCTAAAGTGGAATGCTAATCATTATCTTGGAAAAGGGAGATTCCTGAGCTTTTCTTGGCCACGAGTTTTCAGTTTGGGGTGCTAGATTCTTTGGACTACTAGATGCAAATTCCTATTCCAAGGTGGAAGCACTGATATATGGGAGATGTTACATTTATGTAATTACCTTCTTATGGAAAACATATCTGGACAATCCTTAACTCACAAAATTTTCCAAATTGACAGGTTTGATGAGCAGACTTGGTCCCCTCCCCTAATGATGTGGTTCGAATTGATGTAGATGGATCGGTGCGTGAGCAACACCAAGCAGCTTGCGGAGGAGTAATTAGGAACTCCCAGGGTCATTGGCTGATGGGGTTTCATAGGTTCCTTGGAATCCACCCTGTTGTTGAGGCAGAGCTTTACGCAATCATGACAGGACTAAAAATGGGTCGCCATATGGGCTTTCGAAGAGTCGCCCTCTACTCCGACTCGCTTGACGCTATCAACATTATTATGAGGGACTGCTACACTGACCACCCGCTTCGACTGATCATTGGCGAGATTCGCAATCTTCTTTTCCAGGATTGAGACGTTGAGATTCGCTACAGTCCGAGAGACAACATTCCTTGTGCTGACTATATGGCCAGACTTGGTCATCAAGCTTCCGATTCTACCAACGTGGTTCTGGTCCCCACAATTCCATAAGGATGCCTGGATATGGCATTAAGAGACCAAATGTCTTGCAACTAGCGTTTTACTTCTAGTCTTACTTCTAGTCTGTTGTATTAAGGATTAGGCCACCTATGTCTAGTCCTTAACTCATTTCTCTTCAAGCTTAGGCTTGCCTTTCTTATTCAAAAAAAAAAAAAAAAAAAAAGAAGAAGCAGTGGGGTTGAGGTTTACCATATGCAATGGCAGTGACATGTAGAGAGCGGTGAGATGGATGTTATAGTAAAAGCTATTGGGGCCGTGTCAATGTGTATGTAATTGGATTGAAGAAATTATTATTAATTAGAGGGAAAGAGTAGGGGAGGAGAGGAACACCGTCCTGAATGCGTGAGGTGTTATTACTATTAGTATTGGGTGCCAACTCAGGTGAGGGATATGATCTGCCTTTCGGACCACCCTTGCACATTATCACTCTTTCACATACTGATCCCAACAACATTATTTCAGAAGCCAGCTGTTGGTTGTGATGGGTTTGACTTTCTGCCCTCTCACTCTATCTCTATATTTATATATATCATATCCATATTCATGTCTTTGTTATTATCTATCTAGCTATATGATTCCCATGTGCCCCCTAAACTATCACCAGACAACCAAATTCTGACACCTGATTTTCCGTACTACCATATGCTGCCCCTCGCACTCTTTTTCCCCCTCCTTCATCTTTTCTTTACTGCTATGTGTTCCCACCGCCGCGCCGCCGCCACATTGTTTCTTTTTATTACATGTGAAAATGAAGTGTCCTCCTTGTTTGTTTGCCAGGCAAGATGAATGGGCAGTGCTATCGGATACGATGGCGGGGTGGTGGTGGGTGAGTGGGTGGTCGTATTCCAATTAATGCCCGCAGCAGGCCAGCTCGTTGCTGTTCGATAGCTGTGGTCTTATCCACACAAGTTGACTCTTGAGAGTTTTTTTTCTTTTTCCTGGGCCTGAATCAGCCTCCAAATGAATGCTCCTTAAATATATAATTCATTAGCATGGTTGCAATAATGCTCATGGTCTTGGAAGGAGTAGTATATTTTGATTATGGGGTTGCGCAGTGGCCACATAAGTAAAGCCAAGAAGATATCACGTGCTGTGGGCTGTCGCGTCTCTCTTCTCTTCAGCACATGATGGAGTCTAGCTTTGACTACATTTTTAAAGACTGCGCATTCCATTGATTTAGCAAATTAATTTTCAAGTTCCTCTCTCTTTAATCAGCAATATTCTCTGACGGTTAACAAACAACAACGTAGCAATACGAGGAGAGCAAACCCAAATACCCAATACCAATGCATGTGTGTGAGAGCGTTATGCATGCGTCGTGGGAGAATTAATAATGAATTGAATGGTAAAGTAATGATTCATAATTATTTTTTGTAAGGGAATGGGGAGGACTGTTGAGATGGTCATTGGTGTGAATCGTTGATTAAATAACGCTGGCCGGGTTCATCCCCCAGACCCCAACCTCACCTTTTTTGTCAGGGATCGAGCTCTGTCTGTCTAGGTGTGTTCAATGACATTTTACGCATAGCGTTCAAAATGTGACCTGATGGTATGAAATTATATATATATTGGCCCTTCACCCAACATCATAGGATGCCTTTTCCAGGTCACATTCGAGCTATCCAATGTTTTGTTTCTACATTAATGTAACGCGCGTACGGTTGATCGAGGATAATATACTTGTTTTAATTAATAATGCTGAAAAAAATAGTGGCGGGGCAAAATCAATGCGGTCACCGATAATTTTAGACCCTGTACATATATAATATATAGTACAATAGACGTTCCTGTCGCAACTTCACTTCTCCGGAAGAACCCAGTAACAATAGACCAAGTCATGAGCCTTACTGGTGATCGACCCGAGAACCATTGTGCAAGGAGGCAATTTTAATTTTGAAAAAGGAACAATTTTTAATGTAAAACTTTTAGAAAAAGAAGATGGCGTGGGAGATGAATATGGTGGATGGAAAGATATGGTCAAAACATAAGGGATAAAAGAAGTGGGAAAGGGGAAAATAAGAGAGGAGTGATGTTGATGTCTTGAAACTTGAAAGTGCAATTTCTCCGACATTATGAGGGGAACACTTTTTACGAGTCGCGCCTGAGCGCGTCCTTGATTTGAAGTTGGCGCACAAGGAGGATCAACTGCTTGTTGCCCAAGCTCATTTCGGGAGATGGTTGGTTGACAGGAATGACGCAGTCAAAGGAAAGCCTGCAGGGAAGCATGAAAAGTCAAACACATGCTCGGCGTCAGCGTCGGTGCGTTGACGTCACCGAAAGCGCGTCGCCTTCCCCAATTTTATCCTTGTTTTAATTAATTAATAATGTATGTTTATATATGCCGCTCTCAAGCTCCCTCCACGTCTGCTTCTTCTTGTTGTGGTTAAGGAGGGAAGCATTCACCCCTTCTCTATCCTATTTATTTATTGATATATATATGGTAATAACCAATTGAAAAGGTACAGGTTCACACGTACATGCAAATCCATATAATTAAATTCGTAGCGATTCTGATTAGGATTCCATGATTCCCCAAATTAATTGAACTCTGGCTGTCTGCTGTTGATGTTGGGAGGGGGGCAGAATTGTATAGTATGTCCTAACCAGGGTTGAGATATAAATAAAAGTATGGGCAGAGTTGGGCACGTAATGGAAGTGTCATAAAATACAAGAGAGATGGAGGGGAGGATGCGTGGCCCATTGATGTTGTGCCACATTTCTGCTATACATACCGTACCAACTACCAAGTACCCTTCCTTCCAAGCCATATTATATCCAAATGAAATCATAGGGTAAATGAGTGAGGGAGTGATCTGAGTGAATAAATAATAGAAAGGGTATGCGCGTGCAGATGAGATGTCTGCCAGTTGGCCTTCTCGCCTTCCATATTCTATTAGTGTAACTCTCTGTCTTTCTTTAATGGCCGCGACAGATCACCTGAATCTCTTGAGAATGATCGATCTACCCCCAAACTCAAACCTCCATTATATTACTTAATGTCAATCATCATTATCTCATTAATTACTCCTGTACATTACTAGTCTCATTCTCATATTTCTACTACCTAGTACATTATTCATTAATTAATATGCGTGGATTCTGCAATCTACCGATGCGCATCCATCGCTTCATATATATATATATCTCTTCATTATATTAATAATTACTCCCTCACTTATTATCCAACCCTTCTAATCTTTCTCACGTGCCACGTCTCCGCCATCTGCCTCCCCGTACTGCGAAATCCAATCTCCGCCGTTTACTTCATCAACTACCAACCACCTTCTTCACCAACTTAACCCATATTAACCTTTTTACTCCATGTTACCTACCCTTCCTAAGTTTATTCCATATTTTAATCACTCCCCGCTTGGCGGCCAGTATTATATTGGTCTTATTTTCCCCCATCATCAAAAGTCAATGCAACAGAGGGTATTCTATTTCTATCCTGTTCAAGGAAAACAAACCACATATACTCCCCACTTGACATATATATAAAATCAATTGGACACCTCCTCATGAGTCATATATAACAACCCCGACAGAACCTCCCACTTTTTTTTTTTTTTGTACCGCTCGCTTCCCTTCATTCTTTATCTTTACCATTTCATCAAATGTTGCTCCTGTACAAAGTACAAAATATGAAATCTTTTCAGAAAAGTGCTATAAACATGTGCGCTATTCAAATTAAATGATAACCACTTGAATCTATTTATATTTAGTTTTTTGTTATTTCATATTATACTAATATTTCTTATAAGATGTCATCTATTAATGTTCAAATTTAATTTGATGGTCAAAATAAAGAAGTGAATAGAAGTGGGTTTGCTCAAAAAAAAAAAAAAAGAAGAAGACCATCCTTACAAAAAAAGGCTCATGAGTATTTATTTTTCCCTCATTGCAAAAAAATTGGTGTGATTAATTTTAAGAATAAAAACGCGGGTGCCTGCATGTTTTCCTTGTCAGCGTAACTGATGGGGATATATTAGGAATATGGATTTGGAGAGCAGGGAAACGTGGAGCAATCCGTTTGTCGTTTGTTAAACAAGAATATATAAAACCCAGGGACGGTGCTGTACACCACTTTCCGACACACACTTAGTATATTTATCACAGGTGTTTGCTCTATTCTTGGTCATGCCCCTTTAATTGCACTCCACCCAAAAGCTGCCCGTATTTATTATGTACGAGTTTTTTTTCCTGGAGGTAGCTTATAAAGCGCGTACGTTTAATAAAATACCGATTATATACACAGAAAGCTCCATCGCGCCATATACATACTACATAGTATATACTATACGTACCGGATTGCGTGTAAATTAAAGTAATGAAGTCCCACCTAAAACTCAAGGATCGAATGCTGTTAAGCTTTTAACAAAGAAATTAAGTGCACAGACCACAGATATAACAAAACTAAATTAATTAACTCTCTTATCAATGAGACTTAATTAACTCATATATATAGATTAAATTTCTAATTTTACTATTATTTATGATTAATTCCAAAAAGCAACACGAATAAATTATTTTTATTCATTATAATCAGTACAGGCAAAAAAAGTAAAAAATGAATTTATTATTTTGAAAATAGATTTATAATAAGGACTACAATTTTAAATCAATAAAGTTTATAAATAAAACTAAAGTGGCATATAACATTGGGTGAAGGAGCAATATTACCAACCAACTATTAGGCCAGAAGCAGTGGACACAAATAACTTTTAATGGGATCAAAAAGACCAAAAAACAATTGAATTTCTTAAAAAGTTACAACACCTCAGATGCCAATAACTTCCGTCTAGGTTGAATGCCACATGACATTATGAAGTCCAGCTCAATCCTAGGTGGCCTTTTTTGTTTTTGGTCAAGAATCTCCAGCTGGCTTCAAACGGAGAAAACGACATAATCTAAATATCCCAAAAGTTATTGGCATCGGTGTTGTAACTTTTTAAGAATCTGGTACTCGGACCCGCCGCTTCGATTCCAAAACTGGTACTCGGAGAAGATAAGGCATCGGCCGAAGCGATGAGGAGCTCGCGTGACCAATCGCCGGAAGCCATTGGTGGTGCGAAGTTGCGAGGAGACGTCAACGGGCCGAAGAAGAAGTCGGCTTCGTATGGGTCAAATGTGCGCACGTCGCTCGTCACGAGCTACGTGAATGGCCACTTTAGAAGCAAACAAATGAGTGCTGCACCTCTCGTTGGAGAGCCAGTCAGTGTTATACTTCGAGGCAAATTGTATACAAAAACCTTCAAATTCTTCAATACACCTGTAATAACATGAATAGCCTTTTTTTGAGTAAAATCTGTTAATGTCCGGGGTAAATGTATACAAAACCAGAAAAGGTTGAAACTTTGGGCGTACCCAGAGATGTTTGAGGTTTCTGGGGAGCCAAGTGAGAGGACTCGAAAAGGGCACGAGACAGACGAGTGGATTCGCGGGTGGAGACATAGGTGGTGCGGAGAGAGCTGAGTGGAGGGTGGGGGTCATTGCTGATGAGATAGGAAGCGAAGAAGTAAAGAGAGAAGGAAAACCAGAGAAACCATTTGTAGTAAGTGTGGGAATAGCTACGTTCTTGTTGTGGCCGGGAGGGTTTGTGGAGGAGTTTCATCCTAACATAGAGCACTCGGCTCTTGATGGGTCTAATCTTCTGTTCCGCCATTGCATTTGAAGAAAAGAAAATGGCAGGGAATGTGAGAGGTGAGGAAAGAGGAGAAGTAGAAGTAGTTGAGGGAGAGCTTTCGGATTCTGGTCGGGAAGGAGAAGCAGTAGTAGGAAGTACTGTGCCATTCCTTTGCTTTTGGTCAAGAATCTCCAGCTGGCATTCTACCCAGACGGAAGTTAGTGGCATCTGACGGTGTTGTAACTTTTTAAGAAATCCAATTGTTTTTTGGTCTTTTTAGTCCCATTAAAAGTTATTTGTGCTCACCGCTCCTGGCCTAATAGTTGGTTGGCAATATTGCTTCTTCACCCTATAATATTTTAACAAAAGGTGCCCCCTTTGTTATCATCCACATCCCCAGTGTTAGGGTTATCTTTCTTTGTAGCCATGGGAGTCGACTCCTTAAAATGTCTCCCAGGGTTGAATCCCGCCCTCCCCACTATATGATAAAAAAAAAAAAAAAGGGGTTATACTGCTGTAGCCAGCGCCTTTCATGTCAATTATAAAAACCCGCTAAATAATCGTAAAAGATTAGGGAGATGAAATCCAAATAATTATGTGCACGCGACTGCACTAATACATACGAGAATATGCACTTTTTTTGTTGCCTCTATTTACTTGTCATTATTCGAATTTTTACTTTGTCACTAAATATACGTCATATTCTAAATTTCAATATATAATCATTACTCATTATTTTTTATAGTATCCCTTGTTAAGTGAAAATAATTAAGATTTCAACTAGTGTGAAATCAAAGGGAGGATTAAATTAAAAAATAAGAAATAATTCTTTTCTGTGGGCACAGCAACTACAATTTGTCCTTTAATAGTGGATTAATGCATGCACAATAATTATCCCTATTATGCGCAACGAATATATATTTATAGACACTGTACGTGAGATATGAGTAATATAACAGATTATATATATATATATATGAGTTGTAATTTAAGTTAGTTTACATTTTTAACTAAACTGGTTAGTGAGTCAATAATGGCAGTTGTATGGTAACTTCTCTAAGTATACACGCGTAAGTAAATGATGAATACATTATTTTCTTATTTTTCTCAGTCTCAGAATTTTCTATTTCTTCTTCACTCTTCTCTTCTCTCTCTCGTTCTTGTAGCTCACCTTGCCAGTTTCTGAGCTCTCTGCAGATTCATCACAGGGTTGATTCCCGTGTTGTAATATTTAATTTGTTGGACAGATAATATGTGCCTGTGCATTGAAAGAGCCACCTAGGCTTGTGTGCTACTGTTCATGTCTCTATTTGCAATAAAGCTAAAAAATAGGCTCCAAATAAATATGCGATCCCGCCCTTTGACAAATCCTCGGCTGCTATGTACTCTGTATGACTTTTTGTTCTTAACCCATTTACAAGTTCGAGTCAACCCGTGGGACCAACCCGGAAGATTCCCAGCAGCAAATCTCCAATATCAAGGTTTCCTCCTCACAAATCACACTGCTTTTCCTTTGACCACTGTATTTCCTTCAATTCCTGTTACATATTGAACGTATTTTGTTTATTTTATTTTCTGATATTTTCAGCAAGCTGATTGCACCTATACTATAAAACTTTCTACTTAATTATTGAGTAAATATAATTTCAACACGCATCTTGGGCGGGTGCCGTTAACGTGGTGTATGTACAAACATATACGGTCGTACAGGTGGGGAAGTCAACCATATACGGTCGCAAGTAATGTCAGAGTTACATATGAATGAATAACAAGCCAATTTTTAACTCCTTTTTTGTGTTGTCCGATATACACATGTGTGTGTGGGTGGTTTAGACTTTGACTAATCGAGAAGAAGAAATAAATAAATAAAAGAGAAGAGATCGAGAAAGTGAAAAACTTGGGGATTAAGCTACCAGAAGAGTTACAAGGAATTATTAGGATAATTATTGGTACATGTGTATGTACAGGAATGACCTAAGCAGTGGCGACAGATATCCAGTTTTAATTTGACAAGGTCTTAATTTTCCCAGCTGCATCATCCCTAACTCACATTGATTTCGCGGTCTACTTCTAGGAAATTCATTTACGTCGCGTTCAATTTACGTGCCACTTCTACGACACGTGAGCAACAATTCTTTCCCAACAACTACTAAGCCATTTCCAAAAATTCACTTTACTCCCTATCATCGATGATCTATCTCTTCACAAAACTCCATACTAGGATCTAATACTTGTCTTGTGTAATAACAACCCAAACAAAAACTTAATTGTGGAATTATTAAGTATATTGTAGTAAAAACTGGGGAAGAGGTCGTGTTGCTGCCGGTGATGACCAAACCTGCGTCTACTTGTCCACCCCACGTGGTTGCGAGACTCTCTCTCTCTCTCTCTCTCTCTCTCGCTTTCCATCCTACAGTTTTGTCATCCATCTATATATAAATATATATTTGAATCGCCTTCTCAGCTGTATCTTCATTTACAAGTGATTTCTACATTTCCTGCCAGGATTTTTGCTTCATTCTTCAGGTACTGCTCCTCAATCAGCCCCCATCCCCTGTTTCCATTTCCTTTTATTCACCAATCTCCTCTTGTATGCTTCGGTTTTCTTTACGGTCTGTTCCGGCGAACCAAATGAAAATGGTATTATGAATTCTTTATTCCGGTGCCATTCAGATGTGCTGGGTATTTGTTATCTGAGTCCTGCCTGTGATCCTATAATATGCCAACGCATTCATTTTCCTTTTCCCACTCTTTCTTGTTTATTATCGATGTCTCGGTGAAAGTTTTTGGGACCCATAGTATGAATGTATTTCCCGTTATATGATCTGCCTTGATTCGGACACGACTCGTTAGTTTTGGATTTGTTTATATATAATTAGAATGGGATTTTCCTGGCATTGCCTCAGATTTTTGCCTTTACGGTGATGAGACAGTTCCGGAAAATTCTTTACTTGCTTTGTTGTCCAGATTGATTTGAACAGCTTTAGTGTATGGGCTGAAACCGCTTCAGTCGGAACTTATCCTTTGTCTAGTATTGTAATATTCATTTCTATGCAAATTTCATGTTTTTACAGGACCACAGATCATAGGTTGCTACAGATTTGTTTTGTCGTCATATGGGGATATCTTTTTCAAGTCCGTTTGCGAAATATGCCGGTGTGGAAGATGGCTTAGAATCAGTAGTTGTAAAATCCATCGACTTTGGTGATGAACCAGTTAAAACTCCGGTGCGGTCAGTCAGTTTCAAGGATAAAGACTCAGAACCCACAGTCCTGAAATCCCTAGGCTCTGGAAAGATGACGGTAGAGACGTCAATAAGCTTCAAGAGAAATGAAGCGGAGAAGACGATGTCAACCAAGACTATGCCTGTTGACATTGACAAATCAAGGAGCAAAGAGATGGAGGACCAATGTCTCACACCAGAGTGTCAGGTGGAAAAGATCCAGTCAGCTCTTTTGGATCCAAACAACCCCAAACACATGGCTGCAGTCAAGTTGCAGAAAGTATACAAGAGTTTTCGAACTAGAAGAAAGCTCGCAGATTGTGCAATTATTGTTGAACAAAGCTGGTATGTATTAATTGTTATGAAGGACAGTGCCCTTGTTTACAGATTCTTGCTAGGCTTTTATCATGTTTTGATGTGATCCTAGTGTCATTTTACCACAGGTGGAAGCTCCTAGACTTTGCTGAACTCAAGCACAGTTCTATATCCTTCTTTGACATTGAGAAACATGAAACTGCCATTTCACGTTGGTCTAGAGCTAGAACCAGAGCTGCCAAGGTTTTTTTTTTTGACCCTACGCTACCTTTATAGATCTATTTAATCTCTGGCCTTTTGATTTTTGAACGGCACGAAGAAGAATCTAAACAATCTCTCTTTACAGGTTGGAAAAGGCTTATCAAAAGATGATAAAGCTCAAAAACTTGCTCTGCAGCACTGGCTTGAAGCGGTTAGTCAGATGCATGATCATACCTATTCTTTACCATTTATAATCATACCGATCTGTTAGTCACGCATCTATCATTACTGACTCAAATGTTTTGCATGTTTGTGAAACAGATTGATCCACGCCATCGCTATGGACATAATCTACACTTCTATTATGATAAGTGGCTTCAATCTCTGAGCAGAGAACCATTCTTCTACTGGTAATTCATACTTTGTGAAATCATCATTTGTTTAGTGACTTAGGATATTTTTTTTTTTGGACAGAGACTTGGGATATTTAAGTTAACGACAGAAGTTTGATATCAAAGTTTATGGCTCAAAATTACAGGCTAGATATAGGAGAAGGGAAGGAAGTGAATATCGAGAAGTGCCCTCGATCTAAACTTCAGGTGCAGTGCATCAAATATCTTGGTCCGGTAAGATCTCGGATTAATATGAGCATCTTTCATTAGACAGGTGTACTTGATTAACCTTTGGCCCAACTTATATCCATTATTATCATTTTTTCTTTTCAGATGGAAAGGCTGGCTTATGAAGTTGTATTGGAGGATGGGAAGTTCGTGTACAAGCAATCAGGAGAGCTTCTTCACTCTACTGGAGGCGAAAATGCCAAATGGATATTTGTCCTCAGCACATCTAAGACCTTGTATGTTGGAAAGAAGAAAAAAGGTTCATTTCAGCACTCGAGTTTCTTGGCTGGAGGAGCTACATCTGCCGCCGGGAGACTAGTTGTGGAACATGGCGTCTTGAAGGTGTGGATCTGGCTCAAGAATGTTCCGTTTTGCTACATTCCTGTGGCCATCTGATTTTGCTGCTAATGGTTAAATATAATGTTCACTAAATGATTGTGGTCTTTGTTTTGAACAGGCAGTTTGGCCTCACAGTGGTCATTATCGTCCTACACAAGAGAATTTCGAGGAATTCGTTTCATTCCTTCAAGAGAACAATGTGAACCTCTCAGATGTCAAGGTATATTGAAAGTTAAAACCAAGGCTTTGCAGTTTGTTTCTTGCCAATAAAAGTTTTTATACCTGTTTCGAACATTTAAGGCAACCTGGTCTGAGGATATTCGAAATGCAATATGCAGATGGCTCCAGTTGATGATGATAGTGGATCACTCTCACAGAGATTCAGTGGTCATATTAGAAGCCTCTCATCTGATGAGGATTTCACCGACAACATGAGTGGCTTGGAGACCGGCGTCAAAAACGCCAATGAAGAGAAGGCCACTTCAATAGAGCCAGAAAGCGCTTCTGCCCTGGGGGCACCAAGCACAAGGCACTTGCAGGTTTTTGGAAGAGAGCTGACTGATCTTGAAATTCCCAAAAGAGAAGAATCATCCAGAAAGATGGAAAGTGAAGAGAGTTTACAAAAGGGATCACCAACAAGTGGTGAAGAAAAAACAGGACTAAGTGTGGATGACTCTGATGAAAGACACAACGAGGAAGTAGAAACTATTCCAGAAGAATCAATTGTGAAAAGGATTAGCTCACTGAAAGTGAGCAGATCATACCAGCTGGGGAAACAGCTATCTTGCAAATGGACGACCGGAGCCGGACCTCGAATCGGGTGTGTGAGAGATTACCCGTGTGAGCTTCAGTTCCGAGCTCTGGAGCAAGTGAGTCTTTCTCCGAGAAGTGATAGCCGCACCGGAGGGTTGGGAGGGACATCACTGGAAAAGACAAGCATGCCCCAAGGAGACGAGCATCGTCCGAGATCAGAGTCGTTGCTGTTGACGAGGGGAACATCAGTGATACCAGTTATTCATTCTTTCGTGTGAATAGGAGAGAAACCACGCATACGATTCTTTTTCTTCCTTTATTGTTATTCATTTCAACTAATTTATATAGGAATTCTTTTGTATAACACACCATGAAAAATGTAACCTTTTTTTTTGGCCCATCTTAAATACAAAAAGGAAACAAAATTCCATTTTCTCCATGAATTAATGAAAGCTTCTGCAGATTTCCGGAATTCCTTTACTTGTTGGTCCATATTGCTGCCTGGCTTCTTGGTAGGGGTGTTCATGACTACGCCCGCCCAAGTAGACTTTAAGAAAAAACATCCTGTCCATTTCAAAACAAAGTAGTCTGGAAAAAATTGGACATAATTGGGTAGAAAATGCTTCCCTTTCCATTTGGCCTTGCCCGATATATATATATTATTATATTTTTTAATGGATTTGGTATTTGGTATAACAGGAGGACTCTACTGGTAAGATTGTTGATTAGCACAACTTTTGTCTGTATATGAACTATATAGATGAAGTAGACACTTCCAAATTCTCTTAGGGAAAGTTTAATTTTTTTTGTTCTATGAAATTTTTGTTACAAGATTGATCACGATGAAGAATAACACATATTGTTCAAACGAGACTGCAACTTTGTTTGTAAGGGAAAAAAAAAATATTTTTATCTTATATCTTTATGTGCAGATGATTGACAACAAAACAACAAAGCTAATAGTTGTCTTTTTTTTTTTCTTTTTTTTTTTGGATAAGAATAGTAGATTTCATTTGAAGTTGGTAATATTGTTTATCATATATGATTGAAGCTATTTTTTTTTTTTTACATAATGCGTGACAGGGTATCACCACTTGGATAGGGAAGCTCGCTCTGGCTAATCCATGATTGCCTTGCCTAAAAATGTTAGACTTAAGGGCCTGACCTAAAACTATCCAATGATCCTCTAGACATGACATTGGGTAAAGATGACGCCCTTCCCATTAACACTCCTACTTTTTTTTGGAACAAGTTCCATCAATTCCTTAGCGTTGATTATTATAGGAATCATCCTTAAGTTCTTGGGTCGGAATTTCAACATAAATGAGTCCATTCCCACAAAATAATAAAGCCCAGCCCAAATGTTTTTTTCCCCCTAAAAGAACCCTCTACGCATCTCGGCGCCTCTCTCGAATCTTCTTGTGTTGGCCAGGGATAAAATTTAGGCAGAATGACGCTTGGGACCAACAAAAATTTAATTTCATATTAAAACCAAATTATTGCAAAACTCCTATTATATATATTTATAATTTAGGCAGAATGACGCTTGGGAGGAAAGTGTGCTTCATGTCATCAGGGACTGCCACAGAGCCAAGAACCTATGGAGACAAATCTTACATGCTAACTCTTTCTCTCAGTTTTTTGCAGGTAACTTGCAGGATTGGCTCAATTGGAACACGAATCACAACCCTAGTAAAGGGAGATTGCGTGACTACTCGTGGCTAAGAATCTTCAGCTTGGGATGCTGAATACTTTGGACCACTAGATGCAAGTTCCTCTTCCAAGGTGAAGACATGGATACCAGGGAGATGTTACATTTGTGTCATTACCTTCTGATGGAAAATACTATTAATCAATCTCTAACTCATGAAATTTTCCATTTGAATAGGTTTGAAGAGAAGACTTGGACCCCCCCTCCTACAGACACGGTTCGCTTGGATGTAGACGGATCGGTTTATCATCAACACCAAGCAGCATGCGGAGGAGTGATTAGGGACTCCCAAGGTCAATGGCTAATGGGATTTCATAAATACTTGGGCATCAATTATGTTACGGAAGCGGAGATTCAAGCTATCATGACTGGACTGGCCGTGGCCCGCTGGATGGGTATTCAAAGAGTCATCCTATACTCTGACTCTTTTGATGCTATCAACATCATTATGAGAGATCATTACGCTGATCACCCGTTTAGGGACATCATTAGGGACATTCGTGATCTTCTTCTTCAAGATTGGAGCGTGGAGATTCGCCATACGCCTAGAGAAAACATTGCTTGCGCGGACTATATGGCCAAGTTGGGCCAAGATGTTACTGATAGTGTTGATGTGGTCTTAGCTCCCACAATTCCAACAGGATGTCTCCCTATGGTTTTAAGGGACCAGCTCGCTTGTAATTCCTAGTGTATTTTGTTTTTTTATTAAGGACTAGACTTTTTGGTCTAGCTTCCTTCTGTAACTTTTCAGGCTTCGACTTGCCTCTTTCAATCAAAAACAAAAAACAAAAAAACAATGCACACCAACGCAACTTAGGCCCCACGTTTCATTTTTTTTTTTTTTTTTTTTAATATTGAGCATTCCAAAAATTTATAAGTCAATATATTTAGTTATAGGAATTTCACAGCTTTTTTTATTTTTTTATTTTTTATTATTTTATTTTTGATATTAAGATATGATTTACACTCTATATTCGAAATTTTATCAGGAAGGATTTAAGGCCTTGTTTAGTCACCTATAAATTCTATGTTTATGCTTTAAAATTTGATATTGAGATATGATAAATTTATGTTTTACATTTAAAAAAAATACCACTTCAAGGCTGTATTATAGAAACCTAATTAATTTGGCCAAAAACCAAAACAAAGAAACCTAATTAAAAATCAGATGAAATTAAAATGGCTTAATAAAAATTATAAGAATATAATTTAAAATTAAAATTCGGTATAATCACGAGGATTTGATATAAAAAATAGGGAAATTTCACATAAGGGCCTTTTTTACAGAAAAATCCCAAAAAGGGTCTAAGATTCTAAAAATTTAAATTTGGGATTGTGAGTTGTGAGTTGAAATTTGATATAGTTGTTAGCAAATTATTATTAATGGGGCTGATTTAGTTGTTAACGAACTAAGCCCAGTTAATAACTCATATAGATTCTGAAAATCTCAAAAAAGACTCTGAGATTTTTAAAATCTTGATGCTTTTTTTAAGATTTTTTTATAAAAAAAGGCTCTTATGTGAATTTTCCCTAAAAAATATATAGAGACTAGAGAGTCGTAAAAATAAAATTACAAGAACTTCTAAACTCATTTTATGGCCCTCAACTGTAATTAGCCCTAAAATTGAAGTCTCCAAAACCAATACCCTCCTCTCAACTTCGCCTTCTTTCCAGATCTCCTCCTCATTCATCACCTCATTTCTCTTTCTCGGAGTTTTTCACCAGGTTTGCTATGCCTTCTATCTCCCCTTCTTCCTTGTGTGGCAATTTTTTCAATTCAATTTTCATTCTTTTCGTATATTGTCCGCGAATTTGTTTTTTTGGTTTGATTGTGGTAGTTGAATTATTATTCTTATTGTTAATTTTTTTTGCTTTTCTAAATCTTATTCCGTCAATGGTTCTCGGCTTTTTCCTTTTGTTCGCTAGAGCGATCAGCAGTGGTTGTCACTTTACGCGATTTACGGCTTTTCCCCTCCTCCCCTGGCATTAATTGGTAAATATTCCAGAATTTCTAAATTTTAAGATTGCCATATATGTTGTTGTAGTTGAAATCCCGTGTTCCTGTTCTAGTTTGTTCATAGATGTATCTTCTGGTAAAAGAATTGTGGGGATTTTGCTTTCTCTTCTCGTTTTTTCCAAATGTTTTATGTTGGATGAATAGATAATTTTGGAACTCTAGTTGTAGTTTATCCAGTTTTGCAAGGGCCATGCAATCATCGGCACTCCAATATGGAGGCATAGATGTGCACATACCTGCAAAATAAATCAGTTTGCTTTGACTGCCAAGAGAGGAAAAGAACTCCGGCAGTATTTCGGGTCTTTTGTGTTTTTCTTTTTTCTTTTCCTAGACATCTCTGATTTCGTTGTTATTCCTCAATGATTGTTATTTCTTCAAGTGATGTGTTCTATGTTGATGTTTCTTAGCAGCAGCAGCAGGTTGAATATTAGAAAATGCCAAAAGTTAGGAGAGTGAATTCCCCTTCAAATGAATGCCTTAGGTCATCTCCTTACCCTTGCAACTCCAAAAATGTGGAACAACACAGAGCCATGAATCAGTTGGGATCAGCTGAGAATGTGAAGGAATGGGAGGAAGCTAGGTGTCCAATCTGCATGGAACCCCCCCATAATGCCGTTCTTTTGAAATGTTCTTCTCATAAGATTGGCTGCCGCCCTTATATGTGCAATACCAGTCACCGGCACTCCAACTGCCTAGACCAATTTTGTAAGTCCTATGGTCCTCATCTCTCGTCCTCAACACTTGAAGAACTCTCTCTCACCAGCACAGCATCTCCCAGCAGTTGTGAGGTTCAGTCTGAGCGACGTGGTAACCAGTCACTGCCAAATCTTGTTTGCCCTCTTTGTCGGGGAGAAATTTATGGATACATGGTTTTGGAACCTACTCGTAGGTACATGAACTCTAAACTCAGGAGTTGTTCCTCTGAGACATGTGATTTTCAAGGGACATATTCAGAACTCAGGAAGCATGCTAGGGCTGATCATCCTTCTGCTCGACCATCAGAGGTGGATCCCATTCGTCAGCGTGATTGGACAAGAATGGAACAAGAATGGGACCTGGAAGATTTCCTTAGCTCGACCGAAGCAAGTTTTGGTGCAGAGCTTGGCACATACAGCTTTTTGACCGGGGATCTAAGTGACATGATATCCATGTTTTTACAGGATATTTTTTCTACTTTTGAGGATTTTAATCAAATGACTGATTTGTTTAATGATTTAAGACTTGGAGTGCCAGGGCGTGACAGAAGGTCAGGATTGATGTACCCTGAAAGAAATCGATCAGCTAGATGGAGAGCTAATTTGTCTTCAACTCAAGAAGAGGAGATAAATCATAGGGGCAGAGGGAGATCTAGTATATCATCAGTACGTGATCAGGAGGTAAATCGTACAGCTAGATGGAGAACGGGTTTGTCTTCCTCAAGAATGCCTCGTGATCTTCCCCAGTATCGTAGGGAGGTTAGCCCAGGGGCTGGTATGCCTTCAACCAGGATGCCTCGTGCCTTATCAAGAATCACTCATGGTCCATACCGGAGAAACAGTTCTTCATTTCGAAGAAGAAATCCCATTGGCCGGCAGCTTGGATGGCGGGATCAAAGGTGGTCCACGCACAATGGCCTGCCATAAGATCAAATCTGAAAGAACTAATATGATATTCTGTGACAAGCATATGTGTAAATCATCCATGACATTTCATAATTTTACTTGCACATATTTTTGTTTGGAAACACTTTGGTAATAAATAAAATTGATGTTCTGTGAACAGGCAATAGCCAAGCATACTCAGACAGGGTATGACATATATTAATGCCATAAGTCATGATTAAATGTGAATTGAAATTCTCCACCATGGTGTTAGATATGATTGGGTTCCCAGTTTTGGTGTTCCAAAGGTGGCCGTTGGTCTGCTGGATAAGTCAAAATGAATTTTATTGTGGAGACACTGCGTGTTATCATTTTATTTCGTTGTTTAGAGCAAGAATCAAATTTACATTTACCGTAAATATAACCGATAAACACACCTCAGGTCAACGCATGGATAACTAAACTAGCAATACCAATACACCGCAGATGAAACAGAATCAGTTCGGCAGGTTTTCGGCCACAGCAGATGGCCTCATTTTACTCAAATTATGTAGTACATTAAGGCATCGATTGTTGAGATTGAAGAGTCGAAATTATTTTTTTAATGATAAGTAGCTATTATTAAATTAAAATTTTACGGGGGATTAAAAAGGCAAAAGAGATGGTGAATTTTGAGGTACCATCTTTCTTTTTGCACCGACACGAGGAGGACAGTCATCTGTTCGAGTTGCAGGAATAAATCATACAACGCTGGTTTCACGATAACAGATTTGCATTTGACAAACTCAGGTGTTCCTATCTGGTATCTATCAAGAGGAGAAATATATCAAACATCATCTCTCTTTTTAAGAAAACAATATTTACATTTAAAGTTAACAGAAACTTGTAGAGCTTTAACGTTACTTTCCACTGAAGACATTAGATTATGTAAAATATGCATAATGAAATCCTTGGGAAACAACCATCACATAAAATTAATATTTGAAAAATTGTCAGCCAGCTTTTGATGTTCTTGTTACATTTGGCAGGACAACTGAAGCTAGATCTCCCGGAAAAGGTGTCCACAAGCCCAATCCTCCCCTGCTTTCTTTGAGGCTGATATTCTTGAGTTGATCCAACCGCTTGACCCACTCTACGGGAGAAGAATGCTCTCTTGTGTGTGGATGCAACAAAAACAGTGAGTTGTACTCACAGTTGGGAAACATGAAGAATTTGAACGACTCCCCTAATCTGTACACTACATAGCCAAAACTCAGCTGATCCCTTGGGGTGAAGAGATGAACCTCATTGAACCACAAGCAGCTGAACAAGTTGTTCATTAAAGTATGTTCTCGAATAATTACGGCTCCCTCTGGTACATCTGCAATACCATAAATTCTTGTAAACAATACCATCTAACAAGTACTTGAGGTGCTGGATTACTGATCTTTCCATATCATGGAGATTAACTTATACAACTCAATACAGAAATCCTGATAAAATCATAATTTGTACAGTATTCTCTCTGAACTTTACTTTTGAACCGACTAAGGATACCTGCTAAATATAAACTAAGCAATCTGATGAGGATATAGAATACCATAGAACTGCATCGATTTTCTTCTTCAAAATCATTGTAAATGACGACATTTGTCCTGCCACCAGATGGACCCGTGCCATACAGACACTTCAAAATATTGTTTAAAAAAAAAGAAAAGAATCTTCAGACTGACATAAGTTCATACAGGTTGTGCTGTATTACACGTGTTGACAAGAGAATGTATTCATGCTTACTTCTTTTGAGGTAATTTAGTTAGCTTCTTGAGCATGTGCTATTATTTTAAGTTTTTCATCTCAGAAATAATGAATTGGTTTCCCTGCTAAGCAAATCTTCTTAGCAGGGAAACCAGGTCCAAGAAAGACAGACCAAGTTGTAGTTAAAAAACAAATTACATGACCAAAATGTCTTGTTTCCAGTCTTACCACTAATGGTCCTTTTCATGGGATTCCATGGCTTCATTCCTTCATAATAGTATATTTTCATGTGCAGATCAATTAGGGGGCGTGCATATCGCTTTCTTCTTTTGTTCGCATCAGCTTCCTCATATATGCTACGGTGATGCTTATGCTGAGCAATGGCAAATGTATGCTTCCCACGCCATAAGTATCTGTATGGTTAAAACTGAGTTATTTCCATCTCCATCATCACAATGATAACTGGAGTTACCAAGTGTTGAAAATTATAATGCATTGAATCCACCGGAATGTGCTTATGATATAGTTAGTGGAATGTGCTTATGATATAGTTAATGAACATCTAAAAACTAATGAAAAAATGGGAAAATTATACTTTAAACCATCTGACACTAAAAATGACCCCCAATTTTTTTTTTTTTTTAATACTATGATTCTAAGATTCATTGTGGTATTTAGATTGGAAATACCAACATATTCTAAAAATATGTCCATATTCAGCACGAGGGAACCTACATGTTGAACGCATATAAGCACAACGGATGAACTTTTAGCATTTTAACAGGGGAGATCCAAAACGATAGCAGTTGTATAAGACAAGTCTTTAGTTACTTTGAATACCATGAGTAGAGTCAGTCCGAAGACAAACCATTGAGGGATGAGTTTAGAACAATAAATGCTAAGAATCCTTTGATAGTTTTTCCAGTTTCAAGTTAAAACACATGACAAAAAAATCCATAATAACATTTTGCTTCTATAGGCCGATAAAGAGAGAAAAGAGAACTATAGGACAGATAGAGATTTCAAACAGAGAACATTAAAAAAAAAAACATAAAATTGAGCTCTCCAAAACCATGCATACAGGAATCATCTCATGCAACCGTTATAAAAAGGACGCAAGGATGCAAGACAATGGGTTGAAAATCTGATACCTCTTACCATCTTATTTACCTCCTCAACCAACAGAAGCATAAATGTTCAAAAACCAATAAAGAGAAACAGAATTATACATTCACATATCAGAAAGACTAGAGATAGAATATGGCCAATGGTACCTCTCAAGGATAAGCAACGGATCAACAATCAGCTCCATTTTACCATCAATCCAAATACTATACTGTGCCTGAGGAAACAGCCTGTGGGTTAAAATCTTGGGAACCTTTCCATTCCTTCTTGGTTCATCATAGGGTGGATGCTTAAGTAAAATAAGACGCCAAATTCCCACCCATTTTCCACCATCACTGTCTTGTTTAACAGTAGCATTTTCCTTAATGAATTTCAGAGATATCTCATCCACCACCATAAGAAAACAAAAGAGCTCCTTAGAACGAACGCTAACATTTGATGGCTGTTGAGGCACATCATATCCATCAAAAATACCAGACGCAACAACGAACTTACATTTCTTGACAAAATTTGTGTCCACAGGATCCATTTCAGCACCACCCCCTTTGATAAACCCACAGTGAACCTGAGGGACCGATCACATGTTAAGCAAGATTCATCTAGGATGAAAGGAAACAACAATATACATCTGTAAGATTATGGAAAAATGAATACTGTTGGAATGGGCCTTGCCGCATCTATAGGCTTTTATTATTTAAATCCTAATCTGTTATGTAATCTAGTCTAGTCAGATCCGATTATGAGATCTAACTGCTTTTTATTTTGAATTATTGTTCCTAGACTTTAGGAGAAACTCTAGCGATCAATTCTGTTCCTAGATTCTAGGAGAAACTCTAGTGATCAGTTTAGGATTATTTCCTTCTATATATGTACGCATATATTGGATGATTAACATCAAGAAATAAGGCACAGACCTTAATTATTTCATGGTATCAGAGCCAGGCACTTCGGCTCATTCCTGATGTCATATAAAGCCGCCTTAAACGGTCAGCCGCGGGCCTTCGCCGTTGACGACGGAGATCATCAATCTGCGTCAACAGGTGATGGCTCACAAAGGACTGAACCGATTACCAATAAGGGAAATTCTGGTGTTGGTTCGATTGGAGCAGTGTCGGATTCCCTTTCTCAAGTGACGATAGCGCACAAATTGAACGAGAACAATTATCTTCAATGGTCCCGGAACATTCGATGTACGTCCGAGGAAAAAGAAGGCCAAGTATCTTACCGAAGATCCACCCTTGCCCAACTCGCGGAATTCGAGACTTGGTGTGCGAAAACAACATGGTTATGGCATGGCTAATAAACTCTATGACAATTGAGATAAGTGAGAATTATCTCCTTGCTATTTCTGCCAAAGAGATTTGGGACTCGCCCGAAAAACCTTTCTATCCGAGAAAATATTCTTGCGGTCATCCAAGTAAAAAGAGCACTCCGAGAGCTCTATCGGGGTGAGAAGTCCGTGACTCAATATTATACCGCTTTGGGGAAACTATGGCAGCAACTAGACTTATATGAAAGTTATGAATGGTCTGTCGGACGATATAATTTATCATAAACGCCTACTTGATCGAGAGAGATCTTTGTGACTTTCTTCTTGGTCTCAATGACTCATATGAAGATGCCCGAGGACGCATAATGAGCATAAAGCCGCTACCCCTATTGGAAGATGCTTTCAACCTGATCAAATGTGAGGAAAGTAGAAAATTCTTGAATCGAGGCTCACCTAACCAGGTGGCAATCTCCCAGGAGGCATCTGCCCTTGCTGTTCGTGGGAATCAAGGAGACATGAAGCCAAGAAAGTCTACAAAGTGGTGCGATCATTGTAATAAAAATGGTCACACCAAAGAAGAATGCTGGAAATTACACGGCAAGCCTCCAAATATGAAGCGTAAAAGGCAGATATGATAAGAGAGGACTAATGATAAATACACGAAGCGGACAATGATAATCTAAGCAGAAGAACTCACGGTTCTGCGAAGAATTCTGGACAAACATGCTGAATCATCCTCAGCAAAAATCTGTGAGAAAAATACCCCTTCTGTTACCTTGGCCAAATCAGGTACTACCCTTACATGTGCTCTTAGTGGTGTAACTATTTCCAAGGATATCTGGGTTGTGGATTCTGGTGCAACAGACCACATAACAGGGTTCAGGGAACTGTTTTCTGATTTTAATCACTATTCTAAGCAAGATTCAGTAGAAGTGGCTAATGGCCAATTTTCAAAGATCCATGGATCGCACGTGTAGTAATCTCTAAAGACATCATTTTAAAAAATGTCTTATATGTTCCGTAAATTGAGTGTAGCTTGTTATCTGTAAAACGTGTTGTTGACCAGCTAAGCTGCATAGTGACCTTTGACAAAATTGGTTGCCATTTTCAGGACTTGGCTTTGGGGAAGGTGATTGGGAATGCTGAAGTGTGGAATGGACTCTACTACATCCAAGGATCACTCTCAAATAAACCTTGTGTTGTGCACTCGTTATGTCTACGAAGCCATTAAATTGTGGCATTCTAGGTTAGGCCACCCTAGTCTCACTTATTTGCGATTGCTGTTTCCAAACATCGGTACTAAGTCTATTTCAGATTTTCAAGGTGTGATTCTTGTCAATTTGCTAAACAGACTCGAAATTCATATTCCTCTCATCCTTATAAACCCTCATGTCCATTTAATCTCATTCACAAAGTGATGTTTGGGGTCCTTCTAAGGTTGCAAATAATTCAAAGGCTAGATGGTTTGTGACATTTATTGATGATCATACTCGGTTAACATGGGTCACTTTAATGAAAGATAAATCCGAGGTGTTTACACATTTCAAAAACTTCTACACTTTTATTCAAAATCAGTTTCAAACCTCCATTAAAGTTCTTAGAAGTGACAATGGTCGAGAGTACTTAAACTCAACTTTTAAAAAAAAATTGACTGAAAAAGGCATCCATCATCAAACTTCTTGTGTTCGTACTCCTCAACAGAATGGAGTGGCTGAAAGGAAGAATCGTCATCTCCTTGAGGTAGCTAGGTCTATTATGTTTGAAAACAATGTTCCTAGCAGATTTTGGGGAGATCTTTGTTCTTACCTCAGCCTACTTAATTAATCGTATGCCTTCAAAAATACTGGATTTTCAGACTCCACTACAACTATTTACAAAAACTTATCCAAATTCTCCTCTTATTAATCCTCTTTCTACACGGGTTTTTGGCTGTACAGTTTTTGTATATAATGATGAAGGGGGTAAACTAGCCACTCGTGCCCTTAAATGCATTTTCTTGGGCTACTCCTCAACTCAAAAAGGGTATAAATGTTTTTATCCAGCTTCAAACAAACTTTTTGTCACTTCAAATGTGAAATTTGTTGAACATCAACCTTATTTCACAAACACACCCATTCAGGGGGAGAGCAGGAGTGAATGGCTTGTGTATGAACCTGAGTATGATCAGCAATATAGTGTTCCCTATTCTACACAGCCTATTAATGCACCACAAACATCTATTCCAAATTCCGCACCTACCGAAAATCATTCTGATGAAATTTCAGTGCATAACAATCCCGTAAATAGACACCAAAGCAAAGTCCTCAAACAAGTTATACCCCAAACAAGCAAATCCATTTGAGCCTCTTAACTTGATTTACGAATCGAAACCCATGAGACTAGGTTGGACGAACCGATGCGCCTACGTAACATCAACATGATGAGGTAGAGACAAATTCCACACCTCAGCAGACTCATGATCCGGCAAGAACCGAGACAAGTTCGAGGATCTGCTCTGGCCTATTGCATTAAGGAAAGGAAAGAGGAGTTGCACTCAACATCCTATAGCCAGGTATGTCTCATACAAAAAGCTTTCACCACATATGAAAACCTTTGTTATTAATGTTGAGAAGGAAAGCATACCCAGAAATTTTGAAGAAGCCATTTCTGATCCAAAATGGAAACAAGCTATTGAAGAAGAATTGAGAGCTCTACATAAAAATGGGACTTGGAAAATCACTGATTTACCTAGAGGAAAGTCTGTAGTCAGCAGCAAGTGGGTATTTACTATGAAATACAATCCTGATGGGAGTGTGAATAAATACAAAGCTCGGCTAGTTGCTCGAGGATTTACACAGACTTATGGCATTGATTATCAAGAAACCTTTGCCCCTGTAGCAAAACTTAACACTATAAAGGTTTTGTTGTCTCTTGCCGCTAATCTAGAGTGGCCTTTACATCAAATGGATGTAAAGAATGCTTTTTAAATGGCGATCTTGAAGAAGAAGTATATATGGAGGTGCCTTTGGGACTTAGAAGCTCAGAAAATTCCAGCAAAGTATGCAAGCTTTACAAATCACTATATGGGCCGAAACAATCACCCGAGAGCATGGTTTGAAAGATTTACTCGAGCTATCAAGTCGTGGGGTTATAAACAAGTGCAAGCGATGGATGATACATCGTTTATAAAGGACCGAGATGGAAGAAGAACAATTCTCATCGTGTATGTTGATGATATTGTCCTAACAGGTGATGATGAAGAAGAAGTCACAATGCTAAAGAAAAATTTAGCATTGGAGTTTGAAATAAAAGATCTTGGCCCATTAAGGTACTTCTTAGGAATGGAAGTGGCTAGAACTCAGAAAGGGATTAGTGTTTCACAAAGGAAGTATACAATGGATCTCCTCCAAGAAACTGGAATGCTAAGGGCAAGACCAGCTCATACTCCTATGGAATTAAATCAAAAACTAACGATCCTACGATGGTACAGCAGTAAATCAAGAGAGATATCAAAAATTAGTCGGAAAGCTAATTTACTTGTCTCACACACGTCCGGATATATGTTTTCCTGTAAGTGTGGTAAGTCAGTTCTCTAGTAACCCGCAGAAAGAGCATATGACAGCAGTATATAGGATACTCAGGTACCTAAAGAAAACTCCAGGCTTAGGTTTGTTTTTTGAAAAAGGGGACTCTAGAAGCATTGATTTGTTCACTGACGCTGATTGGGGAGGTTCAAAAATTGATAGACGTTCCACCACCGGTTATTGTACCTATGTATGGGGTAATCTAGTAACTTGGAGGAGTAAAAAGCAACCAGTAGTCTCTCGAAGCTCGGCAGAATCTGAATATAGGGCATTGTCTCTCGGAGTCTGTGAAGGTATGTGGGTAATAAGACTTCTTAAAGAGCTTAAGGCTGAACCAGAAGGACCCATAAAGGTATGGTGTGACAACATGTCAACAATTAGGATTGCAAACAATCCTATTCATCATGATCGAATGAAGCACGTGGAGATAGACCGACATTTCATTGGAGAAAAATTGGAAGCGAAGGTAATGGATCTATCATACATTCCATCAGGAAAACAGCCGCAGATATTATGACCAAGTCGCTCACTCAAGGAAAGTTCGAAGGCCTTAGAAGCAAGTCGGGAATGATCAACATCTATTCACCGGCTTGAGGGGGAGTGTTGGAATGGGCCTTGCCGCATCTATAGGCTTTTATTATTTAAATCCTAATCTGTTATGTAATCTAGTCTAGTCAGATCCGATTATGAGATCTAACTGCTTTTTATTTTGAATTATTGTTCCTAGACTTTAGGAGAAACTCTAGCGATCAATTGTCGTTCCTAGATTCTAGGAGAAACTCTAGTGATCAGTTTAGGATTATTTCCTTCTATATATGTACGCATATATTGGATGATTAACATCAAGAAATAAGGCGCAGACCTTAATTATTTCAAATACCATTGGATAGTAGTAAGTAATTTTACCTTCATGGATGAATTTAGTTTGAAACTCTCCTCCCTCTGAGACCAGCTTTGATGGCCCCCAAACAGAGGAGATGACTGAGGTTCATCATGCGGAACTTCATCTTCAACAATATATGATAAAATTTTCACAATATCATCAGAACTTTTTCCAGTAGGAATAACTATCTTATTGGGATCATTTGCAACTGGGATCAGACATCCTGGTAAATAGAAGCAAAATTAATATTAAAAACTAATTATTTAGGTGAAGACTTATAGGATAAAAGGAGGAAAAACTGCTATAATCTTACTGTGAGGTTTCGATACAAATCCCATTGTGTCCAATATTGTGTAAACCTTGCTTTCTTTATTACATATAGCTGCAAGTGAAGCAATAAAGCATCAGAAAAAGGAATATGTCATTCACAATTTTGGTGAAGAAAGGGTAAGGTATAGAATATTTTATTTCCACAACCTTTCCTGGGAGCATACAATCTAATACCCAAAAGAACATCCCATATAGTTATAGTCTTAGTTATAGCATTACAATTTTGGAAATGCTTTAATCAAGTTGAATATATTTGTAGTTCCAAACTCCATTACAGTCTTCTTAAAAAAACACATGTAGATGATATATGTAACAAGCATGCTGTCCTAAAACCCTTTATGAAACCCCACCCAACTATTTAAAAGAGCCCCGCGTGGGGGGGGGAACAAAATAGAATCAAAAGAAAGCAAATGGGAAAAGTATTTGTCATTTAGCAATAAAATCAACCCAACAACAACAATATTAGAGTTTCCAAAGATATTTTTTTCCCCTGGCTCTAACTAGAACTGAAGAGTTCCTTGCGTTTCTAAGTTCACTGTAAAAGCTCATGAAGAAATTTGTTATTACATATTCTACAGTACAGGAGACAGATTGAAGCCAAATCCATACTATAAATGAAATATCCAGAATGATGCATTTAAAGGCCTCTATCTATATATTACATAAAATTGATAACACCTGGTTTTGTGGTACCAGGCAATAAAACTTAGTTTAAACACCAAGTGCAGTGGATGTAAATAGAGATGGCCGTTCATGGAGACTTTACTAATAGTTAAACAGACAAGAAAATGAACTTGAGGAAACAGCCAAGAAGTAACCAATACCTGAGAAAAAGGAGACAGATGATTGACAGGACCAAATATGGAACAACAATGCAGTAAGAATCAATAGCATCCACAAGATCCCAGTAACAAGAACCAGCCGAATAAAGCCTTTCTTCCAAACAATCTTCATGGGGCTATCTTGAGATACTCTCCCTGAAGAAAATAAGCCCACTTCAAAATCTGCACCATCAACATCAAATTTAATTCATCTGCAAGAATAACAATACTTCACTGTCCTGCGAAAACCTTTCCCACAAAGAAAGTTTAAAGGAAGATAAAAGATAAAACAAATTAATGAATGCTTTCTTAACAGCATACAATCATCTACCAACGAGTGCCTTCTCGACAAATTATTATATAAACAAAAAAAAAAACAATATTCAATTTCATGCGCCTGTCCTGAAAAGGGAAGTCGTAAAACAGGACCTCATCAACTAAAAGAAGTAATTCAAAGCATTAACAGAAGTGAATAGCATATTCCCCCACCTTTAGCATTTGTACTCTGACTACTTCGTTCTCCTCTCCGATTTAACCGAAAAGAGACGGACTTTTGAAGGTCGCCCTCCATATTGGGTTCTCTCTTTAAATTGTCATTACTGGAACATAAAAGGGGAATAAATATATCAGGGAAGATTATATTTTTAACAGGAGTGGATCCTAAAACTAGCAGGAATCTTCTATGGTGTCCTAAGTCCATTATAGTGTCATTAAAGATCCACAATCGATTAGACTCCAACAGCCCCCCCCCCCGGGGGGCGCGGCGGGGGCGGCGCGCCCAAAAAAAAAAAAAACACCATTTTCAACTAGAACCAATTAAAAACAGACTTGAAGAGAATATAAATTTAACAAGAAAAAAGAAATGCAAAGAAAACAAAAAGAGCGAAAAGAAGATAGGCGCAGTGAGGGGTATGTCTAGAAGCAGCTTCGCCGGGTCGGTGTTTCGAAGAGGTGCACATAGAAATAATCATTCAGGTGCAGTTTGAGAAATCGTAAAGCACTGTAGGACAAAGTTGATACCTGTTAGTGAAGATGAAGCAATATATCGCGAGGGAATGGAATAAACCGGATGATGATGATTTGTGGAAGAGGGATCCGTGGAACAGGTAACTGATTTAAATGTGCCTGAGAATGGAGGCAATAGATCTGCCTTCGGTTACAGAAGCGAAGGAAGGACTGAAGATGAGAATTGATTTATTAATCAATTAATCAATAGTTGATAATTTAGTCTTGTTATCGTGCATGTAAGATCGCCCTCCTCCCTCTCGAAGTCTCTGTAGTCTGTACCTTTTTCTTAGAACCGAAAATAAATACTAGGCACTTAAACGTATTGCCGTCAAAATAGGTTGCGCCTATCGGGTTGGTAGTTAAAGCGCTGGTTCTTTAAGGGTTGAGGCTTAAAAAATGGATGAGATATTTGAAATTAGTTACGGAGGGCCGGTCCCGGGACGGCCGGGTTTAAACGGCCGCTCGAAGGCTTTGAGGGCCCATTTTTTCTGACACTTTTCAATCGTAGCTTTTTTTTTTTTTCCTTTTTAAATTTATTAATTTATATATATATATATATATATTGT
This sequence comes from Acacia acuminata, assembly GCA_019022655.1. Lineage (NCBI taxonomy): Eukaryota > Viridiplantae > Streptophyta > Magnoliopsida > Fabales > Fabaceae > Acacia > Acacia acuminata. The sequence continues at coordinate 5,379,114 of JAFJYI010000023.1, forward strand.
ATTTGTTATAGAGTTATTTATCCATTTAACTACAAATACATAATAACTATATTCTAATTTTATGATTTGATTTATTATTTGTTGCAAATAAAGATTATGGATGTGTTCATGATGCGAGAGAAGAATTTCATGATATTCTTACTCATGAGCCAGAGGCTATTACTCAAAGTGAAAAACAATCAAATATCGTTAAAATTGATGATAGTGACGAAGATGACGACAATAATAGTCATCGTACTTAATGTCGCTAAGTGATATGCTTTTTATGTTTTATATGAGTTATTTGTGAACATGGTTTGATTTTGATTATGAATTAGTGATGTCTTATTTATTGGATGATTCGTGTTGTAATTTACTAATTATTTTTTTTAAAAAAAGTGGAGGAAAAATAGTTAAAACTTGGAATAGTAATTTAGGGCTCTGGCGCCCTCGGCCCTAGTGCTCTCGGGCCGGGCTTTGAAAAATAGGTATTTTTCTTACTCCTAGCCCTGGAGGGCCAGTGTTAACTCTTAGAAATTGACAATATTCCAACGCATTTTCTCTCTCCTTTTACCTATTTTTGGTTCAAAATGTGCATTGAAATGAAGTTATAGAGGAAAATGTGCATATCAAAGTATAAGGCAAAAAAATCAAAGAAATTCTTGCTATTATAGAGTTTATGGTTCAATTGAGGATTGATAATTGTTTCCCTCTTTTGTAGGAAGAGGGAGACAAGTTTTGAAGCTCTATAAGACTCAAGAAACAAGGAAAGAAATAGAGGAGGTGAAGCATTGCAAAGCTAGAAGAGCTGTCTGTAACCGGCCATGGAAAGTCAACGGCGCGGAAAGTCGAAAATCGTCGTGGAAAGTACTTTCCGCATGAAAGTGGCAATCGGTCCGCATGAAAAATCGGAAAAAATCGAAAGTACACTGCGCGTTTTACATTTCAGAAACAGAAAAACCCTATTTAACCTAAAGGGAATGGCCGAAAAACACACTCTTGACCTAAGGAAACAAGTGGGCACACAAGGGAAGAGCTTGGGAGAGAGATTTGGACAATCTTGGAGGCTTGGGTGCTCAACCTAAGAGATTTTGGGGTTTTCACCTTGGTTCTTCCTCTTTTCTTCTCTTTTCTTCCTAGTTTCTTCATGTATTCGAGTTCCTTTGCTTAGACTCTCTTTGTATTTGAATATGAGTAGCTAAACTTTTCATTCTAGGGTTCTTCTTACCCTTTGTATGGATTAAAACTTGAATATTCCTCTCTTTTGGTAGATAAATATACACATGTGTTGATTTCAACCTTGGCTTAATGCTTCTAAGTGATTGGCCTCCATTTAGATGATTTATTCACATAGGTTTTGACTCGAGAGAGCTAATCTAGGTGTAGAACTTGATTGAAATCATGCTTGTCTTGAAGTTTACTTGATAAATGGATGATTTGTTGGTAGAATAGAGATATATTTACTAGCCTTGCATTGTCACATTAGGGTTGTTGCTTAAAGATTGATTCTCATTAATTGTAGCAAGAGATTGTGCATTTTAATGAGAAGAGAAACTTGATTTTGACTTGAGAGAGCGGGTCAAGTATTTGTGAACCTTAGACTAACACATGTATGTATTGAAATGCCACTTAGAGAGGTATTTGACCAAGTTTTATGAAATGCAAAAGGGGAAGAAGAATCTAAGCTCTTTTATCCTTGAAGTCAAAAGTCATTTGCCTTTATCAATTCTAAGTTTTAGAAATAGTATTTAAAAATTCTCTTTCCAAATCAAAACTTTGTTCTAGCTCAACTTGATGAAATTCACTAAGCCTCTTACTTGACCAATTTGTTAAACAAATCCTCGTGGGAACGATACTTTACTTTTCACTTTATTACTTGCTAAACTCGTACACTTGCGAGGCGAACAAGTTTTTGGCGCTGATTCTTGAGGGGATTTGTGCAAACAAATCCTTTGGTCAACCTTTGGCTTGTGTTAGTAAATTTCGCTTGAGCTTTTAGTTAGGTTTACAATTTTTATTTCTCTCTTTCCTTTATTGATTTTTTGTTTTAGTTTGATACTCGCTCTTGCTTGTTTCTCTTATAGGTACCATTTTCTTATATGCAAAACTTGCATCCGGACGGATTGGTAGTGGTACTTGACGAAGTGCCTCTCATTGAAGAAGAGACTCTCATTGAAGAAGAGGTTGAATCGCATCGAAACCATGGCGAGACGATGAATATGATAGAGCTACTTGTCAATGACTTTGCTAGTCGGAATATGCAAGGCCCTCAATCTTGCATTCGGATGCCGAACATGCAAGCACGTACCTTTGAGATCAAGCCTAGGTTATGATAACAATGCTTCAAATGCATGGGATGTTCCATGGTCTTTACAATGAAGATGCCAATAAGCACTTGATGTACTTCTTGGAAGTGTGTGATTCTTTCAAGCAAAATGGAGTTCCCAAGATGTTTTGAAGCTACGGTTATTTCCTCTTTCTCTACTAGGAAAGGCTAGAGACTGGTTCAACAATCTCCCGAAGGATCTATCCATTCTTGGGCCGATCTTGAAGCTAAGTTTAGAGCTCGATTCTTTTCGATGACAAACTGTGGAAGCTAGGGATGAATTTCTAAGCTTTAGACAATATCCAGATGAGCATCTTTACACCGCTTGGGAGAGATACAAGATGTTAATGAAGCAATGCCCTAATCATGGGGTGGACAAATGGGTTGTAGTCCAAATTTTTTGTACTCGACTTAATCCTCAATCTAAAGCAATGGTTGATTCTATGACCAATGGAGGATCAGGAATGTTCTGTGAATGAGGTGATTCGATTGTTGGATCAATTGTCGCAAACAATACCCAAGGCAATGATAGGAGGACTAACAAGCTGTGCCTAATCCAAAAGAAGACTCTTCCTCACAAATTGCAACTCTCTTATCCGCTTTGAATAAGCGTTTTGATGTGCTAGAGTCTCAAATGCAAAATAGAACTTCTCAAGGTGTGCATTACGTCCATGCCACACCAATTGTATGTGATCAATGCCATGATGTCCATATGCACGACTATTGTCCTCTTTACATGGCTACCGAATCATCAACTACATGGGCAAGTTTCAAAATCCTCAAGGCAACCCCTATTCACAAACCTACAATAGTACTTGGAGAACTCATCCCAATTTTTCTTGGAGTCAAGGTAATAGTTTGAATCAAGCACATGGATCTACATCTAGCACTAAGCCTATTCCACCTTTGGTTTTCAAATGCAATCAAGGCAGGTTCCTATTAAGGAGGAGGAGTCTAAAACGGACAAGATGCTTGCTCGAATCTTGTCTGAAGTAGAATCTTCTAAAGCTACTTTTTCTCTTCATGAAACGGCTATTAAAAATCTTGAAGTGCAAATGGGGCAATTGGCATCACAAGTAAATGTCATGTCAAGAAGCAGTCTTCCTAGTGACACCATTCCTAATCCAAAACGAGTTGGAAAAGAGGAATGCAATGCCATTAACTTGAGAAGTGGCAAATTACTACCGGATGTGCCTAGCTCAAGTACTCCTCGACCAAAGCAAGATGATCAAGTGATTGTTGATGTTGATGAAGAAAGTGCAATGGAAGAAGATGTCACTAAGAAGAGAAAGCAAATTGAAGAAAGTTTGCAAGATGTTGGCAAACAAAAGAAGGTGGAGCAAGAGATGAATGATGAGAAAAAGAGAAAGGCAACCATTCCTACTTTTATGCCACCACTACCTTTTCCTCAAAGATTCAAGAAGAAGGAGGAAGATGCTCAATTCAAAAAGTTTGTGAACATGTTCAAACAACTCCATGTGAATATTCCTTTTCTTTGAAGCTTTGTAGAGCATGCCTAAATATGCTAAGTTCCTTAAAGATGTTTTGTCTAAGAAGCGGCGATTCAATGAATTTGAGACTGTGGCATTATCCGAAGAGTGTAGTGCGGTCATTCAAAGGAAGTTAGGCTAAGCTTAAAGATCCAGGAGCTTCTATATCCCTTGCAACATTGGGACCAAATTTAATGGTAAAGCTCTTTGTGATTTGGGTGCAAGTATTAACTTGATGCCTCTAGCCGTTTTCAACCAATTGGGCTTGGGAGAGCCAAGACCTACTACGGTAACTCTTCTCTTGGCCGATCGTAGCATTTCTAAACCTAGAGGAATCATTGAGGATGTCCTAGTGAAAGTTGACAAGTTTATCTTCCCCTTGATTTTGTAGTGCTTGATTGTGAAGTTGATTGGAAAATTCCTCTCATCCTTGGGCGTCCATTCTTAGCCACTGCAAGGACTCTCATTGATGTAGAGAAGGGAGAGGTCACTTTGAGGGTTGATGATGAGCAAGTGATATTCAACATGCAAAAAGCCTCAAAATTTCATGATGATTCTGCTAAATGTTCTTTTATAGATATATTAGATGAAGTTATTCCTCAAGAATCATATGCTTCTGTGATCAAAGACCCTTTAAAGGCATTCTTGATTGGTGAGAAGAGCTTTGAGAAGTTTGATGAAGATCTTGTTGAAGAAATCTTTCATTTTGACCCAGTTCCTCATTCTAGGCCGAGGATTTTTGAACCACTTGAGGTGTCTAATGCCTTAAGTATTCCATTGAAGCCTTCTACGAAGTTCCTCTGGTTCTAGAGATGAAGCCATTACCTTCTCATCTTAAGTATGCTTATTTTGGGAAAGCACGCCACTTATCGATGGAATTGGATCATGGAGCTTATTGGGCTATCAAAAAGCTAAATTTTAATCCTAAAAGTCTGTGAGGAAGAAGAGGCGACTTCAACTCAATGAGTTAGATGAATTTTGCCTAAATGCCTCGAGAATGAGAGGATACGTAAGGAGAAGACCAAGTGGGATGATGACAGCAAAATTTTATCTATGAGTTTTGAACCCAGTCAAAGGGTCCTCCTTTATAATGCCAAGTCGAGGTTATTTCCGGGAAAGCTCAAATCTCGGTGGAACGGTCCATTCACTGTGGTTCAAGTATCTAAATTTGGTGATGTGGAGCTGGAAAATGAGAAAGGTGAAAGATTCAAGGCTAATGGTCAACGACTGAAGCATTATTGGGGTGGAGATGTGGATAGGCTTGTGTCCACTATCTACTTAGTTGATGAGGAGTGACCACCATGAAGAGTCAAGCTAAAGACTATAAACTAAGCGCTTCTTAGGAGGCAACCCAAGTTCTAAACTAAACCTTTTCAATTTGTGTGTGTGTCTTTTTAGTAGGTTTATGTTTGATCTTTTTGTTTTGTAGGAAGAAAAGGTACCCAACCTAGAATTGGACTGTTGCAGCTGGGAGGAGTATTTATGAAGGAGGAAGAATGCATGAGCTATAAAGGAAATGCTTTTGAGGGAAGTTCATTTGACTCTAAGCTCATATATATATGATTCTAGCGTGAAATTGTCTTGAATAGTTGATTTTGAGTATCTTGTGGCTATTTTGATCATATGGTTGATTCTCTATGTGAAATCCACTTGTGACTATGACTTGAATGCTCAAAATTTGATGTGTTGTGGTATTCCCTATGAATATGTGTGTATGTGTGCCTTATGGTCTTGGATGGTTTAAAGTGCTTAATCCTGAGTAATTTGGTTGATAATGGGTGGTATAAAGTTTATTGGGTGATTCTTGTGGCATTTGGGAATGTTCCTTATGTTTTGCAATTGTCTTGGTTTTGTTTTGTTTTTGACAAAAAAACTTGCCACTCATGTGTGCCTTATGGTTTTGGATGGTTCAAAGTGCTTGATTTTGAGTCATTGGGTTGATAATGGGTGGTATAAAGTTTATTGGGTGATTCTTGTGGTATTTGGGAATGTTTCTTGTGTTTTGCAAATTTCGGTTGTTTGGTTTTGTTTTTGATGGCACTTTCCGCGGAAAGTGCCAACCGGCCGTGGAAAGTGCTCTACGTGTCACTTTCCACGGAAAGTCCTAACCGGCCGTGGAAAGTGCTCTGTGTCACTTTCGCGGAAAGTCCCACCGGCCGTGGAAAGTGCTCGTGTCACTTTCCGGAAAGTCCTAACTGGCCGTGGAAAGTGCTCTCTGTGTTCACTTTCGCGGAAAGTTTCCACCGGGCCGTGGAAAGTGGCTCTCTTAAAAAAAAAAAATTAAATTTTTTTAATATTTTCGTTTTCAAAAAAAAAATATATATATATATTAAAAAATTCAAAAAAAAATAATTTTTTTTTTTTAAAAAAAAAAAGAAAACCAATTTTTTTTTTTAAATTTTACTTTTTTTCCCCTTTCCTTCCTACTTCACCCTTTGTTGTTTAATTTAATTCTCATTTTACCCAATGAATCTGGCCCACCATTGGGACCACATTCATTCTCAATTTCAAAACCCTAATCCTAAATGTAATTTCCCTCCATCTCCATCAAGCCCTAATCTCTTCATGGCAACGCTTCACTTCCATCCTTCTACTATTTGACACTCTTGTTAGCTCGTGAACCTGACTTTCCTAGCTACGATGGCTAGTTTGAGTGGTTTAGATAATTTTCTCTTTCAATGAATTTCCTATTGTGTGTGTTAATATCCTAGCCATTTGTTGATAGCTAGTAATGGAAGCAATTTTGAAAATGTTGTATTTGGGTCTACCGAGGGCCCAATTGTTAGTTTGTAAATCTTTGTGGATATGAGCTGAATCGTACAGGTGCTACTTCGTTACTTTCCCATTCTTTTAGTTGACAATGAGGACATTGTCCGTTTTAAGTTTGGGGTGAAAGTTTGTTGCAATTTGAAATTTTTTGAAACTTTGATGAGTGCACAAAGTGAAAATTTTGAATAGTTTTTGAAAGAAAATTGTTGGAATGTTTGAAATTTCTCATGCTTAAATTTTTGTTTGTGAAGAATTTTAAAAAATGAACTGAAATTCTAGGTATTTGTTAAAGTTGCTTGAATGATCCGATGATAGAAATTACTTGCTCAATCTTTTATGTTTGATAGGAAATTTTGTTTAATGTGTATTGATGGATAGATTGTAGTGATAAATCATGCCATTCGGAATTTTCAAATTAAGAAAGCACTATTGGAGTGAACTTTATTTCGGATGTTTTTGTTGAAGGGCTTTGTGGCAAATTAGGTTATATGCCTTTGTTTCAAACCTGTTGATTTCAAAATAATCTTTGGACTTCTTCAAAGCTTTTGATTTATTTCATAAGATTTAAAGAAAGGATTAGGGCACTTCATAAAATGCGATTGAGCCTTTCAAGCCTACCTAATTGATTATATTCCCTCTTGAACCCTTATTTTGAGCCTTAATGAAAAACCAATTATAGATTCTTTTTGAAAGACCTAACATCTACCTACCTTGGCTAATGTGAAAAACCATGATTCCTTTGCTTTGAGATAGATGATAATTTATTGGGGTTGTGGAATATAGTGATGAGTAGAGTGTCAAATGATTAGAAAAGAATGTAGAAAGTAAAAGGGTTCACAATGTATAGAAATCAAGCAAAAAAAAAAAACAAAAACAAAAAAAAAAAAAAAAAAAACAAAAAAACAAAAAACAAAAAAAATGGTGTATAAAAAAAAGAGAAAGAAAGAAAGAAAGAAAGTCCAAGAAGGCTTGATATGGAAAAGATCAATTTGGTTCAAGTTTGGGGGAGTGTGTTTAATGAGAAAAGGAAGAAACCCCTTAAGTGGTTATCATCTATCTTGAGGTATTTGTTGATTATCCTTTACCTTTTCTTTTGAGAACCTTAACCCCGGCCCCATTACAAGTCGAAAAGTCCCTTTGATTTTTAAGTCAAGTGAAGTGAATTAGAAGAAAAGAGGAGGAAATTAGAGAATGATGGAATTGATTGTTTGAATATAGTTATATGACTTGAATTGTTGCTTTTAACTTTAGCAGGTACAAAAGAGTACATGTCAACTCCATTCACACACTCACAATTGGAAATTCTTGAATAGCATGTTTTAAATCTATGAAGTGTCCATTTGTGCATATTTAGTTGATTTCTGTTTTTTATATAACTCTTTGAGCAGTAGATGAGGATAAATTTATTCATGCATCAATGACAAAAAACCGAAGAAATTTAGTGAAGATACATGTTTTTGCTTGAGGACAAGCAAATATTTAAGTTTGGGGGTGTGTTAACTCTTAGAAATTGACAATATTCCAACGCATTTTTTCTCTCTCCTTTTACCTATTTTTGGTTCAAAATGTGCATTGAAATGAAGTTATAGAGGAAAATGTGCATATCAAAGTATAAGGCAAAAAAATCAAAGAAATTCTTGCTATTATAGAGTTTATGGTTCAATTGAGGATTGATAATTGTTTCCTCTTTTGTAGGAAGAGGGAGACAAGTTTTGAAGCTCTATAAGACTCAAGAAACAAGGAAAGAAATAGAGGAGGTGAAGCATTGCAAAGCTAGAAGAGCTGTGCTCGCCATGGAAAGTCACAATCGCCGCGGAAAGTCGGCGGCAGTGGAAAGTACTTTTCCGCGGAAAGTGGCAACCGGCGGGAAAGTCGGAAAAAAATGAAATACAGTACAACGCGTTTTTACATTTCGAAACAGAAAAACCCTATTTAACCTAAAGGGAATGGCCGAAAAACACACTCTTGACCTAAGGAAACAAGTGGGCACACAAGGGAAGAGCTTGGGAGAGAGATTTGGACAATCTTGGAGGCTTGGGTGCTCAACCTAAGAGAGATTTTGGGGTTTTCACCTTGGTTCTTCCTCTTTTCTTCTCTTTTCTTCCTAGTTTCTTCATGTATTCAGTTCCTTTGCTTAGACTCTCTTTGTATTTGAATATGAGTAGCTAAACTTTTCATTCTAGGGTTCTTCTTACCCTTTGTATGGATTAAAACTTGAATATTCCTCTCTTTTGGTAGATAAATATACACATGTGTTGATTTCAACCTTGGCTTAATGCTTCTAAGTGATTGGCCTCCATTTAGATGATTTATTCACATAGGTTTTGACTCGAGAGAGCTAATCTAGGTGTAGAACTTGATTGAAATCATGCTTGTCTTGAAGTTTACTTGATAAATGGATGGTTTGTTGGTAGAATAGAGATATATTTACTAGCCTTGCATTGTCACATTAGGGTTGTTGCTTAAAGATTGATTCTCATTAATTGTAGCAAGAGATTGTGCATTTTAATGAGAAGAGAAACTTGATTTTGACTTGAGAGAGCGGGTCAAGTATTTGTGAACCTTAGACTAACACATGTATGTATTGAAATGCCACTAGAGAGGTATTTGACCAAGTTTTATGAAATGCAAAAAGAAGAATCCTAAGCTCTTTTTTATCCTTGAAGTCAAAAGTCATTTGCCTTTATCAATTCTAAGTTTTAGAAATAGTATTTAAAAATTCTCTTTCCAAATCAAAACTTTGTTCTAGCTCAACTTGATGAAATTCACTAAGCCTCTTACTTGACCAATTTGTTAAACAAATCCTCGTGGGAACGATACTTTACTTTTCACTTTATTACTTGCGAAACTCGTACACTTGCGAGGCTTAACGGCCCGCTTTCTGTTAGGACCTGGCCCTTCACGGGCCACGATCGACAAAATTCTACTTAAACGTATTGATTATTTTTTTATGTATCTTTATTAGGCTAAAGTCTATATTTGGTCTTTTATGTTTGTCGCTAATATCATTTTAGTCCCTTAAGTCACCGTTAGTCTGATTTAATGGAAAATACTAACTCAACAATTTTAAGTGATAGCTGTGTAATTAAATCGACCAAGCAAGTTTATATGTTGCTATTTTAATAAATTAATATTTTAAATCCTATTAATTGAGAAATATTTAATCTCCATAGATTTTTTAGGGTTTTTCATAGTTTGTGAGAATTAAATATATATTTTTTGGTCGAAGAAGATTAAATATTTTTCAATTAATAGAATTTAAAATATTAATTTATTAAAATACTAACATATAAACATATTTGATCAGCATTTAGTTGCATAGTTGTCGCTTAAAATTGTTGAGTTAGTATTTTTGTTAAGTCGGACTAACGATGTTAACATTTTAAGGGACTAAAATGATACCACATACAAACATAAAGGATCAAACATGTAGTTTAGCTGGGTAGTGGCTGAAAATAATAATTAATATAATATTAGAGTTTAGTGCTATAAATAAGGGTAATATTGGAAGTTATTTAAACTTTAAGACAATTTTATTAATTTTAACTTTTTATATTGATTCATGAAAATTATTAGTTGGTAACGAGGAGTGTCTCTAAATGACAATCCATGTATATTTGTACTCTTCTTCTTTTTTATGGAACCTCCCTAGTGAGTGAGAATAATAATTAATATAATATTAGAGTTTAGTACCATAAGTAAGAGTAATATTGGAAGTTATTTAAACTTTAGAACAACTTTATTGATTTTAACTATTTATATTGATTTATAAAAATTATTAATCGATAATGAAGAGTATGTTTAAATGGGACTTGGCTTCCATCCTCTTCCTTTTTCGTCCTCTTCCTATCATTTCTTTATCTCTTTGTTGGATCAAAATCTCAATCGTTTAGATTTAATCTTTTATAAATAATATTTTTATAAAAGATTAAATTTGAACCGTTAATCTTTCAATCTAACGGTTAAGATGAAGAAAAGGATAGAAAGAGAATGGGAAGGAAGTAGGTGAAAGCCTTAAATGAGAATTCATGTATATTTTTACTATTCTTCTTTTTATGGAACCTCCCTAACGGTCCAGTCTATAATGTATTCTTGCGGATTTTAAAGGCGCGATCCTCCACTGCCCAAGCAGCGAGCCTATTGGTCAGCCCAAATATTTTTGTTTACTTTTGGGCAATTTGTTTTAATTTTTTTGGATAAGTACTTTTCGTCCCTGATAAAAAACACGATTTCTATTTTAGCCCCTTAAAAAAAAAGGTTATTTTTAGTCCATAAAAAGGACGCATAAAGGTCGATTGGTTGATATCTTGATCTCCCATAAATTTCCAAAAGGTCATTTTTAGTTCATAAAAAGGACGAATAAGGGTTGATTTTTTTGCAAGGAACCAAAATGGGGTCCATGTTTTTTGTCAGGGACCATAAAAGGTATTTGCTCTTTTTTTTATATTATCCCGTCAAATTTAAATATCATCACTCTTAAACAAAGATCAATTTTCAATTTTTTCACAGACTTGATTATTTTAAATTAGATAAATTTTTTAAATTTATTTAAAGAAGACTACAATTTAAATATTATAAACTAATATTATAGGTATAAAATAAAATAATTCTCTTTAATTTATAATAAGGAAAAATTATAATAAATGATCTAATATAAATAATATTTATTAAGAAGGATCATAATTTTTTTTTAAAAAAATAACCATAAATTAAAATATTAAAATAGAAAGACTAAATTGCTCCTGTGTTATCTTCGTATTCCTCTTCTTCCTAATCTTTGCTATTTAGAAAGTAAGGTTTTTCACGTGCACGGGGGAAAGCACCATTGTAGTAACTTTTACCAAATATTGTGCCCAATTAAAGCACATGGGATAAGTTTTACAAGAATAAGGCAGTCAGTGGCGTCATCTAATTAGATGGCATCGGTGGCGCCACGTGTTGTGACGCCACTACAGCTTGACACCACTAGTGGCGTCACAACATGGCGCTTCCACTCGGTGTCATCGTACCCAGTTCAGAGGAATTCAATGTATAATTGTACCTTTGCTTTCCTATTTGCTATCATATTGGCCTTCGAATTGGATGTAGTAATTTTAAGTTTAATACAATACATCCCTATTTGCTTCTCAAAAATTCTAACTTATAGTAATTTCAAGTTTAATATAATGCATTTATATGGTATTACTATAAGTTAGGATTTTTTTGCATTATATTAAACTTGAAATTTAGGCACGATCCCGATGCACGAACGTGGACCCGATGGCATCCACGTGGCGCCACTGATGTTGTAACCTCCCAAATTTTGGGATTTGAAAATTGGAATATTTTATGGAAATTAAATTATGGAATTTCGCTTAAAATAATTATGGGAATAATTGTTGGAAATTTAGGTTTATTTTTCCTTAGTTTATCTGGGATTTAATACTCCATTTTCCATTTATTAAGCACAAATAAATAAGGAATATTACTATATGTTATAAGTTATATTTTTGAATGGATTAATTAAATTACACCCAACCCATTATTTCATTTAACCATATACAGCAACCCATACATTTATCTATCCCAAAACCAAACTTCATGCTTTATTCATTGTCACTTTTAGCCCAACAGATAAGAGTAAGAGATCATTATTAACCCCAGCCCCACCCAAGACAAAACATACAGAGAAAATGAACATTATAACCTTTCAGCCAAAACGAAAACGAGAGGCAGTGAGGAGACCGAAAGTGAGATGGAAAATCAGAGAGCAAGAGACAGAGAGAGTGTGAGTTCTTCATTCTCATCCTTTCCTTCTCCATTCATGAGTAGAAAGACAAAATGTGAGAGAGAGACCAAGAGACAGCACCAAAAGAGAAGTCAAAAACGTAGGAACAGAGGCAGAAATCTAAGAACGTGGGAGTAAGGAAGTTGAGGGAATCAATGCTCACGTTGCATGTAAGCTTGAGGAACGACCAAGGTGAGTTCCTTAAGCTTTTCCCTTCTTGTTTCTATAGTTTTTACACGTTGGGTTTGTTGGTTAAAGGAAGAAAACGCTGGAAAACCAAAACAACTCTGTTTTCGGATTAAAAAACAGAGCCATAGTTTGTGCTTCTGTTTGATAGGCAAACGTCTGTTTTTTTCCTTGAAATTTTTACAGTAAATAGTAGACATCTTAACCTTTAAAACGGGCTAAACCCCAGCCAAAACGGACGTGTAGATTGAGCGATATGATTTTCTAAAGTTTTGCCAAAATCTGGAATGTTTTCTGCACTTTCGGTGAACAGTGATTTTCGGGCCTGGTTTTGGAATGGAAAAAATTTGATCTTTTCTTTGAAATTTTTACAATAAATAGTAGACATCTTGAACTTTAAAACGATCCAAAACCCAGCCAAAACGGACGTGTATACTGAAAGTTATGATTTTTCAAAGTTAGACACTGAAAACTAGAAAATAGCAGTTTCAGACGTGAACAGTAAATTTCGGGCTCGTTTTTGAAATGGAAAACATTTGATTTTTTTCTTGAGAGTTTTACAGTAAATAGTACACATCTCAACCTTTCCAAAAAGCCAAAGAACACCTAAATCGGACGTGTAGAAAGGGAGATATGATTTTCCGAAGTTTAACTGAAAATCCAGACGAATCTTATATTCCAGGAATAGTGATCATCTTCTAGCATGGTTTTGGAATATGAAACCTTTGATTTATTTCATGAAATTTTGTGTGTTGATATTTCACATATTAATCTTTGAAAAGAGCTTTGGATCACCTTGAACGGAGGTTTGTAACTCGAGATATGATTTTTGGAAGTTGAGTCACAATTTTGGAAAGTTTTCTGAACATGTTTGCATTTTAAAAATCTGGGAATTATATAATATTTTATGGCTATTTGTATTATTTTTATGTGAAAGTAGACATGCTAAGGAACACGTAGCTTTTGGAAACGCCTCATTTAGATTTTTGTAGAATTAATTATGAATTTTCAAAATTTAATCAAAAAATTCTGGAAAAGTCCTATGTAAAGAGTCAAGTTACATATATACATTTTTTGAATTTTTAGAAACATTATATGTAATGCAATAAAGCATAATTTGTAGGATAATTGGTATTTACTAAACTTCTAACTTAAAGTATTAATAACGTATTGGAATAGCCTCTGGGTTAATAAAGATATTATTGAAATTTTAATCATTTTAGTTTTGAAATTTGAAGGATTGTTATTTTCAGTTTTTATTTTAATAATATTCATTATTAAATTTTGTATATTTTTATGAAATTATAAATTACAATTTTAATTATGTGGAGTTTGAAAAAGTTATTAATGGTTAGTAAATTGATTGTGGTAGATTGATTTTGGCGTGTGTTTGAGCTATTGTATTAGACAGCTTGTGTGATAATAGTTAGCTACTTAGCTTTCGAAGGTAACCAATTTGTTATGTATATTGATATGTTGTTTGTGAGTATTTTGTGAAATCACTATGAATATTTTTAATATAAATTGCCTTGCGGAACCTTATGATTTAAATTATCAATTTATACATATTTATTTATTTATTTATGTATAAGAATTGAGAGTTTTGATATAATGATATTTATTATGATAATTATGGGAAGGGTTGAATTGGGAGGAAATGTATATTCTACCACGTGGTGAGGCCTCCATTGATGCATGATGGTTGGCTTTATATTGTCCCACCTGTTCAATGAGGGGATGACCCACTAATTTAATGAGGGCGCAGATACGACACCCCAAATGTCAATGAGGGGAAAAGGCCCATTGGCATGGGACATGTTCGAGGATTTTGGCCGTCCTCATCACATTGTGTGGTGAGCTTTTGAGTAACCAATAACATGGATGTAACTTAGCCCATGGGTCTAGTCGGAGGAAATAAGGCGGTTCGGTTGGATTGATGGGAGGTATCTTGGGAATTGTGTTAATGAAAACGTGATACATAATTTCTTATATGAAATTTTGTGATGTGGATATTGGCAAATTATATATATTATTTTTCTAAAATACTTTGTTATATAAATTGTTCCACATGGCACCTCACTAGCACATATTAGTATTCTTAATGAGTTGGATTGATGGTTACCACATTTTTTCGGTGAAGTTCCCATGGGTCCATCAGGGGAAGGCTATGAAGCTTAGACTATTCTCGCTAAAGGTAGTGCTTCAGTCGTTTGGTTTATGTTGGATGATTGTATATTGCCACATTAGGGCTCATTTTGCATACTCGATTTATTTTAAATATTTTATTAAATGTTGAAGTACTATTAAGTTTCTTGATTAAACACAAAATACGGTTATTTTGTTAAGTAAAATGAAGGCGTTAGCGATGTCGTCTACTCAGATAACACTACTGACTGCCTTATTATGATAAAACTTATCCATGTGCTTTAATTGGGCACAATATTTGGTAAAAGTTGCTACAGTAGTGCTTTTCCTGCAGGGTTCTCGTTGATACAAAACAACTATCAAAGGGAATCAATTATTAAAGCATTTCTTCAAGAGTGGTTCAAATGCTATTCAAGTATTTCCTTTATGCATATAATGTATAATCAGATTATCTCGTAAGTCCCCAATAAGTGCTTATAGAGCCCGGGGCCGTGTCCTGGCCTTGGTGGGGGACTGATGTCGAACCCCTCCAAAATTTTTGTTATAAAAAAAAAAAAAAAAAGATTAGACATGCACACAATGCTTATTGTTTTTTCATATCATGCTGAAATAATATATTGACTGTGAGATACAATAACTAAAAATATGGTTATTGAATATTAGATAATAAACGAAAAAAATTAAGATCAACAAAAATGAGAATATTACAAAGAAAAACTTTGGGAGGTGAAGAATTAAGAGTCACACATTTAGATATAGGTCATCAATAAAAACGAAAATGTTAATGCAAATTTCTTTACAAAAAGGCACTCTCTTTGTGATACAATTTTACAGATTATTCTAATGAAATCACTAGTCTGTTGAAGGTGAAATTGCCTTATTTTGCAAGAATGAGGTAATTTGAATTGATATCTATTTATTATTAAGGCTAAAGTATACTTTTAGTCCTTTAAGTTTTACATATGATATACTTTTGATCACTTAATTTTATAAAGTATACTTTTGGTCCTAAATTCTAACACCGTTAATGTTGCCAACAGACAATGTTGACATAAATAACTTAAGTGATGACTAATAATATTTAATTACACAATTTTTATATATTCTTCAATGTATCCATATTTTAAATTTAAGTTTAATAACATTTAATTACACATTAGTCATCACTTAAGTTTACACCGTTATCACTTGACTTTACATCTTCCGTTAGCAAAATTAACGGTATTAGAATTATAAAACTAAAAGTATACTTTATAAAGTTAAGGGACAAAAAATATATCTCATATAACTTAAAGGACTAAAAGTATACTTTAACATATTATTAATCATCAATCACTCCAAATCCTTAGTTAAAAAAAATCACTCTAGATCTAGCGTTGCTAAAGACAATTTAATCTTTCTATTTTAATAATAATTTAATTTCTACTCTTTGAAAATAATTATTCCTCCAGGTCTAATTATAGGACATATTTAACTACTTTTGGGGAGATTAAGGAGAAGAGTTAAATTAGTTAATTTAACTATTTTTCCTAAAATGCCCTTATATAAATTTTAAATGACAAAAGTAAAAGTAAATCAACAACCCCTGCCACATATCTTTCTACCCTATAATTTTCTTTTTTACACGCTTTCTAATTAAAATAATGGTCTTATTATATATATATATGTATGTATGTATACACATGTATATATGTGTGTGTATGTATATACATATGTGTGCACACACGCATAAATATGCATACACACACACAGGTATACACACACACACTCACATACAAATATATATATATGTAAACACACACACACACACATACAAATTAATATATATATATAAACACACACACACAAATATATAGAAACATACACACACACAAATATATTTGTAGGTACACACATACAAATATATATGTATGTATGTATATATAAACACACACACACATATATATAGAGGCACACATATATTTGTGTGTATGTGTCTATATATATATTGACAAATTAACGTCAACTGATTAATAAACAAATTAAAATCCAACAAAAGTTTCATTGACTAGAAGAGTTTACATACTTATATATATATATTCACTAAAAATCAAACACACTGAGAGAACAAAATAGGGGTATTTTAGGAAAAAATTGACAAAACTTAGAATGTTGTCTTATAATTAGGACTAAAATGAACCTCCAAATGTTATCTTATAATTAGGACCGGAGGGAGTATTATTTTTATGTTCTACTTAATAAATATTATTTCTGTTACGTACTTTATTATAATTTTCCCTCAATATAGTATGATCCGTCCAAGGTGAAAAAAAAAATGGAGTTCGGACCTGGATAAACGTGAGCCTCAATTTGCTGAGGATTGCTATTATGCATTTCTAATTTAGATTTGGAACTTGGATGAACGACAGCCTCACGTTCCATAAGTATATATACACTTGGACCAACTTCCTTCTTGTTTCACCTAAGCTGCTCCTCTTCCACCTTCATCCATCGGTTGAGCAACCGGTCTGCTAGCAAAGATGGAAGCTCTGCCGGCTTTTTCTGTTCCTTCGCTTTACATTTCAACTTCAATTGCACCTGATATAACCTCAGCCATCAGAAAGCCTATGTTCTTCAACCTGCAACTCAACCCGAAACTCTCTTTACCTGACAGGAAAAAATTAAAATCCAGGCTCTTTACTGCTCTATCACCTACCGTCTCAACAGAGCTCAGCACCGACCCACCAGCGGATGAGCCAGAAATTGAAGGCTCAACCCAGAAATTCGACTGGTATTCACAGTGGTACCCTGTAATGCCGGTGTGCGACCTTGACAAGAGGGCACCGCATGCCAAGGAGGTGTTGGGTATTGATGTGGTGGTGTGGTGGGATCGAAATGAGAGTGCTTGGAAGGTGTTTGATGACACATGTCCTCATAGACTGGCTCCTTTGTCTGAAGGGCGGATTGATCAATGGGGCAGGTTGCAATGTGTCTACCATGGCTGGTGTTTTGATGGCTCTGGCGATTGCAAGCTCATTCCTCAGGCACCTCGTGATGGTCCCCCGGTAAATATTCCCTCCATATTTTGAGCAATGTGTTGTCAGCGGGCTAAAGATTTTTATTTACCAGTATCCACGTCCGGTTTTAGGTTCCAGACGCTAATAATAGTTCTAGCTATTATTCAGAACGATATAAAAGGATCAAGAACAAACATCCTGATGGCTCAACATAATTAAGAGTTTAAGACTATGAGCGGAAATTATCAATGTCAACATTATCAGTAAATTTGGCCACTACCTGTTTTTTTCAGCTCTTCTCCGATGTTCTGAAACAACAGATTCTCTCCTTACCCTTTTACAGGAAAAGTAGGGGAGGACGGAAGGGGTAGGGGTGGAAATAAGCCAGGGCTTTCGGTCTAGCCTGTTAAAAGCCTAGTCAAGCCTAGCCTGTCAAGTTAAAAGGCTAGGTCAAGGCCTATTTCAAAACCTGTTTGTCTTAAAAGGCCAGGTCTAGGCCTTCCAATAAGCTTGTTAAGCTTGTCAGGCCGGCCTGTTAAGAGGAGGGTAAAATTGTAAATGTCTAATTAATATTAATAAATATGTAATTCGGCCTGTTTAAAGTAGGTCTGGTTTGCAGTTAGCCCCAAATTTTTTAAAAACACAGGCCTCCTTAACAAGCCATAGTCTAAGCTAGGCTTAGGCAGAAAAAAAAGGCCTGTAACAGGCCACAAGCCAGGCTTAAGCCACTTTGTTGTTTAGTAGGCTTGGCTCTGTTAAGGGCAAAGCCTATTTCCACCCCTAGGGTTGATGGTCCATCGAGATCGGTTGTTTGTTGTCTTGTTTTCTTATAGTGACATACGCTCTATGCAAGCCTAATCTTCATGCTTACGGGATCTGATGGCAATTTCTCTTGCTACCGAAATTTGCAGATTCACACGTTCAAAAAAGCCTGTGCAGCTGCCTATCCAAGTACTGTGCAGAATGATATCTTGTGGTTTTGGCCAAACACGGATCCTCAGTACAAAGATATTATTTCGAGAAAGAAGCCTCCATATATTCCAGAACTGGACGATCCATCTTTCACTAGATTGATGGGAAACAGAGATATTCCTTACGGGCATGATTCTATGACTACAATCCATGATTCTTTATCTTCAGATAGGCTTCAAATGGGCTTATAGTCTGTTGCATGTCAAAAAACTAAACCATCCCTATGTGGGTTGTCCTTGTGATTGGAAATGCGGGAATATGAAATTAAGCACTTTGCCATGTGTAATTAACGAAAGTTTTCCTTTCATGGTTCATGTAACTAACTAGGAAACTTATTCAATTTCAGCTATGAGGTACTGATAGAGAATCTCATGGATCCCTCCCATGTTCCCTATGCACATTATGGGTTGATGCGAACTCAGCAACCAAAAGGTAGATAAGTTGAATGACTGAAACTTCGATGAGTTCTTGCTTGCTTTATATATGACACTTACCTATGCAACACTACATTGACTTCACAGAGAAGGTTGATAGAGAAGGGGGCAGACCCCTTGAACTGTCAATTGACAAGCTAGACATCAATGGTTTCACAGCCGATCAGGGTTGGAGCGACAGCAAATTTATGTCACCTTGTATTTTTTATGCTTATTCTAAGCCAGATCAGCCTAATGTCTCTGCGTCATCAGCAGATGCTAAGGTAAAGATGGTTTGCAGGACTACAAATATACTGAGAATATTTTGATAAGTATGTGGTTATATGTATTTTAATGCATATTTGACTCGGTTATTGCAGAAATCATCAAGACAAAGGAAGGCTGCTTTGATTTTTATCTGTATTCCAGTTAGTCCAGGTAAAAGCAGATTGATATGGAGCTTTCCTAGAAACTTCGGACAGTGGATTGACAAAGTTGTCCCAAGATGGATATTTCATATTGGACAGAACCTAATTCTAGATTCTGACTTATATCTTCTTCATGTTCAGGTGATTCCAGTTCACTCTTCAAAGTTATTCTTTGTCCAGATGGCTAATTGATTCCAAAAGTCACTAGAATTTTCATCTTTAAGATATTATTGACTTTGGGTTGTGCCAAGTCTGCAACCAAGCAGACTTATTTTTTGTTCCATAATCCCCAATATGTCATATTCAATTTTGCTTGTCCTTGCCCAGTTTACTTGTGGCAGTTCACTATAAACAATTGTTAATAAATGATATAATCACTAAGAATTCCTGGTGCTGTGAAGCATATGATGGGTACTCTAGTCCTCCCCCCAAATCTAAATTTTGACCTGTGGTTTGGTGTCTCACACATTGTATAAGCTATTTAATGTCTAAATAGGCATATGCATGTGAGAACCAATTTGGATTTTTGTTAGGATATTTTCTTCTAGTGTTCCTCAACTTGTTACCATGCAAAATCGTTTGCTCTTTCTGTGTATCTTGATAGGCAGGAAAGTCTCACCACATCGGGGATAAAGAACCATGTTCTTTTGTTCGATTGCTTAATTTTATTCATAAGTATGGGTGTCTGATATGTTTGAGAGTTTGAATATCTTTGATTTTGGGCCGATTAACTTTGGCAATTTGTTTTTGTAAGTGAGCTTCTTTCTTATTTCCTTGTAATGATATTAAAAACAAACTTGTGTTCCCAAGAATCCTTAAAATTGACATCGAGTTGGCTGGTCCACTTTTTTGCTACTTTAATTGTTTGGTGCGGTTGCAATTGTTGCCAAAGAGATTGTCTTGATTGGAGCCAATGAACAGTTCCTTCTTAAACTGTGTTGTTGTAAATTTCCATTCACACTAACCTACTTTTGAATCTCTCAGATATGAAGCATGTATAGGAATAGGAATTAGTGGAGAAAATATCCGTCATATATGCTTGATCAACCTAGATCTGCGATATCCCTGCCAGCAATATTCTGCTATAATATGGTTCCTGGAAAACGTTTTAACTATTCGACTTCTTGTTGACAGGAACATAAAATAATGGATGTGGGTCCTTCCAATTGGCAGAAAGCCTGTTTTGTGCCAACAAAGTCAGATGCTCTTGTGGTTAGTTACAGGAAGTGGTTGAAGAAGTACTCAGGCGGCCAAGTTGAGTGGAGAGGGAAATATAGCGGGTTACTTCCTCCAACTCCTCCGAGAGAACAACTAATGGATAGGTAGCTACGGCCAGTAGGCTCCTTGTTTGAGCTTCAGTTTGTACTTGTTGTTGAGAGAGATTGGCAAATTGCTATAAAATATGAGTGGCAATTATGGCAGGTACTGGTCTCATGTGGTGAACTGCAAGAGCTGCAGAGTGGCTTATAAGAGTTTGAATGTGGCGGAAGTGGTGCTGCAGATGATATCAGTAGCTTCCGTGGGGATAGCGGCGGCAATGAAGGAGGGTATGGTATCAGCAGCCGCGAGAAATTCCCTGGTAGTCATGGCGGTGCTGTCATTTGCACTTTCGAGGTGGGTAGCTCATTTCGTCTACAAGAATTTCCGTTATCATGACTACAATCATGCCTTCCGCTGAAACAAACACGTACACTTGGCACAACTGCCAATGCCAATGCTACAATACAGTATAGAGCCCTTGTACAGCAATGCTCGCATATGGGAACAATATAAGTAAATAAATGCATCGCCCACTTGTTGCTACTACTAGCTACGCCATCAGCAATGCTTTGTGTTTGAAAACGTTAGGACTCGGGCAGGAGAAGGTAAAGGAACCCGTGTTTATACAATGAAACTAGGTGAGCATGAAGCCCAGAGCCCAGTGTGCGCGCCCGCCTGCCTGGGGCTAGGGTCAGCCCCGCCCAGCCCAGAAAAAAGAAGCCCAAAAAAAACTGGGCACAATCGGGCTGGGCATTTTTGCGGGCAGGGCCGGGCATCGGGCAGGGTATGCCGCCCTGCCCATTTGGCCCTGCCCACTAAGTATATATATAATTATATTTGATATAAATATTTTTTATATAATAGTTAATATACTTATAATTTACTAAAATTCTAATATATCCGTTGAGTATTTGACCATTAGTCCATTATATTACTAATAATGCTTTGTATTTAATAGACCATGGATGTTATTTAATTTTTCACGTATGTATATTTGACCATTTGTTGAGACATATGATACTCTTTTTAATTTCAAGACTCGAGTTGTACACTTTTTTTGGAATATTCTAAAGTGTATAATGTATAATTATATATTACATTTGAAGTTTAAAATATTGCTTATCATTATTAAAACTATTTTTTTCACATAAGATGTGGCAATGTATCACCATTTGAGAGGGAAAGCCCGCCTCAAATTTAAAATTATTATGCCTAAAGGCCCCAAAAATGTTAGGGGCTTTCTATCGTGGAAAAAAAAGATCGGCTGCATTTTATCGCCTAATGATCCTTTGCAGGCATCGGCGTTGGGCAAGGGTCTCGCCCTGCCCAGCCCTGCCCACGCCCACCCCTAAATGAAACAACGTAACTTGGCATAATCATGTGTGTTGTGTTGTGCGATGGATTACTCACATCTTGAACAAGAAAAGCATAAGTAATCAAGCATATTACTCCGTGCCCACAAACTTCATGTTGATGCTTGTTCGGGTCACCAAAAAAAGGATATTACTATTTCAATGCTTTTACAATTTTATCTTGATATTTTAGTATTGAATAATGCTTTTGGTAAGGACGTGCCTATTGCCCTCCACGATCACATTATGTTTCAGGAAAGAAAGATGATTTTTCTCCCCAGGGAATGAATGGAGGAAATAGGTTCGGGTAGGAATAAATTATTAAATTAAAAATGTTAAGCATATTTCTAGTCGTGTAACTCTTCATCGGCCAAAAATATTCTTTTCTATAACTAATTATGGACATGTTCACGAAATAGGGATGATTACAGAGGAAGTAAGCAGCTCCATGTGTTGGTCTAATTGGCCTAATATTTTGATGAGTGGTCTTGTCATGCACACGTTCATGTCCTCTAGACAACACATCTCTAACTCACCATAACAAAGACATTTTTCAAATTTATATATATTAAATGTATTATTTTTTAAAACATTTTTTCTCTTACCAAAATTTATGAAAAGATAAAATTAAAAAAAAGTACTGATTAATAACTTATTTTTTATGAAAATTGATTTATATTATAAAAAAGCATCTTCAATTTTCAAGTAGGAAGTAAACAAGAATGGTGAGCACGGCTAATTCGTCCGAGCAAGCGAGACGGAAAACGGCGGGGAAATATTGAAGAAAAAGTTGTTGAACTAACTTGAAGACACGCGGTAAAAGTGAAGAGCAAGCCGTAAAAGTGAAGACACCCGTAAAGGGCCCGTTTGGGATAAGCGGAAGAAAAAGTGACTTTTTTGTTCGATGTGCTTTTCATTTTTTTTTTTTTTCGATGGACTTTTTTTGATGTGATTTGTGTTTGGGACAGCGGTGACGTAAGAACTTTTTTTACGATGTGATTTGTGTTTGTCATAGCTTTTAAAAAGATAGATGAGATGGAAAATGACCGAAAAGGGCATGAATCATATATATTTATATATATTGTATAAAATGTGATAATTTGGGATAAAAATTAAAAATAAATATAAATTGCAAGTTGGTTTCTAAATGAAGTTCTTAAATAAAAAATTACAACACAATGAAGTATTTAAATAAACCTAAACCTATCCCTTACAAGTTGGTTTCGAATTCCATCACGAAGACGATTCATACGTGTTGAAGATAATGATGAGGATGCTTCATCAACCGGATCAACATTATCTTCATCACCCATATTTCCTTCTTCAACTTGATCAAATTCCACATCGTTTTGGGAATGTCTCCGGATAAAATTATGTATCGCCATTGTTGCGCAAACTATGCGGACTTGTGTTCGAAGTTTTTTGGAAAGTTAATAACCAAAGCACGAAAGGCCCATCTGTTATCAACAACCGTTCCATCGGTTATCAACAACCGTTACAAAAATATATCAGTTGAATCAGTACTCAGTCAAACTTTCGGAGTCTTAAAAAAAACACAAAGAATCAGCCAAATTGATTTTGACATGTAACAAACAGATTTTAACTTGCTTTATTTACAATTTTGTTCGATTCTTGCCACTATCTCTCATGTGATAAAACACGTTCCATTTTCAAATGAAGTTGGGTTTGTTTTATCAGAATGAAACTCAAGTTTTTTGGAAAGTTAATCAATTACCATTCATTTCACCTGCATTCCTCTAAAACTCCAAAAAAAGGGATGGTCTATAAATCAAATCTTTCATTTCATTCCCCCCCCCCCCAAAAAAAAAACAGATGGATCAGGTTAACAAAACAGATCAGCCCCAAAAAAAAGAGAACAGCGCCTGTAATATGCAAATCAAACTGAATTCCTAGTTCAGATCAGATATATGAAACCAGTTCAGATCAGATAAATCAATATCCGGCAAATTCCCAGTTCATATCAGAGCAATCAATATCCCACACTTAGAAAATTCCCAGTTCAGATCAGATATATGAAACCAACTAACCTCAACTTGTAACACACTGAAATCCGGCAAAGGATAGAGGAAAATGAGCCACTCACGATATCCATTTGAGGACGAACAGATCGGCAAGATGAGGACAGAGGAAAATGAAAAGAAGAACAGCCAGATGCAATTTCGGGAATTTCGGAATGAAGGGCGCAATTGAGGGCTGCTCAGGATCTCACATATAGCAAATGCAGTTCGAAGCCATGGCTAAGATCGAGTTGACGGGGGAAAAGGAGATGGAGTTCGAAGCTATGGCTAATATCGAACATATAACAGATTTGTTTGGAGGTAGATATGAGCCGTATTGAAGAGGAGAGGAGGTAGGTCGGGGAGTTTAATGGAAAGTAGAGATTTTGAAGAGGAGCAGAGAAGCAGGCGAATTGAAGAGAAGGACCAGGTGGGTAGCTCGTGAAATTGAAGAGCCAAATTGAAGAGGAGAGAGAAATTGGGTACAACGGTCCAAAAGAGTGAAGGAGGAGAGAGAAGGGACAGGAAGTAGCTGTGATGCGATGAGAAGCAATGGTATGGTGCTTCAAAAAAAAACCAGCGTCACTTTTGAAGCACAGCAAAAAATACACTCATCCAAACACCTATATTTTTTGCTTCTACAGTGAACCAGCGTTTGATGTGCTTAATATAGCACCCACAGCCACGCCAAACACACAGAAAGTGTGTGTTTATCATGGCTGTAGATGCTATATTAAGCACACCAAACGCACAACCACTGTGAAAGCAAAAAAAATGGGTGTTTGGATGAGATAATTTTTTGATGTGCTTCAAAAGTGATGCAGTGTTTTTTTTTTGAAGCAACAATTGGTTGCTTCTCAGCTCATCAGATTCACGGGCGACCTTCTCTCTCCTCCTTCACTCCTTTTTGGACCGTTGTACCCACTCCTTCTCAATTCTCATTGTGTGTTTTCTATCCCCCCTCCTCTTCAATGGCGGCTTGTACTCCCAAAGAATTAATCCCTCTTCAATTTCACGAGCTACCAATTGGGTCCTCCTCTTCAATTTCGCCTGCTTCTCTGCCCTGGAATTTCGAAATCTGTACTTTCCATTAAACTCCCCGACCTACCTCCCCTCCTCTTCAATTCATCCGCTATCTATGTAACGCCCCAAAATCCAACACCTAAAATCTTAGCCAAAACACTTGAAATATCTCCAACATAGATGATCAACATCCAAATCATAAAAATACATAACTGATTCAAATCAAAATAAGTTTTTGAGTCAACATAAACTCTCAAAATATTTCATAATAAAATACAAAGCGGAAGTCTTAGAGCCATGGCAAATAAAACGACATAACATAAATTCTAGGAGCAAAACCGAGCCTTCATGGCTCACTCCATAGATTCCTTCCCTCGCTCCCTACTAGAACAATCACCGAAAATTGTTAATATAGAGTGAGATTTGACAATCTCGCAACTACCGAAAGTTTCTACCGTACACAAGCAAGTCACATGTGACAAAAGCGGAGCGATTACATATATATTTGTATGTACCATAATTTCATACAACATTTCTTATCGTAATATCAATGTAAACCATACAATTATACAATATGCAATAAACGGCCTCCTTATATCCCCATCCATCCTCGATCACGATTGAGCCATAGGCTAACACATAGTCCAATAGCAACTCATCCATTTGATTTGGATGGTCCCAAGCTCACCAAAACTTAAGATATACCCGGTCAAAGGTATAGAGCTTAAGTATGGACTATGGCTCCCTCCTTAAAACAACACAACTAAGGAGGTGTCACATGTCCCATGCTCAATGCAATCCCGACCAAAGGAAAACATGGAAGAAGGGGCCCTGACAAGTGTCATCCACTGTGCACAGAGTGATGACATACCACGTGGTAAAAGATCTCAACATACAAAACCCTCCTTACTCCAACCCATCACATATGCATCCGCCATGTCAAATATATTTTAATTCGCCAATAATATAATTAAATGTCAAGGTACAATAAATCATGCTTCAATTCATATAAAATATCAATCTACAGTACATACACATATACATATAATTCAGTCCTTTAATTTTAAATAAGAGATAGTTACTCACAATCACGTACAATTACAAGTATATGGAAGAATATTCGGAGTTCTTTGTTACTCCCTAGTGTACGAGCAATCACACAAGTGTCACACCAAAGCTCTTAATGAGAGTCTACAAAATCACAAACATAGATATCTATTAACATATTTCTCCAAACTACTCTTGAGTTACCCTAGTACTCCTCTAAAATTACTCTAAAGCCTCAAGCAACCCTTTAAGAATTAATATTATATAGATATACATTTACTAGCTACCACATATCAATTTTCATATAGAAATAAATTTTATATTAGTTGAAATTGAGAAATAAAAATTATCTACAGTACATAAACTTTAATATATAGAATAAAATATGTTTGTCATAACATGGGAGGGTCGGGACGTCCAAAAGGAAAGAAAGCCTGCAAACCATTGATGACTAGAGAATGCGTTACAAATATATATGTTTGTATAACGAAGGAGACAAAATAAAGGGTTAAGGCTGCCTGTTTGTTGAAAGCAGTTTTTTTGTCATTTAGCAAGGAGGTTCTCCAAAAGCAAAGTAAAGATAACTTAGACAAGAAAAAGGGACGAAGGCTTCAACAGGATTGTGAAAAGAAAACAAATATAAGTATATATAACACACACATTCAGCAACGAACAAAAAAAACAAAAAAAAAAACTAAAAATACGGTAGAGGATTTAAATAACATGCACATGTGTAGGGAAAAGAGAAGTGAGTAAACGTGGGGTGAGAGTAAAATATGATACTCACACTTGCAAAAATTACTGATGAGAGTTGTTGGACCTATGCAAAATAATAATAAAAATATACACACACTTCCACCGGGTACATATTTTGAAGGAGAAAGAAGTTGGAAAGAAGTAAAAGAAATTGGGAATATATGTAAGTCTACATCCACACAGTAAAGGGCGGCATTTTTTTTTTGAGATTACATTCTTAAAATACTCAGTTGCACAGTAAAAAGGGATTGGAAGGAATATAGATACGGGAAGGCGGGAAGAAACCATGAGAAAAAGAAGAAAGGTAAGAACACGGTTTGATAGGACAGGCACAAATGAAATGAACAGTGAAAAAAGGAGTACCTTGATACAATTGCATAGATGCGGCGCCTAATGTCTATTACTTGATGAAGACAAACCCCAATCCCCTAACCATTATTCAAACCTGAGGACCGTGCTTTCAGTTGGGGTGAGGATGCGGCGGGTAGGGTTCAAAGATACAGGGGTGTTTAAATAGGGGGGTCTAGGGTTAGGGTTTTAATAATATTTCTTTTAAATAAGTAAATAATAATCATAATAAAATAATAATATCTGACATCTTTTTTTTTTTTAAAAAAAAAAATTGATTCTTCATTTTAAATTATTAATTTATTCTAACATTTGACTAAATAAAACTTAAGCTACAATTAACTCTAAGCCCAAAAATTTAGGGATGTTACAATCTACCTCCTCTTCATCCGCTATATGTTCGATCTTAGCCATGGCTTCGAACTCCATCTCCATCTGCTTCGTTTCATAGGCTTGAGATCCAGAATTCCAGAATTCAGGCGCTGTTCTTCTTCAATTCATCCGCTATCTACCTCCTCTCAATGATCTTAGCCCGTCAATTCTCCTTTGCGCCCTTCAATTCCAGAATTCTAGAATTCAAGCGCTATCCTCTCAATGAATCATGCTTTTAATATGTGTTGATATTATTATTACCATTATTTTAGTTACAACTTTGATTTTGGTTTATCTTTTGCTTGCAGGAGAATAGAGAGTATCGAAAATATAGGTATAAAGGTTTGAAATTTGCCAGTGATTTGCAAGTACTGTTCAAGGATGTTCTAGCGTCGGGAGAGGATTTCGAATGTCCATCGTTAACTAGACGAGTATCACTTGGTGATGATGAAGATGATGTGTATCGACCGCAAATGGACCTACAAGAAGGCTCAGGTGATAGTGAGGAAGATCTTGAAGGTATTACAACTGGAGGTAGTGTGCAGATGCCAACTGATTTAGAAGGCATGAACTTGACATCCAACACCCAACCTAGTGCACCTAGTGGTTCAGCAAGCATTGGGAAGAGAAAGAGGGGTGAAGGAGCAGATGGATCAAAAAAGAAAAAAACAACCTCTCAAAAAGAACTAGTTGATGCTGTTAGTGTGATAGCTGATGCATCTAAGGATAGCACAATTGTCCTAAAAAAGATCTCTGAACATGATGATCGAACAAGTAATGTTGTAACTGAATTACTTACCATTCCGGAGATTGCTAGCGACAGTGATTTTCGAAGACGATGTTGTAATATGATGATGCACCGAACGCCTCGAAACATGTTTGTAGGCCTAAAAGGAGAAAAATGTGCCTTGTTGGAGTGGTTGCGCGAGCATGCCTACAATAGCCCACACCGGCAGTCTGCCCCGAAGCACTAAATCATATTTATTTCATGAAAATTGTTAATTTATATATTGTATGACGAACTTTATTTATTGTATGATGAACTTATTATTTGTATTGATTCAGTTAAATCTTGCAACATATATTAGTAGTATTGATTTGGTTAAGTCTTGGCCTTCACACAGGTCTCATTATATATCCATGTCAAGTTCAAGTGATGAGGATATTTCAGACAGTTCGGAGGAAGAAGAATTGTCTCATGAACAAAGAAGGTCCCTACAACTTGCTATTATAAACGAACAAATGACAAAGTATGCACAAATTGGTAATTTGATGGCTCAATATATTGCACCTTCTTTTTGCAAACAACCACGTAGAACTAGTAAGCAAATAGGGGCAACGTGGGTGCAAGAGGTTTTGCAAGGCCATGATATAGTATGTCAGGAAAATTTCCGAGTGGAAAAACATGTATTGAGGCTGTTATGTTCTAAATTGAGGGAACATCGATTACGACACACTCAGAACATCGGCGTTGAAGAAATGGTTGCCATGTTTCTATATATAGTTGGGCATAGATAAGGAAATCGAATAATCTAGGAGCGATTTCAACATTCAAATAAACTGTTAGTAGGATTTTCCACGGGGTTCTAAAAGCTTGTTTCGTGCTTTCAATAGAGAATATCAAACCACTTGATCCGAGTTTCGCGGTGTCATCAAAAAATAGCTACCGATGCACGATATCTCCCATATTTCAAGGACTGCATAGGAGCAATTGATGGAACGCACATCAAGTGTGTGGTCAGCCAATCGAAGCAAGACAAATATATTGGAAGAAAGGGATATCCAACACAAAATATCATGGTGTTTATGATTGGGATATGTGCTTTACTTTTGTGTTGGCGGATGGGGGGTACTCGCACATGATGCTCGTGTCTTAGGGAAGCGATTGAGACTACAACTATGAACTTCCCCATCCACCTCGAAGGTATATCTTTAACATCCTCACTTCATTTGCATTACTTTCCATCTTTATTTCACAATGTCAAATAAATGTCAACATTTATCAGGGAAATATTACTTGGTCGATGCTGGCTATCCAACACCAGATGGATATATTGGTCCATATAAACGTGAGCATTATCACCTTCTAGAATTCAGGCGACAATCGGGATTTTGAAATCCCAACGAGTACTTCAATTTTTATCATTCAAGTTTGAGGTGCACGATAGAAAGGACGTTTGGAGTCTGGAAGAATAGGTTTCACATCTTGCAAAATATGCCCTCATATAAATTTCGAACACAAGTCCGCATAGTTTGCGCAACAATGACGATACATAATTTTATCCGGAGACATTCCCAAAATGATGTGGAATTTGATCAAGTTGAAGAAGGAAATATGGGTGATGAAGATAATGATGATCCGGTTGATGAAGATCCTCATCATTATCTTCAACACGTATGAATCGTCTTCGTGATGAAATTCAAACCAACTTGCAAGGATATGTTTATTTAAATACTTCATTGTGTTGTAATTTTTTATTTAAGCACTTCATTTAGAAACCAACTTGCAATTTATATTTACTTTTAATTTTTATCCAAATTATCACATTTTATACAATATATATAAATATATATGATTCATGCCCTTTTTACCATTTTCCATCTCATCTATCTTTTTAAAATTTATGCCAAACACAAATCACATCGAGAAAAAAGCATTTATCACCGCTTATCCCAAACACAAATCACATCAAAAAAATCCATCATAAAAAAAAAAAAAGTCAACAAGAAAAGACATCAGAACAAAAACCACTTTTTTTGTCGGTATCCAAACAGGCTCAAAATGAGGATCCAAAATGAAGTCACCGAGAGAAGTTGAACTGACTCGATTCAGATCGGCTATCAACGTCACAGCCCCAGCCACACCCACCGCCTCTCTATACTGTAAGCCCTTCTCTTACGCCTTCTCTTCCATTTTCTTCAGTCTTCTCTTTCTCCAATCATTCTCCTTTTTCTCTCTCCCTCTTTAAGTCCTGACTTGCCTCAAATTCTGGGTTTCCGAAGAAACCCATGAAAGACTCGAATCCTGCCACCGAGCCCATTGGGCAAAACCTCATCAAACTTATTAGCAACCTCTGCTTTTCCGTCTTCGTTTTTTCAGTTCTCATTTTTACTGTCATTGCCATCACCTACCAACCCCCAGATCCGTGGCTGGAATCGGCTCCCGCTCTCACTAAGCTCTTTACTGAATCCGAAAACGCCACCTTCCAAACTGACAATTCCATAATCAATACCGGTGAAGATTTGGCATCCGTCCTTCCCCCGGCCGCCTCGCCCAATGCTACTGCAACTCCAATCACGGAAGCGGCCATCGAGAAGATCGAAAATCAAATCACGAATTCCACCCTGCCGCAACCAGACTGCGAGAAAGTCGGTTTCGTGAATTGTTCAGATCCTCATGTGTTGATTGCGGTCGAAAAGTTTAATCTCAAGGTCTTCAAGTCCATTGCATTCTTGGAGTATCAGACTCCGGTTAATGGGTCGAAGCCTGACGAGTGTGATGTCGCATGGAGGTTTCGGAACAAGAAGGAGAAGTCATGGCGAAAGTATAGAGATTTTAGGAGGTTTAGGTTTGATGTTGGAGAGAACTGTACATATAAGGTAGTGCATTCTGGTGGTTGGCATTCGGGCTTGAATGCCAGGCGCCCCAGGGGCAGAATCAATGCAACAAGGGCTGGTGGAAATCCTAAAGTTGCCCCTCAGATCCGTGATGATGAGATCAATGACACGATCCCTAGTTTGGGATCAGAGATGAATTTTAGGAAGGGGAAATACTTGTATTATTCACGTGGAGGGGATTACTGCAAGGGAATGAATCATTACATGTGGAGCTTCTTGTGTGGCTTGGGTGAGGCAATGTATTTGAACAGAACATTTGTAATGGACTTGAGTATGTGCTTGGCAGCGACTTATAACCCCAGTAACAAGGATGAGGAAGGAAAGGATTTTAGATACTACTTTGATTTCGAGCATCTAAAGGAGACAGCATCCGTTGTGGAGGAGGGTGAATTTTTGAGAGATTGGAAAAAATGGAATAGGAGCCATAAGAGGAAAGTGCCAGTTAAGAAGGTTGTGAGCCATAAGTTGACACCATTGCAGCTAAAGAAGGATAAAAGCACTATCATATGGAGGCAGTTTGATGCCCCAGAGCCAGAGAATTACTGGTATAGAGTATGTGAAGGTCAGGCTGCAAAGTACATTCAAAGGCCATGGCATGCTTTGTGGAAATCAAAGAGATTAATGAATATTGTTTCAGAGATTAGTGGTCGAATGGACTGGGATTTTGATGCAGTCCATGTGGTTAGAGGGGGAAAAGCACAAAATGAGGAGCTATGGCCTCATTTAGATTCTGACACATCACCTGATGCTCTTCTTGAAAAGCTTAAGGGGATGATTCAGCCTTGGAGAAATTTGTATATTGCCACCAATGAGCCATACTACAATTACTTTGATAAATTGAGATCTAATTTTAAGATCCATTTGCTTGATGATTACAAGGAATTGTGGGGCAACACAAGTGAGTGGTACAATGAAACTAGTCTTCTGAACAACGGAAAACCTGTTGAGTTTGATGGGTACATGAGAGTTGCAGTGGATACAGAGGTCTTTTATCGGGCCAAGACACGTGTTGAAACATTTTATAATCTCACTAAAGACTGTAAGGATGGAGTTAATACATGCTGATCAGGTCGGCAAAATTTTATGTGCTTCTTCAAAGTAATGGTCTAGCATCGTCTTCCTCATTAATCCAGGTTCAGATTCATACTAGGGGGGTTTGATTTAAGCTTCTTGAGTTCTTGTTGTATTTGCATGTTCTTTCATTGTATTGGTTACTGATGAATTATGTTAATTGTCTTGATTTTATATACCTTCAACAGAATCTCCTCTCTCCATCCTGTTTCCTTACTTTCTGCATTGCCTTAGACGTTGCTGGATTATATCTAGTTTCGTCTCATTAAATATATGTTGATTCCACGACCTAATCAAATAGTAACTCCATGAAGGGCTTGAAGGCAAGATTGACGTTAATATTTCAAAGCCTAGACTTCCATTTATCTGTGTTTAACTCAGACCAGGTTAGAAACAGCTAATGACCTATAAACTTTTTCATGAGCTTGATTGCGGGTAATCAATAATCAGACTGCATACTTATTATGTCTTTGCGATGAATGGTATGAGAAGTTCAATGGATATAGTTGTCGTATTATCTCATCTTTTAACACAGAAAGTAGTTTCTTATTTTTGTGCTTACAGCGGAGGATTTTTTTTTTTTTCTTTTTAAAGAAATGTTAGCGAGAGGAGAAAGATAAGGAGGACATAGTATCTTTCCTGAAACAGGTCAAAGACTAAAACTAAATAACAAAAGTAAAAGAAATAGAAATTTAACTATGCAGCAAAACTGCTCAATCCCTTAACAAACCTTATAAGAGACATTCTCTTGAAGACGCCCGAGCAAAATCCTTGCCCACAGGGATAGGGCATATTAATACAATAAAGTACTCTTGAAAAATAGGAACTTTCTGGTCTAACCAAATATTCTCAATTCAAGAAAAACAACACCTGGCCATAGATTGCTAACTCTCTTGATTCTGCCAAATCCTTTGAATCATATGAGCAAAAACCTTTATAAACCTATGGACATGCTCATTTATCTCCAAAGACCTTGAACAAGTTATTCCGGAATGAAATATCCGCTTGGCAATGTGAAGACGTCTGAGCTCCAGATTGTGCATTATTGATGCACGTTATACAATGTTAGGAGACAATTTTCATTTCTGAATTTGCTCATGTCGATTGTGTTATTTATTGGATATCAATGTTCAAACAGAAGATTTGATTTTTAAAGGAGCTTTAGATTTTTCAAATAAGCTTATCAAGAAGAAAAACCTCCTTAGTATGAAATGATACAAGAAAGTAGGACCAACACATTTGCACAATGATCTGTAGTATCTAGGTTCCAAGCTGGGTAAACCGTGTCAAGAAGAGGCAATGGAGTTCATAATTGATTTGAATCTATACTAGTAAGATCCTTGGTAAAGCAAATAATTGCAAGAATATTTGTTCCCCTAATTTAGAAACAATTAGTGTATGAATTTGCTCATGTCGATTGTGTTATTCTTGATCATGTGAAATTTGCTTCTTTGGTCCAATGGGATGGTTTACTATCGTTGCTGGGTTCCCACTTGATATCCAACACGAGTTTTGAGCTTTCTTTCCTCATTGAACCATGAAAATTGATAAATATAAGGATGTATTGCGTTCTGAGTGGAAGCCGCCCCGCTTAAAATATCCGAATA
This sequence comes from Acacia acuminata, assembly GCA_019022655.1. Taxonomy (NCBI): domain Eukaryota; kingdom Viridiplantae; phylum Streptophyta; class Magnoliopsida; order Fabales; family Fabaceae; genus Acacia; species Acacia acuminata. The sequence goes on from JAFJYI010000023.1 coordinate 5,413,057, forward strand.
GGGAAGTGTTTTAGTTCGCAGTAATCTGTTTGTCTGTGCCTTGGATCCACATGTATGTTTGGTTGGTAATTTTTTTCCTGAAGTTAGAATTTCCTTCAATAGGGATATTTAATCCAGCTTTTTATAATTTCTTTTGGCCCTGGATATTAAAATATTGATTTAGACAGAGAATTTTAAATTATTTCAATTCTTGGGAATATGTGCCTTATAAAGCCTGTCATGGCTCATAATCACATAAATGCCATTTGTGTACAAAGAGACCGATCCCTTTTTATCTGATGAACTATAGATTCTGCCTTGTTTCTTGCGGGCTGCTTCAGACTTAAGGAGCCTGGAGACGCAGGGAAATTTCTCTCTTATTCAAAATACAAATTAGTGTGAATCTGTACTTTCATTTTTGCTCCAGCTCTCATGTGGCGCCACCTGTTCACGCACGGGTGTGTATTCCTGCAAGAACAGAAAATGTTTGTAAACCTTGAACTGATTTGCAGATTGGAAGATGACGCGGATCACTTTCCCTCACTCATCAGTCGAGTTGGCCTCTGAATCATGCTTATTGCATCACATTTAGTTTTACTACTGTTGAGGAGAGGAATGAAATGAATCCTATTAGATGCATGTGAAGTGGCTCTAAGCAATGGTTGTTACGTCATAATCATGGCCTTTCCTATCACGCTTGCCCACTTGCTGCCTTGGAAATGAGAGCAGATGCGACTTGATCTTGAAACGCGAGTGCTAAATCAAGTGCATCTATCATTACTCATCACAAGACAACCTTGCCAATTGCCTCTTTTATTCTCCTAGCTAAAATTTCCAAAGCTCGCTCTCAAATATTTTCAACAATAACGAAGTCTTATCACGGAGGCATACATTAAAGTACTTGTGCATAAACATATGAATGAATCAACTAAACTAAAGTTTTTTTTTCCATCAAGTCAGATGTATAATTATGTACCCTTGCGACTCTAAACCACTATTGAACTGATCCTGTTCTTTCAAGTATTTATCACGTGTATGCTACATTATTTTCTCGTTAATAACAGGTCAGATGGTTTTGCAGAAACAAACATATGGTATTCAATTAAAGCAAGTAACTGATCATGTGCCGTGAGTGCGTGGAGCTAACCAAGAGTAACCATTTTATACTCCTAAAAGAATATAACATCTCTCAACTTGGTTTTTTTTTCCCCTTGGGTCAGCTTGAGGCTTGATATTGTAATACTAATAACGTCGTATCGTATGGTATCGTTTACTAATCTTAATTAATACAACAACATTCCAATACGGCAGGGATGCAATTTAGCCGTCGGAATTTAAACCATCGTCACATTAATCTTAAACATGGGAATTGTATCAAGATTACATTTATTTGAAGGCATTAATAGTCTTATCCGACAAGGCGGGAGTCTTGAAATTTGTAAGAATATTTTCAAAATAAGATATTGTTGATAAAAGAAAATGTATTCTCAAAGATGGATATTTGTCATGTAATGAAGTGTGCATTTATTTTGTAATCTACATATGGATGGATGGTTGATGGATATAGAAATCAAAATTATTTAATATAACCAATCATTGATATCATATCTCTACTCGCGCCTCTTCGAGATGGTATTTAGTCCAACAGAATTATGTAAGAAGGTATCATGATTTAGAAAAGACAGGATGATTTAAAATTGATAACAAGGTAATAGTGATTTCACAAATTGAAATTATGAAAGGAATTTGAGGATGGAAAGGGCGGATGTAGTTATGAATCTCTTGGTGGGGCTCGAACAAAGTAGCTAGTCGTAGCCTTAAACAATAATATGAATTGGGATGGATGAAGAAATTAAATGGGAATTGTTTATGAAGCATTTTAATGATAATGGTGATGAAGATTAGAGGGGAATTGAACTCACAGGTCTGTGATGGATTCCGAGGTGAGACCAGCTTATGATTTCGAGCATCTCTTTATACATATGCCATAAATAAATAAATAATGCTTCATGAGAAATTCAAAGAGAGAGGGATGAGTTTAATGAAATTCATCATGGTCATACCTCAACAGGAACAAGTGCAGCTGGGACGATTCTGTATGTTTCAAATGAAGAATGAACGGTAATTGGAATCATACTTTATATTTTGACCAAAAAAGAGTCATACTTTATTCACTGATCCATGAGATAGACGGCATGATATATATATCACATATATATATATACAGTTGAATATATATATTGTAAAAGGAGTATTGTATTGTACTGTATTGAATGAATACGGACGTACCCCGAGCACACCAAATCCATCTCTCTCGATCTTAACCTGCATGCACCAGGCCCCATCAATTTAATTATTACACAGATACAAGACACATGAAACAGCAACCACCTGAGTGGCGACATCGAGGGCAGCATCACAGTGAATATGTTTATGTTCCCACATTTACCCATCTCTCTCTCTCTCTCTCTGAGCTAGCAAAGGCCCTCTATATCCGGTAGATCTTTTTTTCTTTTTTCTTTTTTAACTTTTAGAAGAAGCTATATATATTACTTAATATATCATTAGATTATATATCAGTTTAATTAATTAATTTAAAGAAAAAATAATACATATAAATAAGAAATCAATTGAGTCTTATATTTAAGATTAATATCATATTCAATGATCGTTACGTTGAAGAATCAATTGTAATTAGCTTATGTAGGTAGCTACCGAAATAATAGAGAACCATATATAAGCAATTATTATTAATTTGAGTCGAAGCCCATGCTCACTGGTCTTCGTCTTCCTATCTTTCCATAAAGTGCCTCCTCTTTCCTCACTTTTGCATCACCCATATATGCATAACCCTAACATCATTCACTTCTCTCTATAGCCTCCAGCCTCCATGGCCATACACATATATTCCCTCCTCCACGCGCCTCCATCTCTCTCATTACTTACTTTGGGCTTTTATAATGCTATATATTATATTCTTCAAGCTACACAGTAATCGAACCTGCAAACCTAACACTTGACTTCACTCTGTGTGTGTGTGTGTTAATAGATAGATCGATCATGCAGGCATGGCACATATGCATGTATAATTATCTTAATTCATGATTGGCTTTCACATGCAATAATTAATGCACATAACAGAAGGGAAGAATTTTAGCATATTTCATTTATTCTTTAGAATAAAGCTGAGGAACTGCATTATCGTAGGCTGATATGCCTCCATTACCTAAGTGCCTGTCATTTCTCTTTTTTTTTTTTTTTTTTTTTTTTTTGGTGCGCTTTGCTCCGAATCTTTTTTCACAAACAAGTGTATATCTGGTCACATTATTTGCTCCCACTGTGTATAAGCAGCGAAACGAGTTATTCCCCTCGTTGCAAATCGGAACTAACAAACTTGCAGTATATATACAAACAGTTTTTAAGGAATACTATGAACACACTTCTTCTTACAAAACTGTAATACGCAAGATGTTCGACCGGTCTTGAATAGGCTATCGGTGGTCCACCATTTCCGGATGAGTCTGTTTCATATATCTTGGAGCGACATTATCAATATAAACCTAATAGGAAAATCAAACTAAGCCATACACTGTTCACTTTCTCACAAATTACTGTTCTTCAGAACAGTGCCGGCTTGGTTTTGAAGCCGTTCCAATCTTTCTGGCTCCGTGCTTGAAGAATAAAATAAAGAATATAGAGAATGAGATGGGGTCAGTGTAGTGTTCAGAAGAAATAGGCGTAGGTTCTGACTGACACTGTGCAATGGATGTATTTCAAATTTCAAATTTTGAAATTTAAAATGTCATTGTTGGTGTGTCTAATCGAATGAAATCACCATTCTCCTCTTCCATACTTCCCCATCGTCTCTCCCTCATCCGTTATCGCTGCCATCGTTGCCGTCATGATCACCTCTGCTTCTGGTAAGAGCATTTAAAATGCTTCCGGTAAGAGCATTTCTTCTCAATCGCTGGCATTCATGTTCTCAGTCAAGGAGGTTCGAAAATGCCACAGACGGAAGCCGACGGCGTCATTTGGGTACTTCTCATTGAAGATCTTTTTGTTTTTGTGTGTAAACCATGAGTACCAGATCCATCGCCCGTGAACCATGAGTACCGGATCCATCGCTCGATATTGGGAGTTTTGGGTCCTCTCCGTTTGCATGAGTCGCTTATGGAGGGTATGGTTTTGGTTTACTTCCGTCTATCATCTTTGTCTTTTGTTCATTCCCGTCTTTGAAAAGCCGATACAACTTGATTGGAGTTTGATTTTAAGCTTTCTTGAGAGATTTCATTTTCATGTAGACGGTTTTTTGCGGCTTTTCTCTCATTGTTACATTCTCTTTCTTTTGTACTCCATCTTTCGGAAGAAGCTTCATCACCATGGGAACCGGTATGACTCTTCCGGTCCCTTTTGGACATCCGAAACTCGAATTCACGCTTTTGTGCAATTTCTTATGGTAATATCGTAGTCCGAATCTATAGTGTTGTAGTAGTCTGTCCTTTTCATTTGTTGAACTATTATCTCTTTTAAATGCCTTCGTGTTTTGATGAAAACAACCGGCAAGATTCGCTTCCTATGCGTCTATAAGACAAGTGTTTATATATGAATAACTTTTGTTGCTTTTTCTTATTCTTCTAACTTCTTAGGACCGAACTATCTTTCTAGCTAATGAAAGGATCCGATGAAATTGATACATGAGGTTATTTGTTGGATTATTTCAACAGTTTCCTTTGATGATTATTGAATATTTCATTATCATTCGTTGTCCTTTGGTGAACGAAATACCATGCTTACTTCATGAACGAGCTTTACCCTTGGAAGAGTATAACAAAGAAAGGTTCATTTCTCCTTGTATCTAGAGCATTATTCATTTAAGTGACTCATTTATTACAAGCGGTATCATGATCAATTATTTTGGTTTTCTCTATGTAATGATCCATGCATAGTCCGTGTATTCAATTTCTGTTGCATTCCTTGGCCATTTGTACTGATTTATAATTGAGCGTCGGATGTGAAGTACCATGCTCTGCTTACTTGTGTAAATTTTACTGATCCTCAAACTTTTACGATTGGGTTCCGTTCTAGCCCGCTTCATTTGCTATCAAGGGGATTTTCCATGAGTCAATGCATCACGAGACTTAAGCCGACGTGTGTATTCCCGCCTACTCTTCTTCACCGGTTAGACTAAGCCGAAAATGGATGTATGAGATGCTTAACCCCTGCTCTTCTTGGATACACTCACTTCTTAGCCCATACGATACACATGATCCAAAAGGTCCTTCTTCTCGTGGTACTTCCTTTTCGTGAGAAAGAGGTAAAAAATTATTGAGTATTTGATATTAAATGCTAGATATTGATGATTACTCTTGTGTGATTTAGCAAGGAAGAACTGCAGCGTGAAGCTGAGTTTGAAAAGCTTCTAGGAGGATCGAGAAGCAAAATTTGCAATTGCGAGTTATCCAAGGCAGATAGAGGAGATGGCACTGATTCCTTGAAGCTCTCAGAATTGCTAATGGGTCGCCACTTTAGAGGTATATGGCTTTGCTGTTTCTTTCTCCGGCGCCTCTGAGAACTTGGCCCTCATTGTTCTCTTGTCCCTGTTTCTTTCATGTGGCAAAAGTTCTCTGTTATTCATTGATTTGTTTTGTAGTTGTTTTTATTGGATCAACCCTATTTGCTTTACAACATGACTATCCGGGGTATAAATGTCGTCTTTTATTTCTCTTCAACTGTTTTTAAAAGCGTTGGAGTGCCATCAAGCCTTGCAAATGTCTGCATTGGAGTTGCTAATTTGTTAGGTACAGGTTCACATTTTTGTTTTGCGGCTTATGTTTCTAGAATTATGAACTCTTGAATGCCAATATTCATTCTTCTGACTTCAGGATCCATCATATCAATGGTTTAAATGGATAAGCTAGGAAGGAAGGTGCTTCTTTTTTGGAGCTTCTTTGGCATGGTAAGTTTAGCTCAAAACAAACAAATACATTTCTTTTATCATCACTTATTGTAAAAATCATCATGATGCTAAAGTCAGCTATAGTGTGCGACAAAAAATATATTAGATTCAGTGTAAGAATTTGAATGTAAATTAGTGCAAGGGTATAACAGGACAAAGCAGTGGAGCATGTCCCCTTTTTTGGGTTCACATGTCACAATAATTATAAAAAGGAATATATAATTGGTCTCTAATCAAGAAATTTGTTTGTATATTTGTATTTTCCAGGCAATTGCATTGGTCTTTCAAGAAAAGGAAGTACCCATAAAGTATGTTTTCGTCGGATCGACTACGCACCGATAAGTAATCTTAACCAGCTTGTGTTGTTTTGGGAGCACTTAAGTTTTGAATTATTTTTTCTACTTTCTTCTTTATTTCTATCTATTTTATCTTTATAGTGGAAAAGTAGTCCTTGGTGAATGATTTAGTTCACGAAAAGGTTTTAAAACAAAAAATAATACTCCCTCTGGAGGTAGTAATAATTTGTTATCAATTCTTTTGCCTATTGATTCTTCAGTCAATTCATTCCTTCCCTTTTATATAGGGGGAAAAATTATCTGATATATCTTTTCTTTTCTCTATGCAGCTTTGCCTGTATGCTATCTCTTCCCATTTCTCTATTTCATGGTGAGGATATTTTCTTCCCTCTTTATGCATGTATCTTACAGATTTGTGCTTTCAAATTGCATGCCTGCAGAAATATTTTGTTTGATGATATTTGATTGGGTTAATGTGTCTTTTTCATTCAGAAATGACATATAGATCATGTTTGTAATCGATCCTGCATTTTCACAAGAATCCAAGGGAATACTTTTGATGTGCCCTTCCAATCTTCTCTTTTTCTTTCTTTAGGTCTTCACTATAAGTTGTATCGCTTGATGCTAATTATTAAGGAAATTGCTTTTTCCTAATGTCTTGCTTGCTGCTTCCATCTCCATTAAATGGTTTTCACCCTGATTGTTTGATATTTTTGCTGACAGCCACAATCATTTGGTTTTGTTGGTACAAAAGATAAATGCGTTGTTTCAACTCAAAGGGTAATTTATTCTCATATTCTTGCCTATCTTTGCATTAGATAATGATTTCTTAATTTATCTATATTCTTGCTCATATCTTCTGCAAGTCTGGACAATAATGCATGTGGTGTTAAGGGAATTCAAAAAGAATTCTTATTGTTCTTTTGTGGATGGATTCTCTATTGCTTTAATTTTTTTTTGGTTTCCAGTTCACTGTTTTTTAGCAACGGGCAACTAGATTTTTTTTGTATTCTCAAGCGGAAAATGCTTTCTGATCCCATAACTGTAAGATCTGCGATCTGCTGTTTTCTTCGTCTTAGTTAAATCTTTGATGTGCAACTAAAATTTACTACCCTGATGAATTATTTAGTTATGTCAAGTATTGTTGAATGATACTAACTTACTATTATTTCTAAACCAAAATCTATTGAAATCAGAATGAGTATGAAACATAGACAGTAATGTTTTTTTTTTTTTTTTTTTTTTTTTTTTTTGCTGCTTTTTTTGTTTCAATTCTTCTCTGGTGATTGTTCTTCAGTCATAGCCTCACTTCTTAGTCGTAAATTTTGTGCTCTTCAGTCTATGTATGAGTATTCTTTTCCCCTGTTCTTCAAGTTTGTTCATGACATCTGTTTGGTCTTCGTCCGTTTTGGTTTAACCTCTGTTTTTTAACCTGTTTCCCTGGTCTTCGTCTGTTTTGGTTTATATTATGGGTAACATATCCTTCGAGTCATGGTTTTTACAAGGAAGGTATTGATGAGATGCAAGATTATTCATGATAATTCATAGCAGTGATTTACTATGAATTAGAGATGATAACCTGCATATCACCAATATTAAGCCCAAACCAGTCTATGCTGGAGTTGGTTTTTGCACCAGCTGAAGCACGGATTTCACGCAGTGATGAATATATTATTGAGGCCACAATGAAGGAACTTTCCAAACTCTTTCCGGATGAAATTTCTGCAGACCAAAGCAAATCAAAAATAGTCAAGTACCATGTTGTTAAAACACCAAGGTTTGATTAATTTTCCATGGAGAGGATTATTTCCTTTCAAGTTCTTTGAATATTAACTGTTGCGTGTTAACTAAATGATGGAAAATATAAGTTATTATAAAGTTGGGTTTTGTAGAAATTCCGAAGAAGTTGCAACAATTCGCTATAGGGTATGAACTTAATTGTTGTCTGTTTTATTGCTTACTGGCGATACTTTACTTTTTCTCATGGAATATATAAAATTTGAATATATTCATTTTGTTGTTCTTTATGCATTTTTAAGGTACAAAATTAGATATATGGCGGAGAAGAAATATGGGAAAATTCCATCTGGAGACTTAAAGCCCAATTCATGGACCCTGTTGGACTTTGGTAAGCGACTTTGTATTATGAAAGCAAGCAATTCTGAAATTGAATTTCTATTCTGTTCATGCAAAGCATTGTCAGGAAAAGCTTTGAACTTTACTATATAGTTTTCCATTGGAGTTTTGTAGCTTCACAACCGAACTGATGTGAACTTGTCTAAAGCAATTGTGCTTAATTTACTAAAGAACAGCATGAAGTGCGCAATAACAGCCCAAGGTAGTGATTGATTGTTGTTGTTGCCTATATCACCTCCCAATCTACCTTCTGTACATGCACTGATTCCTAACTTTGAGCACTAGACCATACCTTGCCTTCGGCGCTTTTCATCAATATACTAGCTAATTTAGTTTATTAGAATGGACACTAAAAGAAGTTGGTATTAAGGCATCGTAGTTGTTCTATTATAACTCTATCTGCTTCTCTTTTGATATCTCTCTCAAGTGTTTATATGTAATTATTTCTGCCCCCATGCATCTTTGATCTTTCTGATGAAGAAAACATCTTTTTTCTTATCTAGAGTAATCAACTTTGCTTGGCGGATGAAGGGTAAGAAAAGAAAATTATGGTTTTGGGTTTCTACTATTGTGGATTGCTTAGGTATGCATTATGCAAGTAATGGCTAGAATGATGAATTTTTGGTCAGTTAGGCTGAAGCAACAAAGAGCTAACTCAATTAGCAAGTAATGGCTAGAATGATATAATTTGGTTATTCTATTCTTTCAATCAATTGTTTGTGGTGACAAACTACACTTCTGGATAATACTCCTCGGAAGAAGAAAAATAATTTAATGTTTGATTCATTTTAGGTTCATTCAGATATTTTTCTTTGTGGATTTTGTAACCAGCACTGGAAAAGCCTGGAAACACTTGCTTAGCTGCAGTGCAAGGGTATGATGCAGCTACCGAGAGCATTGAAGCATTAAATGCTGCACAATAGAAATTTTGGGATAGTATGAACTTCTCCTTCTCTGGATGCTGCCTGCAAAAAGATAGACACTCTTGCTGAGAAGAAAGAACTGGATTCAACATTGGCATTGATGGTCACAAAAGCGTGGTCAGCTGCAAAAGAGACAAATATGATGAAAGATGAGGTAATTGACGTGAGAAAATATTGTTTCCCTTTCTATGTAATGTGTCTTGCATTATAAACATAGGCCAAAAAGTTTTGAATACAACAACAATAATTATTTTATTTTTGTTGTTCTTATTATTTCTTTTCCCTAATGAAGAGGCCCTCTGGACTCAGTAATTACACTCCGCATTATTGAAACAATAATTATTATTGTAAAATTTCATTAGTGAACATTCCTGAAGATATAATCTTCTTCCAATAGTACATCCTTATTACTGCTAAGATGTAATTTATAAACAGTTCTGCGTAATTGTTTGTTTGAGACAAGTGGGGAATGTTGCAGGCAAAAAAAAGATATAATGCATTATTTATACAAGACCACAGTTGAAAATCTTCAGAGACAGGTGCCGAAGGAGATTCGAATAATCAAGCATGTTATTAGAAGTGAGGATCCCGAGGAGCCCTCAAAGATGCATTTATTGGAAGGTAGGAAGAAATAAATTGTGAGAAAAGCAAGGATTTTTCTTTACATGAACAAGAATTTACAGCGAAAGTATCATTGTAACAAATAATGAGAAATCCGTGGCAAGAAAACGCTTCTTCAAGTTCTCGGGCATTATTATCAACAACATAAAGAAAGAATGAGCATGATGATGATCACTGGTTGGTTGTTTTGTTTTTTCCCCTTTATAATTGGAGTTGGAGTTGCAGACATCCGCGAACTAGCACTAGATGGAGCTCGAAGCTTTGTGCCTTTTATTTTGAAACACAAGAAAAGCAATTAAGATAACATATAATGCACACCATAGAATAGAACCATTAACTTTCATCAGTGGCTTTCGTAGACACTAGTTGCAACAGGGGATTCCCTTGAGCAGCTCCAACATGAATCACTCAAATTGAGAAAATAGATTAATATAGAATGGTTTTAGCTTCTACTTTCATGAGATTCATTCAACTATTTGAAGAACAACATGCTATTTGGTGTTTTTATCTCTTCTCTTACTTTAAATTAAATTATTGATCAAAGAATCCATCTTAGAACCACTTTCTTTTAATTACATAGAATAAGTAAGTTCTCAAGCTAACATAGTGATCAAACCTGCAATTTTTCAATCCTAGAAAGAAACTGCATGCTGCTTAGGCCACAAGACCGTTAGCCATATTTTAGCCACTTTAAGAGTGAGAGGAATGCCCTGTTTTGAGTCATTGATGATGGCATTAGGAGAGCAAGCGTGAATTACAAATCATGCTGACCAGCGGTCCCACCACTGACTAACTCAATATTTCTTGGTTATCAATTATGTTGCATTTAGCAATATTCCAAATTACTCAATCAATCCCTATATTCTTTTTGGATGACAAGGAGGCATAGAGGGATGGGAGCGATCAAAAGAGAATGGCAAATATGGAGGTATGTCAAAATTCCAAGACAGTTGGGGTCACATTATGCATCGCATGAGCCAAAACTCTTGCGAGTCCATGTACTAGCAGGAGATACTCCGACCTTCTCTTGGCATAAGCCCATATCCCTAACGTAACTCTCCCAATCAACTTCTTTGATGATTACAGTGCATCAAAAAAAAAACTTCTATGATGATTACAAAAATGAGAAAAAAAAAAAAAAAACTACTTTCTCTTATAAAAAAAAAAAAAAAAAAACTACTTTCTCACACACGCACATATGAATAAGCGAATTAAACAGTGTTAGTCATCATAAACAAATTGACAAAAGGCTTCAATATCATCATGTGAGGACTGCATTATTAGCCAATCATGGTATCAGCATTTAGAAATGAACAGAAACTTAAACTGAAACAACATGAGGTCAAAGAAGAGGCATATGCAATTCCCAAACGGACAGAGCATTATTTACACGTAAATACATAGGGAGACACCGATGAACCAAACATTAGTGGTGGGGCTGGCAACTTCAATATACATATACACACACACAAGAACAAATGAAACACATTCTCGACGGCTTCAATTTCAATTTGAGAAACATGCACTACTCCAGTGCATTAACTAGGCAGCATCAGCTGACCAGCAGCCAAGTCCAATCAACTAACTGTTGAGGAGGTAATAGGTGAGGATTGGGCATGCTTTGCCACAAAGGTCTCGACAAGTGGGTTCACAAGATGAGGTGCTTCATCCTTCATGCAATCATTTCATAATCAATGACATCATAACCAAAAACACTATCAAGTCGTTAACATTAATAGAACGAAATAATTTATACAATGAGAAAATGGAAGAGCGAGAGATTTTCCAGGTGTTAGCCTAAAATGGCACCCAATAATTAACAGGCAGTTTGGTACAATTGGAATGGATTATAAACAGAATAGAATTTAAGAAGAAAAAAGATTTTGTGGATTGTACACTAAATATATGAAACAATGATAAAGTACAATAGTAATAATGATAGGAATATAATAGATATTGCATAAGTCAATTTTATATAATGAGTTAAGGGATTCTCTTTCCAATACTTCAGCCAAACAGGATAAGGGATCGTACAAGATTTTGACACTTTAATCTGTAGTGGCAGAAGATTATAACTAGGGAATTTAGGGCTATAAAATCAGAACTTGGAAATGAGAGGGCACAAGCCTTTGATAGATGTAAAGGAACTCTTTCACAAATTGAGGTCCTCCCTCACCCATAGCATGTATTATGTATATAATAACAGTCTGAAACTAACAAGTCCCTATGTTCATTAAATCTGATAGATGATGTTAAAAGCTAAAAGAATTTGAAGGGCGTGATTTGCAAGCAAAAAAAAGATGATAACATACAAGCATTTAAAAAAATCATGCGGGAGGAGAAGAAAAATCATGAATCAGATCTCTTCACACAGACATGAAGAAAGTGCATGAACATGACACCCTTGTAACAGAGGGAGAGAGAACCTGGGGACAGTGGCCAACATTTGGAAGGACAACAAAGTCTTCTACAGAATCAAAATCCTGAAAGTTTCTTCCAATCTCTATTGGTTCCCACGGATCCTTGTCGCCCCATCCTACCAAAACTGGGCACTGAAAAAAACCAGAGAGAACTTTAAGAAATCTCATTTTAGCTTTCTAACCGGTATTCACTTGTGTGATTCCCCACAAAAACACATGCCAAGGATTTTTTTTTTGAAAAAAAAGTGTATTACGGGAAGAGGTGGCTTACTTTCACTTGGGGTAGTAGTTCCTCAGGAAGAGGGCCGCCTGAATAACAAATAAACTCAAGAAATACTTCTGCTGCTCCAGGTTGCAGCCCTGGCTTAAGGATGATTTGCACAAGTTCATCTGTCACCTTGGAGGCATCGTGGTAGCACTAGAAAAAATTTGAAGGCAACAATCATCACTATAGTGGAGAGACCATTCAGATGTAATCATTCAATAATGACAGAGCAGTACCTGGCAGAGAATGCTCCTCACAGATTCTTTAGTTGCAACAGCATTGAAAAACAACTTGCCAACAGCAGTATCCCTGTAAAGTCAGGAAGGAAATAGTAAAATTTCCACTGGAAAATTTGTGCCTGAAAGTCAACAACAAGAATCTTGCATTTCATTTGTACCTAAGCAATCTCTGGAATGTTCTAATGAAAGGTCTTCCATACCAAGGCTGCTTCTTAATATGAAGCATACGCAGAGATAAATTAAGAAGGATAATGCCCCTGCAGGTTTGTGGCTCCATTATTGCTGCCTGAAGACCAACCACACCTGCAGAACAATAAGGAACAAGTCTTTAATGATAAGTTCGACATTGAAATCCCAAGTATTGCATTTGACATGAGTAATACAGAAAGATAGCTTCTTTACAATAAGTTTAGGAAGGAAAAGACAATTGATTGCACATCAGAATATTCCGTCAATCAACTCATAATCCTCTATGTTCAAGTACTCATAGTCAATGTTCTTCATTCATGTATAATCAACAAGACTTGTCCTCAAGATGGAGCAAAGAATCTTGCACCCAGCTTGTAGACGTTGGAGTGAAAAGGTCTTCTTCTAAGATTCTTAGTAAGGACATCAGCAATGAGTACTTCAAAATGTTTATTTCAAAAGCATAGTGAATAGTATTCTATCTAACTCCTCCTTAGTGAAGTTCTAGTTTATTTCATAATTTTTGCTTGATTTAACTAGACTTGGTTGAGAGATCTTGAAGCATGTTCTGGCAAACTTGAGGACTTGAGGACATCAATTGAAAGCAATATTCACACTGAGACTCATTTAAATGACTCCCTCTAGCATATTGTAATTCCAAGGGAAAATTGACGCAGTTCCATTCAAATGACATTGATTGAGCTTAATGCAGATTGCAAACTATAGTTGAGTAAATTTTAGGATCCCAAAATAACATGGTAGTCACATCAATCAGTGGATTCTTTTTATTTAACTCTTGTAAAGAAGATTAATCAATCATAACAATAGATAATTTTATATAATTTTCAAGTGACAGGTGCAAACAGAAGTAAACTGAATAATTGCAACAAAGAATAGACAAAACAGAGTAGTAGTCAAACCATGTTGGGAAACATCATGAAAAATAAACCAAAGTTTCACAAGTATTCACCTCCAATGGAATTGCATACAAAGAATGCTTCATCCTTAACAACATCAACACAAAACTCATTTAATTGGGCAGCCCATGTCTCAAAAGTATAAAATGAGTCATCTCCAATTTGACGAGGATTTGGTTTATCTGAATAACCATAACCAATAAGATCAATAGAGTAAACCCGGTGGGATTTTGCAAGAACTGGAATATTTTTCCTCCAGTGGTCACTGCAATGATGTGCATTCTCAGTTACTCCAAGGAACAACATAAGCATAGAACCAAAAGGATCAAACAGCAAAACTTACATACAGGCAATAGGCGATGGGTATTCGCATTAAAATGTCAGAGAATGTTTACATTAATGTGACAAAAAATCTCTAGTAAACTTGATAGCAAGTCATTTCTCTATTCTTTATAGAGGTCATGGGAAAAGAAAGGACAAAAAGGTGGCTTTAGTGTTGTGCTCCTTTTTCAGAAGCGTTGTGTTTGGCTGTAGCGCAACCCTAAACCCACGGAGAATTAAGGAGAATATTGTCATATTCATATTTCATAAGTATGTTTAGTTGTATGATGGAAAGATGCTTGTACTACAGAGATATGTGAACTATTCACTATTTTATACAAAAAGCGTACCAGCTACCAACTCAAAACAGTTGTATCTATGAAGAGTTGATCACACTGACTAACTTGGTTCCCAGTCGTAGTTACAAACTGATACAGCTAAAAAACCAGAGACCGTACCATTTCATATATCACTATAATAGTTAATATCTATGTCATGGACCATGAGAAAATAAATAAATGAAAAGGGAAGCTACTTAGAGTTTTCAACCAAAGATGGTGGGCTTCACTTGGGGAAATTAAGTCTGGAGTGAAACTAGGAAAGACAACCATTCCTATCTAACCCTGCCCCTCATTTCTAACTTCCATAAACTTTGCATTGCGTAGTAGCTTGATTGATAGCCTCATTTGTAACTTCCATAAACTTCATTAACAACTTTAGTCGTTCACTTCCATTATAATGGAAACTTAAAATTGCATACAATAAACTAGCTTTCTTATGAAGCTTCTATATCAACAATCACAATCAATACCGTAGTTTGATTTGGAAGCATAACCAATATAAGCATCAAACATATCTAAATAGGAATTCTTTCAAGCAATTCTTCCATTAATACCTATAGCATTTAGTTGTCCGCTAATGAGAAGCAAAGTATGAGCAATGTGGACCTGTTTGCTCCAAAACCATGCACAAGAACTAATGCGGGGCCATTGTTTCCAGAATATTGATAGCGAATAGAGTAACCTCTCCAGTTCCAAATACTTCAAGCCAGAAAAATGAAGCATAAGATTGAGCAAAACAAAGCAATCAAACTCCAGTGACTAGTACAGAAGAAGCAAGAGCATAGAATGGATAAAAATAACGAAGTGCTAACATATCATAATTAAAAATAACTTAAAGCAGGAATCACACACCTATTCCATAGGCCTTACAACAAAGATGTGTTTTTTTTTTTTTTTTTGGGAAAAAAAGAGAGACAGAAAAAAAAAAAAAAAAAAAAAAAAACTTATACTTCGGTGCTGCGATAGATTTGAACAGAGACAGAATAGGGATAGAAAGACTAAACTTTGAACAACATGGCTGAAACAATTATGATGAAGCAAAATGAAAGCTGAAAACGAGAAATAACACGTGGAAAGCTTGCTCGCAACTCAAGTGAATTTGAAAAATAAAGTCCACCTTTCTGGGAGGCAACAAAAGGAAAAGGCCCTGGCTTTTGTAAGCCAAAAGTCACTTGTAAACCAAAAAAGAAACACATGACAAGCAAAAAGTACGGTGAATCCATTGAAGCCTGGTAAATAAAACTACCGGGTTTGAACCTCGAGCTCCGCGCCTTTCAAGTCCAAGGGTATTTGAGGGGCGGGAACGGTCTTTTGCTCGATTTGACCATGAAGACCAGAAAATCCGACAATCCCAATTGATTTTAAGGGTTTAAATCTCATACGTGGACGTTGAGTTATTAATCTGGGTGAATTGGTTTGAAGGTTAATGGAGAGTGACGAAGCGGTCCTCTCGTTTCTCTGAAAGGAGGAGCGAGGGAAAAAAATCTGTGAAAGGGGCGGTGCTTGGAGAGCCGTACGCGCCATAGTTAGATAATATTGAGAGTTTGAGCGGCTTGGCGAAAAAATTAATGGTGTTGCTCAGGAAGCGAGTTCCTCTGCTGACTCAGTCGGGGAGCTAAATTCAGCAGCTCCAGGTTTCCAGAGAGCCACGTAGCATACTCACATTTTATGAAGACGTTGTGGGGCCGCAATACATATGGCTCATCTACCTCTAAAAATCTAAATTAGTAGGGAGTAAATATTCATGGAAAAATCACACGCCCTCTGTTCTTAAATAATAATAACTTTTATTGTGGAGTTATTTACATAAATTAAAAAGGCTAATAAATAGATTAGATTTTAACAAAATATAATGATATTTCAGACAATTAAATGTCTTATTTAATTATCATAATGCCTTAAAATAAATTGCTCTCATTTATTGAAAGATAAAATTGTCCAAAAAAAAAAAAAAGTATGTGTGTGTATATACATATGTGTGTGTGTGAATGCGTGGTTAAATTAATTTGCAGGTATCCAGCGCCTTTTTTGTTTTTTGGTCAACAGGTATATAGCGCCTTGATATGATTATGGAAAGGAGGGGTTTTAATTTGTTGAGAGGACTTAATTTAATTTGTGGAGAGGGCTCTGATTTGATTTAAATTTTAGTTTGTTAGGCTGCAGTGATCCAAGTGTGTGTATCCTTGAAGTTGGAGTTAAAGGCCTGTAATTTGTTTCTCAAAACTGATAATTACCAAGAATCTTAATCTGCAGATATATGGATATGTCATAAATTTGGCTCGTATTTTCTATTTGGTATTGTTTCATATTTGTGTGAAGAATAAAAAGTCGCAAAATTGAAGAGTTAAGGATTAAAAAGGTTGTTGAGGGCTAGGTGAGCCTGTACGCGTTGGATATATAATCTTATGGGATTATTTATTTTGGGTGACGTGATTAAATTACTTTGAAAAGATTACTTGTACGTGCGTGTTTCATCAAGATTGCCCTCCTCAAGATGGTGCTATATATATATATATATATATATAGTATATGTATGTATGTATATACGAAGATGCATGTTTGCGCTCTCTTGCAAGTACACAAGTCAGCCCTTGTATATATAATGGATCATTGTTGTTGTTATTTGGTGTTTACCAAATTAAAAGCATCAGGAACATATAATTGTACGTACGTTCTGGTTTGTTTGTTTTTAATTTGCAACATGACAATCATTGATATAAGTAGGAGAACACGTACGCACGGGCAGGCATGGTGTTTTGTTTTTATCAAAAGAAAGGAGGAGAGTGCAAGCAAGGAATCATCATTCAGCTGTAAGCGGGATTTTTACCAAAATAAGTTTTTTTTTTCAAAAAAAAAAAATTACCAGATTACTCCACTGTGCAAAGTATTAACCAAAGTAAGGTTCACATCATCCATGGCGCTGGGAGGGTCTGCGTAGGCAGGGTCCGTGGCGTGAGGGGAGAGGACGCCATCGTACCGTGAGGGTTGTTCACGCTACGGATGGCGTGATCACGTGTCACGCCTCCTTGCCGGGCGTGAACACGTGTCACACGGCTAGTGGCGTGGACAACATTAACGCCACTAGGCTGCGTGGTATTCCTCTCCACACCACCTAGGCGTGCATGGCGTGCATCCCGGTTCACGGTCGCGTGCATCCGAACACGTGTCACGCGCTAGTGGCGTGGCTTCATGCGAAGAGATTCTCTCACGCCACCTTGTGGCGTGCATGTGGTCGAGCTTGATGGCGTGAGCTGTATGTGGTAGTGGCGATGTCGGCCACGCCTCCCCCCATCCGCTTTTTTTTTTTTTTTTTTTTTTTTATTTTTTTCCCCAACCCGTGACCCCCCCCCCCCTTTTTTTTTTTTAATTTTTTTTTTTTTTTTTTGGTATATAACCTCCAACCCCGTGACCCCCTCCCCTTTCCTTTCCTTTTTTTTTTTTGTCCACCCAACCCGTGACCCCCTACCCTTTCTTTTTTAAAAAAAAAAAAAAAAAAATTTGTAGTACTAAAACTTTGTCATTCCTATATTATCACATCACGTGGGTACGAAATGCCTACAATCATTGTACGAGACATTGACCCAACACACATCCGGGAGGATTTTAACACAAAGAAAAAGACTCCTTATTTATAAAATTAAAATTGGCAAGAGACCCCCTCCCCCTTATTTATATGCCCGTGACTCCTTCACTCCCTTTGCCTCCATGCGTGACTCATTTTCTTTCTCTCCTTTAATTTATTCGTTCTTTACTCATCTGGAAACTCCGTCCGACCTCCATCACCATTCACTCTTACCCTCATTTGGAATACTCCCTCCATCTTCTTCATTCTGTTTGTTGAATTTTTTTTGTTTTCTTCTTTAATTCCATTTATACAGTGTGTTTCTTCTTTTGTTCAGTTACAATTTTTGTTTTTGTTATTTGTTTTATCTATATTTTAATCTACTTTTTCATAATATAAATTACGAGAAAAATGAGTCAAATTCATTTATTTGTATATTATAATGGTTCTAAAAATATAGGTCCAAACGGATTGAGCTTTGATGGTGAAAAAAGAGGAATTTTTATTGCTCGAGGGATGTCCATTTGAAGAGTTACATGAAAAGATCCGACAAAAGTTAAAGTTGGAACAAAATCGGGTAATATCTTCGTGTGACGGGTAGGCGCCTTGTGGAAACCGCAAATATGTGGGCCTTGAGATATCCGATAATGAAGATGTGGAATTTTTTGTTCAAACATTCAACGAAAATCGTTCGTCCCAATTATTTGAGTTATATGTGGATATTGAGACGTCGGAGGAGGGCGTACCGATGCATCGACGCATGAACTCCATCGATCACAAGTATATGGCGGTACCTCTCATCACCAACACAATCAACCGTTGCGGCTGGGAGAAGAAAACGATGACTATATGGTAGATGAAACGACAATGACGAAGAGGAGCAAGCGAGAAGAAGATGAAGACACTTTATTAGAAAATGACCATGATCAAAATGATAGTGATGCAAATGATGAACATCGAGGTAATCATTATATGATTTATTTTTTTATAGGTTACCATATTTTTGCAAAAATTGAATTATGTGTGAACATGCAGATATTACACCGTTTTGGAATGACATTCCACATTATGAGGTTGTAAATGAAGATTACCCGGATGAGGATATACTAGATGTGGAAGGTTTGGGGGGGTCCGTGGGCAAGAGGAGATGAATTATATTTGAAACAAGAGTTCCGGTCAAAGAATGATTTGCAATTTGCAATAAAACATTATTGCATGAAGCAACATCATGAATCTAGAGTGGTTTGACAAGACTACGAAATATACTCAATGAAATGTCGGAATCAAGATCAAGGTTGCGATTGGAGGGTACGAGCAATTAAATCGAAGAACAGCAACACTTGGGTGGTAACTAAATGGGTTGGAAGTCATAGTTGTGTCAACCAAAATCTCTCCCAAGATCACAAACAACTTGATTCTAAAATTATTTCTGAGGTCATAATAGGTATGATGCAGAATACAATATGAGAATTTGTGAATTTATTTGTGTTTGTCAGTGAACATAAATAACATTCATAGTGTACACTTTTTATTATTGGTTTTGCAGACATGGTTAAGGAAACACCTTCGGTACCTGTGATCATGATACAAGAAAGGGTGACTGGAATGTTTGGTTATCATGTTTCCTACAGGAAGGCATGGAAGGCAAAACAAAAAGCAATAGCTAAGATTTACGGTGATTGGGAGGAGTCATACGCGTTCGCCAAGATGGTTCAAGCACATGTTGAAATTTTCCCGGGATCTATTTATCATATTGAACATGGACCGTATATTGTTGATCGGCGAGTTGTGAATGGGATTCGTGTTTTTCAACGTACATTTTGGACGTTGATCAATGTCGTGCGCGTTCCAATGGTGCAAACTAGTCATACAAGTGGACGGAACACATTTATACGGTAAGTATAAGGGGACATTATTGATTGCAACCGCCCAAGATGGAAATAATGAGATCCTGCCGATTGCATTTGCAATTGTTGAAGGTGAAACGAAGGAAGCATGGGAGTATTTTTTGTCTTCCATACGATTTGTATGTTACAAATAAAGTTGGTCTCGTGTCTTATTTTCGATCGTCACAAAAGCATAATATCGCAGTCCGCAATGAGTATCTTGGTTGGCAGACCTCCTAATGCGTACCATGTGTTTTGCATTCGTCATGTTGCCAAGAACTTTAATACCCGCTTCAAGGACCGGGGTTGAAGAACAAATTAATGAGATTAGGTAATAGTCTCTAAGCGATGTGTAGTGACATTCATTCTTTTCATTACCTTACACCGTTGTTGTGTCTTTCTTGCTTTTTTATAGGATATGTGCCAAACAAAATTCACTTCGATGCATTATATGCCAAGTTTCATAGATTACAATGATGAAGTGGTGCATGGATTGAAAGAATTCCAAAAGAGCAATGGTGTCGGAGCTATGATGAGGATGGACAAAGATATGGTCATATGACAACCAATTTGTCCGAGTCAATCAATAAGGTATTCAGGGGAGCGAGGAACATGCCCATAACATCGTTGGTCAAATGCACCTATAGTCGACTTCTTCAATACTGGGTCAAAAGAGGGACCAAAGCACAACAAGATGCATTGACCTAGGAAAACCTTTTCGAACGTTATTGGAGAAGCTATGGCAAAGAATGGAGAGCGTGCAACATCGATGCGTGTTCGGGAGTTTGATGTGTTGCGTACCACGTTTGAAGTTGATGATCCAGATGATACATACTCCGTGGACCTGACCCAGCGCAAATGCCAGTGTGGCAAGTTTCAGGCATTCAAATTCCCATGTAGTCATGTAATTGCTGCATGTTTGGCGGTATCCCATTGTGTTCAACGACGTGGATCCCGTATTCTCAATCTACAACATTATGAATGTTTACGCGTTATCATTTCAGCCGATCGGTAGTGAACAAGGAATACCGCCCGCTTCCACACCAAAGCTTATCCCCAATGATGCGAAATTGCGTGGTAGGGGGCGCCCTAAAGCTTCATGGATTCGCAATGAAATGGATGAGGTGGAGGTCCAACCTAGCTCCAGTCGGCTGAGATGTAGTATATGTAAACAGTTTGGACATAATAGGCGTTCATGTCCTACGCGCTTTGCAAATTAGTTTACATCTGATAGCTTGTATACTTATGTACTTATAGTTCACCTTCTCATATTTATACTTACGTGCTTGTAGTGCATAATTAAGAATTTAGAATTTGGGAAAAAGTTGCTTAACTATATGTTCGATAGCAAAATAAACAAATATAGTGCAAATATGTCATAATAATCATCCATGCAAATATGTCATAATACAGTCATCCATGCAAATATGTCACAATACAGTAATCCATGCAAATATAACAACTAGTAAAACGATATGCTCATGATGGTGGAGTGTATGGAGGCCACGGTCTCGAACGCGCATCACGCTCAGGGTTCCTACGAATGCCACCAAGTCCACGTTGTCCATCAAGATTTTGACTGAAATTGAAATCCTCCGCAGCTGTCCGTATGAAGTCATCGGTGTGGTCACATGTGTCATCGGATGCGCGGTGTCCTGACTGGTATGGACTATTACTAGAGCCTGCCTCCGTACAACCATGTCCAGACTGGGACGAACAAAATGCAGTAAAACCCTGTGGCTACTGGAAGACACTGAAGCCAGGAAAGCCATATGCTGGCTGATAAGCATTGAATCCAGCAATACCTCGTACAGGCTGGAAAGCAGTGGATGTAGCAAAGCCAGTCTGGGAACCCTGTGAAGGCCACTCGTATGAGTGAGGAACATGTGTCATCTGTGGAGCAAACATCGTGGTCGGCTGTCCGTAAGAAGGCATCGGTACATGTATCTCGGGAGGCACCTATGGTGGCACCTCGAATGCACCCTGCTTGTCACATCCGTGGGTACCACGGAACCTGAGTATAGTCCATATTGGGCCACATGGGTGGTCGATATACCCCTCCGCCACGTGGACCAGGCCAGGGTATCTGATATGCCTCCATCTCGTGCCGTGGTCGTCGATGACCTAGTCCTCGTCCTTCCTTCGCACGGGGCGGGACCTCTAGCGCAGGATCTAGTACGCTGACTAAGAGTCCAGTTGGTGCGCTAGGACCAGGCTCCGCAACTCGGCCAAACTCTCTAAGTGAGCATCAAACTGTGGAGAATTCATCCACCAAACCCACTCGACACCGTCTATCTGCATTTTTCCAGTAGAGTAAATAACATCACTGAAACTAAGTTATGGATAATAAGATGAAACATGTAAGATGCCAAAGGGAAGCAAGATCAATACGTACCACATGCCCGATCCTGGCGACCTGCCTCGTCATATACCGTCTGGTGTGTGTGAAGAACCAAGTCATGTACTCGGAGTTTGGGGAAATCGACCCCTCCGATGACTCTGTAGTTTCAATGCGCAAATGTCGCGAGTTCCACAACTGAATAAATTCATCCATCTTGGCCTCCCAATCATCAGCAATCTTACCGCATAAGGTCAGATAATGTGCACCCCTAAGCCGTGCAGCAGGTGCAGGGATGTGTTGCTGCATGCCAAATTGCCGCATGCACTGATCTGGTTGGTGCATCTCAACAATGTGGAAACAAAGTACGGATGTCACCGCCCTCCACCTGTCCTGCATTTCAGTCTCTGCACCCATAAACTCATATCCGGCGTCCCTATATGGCTCCCACTTCACCTATACATGTAAACAAATGCGAATAAGTTTCCCCTTTTGGTTCCCTAATCTCAAATTTATTTTTACATACATCGTCTTGACCCATTTGGTCAAGCTCTATCCGATATGTCTTAAGGTAACGTCGCAATAACCACTGCTCGACATTGTTGAACCTGAAATACATAACTCAATAACATTAGTGAAGTGACCTTCAAATGAGAACGTAAGCGTTCAAGTGCTCAAAGTAGTTCAAATAATTGATTACATCATACTCCTTCCGTACCTTCATCCGTAATGATCACCTGCATCAATGGGCTGTGAAATCGGAGGTGCTATGGCGAGAAATCGGGACCATGCCCATATTTGCGGTAACAACAAACAACCCCCATATCTTTAGCCTGAAGCCGCGTAGCGACAAAGCTCGCGAAACAAAGTGTGGCAAGTGGTGACCCCCAACCGTATGTATCGGTCTCCGCAAGGTCACCACCTGATAATTGTATATATCGGCAAGGGACCTCGTGGTGGACTTATCACACAACAAAAAACCACCGAATAGGCACATGAGGTAAGCACGTGTGTACAAAAGCTGACCCTCAACCGTAGCTGAGTGCTCGTCCCAGTGGCCTCAATGACGGTCAAACCAGCCCATCTTGATATTTCCGCCAATCAATTCAGATGGGAGTGGAGTCACACCCATGTATTCCGCATAATTGCGCCCAGGTTGCCATGCGTTCGGCCAGGAAACTACTCAACCCTCGTCGACAAACCTAAAATGGCCTCTACATCCCGTAGAGTAATAGTCATCTCACCGACCGGCATATGGAAGGTGTGAGTCTCGGCCTCCACCTCTCAACCAAAGCGAGAAATAAGGTATTTGTCAATCGCACCAACATAAAAGTAAAGAACAAATATGTAAGGGTCTTTTATTATCCGTCTCACGTACAAACAACTAAATGCATATAATTAATTACATAAACAATTTTAAAACATACCGGGGGTTTCTTCATGCGAGCCACGTTCTAGAAACCTGCACGCATAAGGTGCTCCTGCAAATCTAGTGGGAAGAGATCTAGGTCATGGATATCTGCCGAAGACCCTTGTGAGGCTCGCCTCACCCTCAAGACATTGCAATCTCCTGTGTTCCATGCAACTTGTGATCGGTGTGACAGCAGTTGCACCTCCTCATTAAGAACTCCCCACTCTTTGGGGCCGGCTCAATATTGCAAGCGTGTTGGTCATCCATTTGACTAATAAAAATTTACAATAACACAACATGTTATTAATTCAATAATTATTATTCTCTAAATAATTAATTACTGATTTAATTATTTGAGTAATTTCTTAAATCAAATTTAACTAATAATAATATTTTACATTTTATCTATCAAATTATTATTTTACAAAATATGAAATAATTAGTTGTATCTTCGCTCTCCGCGGCAACACTATTTTCATGTTAGGGTTTTAATTTGGAGATCATTTAGGTACTCAAAATTATTTCTATTCAATAAACTCCCTTTATGTATATTGTTCTATTCAACTTGGTCTTTCTAATGGATATATTTTTTAGGCGATTAGGATAAACTTATTTATGGGTTAGAGTTTGGAGGAAGTGTTGAGTTTGAACAATATACAACCATATGATTGTCGAGCTATTTTGATAGTCAAGTTCTATGACTTCAAAATTAATTAATCGTTATCTTGAGAATTTAGAAAATTAATTTGTATTTAACAACCATATAATTTTTTATTTAAAAAATTTAGAATTTTTTATATGATCTTTTCACCGATTAAATATGAGTTAAATGATTGATTTAGATTTGATAGAGGTATCATTGAATTCTTGATGTTGCAGCTTTGAGGTTTAAGCTTGAAATTAGAAAGTTGGAATTTCATATTTGAGATTTTTGAGATTTTTTTTTAAGTAAGATATTTGGGAGTAATTAAAGATTAAATTGAGTGATTAGAATTTTTAAAGGAAATATAAATTTGGTGTTGGAATGATTAATTATGGTTTATGAGAGATTTGAGAATTTTTTTCTTACTTGGAAATTACAACCCTTAATTATTTATATAGTTAAATAATGTAGTGTGTGTTTTATATATATATATCATGAATATGTATATATTATTAATAATTAAATTAATTACTTGTAAACTGATGGTGGTGATGATGTGCATTGTGTATATTGAGTTGTGACTTGTTCGTGTTGTCCATCTTTAAGGTTTATAATTTACATACAAAATAAATTATTGATTTTGATTTTAATAATTAAATTAATTACTTGTAAGTGATTAAGCATCTATCCTACCGGTACGGTATGTATTTATTAAGAAATTAATGTATATGATTAAAAGTTAAATCCTATTATTAAACAATAAACATAACAACAAAATTAGATGTTAAGTATTTTATTAAGCATCTATAATAAATTGCATGTAAGCTAATTCCAATTATTAAACAATAAACATAACAAAAAAATTAAATTTTACCTGTACAAATGTGAAGTCAGTGAGACAGACAATTTGAAACTCCTTCTTCCTCCTCTTCTCTATATTTTAAAGTTTCTCTCTAGACTCTCAGTGTTTTTTCAGAGATGGACAATGGAAGGTTGATGAGGTGTGTATGTGTGTGAATGTGGGAGAGGGAAGGAGTGAGTGAAAAAGAATGACAAAAACATGGAGTTTCCTAATAATGAGGGAGAGAGGGAAGGAGTGAAAGTGGGTGGTGGGATGAAAAAATAGAGAAAAAAATTGCACCACGGAGGGAAGGAGGCGGATGAGGAAGGATGAAGAAAATGGAAGAATGGAAGAGTGAAAAGTGAAAAATGGAAGAATGAAGGAGTGGGAATGAGATAGAGGGGAGCTTTGAACCGGAAAAAAAAAAAAAAAAAAAAGAATGGGGGTGAGGTGTTGCGTGTTGGGGGTGGGGGGCGGGGGGGGGGGGGGTCGCGAGGGCGGATCTAGGAATTTATGGAAGGGTGGACACTATTGGTGGGGGGGGGGGGTTCGATTTTTTTTTCACTTATCATCAAAAGACAAAAAAAATAATACGAGATTTAGAAGATTTTCACTTGTCATCAATTGCAAGTTTTATTATCATCAATAAGAAAAAGAGCAAGTGTCGCCATAAAATGCCCATGACAAAAAACCTTGCCGGTCGAGGTAGGGGGCTTTGGCGGGGGCGAGAATCTCGCCATGGAGTTGATGGACGCCACAAGGTGGCGTGGAGGAGTGCCACGCAGCTAGTGGCGTTAATGTTGTCCACGCCACTAGCTGCGTGACACGTGTTCACGCCAGCAAGGAGGCGTGACACGTGATCACGCCATCTGTAGCGTGAACAACCCTCACATTATAGATGGCGTCCTCTCCCCTCACGCCACAGACCAGCTACGCAACCCCTCCCAGCGCCATGGATGACGTGAACCTTACTTTGGTTAATACTTTGCACAGTGGAGTAATCTGGTAATTTTTTTTTTTTTAAAAAAAAGCTTATTTTGGTAAAAATCCCGCTGTAAGCATACATATGGGCGTTTGTTGGCATATATGTAATATATACGAGTAACTGTTATGGCCGGCTCAAGAGACGATCCATTTACGTTGATGCTTTTGGGGGTATAATCGAGTTGTTAGGAAATTAAATTAAATTCAATGAAATCCGTACGAATGCAACCATTTATCCATCTAAATTAGAACTAGTAATAAATTAAGTTGATCCGTCGACGCCGCTGGATATATGGATGGATGAAAGAGGGGGAAGAGAGAATGGAAGGTGGGAATCATAAATGTTAGCAGTTAGTTGTGGGGACGGGTAGGCGGCGTCATATATAGAAGTGAAAGGGAGATATTTCAATAACAAGAGCCAACGTAACCTAGGACCCAAGTCCTTTCGGTGCTTTCTAATACGTACGTGCATATATCGAATCACACCCAAATATATACAAGTCACTCCTAACAATATTTTCATGCATATGTATATATATATAATTGTGTATGTCTGAAGCTATACCCACTCATTAATAACGACTAGGAGATCGAGATGTACGTACGTAGGTGAGTGTTGACTAGAATATGAAGAGAGAAAGGTTGGTGTGTGAAATTGTAGAACGTTTGGTTGGTTCATGGATCTAACGGTCAACTCACATCCCTTCCCTTCCCTTCCCTCATAATTCCTCTTCCCAACCTCCAATTCTGACTTGTTATGCATATATACACGGACGCCCGGCCCATATAATTTGTTTGAATTGAATTTATATATATGTAGTGTTCTGGGCATTTTGCATCCATCCTTATATATATGTGCATTGGCACATTCAACCAACGCCAGAGAGCAGAGGAAGAAGATCGATGCATGCGGCTTTGCATTCTGCCTCTTAGGAGGTTTTCCATCACTCAGGTGTGTTTCCCCAGACGCCTTTTACTATTCCACAACATGCTTTTATATCCATCCTTGTCTGATTTTCTTTCATCTCCATTCATATACATATAGATTCTGTTTGCCTTTTACTCGTTTGTGTTTCTGATGCATCCGACCCCAATCTTCACGTATGACAAGTCGTCTGTGTATTATTGTGGGGATTAATTATTTCTGGTTCACTATAAATGTTTAGGGTTCATGCGCACATATATGTATATATGCATATAATGTGCTCTCTCATTAATTTTGGAATTGTATATGTAAACGCGCGGCAAGTGATTCTGAATGACATATATGTATATATAATTAATCTGGAATGGTAGAGTTGATTAGTGATGGATGCATGTTTTAGCTAGCAAGTGTGAAGAAGGCAGCGAATAAAGCGGATATATATTTGATTCATCATCTGCACAACATAACTTCTGCATCATCCGCCTGCTCTTCCCCTATGATGCCCTAGAAACTAGAATAGTAGTTAAGCAATGTATCAATTTGATTAATTATCTGCCAATTATACATATAAATGATCGATGCTTTACAATAACACATCAGAAAATATACAAGGTGGAAATGAGGATATGATAGAGGGAAGGGTCGGATGGGAAGCTACTGATCAGAGGAGACTGGTAGTTTTAAGCAAGATACTCTATATTATATATAAAAGAGGCCACCGTTGCGGGGCCCATTCATGTTCGTTCACATGTCGCCCAATAAGTCAAACTTAATTTCCCTCTCTGACTGTTAGTTTTGTTGACCGTCCCTTCTCTCTTTATTAATTAATATGCTTACTAATAATTAATACCCTCACGACGCCACGCCTCATGTGATTCCCCACCGTCCGTCTCACTCTCTTTATTAATTCATAATCACACAAAAGGCCGAAAGCCTTGTCTTCTTTATCATTATATTGTGTGCTTGCGTGGACCTACTTATAACGTCCGATCGACCCTGTTTTCTGACCAAGCTTATTCGATTTTTTTCCTAATTAAATAGCGTCTTTGATTAGCTTAATTAATAGTTATATTACTCTATCTTTTTTTACATAATGTACAACTATTTCAACTAACCTTCATGTCTGTCTGTGCAAAAAAAAAAAAAAAAAAAAAAAAAAACTTCATGACTATGAATGTTAATTGGCCTGGTGAGCTTATTAAAAGCCAGCGAACTTCGGCTAGTTAACAATAATTTTAACTCCGAAGGCTTTTTCCTCCGCGCTGTTTCATGAACCATGCAAACATATATGTTGGAGGAGGACTACTATCGATCTTGTATGACATTCGGATATTATTTATTTCATCTTAAAACTAAATCAATATCTATGTAAATAGTCTAATATATACATAGCAAGACCCACCTAATTATAATTATAAATTTATTTCTTTTGTGAACACTTAATCATAAATTTATAACGTAAACATTGATTCTAATGAGCCTTTCTGTTAATTATTCGTCTGAGCACGTGCTCTTACCTCAACAAATAACATAAACTTATTATATTATCTTGCGACTCTTACATTCTGAGGAGCGAGAGTCTGAGTTCAATTTCATTTTTCTATTTTTTTTCCTCTTGTTGAAACGTATTCAATTCTCTTTGCCCTGTTTTTGGGTGGAATGTTTTAACTGGAGGTGGTTTAGTAGTGTTCCTATATAGTCTCAACAAATGGAGGACGATCTTGGTTTCACTCTGAAAGGAAGGTATGGTATGGAAGGAAAGTTAGAAGCCAATATTATTACAACCAAAAACTCAAGTGCCTCTCATCTAAACTTTGCTAAACATTCCAATTGTGTGCTAAACATGTAATTATATATATATATATATATATATATGGGTAAAAGATTTCTCCAGTCACTAGAGATAAGTTATCTCAGTCATTGGACATAACTTATCTCTAGCGACCTCAAAATACGTCGTTTTGGATTAATGAATGACGTTTCGTAATTTTGTATCTTTTATTAATTCACTTAAAATTACAAACACATCTTTTATTAATTCAAAACGACGTAGTTTTAGGGGTCACTAGAGATAACTTATCTCTAACTAGAGACTTTTCCTTATATATATATTTCTTTTATATATATATATATATAGTTGTAAATGTACGACCTACCTTGCTACTGACTTCAAAAAATGCGAGGGATGTCCAAACCCCAATTTCTCTCGTCAATATTTATATGGTTTATATGTTTATATTGTTCCTGTTGGGTGCAATTGAGTTGGGAATAATAATATTGAGAATTTATGACTTAGGTCAATACAATTAAATTTAAATAAGTAAAGGTATAAAAAAGATCATTTAATTTTTTGTTCTTAAACAAAACAAGTGTTTTATATATCTGAACCTTCTTATAATGGATGAATTAATCTATTGTTTTGTTCACCAATAAAGTAAATGAGAACATGAAATATAGAGACAATACAATTAGGATTTGATGATCTATCTTATGAGACATAACTTGTAACAGATTTCAATGAAGATAATGCTTTGTCTGTTAGGCACAATCATAATAAAGAAATATAGATTTCAAATAGGGAAAAATACTTTGCAACAAGGGGGAAAAAACTAAGCTAATTTGAGTTAATTTAATTTGTTTCAATTAATTTTTGTTCGAGTTAATTGTTGCTTGAGTACGTAGTGAATAACATGCATGTATGCGTTTATTTGCTATTCTAGGATAATTTAATGGACGTATATAATTGTTTCGGTTATTGCTTCTGTTTTGTTGCTGGTTTATGTGTTTGCAATGTAAGGAGCTTCTCGAGAAGCAACTCCTTAATAAAAAAATAGATAATTGATAAAATCTATCTGAAGAATAATTGAATAATATATGATACATTACAATATGGAAAATATAATGACACGCTTACACTACTGACCAACAAGCTCATTGGTCCTCTACACTGTCATACACACGCGCGCACACACACAAGATAATCAATAACTAACAACCAACAATTAAAATCTCCCAAATAATAATTACACTCAAATATTATTTAGAACACCCCTGAAGTTGGGAACTTGTATTCATAAGTTCCCAGCTTGCTGAGGATATATTTATGATATATGTCCTCCTCCAAGTGGTTTAGTCAATAGGTCTACAAGCTGTTCTTCCGACTTCAGGTGCTGAATTTCTATCATGCCACTCAATAGCTTTTCTCGAACGAAATGACAATATGTTTGGTCTGCTCAGGAAACACGGGGCTTGTCGCAATATGAATAGCAGACCTGCTGTCACAAAGACTCTCACTGGCTCCACCAGCCCCACCATCCAAGTCAACCAAGCAGCTGCCATTCATAAAGCTCTATACTCAGCTTCTGCAGATTGCTTCTTAGACTTCCAACAAATGAGTGATCCACCAAATTTCATCAGAAAACCAGTCGCCGACTATCTAGTGTCTGCACAACCAGCATGGTCAGTATCGAAAGCTGTTAATACACCCCACACACACGCGTAATTGTGTATAAATACTTGAACAATCATAAACAAAGAGAGAAAGAATTGTTGAATTTAACATTATGACGTGGTACATGCAGATATGTTGTGAGTGACTGGGCAATAATGCCCGCATGAGATCGAAAGCTTGTGCAATTTCATATAGCCATGCCTCAAAGTAAGGTATGTTCACAAGTCTCTTGGCTTATACTCAGATCTGCATATTATTTTGTCCGTTACCTATTCTCTTCTTCAACACGTACGTCCAGGGATTATGTATCCATGATCGCTTGATTCTTCCTGGAATACAGTTGGTTCTGTCTGTAGTATATATAACTTCATTGCATATATATGTGTGTGTAGCGGGTTCTATTTCAAAATTATTAAGCAACTTCAAGAATGCCAATTTTTCTATGTCGTTTTCATATTGGAAAGTCATAATTAACAATATATGAGAGAGATCAAATCATAGCGGATTAATTAATTCAATACTTGCACACTAGAATATCCCTTTTCATGTACTTAATGTGTCCTTATAAGATATATTATCATTTTTCTGTGATCTTTCTTACGGTTAAAATTATAATCACTTTGCCATATAAGATTGTCGATCGAAGTATATATATGAAAAAGGTTGCCTGCAGCAGGTTATACAGGCCTTTTTCACTCACTTGGATCTACGTTAACAATAGCTCCACAATTTAATGAGAAATATATCATATATATTCAAACTAATTAAGCATCTATCTAGCTAACCATCACAACAACAACAAACCTTATTCAGAACTAAATGTTTGGATAAATTGCTAACCAGAAGATCTTGCATAATTAATAACTTATCTTTGGTCTTCATTTACCCTCTTTTCAGAGAACTTCATGTTGTTTGATCTATTATCCCCCTTGATTCATCCAATAGCTTTCTTTGAACATATTAAAACCACCCTAAATGATTTTCTAGTATTTTTTCTTTAATAGATGTCACTCCAACTCTTTCACATATATATTCATGATGAATTTTATCTTATTTTATATGAACACATATTTATTTCAGTATCCTCATTTCATCTCGACTATGCCTACTTTATATTTATGTTGTACTTTAAAGCTCAACATTCACTGTCATATATAGCAAAGTTGGTCTAATTATAGTCTAGTGGTGACCTAAAGCTTCTCTTTTTACCTTATAGCTAACCATTATTTTCGAAAAAAACTTTTATTTATCGGCATTGGTAATTCCATGCATGCCCTTCTTCATTACAAATTCTGAAATTATCCCTTTAAGAAATATATTTTTCTGGATGTATTCGCTGCATCATTATTTGCCTCTACTTGATCTGGTCAATATAATTTGATCAATCCTTAGCTGAGAAAGACTTTTCGCATGCATCTCCAACTTGCTGAAATTAAAGAGAGTTCCATTTGTTAGAAAAATTGAGGTGAAATTAATTGATTATTTATTTGGTTAAGACCTAGTCTATATAAAATATCTTAATTAATAAATTGCAGTGTGTAAGACGGTAATATCCTCACTGTATGTTAAGAAAGAGGATAATTTGAGTCTCCATTTAAAGAGATAAGTTCCTCTTAATTAGCCCCTAAGTAGTGGGTTAGTTATCTCTCTCAAGTGAGGGTAGATTATTCTTTATTAAGTAGAGACAACTTGGAAAACCTTTTGGCCCTCATGTTATATATTGATCGAGAAGGCAAAATGATTTTTATATGGGATCCCTTTATATTATTGCGTATTATAGAGAGTTGAATGATTGTCGTAGATTATACTTCCTGTCCAGACATAAATCTATGATTCACAATAGTTATATACCATAATATAATTAGGTGATCAGACATAATGTATAAAAATTGATCATGTGTATATATGCGTGTTGGTGTTTATCTGTGGACACGTTTATATGCATGATTGAAAGCATATATTGACTGTAAATTGACATAGCTTGCAAATATAGTGGATCAAATGCTTGGTAAAAATACAACTTGTAGAAGATAAATTTGTTGTACAACAAAGTGGTTGTCGTTGTTGTGAGTAGAATAGGGACATTAGTTGACTCTTTAGAAGTGCACATCTGGGTGGAAAACATGTATTTCATTTTATATCATATTTACGCTTGTTAACGAGTAACATGTAATAAATACTCGGCGTCTATCATAGTCAAATTAACTGATTAATTTGTGATTGCTACAATGTCTTTCAAATTCTCTTAGTAAAACAAGTGTGTGAACATGGAAGTTTAATTAGTTAAGTATGTAAGTGACACGGTACACCTTTGAACTTTATCTTATCTTAATTTCAAAATCAAGGGCATGGCATCAAGCTGGTTAGAATTGATGAGTCTTGAGACATAGATAACAGGGAGGAACACCATATATATAAAGACTGGGGGTGATGAATGAGCTAGCTAATCAAGACTTCAATATCATTAACTCTTATTATAATTAATGGCGTGTTGTGCACACTATTAACTTTCTCTCAGCAGAATCATGGATGCCCTTTGGGCACCAAGTAGTAACCTTCTCAAGAAAATCTTCTATATATATATATATATATATATATTGTAGGGCTATTATGGAGAGGACCATATATATATATAGCTATCCAACTGTTGTCGCAGAGACACCTGGAGTGTGGAATGATACGTTCTACATGGCAAAACAAACAAGATTTTAAGGTAGTAATATTTGAACCATAATTATTATATACTTTCCTCTCGTAACAAGCTAATGTATATGTTATTACGATGTGGTATTTGCATTGCTTCAATAATTCGTATCTAATATCGACCAAAAAAATAATTCATATCTAATGTTATTAGAAAATAGGGATAGGATATTGTCACTGCCAATTTTATATCACTACCACTTTTTTACCGTTAGCTCGGAATATCATTTACATTTATCATTTCCCTCTCCTATTGAAATTTTGATCTAACGGTAAAAAAATGGTAGTGACATAAAATTAGTAGTGACAATATCCTATCCCAAGAAAATAAACTAAAATCCATAAATTGACTAGGGTACGTACAATGTAATTGATCAGGTTTGATAATCTGTGTGCGTGACAATGCTTTGAGCAGTATTAGTTGAACTAGCTATTTACATGTCCACCACGCTCTGTGATAATTAAGTTGCACACATGTTTTCGTTCATCACCTATTAAGTTTACAGAGAAATTATCACTCTTACTAGTGTGGAATAAATTATTTGAGCGGATTGTATGGGTAATATATATACAATTATATGGTTCTCCCCGCCGGAGCGGTGCTAGATCATCTAAGGTGATATCTATATATCTATATATATATATATATATATATATGATGATGTGTTTGAAAAAGGGATGCATGAATATTATATGTAAATATAGTAGAATTGGCATTTGCATTTCCATCTTGCATGATATGAACTGAATATGACATACATATATAAAAGATGGAGATCTATTACACACATACAGTGATCGTTTTGTTATGCAACAAAACTGGAGAAAAGATAATACACAGATGTGAATACATGCATAATACAAGACCCATTGAATTAAAAAACGGCAGGTAGATGCTGAGACTAGACATGCCCAGCGTGTTATGCATGTAGTGGACAACTACTCTTTTGCTCTTGGTTTCTTGATTGTTGCATATATAGATATAGAAAACATGATGGCACACAAGACAGTACAGATATAAAAGCACTCCGCTAGGAATAGGGTTTATATATATAGAAGTAATGAAGTGGGAAGTGGTGCAGGGATCATATGCTAGAGGACAGCGTCAGCATGAGCATGAGCATGAGCATGACCGGGCATATTGTTGGGATCGTGGTGGGGAGCAGCGGAGATCAGGGAAGACTCCCAGGCCACAGAATTATAAGGAGGAGGCGGAGGAGGGGGGTGGTGGTGTTGAGCGGAGGCAAATGCATCGTCGTTGATGAGGGAGTTGATGAAAGAGGAGAAAACATCGTCGGTGGAGTAGTTGATGTCGTCGTCGTCGTCGTCGTCAATGGGATTGCTGGGGGTGTTGGGCAAGGGGATCGCAGGGAGATCCGCGAGGGCCAAAGCGTGATGATCATAGGGGTGAGAGTAGGGATTAGGGTCCTGCTCATGATGATCAGTAGTATCGGGAATGGGATTGGGATTTGGATTAGGTTTAGAGGGAGATGGATGAGCATTCGTAATAGTATTATCATGAGGGGGGAGGGGCTTGTGGGTACGGGGATCAATGCCTTGGCTGATGAGCTTCTTGCTGAGATGGGTATTCCAGTAGTTCTTTATCTCGTTGTCCGTTCTCCCCGGGATCCTACCCGCTATGAGCGACCACCTGTCACGACAAACCCTAATTTCATGAGCGAGCTGCCCAAACGAAGGAATTTGTAGATAGGGATTTGAAATAATGAAATAGATGAGCGTACCGGTTGCCAAGGAGGCGGTGGAGGCGGAGGATGAGATCCTCCTCGTCGGGGGCGATGTGGCCGCGCTTGACGGAGGGGCGGAGATAGTTCATCCAGCGGAGGCGGCAGCTTTTCCCGCAGCGGAGGAGACCGGCTCTCTTGGGGAGTGTGCGCCATCTGCCCTCTCCCTCCTTGTGGATGTAGTTGGACAGCAGCTCGTCTTCCTCAGGAGTCCAAGGGCCTCTTTTCAGCCCTACTTTGCTGCAGCAAGGTGTAGTGGTCTTTGCCCGGGACGGCGCCTTTCTCATATCTCACCCTCTGGATCTGTCTCAGCCAAACTACAAGATCGATAAGATTGTGATTATCAGCTTGTTTTGCATCGAATAGAATGCTGTACCCAACCCAACCCAACCCAACCCATATATATTACCTGTCTATTCATACATGCCTACCACTTGCCCTCCCTGCTCCATCC
Source organism: Acacia acuminata (assembly GCA_019022655.1). NCBI lineage: Eukaryota > Viridiplantae > Streptophyta > Magnoliopsida > Fabales > Fabaceae > Acacia > Acacia acuminata. The sequence goes on from JAFJYI010000023.1 coordinate 5,448,597, forward strand.
CATTATCATTGTTATGTTATGACATACATACCATATGTGAATAGGCGTCGTCTACATCTATCTCTGGTATCTCCCACTCATTCGCTCCCACGCGCTGCCCCCCGCCTTCATTATCAAACCCCACTCCCTTTCCTTTCTTCGCCCTTAAGCATTTTCTTCTTCTTCTCATTCCCACTCCCTTTTTCTTAATTTCACTTTTTCTGTCAATTTAATTTCAAAATACTGCCCACCTATTTCAAATCCTTTCTTTTTATGCTCACCCAAAATAAAAGGGAATTTTTTATTTTTAAAAAAATAATTATGCCGGTTCTATCTTTTTCCCTTGTTACTTATGCTCGTTCTATATTTGTGTTCATGAGTGTTTTTGTGGGTAATAACACAAGGGAAAGAGTTTGATGGTTCTCATTTATTTGACAACAGGATGCGCGCGTTGATTTGAAGCTTATTCTGGCGCGTGAAATCCATCATTGACAGAGCCCACGGACATAAATATGGGGCCCGAGTACTTTATCTGAAGCAATTGGGTTAGGATATGTGGCCCACACATATTAACCCATCTCATTTTTGTTGCCCTTCACAACTTTTACTTTCACTATATCCATCGCCCGTTTCTTTCTTATGTTGATGCTGGTTGATGACCCGAATGCGGATGGTTTAGGTTTTATATTTTTTGCAATTGTCCTATAATTAATTACATCATAATTAAATGAATCTATAACCCTCATGATCAATCAATTCACTAAATTTTAATCCGTAACAATTTTATCGAAAATCCTAAAAATACAATATGTATAATCTCTAAAGATAATAGCCAAGAAAATCCTAAAAATACAATATGTATAATCTCTAAAGATGAAGCCTTCAGATTCTCTCTCGTAACATTCCCATTTCCCATCACATTCCCTTCTCCACCATTAGGTCAAATTCTCAAACAGTCCACATTTAACATCTCATAAAAATATAAAAAAATTAAAGTTTTTTCCTATTTAGATCAAATTTTAGCAATTTTAATTTTAATTTATTGGTAAAAATTTTATAATATTTTTATAAAATGTTAAATCTAGACCGTTGAGATCTTAATCTAATGGTGGAGGAGGGAAAAGAAGGAGAATGGTATGGGACAGAATCTAAGAGCGTTTGGATTAACGGTGGTAGAAGTGACTTTTTTCCAATATGAATTTCACAAATTTAAGATAGGATAAAAGTCATCTTATAAAAATGATTTATATTTGAATGAACAGAAATAGAATCTGCATTGTGAAAAAACGGGTTTTAATAGCTTATTATAAAAGCTCATTTTAAAAAATGACAACTCAAATATCTCATTTTACTTTTACAATACTTTTTCCCTTCCTACGGTGTTTTTTCGGCCCCCACCACCTTCGCCAACAAGCCCTAAATCGCTACCCTTCACCTCACTATGGGCCAAACAGAACCTACCCAATTTACATAAAAAAACTATAAAAGCTATCACCCTAAAAAATTTACCGAGGGAACAGAAGGTCGATGCTGCTCTACTCAGTTGACGCAAGAGATACAACATGAGCCAATATTGAACAAATTCAAAATGAGAAACTAATACTATTTCCATTGAGACAACGCCGAAATGAAAACAAATGAAGACGCGCACATCTGACCTGACTAAAAAAAATAGAAAGTCTAATAAATATCAGGATAATTTAACAACAGAGTTCAGACGGCTCTCCAGCCATTAGTTTTGCAAACCAAAGAATCCTATCACACTGGTAATGTCTGCACTCTTAGGTGCTTGTACTTCTGCTCTTCATTGAACCTTCTTGCACTCTCCGTCAGACCTCTTGATAAAAGGAGCTTCAATGCCTCAACTCCCTCTTCCAAAGCACCGTCAATCTGTCCAACAAACAAACAGCAATTCACTTGCCAGAGAAATTAAGCGCATCAAGATTATTCGTTGCACTTAATTGTCTTGAAACCTCCAGTAACAACATTCCTCAGTTGAAACTTCCATAAAACTGAGGAACCGCAGAATAAATTCTTCTAGCAGAGTTCAATACCAAAGAACTTACTCGTTGTCTGGCTGCTACATTGAATTTTTGAAGCAAGAATGCTTTAGGATCCATTTGTCCTGGAGGCCTTCCAATCCCTTACACCAAACAAATTGAAAAGAATAATGATAATGACTATTTAAAATGTAGGGTAAAGTTAAATGATTTGCACCAAAAGTACTAACCAATTCTTAACCGACAAAATTCTCTATTTCCTCGAAAGTGATAGATCACACTCTTCAGCCTGGTTCAGTGAAAAGAATTGAGTACAAGAAGACACATGACTGGGACGAATGAGAGGAAAACTAATTAGATCTCAAGATCTCAATTCCAAGCAGAAGCCTTCTACTATAATTGAATGAAACAGACCTGCTTAAAAAGAAATCACTATTTTTTAAGCTACTTTGATTTCTTGCCTATACACGAGACAGAGTAATGGTGCAGGTATTACTTGAAGGTACGTGCGTGTCCTCATTTTTATTTTCAACATAAGAGGGTTAACACAAAGCATATTTATCGGAATAAACGATCACGAGCTCAATATATGCAGAACAGTAACAGAGACATCAGGCATTAATTTGTCAAAAGTCATAATGTAAGCTGTCATAATCAAACAGCTAAAGCACCCAATTATCACAAGGCATTATACCCATTGTGGCTTCCATGACCTCCTTTATCATGAAGACGAAGCACCCCACATGGCAAATTCATGTCATCATGGATCTACAACGAAAAGAGTTGACTGAAATGAGGAACAACGCACTTATTATCAATTGGAAGCTTGAAAGAACAGGGGTGAGAGCAACAAATTACCACAAGCACACGGTCAAGAGGTAGCTTGTAATAAGCAGCCATTGGTCCTGCCTGCAGTTACATGGCAAGCAATATTATCTCACAAATTAAAAACTACAACGAAAACTCATATTGAAGTAAAGCATCAAGAATCCATGCAAATAATATCCTCAGAATGGCAATAAGCCTACAGATTGAATCAACAAGGCTCATACAACCAAGCACACTGACCAAGGAAAGGAAACAAGATACTTTGGATTAAAATTATTAATATGCAGGTAACAATTAAAGTTTAACAGTTCCCACAGTCAATTCTAAGACATTACCATAATAGCTGCCAAGACATAATAAACCTTGAGTTTGTTAATTGCACTTGCTTTTATAGTGGCGCAAATTCATCTTATATTAATGTCAATCAAAGAATAGATTTTCCAGATTCAAATATGTAGAATTAGAGAGAGAAAGGAGAAATATAATCTGAATTGCTTCTATAATATCTTTCCTAATATAATATACTTCCTAATATAATATACTTCCTAAAACATATATTTCCTAACACTCCCCCTCAAGTTGGAACATAGTTGTTGATCATGTCCAACTTGTTACAAGAAAACATAATATAAATAAATCCAAACAAAATAATTTTCTTCTTCATGAAACCTTGAATCCACCAGCAAGTTCAGCCATATCCATGAATAGTTCAATCAAATGTCACATCAAGACATTCAAAAGAAACGATCCAAACACCTTCACCAAGAGTTCGAATAATCAAGAGTACCAAACCAAAGTAGAGGCTGCAAATGACGATCTCGAAGCAACCAAACAATACTCCAAACGTCTCACAGAGACAAAGCAACAATGAACATCTCATCAGAGACGAACATCAAACGGTCTCACTTGGGACCAAACAATACTCCAAACGTCTCAACAGAGACAAACACCAAAGAAACACCTCACCGAGCCAAAGAACAGACGGGTCACACAAGGACCCCAAACAGCAAATATTGCCAAACACCTTACCGGAGGCAAAGAACAAACAGGTCACACAAGGACCAGCAAACAGCAAATAAATGCCAAACACCTCGAACAGGTCACACAAGGACCACCAAACAGCAAATATTGCCAAACACCTCATCGGAGGCAAAGAAGGAATAGGTCACATAAGGACCACCAAACATCACCAAACATCAAACGCTGACGGTGGTGAAATAACAAACAGGTCACACAAAGACCACAAACGAGGAGGTGCACCTCTTTCTTCTCTCCCCCATGAATAGTGACGAGACCCCAAACGAGGAGGTACACAACTTTCTTCTCTCCCCCATGAATAGTGACGACATGGTTCACTATTCACGAAAACAAATGACGGAATAGTACCAAAAGACAAAGCAAATTAACACAAACCGAGGAAGTGCAAAACACCGAAACCCAAGCAAAACAACGAAACTCAATCGCCAAATGCGGTCTTCTAAACACGAAACCGGCCTAGTCTTACCGGAAAAGAAGATCCGACACCGGCTAAGGAGCCAAACCGAAAACAAAGATGACACGAACACACACACCGGAAATTCACGGTGTGCCGGAAACTGAAAATCTTGCAGGAAGTGAAAACCTCATAGAAAAGCAATCCACCGACACACACACTTTGTCTGGCCACTGTGGTTGCTGTCTCAGAACTAGAAAAGACAGAACACCCTCTGGATGGCCACTGTTACTGTTCACGCTACAGTAACAGCGGCCACCGAAAAAGAAAAGCTTAAATTGCCCAAGAACAATCCCTTAGCTCTGATACCATGTAGAATTAGAGAGAGAAAGGAGAAATATAATCTGAATTGCTTCTATAATATCTTTCCTAATATAATATACTTCCTAATATAATATACTTCCTAAAACATATATTTCCTAACAAAATAGAACTAGAACAGCTATCTCTCACAATAGTAAATTAATTTTATATACCTAAATTAAAAATCCAAAAAATAATAGGCCATGTTTGGAAGAGAGAGTTGACAAAAGCTTTGAATAGGTAAGTCTCAGAAACTAAGTTAAATATCTTGAATCCTTACTGATTCACCGCTAAGATTCATGTAAGTTTGAGGCTTTGCAAGGAAAACAGGAACTTCACCAACAATACCTGTAATAGGTTACCCCACAAATAATTCAGAAATACAACACATGCTGAGATAAAAAACAAACAAAAAAGGGGTTGAAGAAGGAAGATTGAATGCCATGGACAAACCTTGGCCAAAAAGGGCTTTGCAATGGACTGTGTCCATAGCAATCCCATGTGATTCAGCAAATGCATCAATCATCTCAAAGCCCACCTGCTTTCAATGACATTGCATTATCTTTCGAGGAAACTAAAAACAAAACCTCTAGGATGCATTACATTTTAGAATACAGTATTACATTGTGTCTAGTTCCCCTGTACTTTTCACCAGGATTGCCCAAACCGACAAAAAGCCATGGCCGAGTAGAAGCAGTACACAAGCAACGCCTATGCAAATGATTAAGCATCTTGTCCAGGAACTCAGGCAGTCTTCACCAAATTGCAACACATTTTCTATACACTGAATATGGTTGACCTGCAATTCTGTAACTAAAACTATAAGTTTTAGCGGAAGTTTCAACTTGCAACCATCTATTATTATCCATGAAGTTGTTTCCTAATATTAGAGGCACTATAGTACATAAAGAACAAATTTCAATAAAACTAATTGATTATAATTTCAATCATATGTCTAATAACCAAGGCTTTCCTCACTTTGAAGTAACCATACAAGTCGAGGAGGTAAAGAAACAAGCTAAATGCAACAACTTGAAGCCACCATCGCTTCTACAAGCACCCAAAATTTTTTTGTTGATTTTAATTTGAAAAATGTGCCTTAACTATAACAAATTTTAAGTTAGGAGACGAAGAATGAGAAGGATTAGGTTACAAAACTATGTAAAGCATTGAAAGAGGTAATGAAATGTTATATGCCCAACTCAACGAAGTAGAGATGGGATTGCTGTAGGATGATGAGGTGCATAAACAATAAGTAAGAGGAACCAGCCAACTCAACACAAATTTGTGAGTAATAACAAGGGGAAGTTCAAGTTCCCTCATTTGGTATGACAATATGCAAGCAACCCAAAGAAATTATCATTTCCTTATAATTGTCAAAAACATTCATAATCAGACCAACTAACCCAGATGGTGGGTTTGGTGCTGACAACTGCAGCTGACTAGCTTTTCTGGCAGCTAGATCTGAGGTTTGATAAACGCAGATTTGTTGAGATAAACCTAGGAGGTGGCAGCGAGCACAAAGAGAAGGAAGCAGGTTTTTTTTTCCGAAAGAGTAATAACTTTCCTTATGTAATTACATGTTCTAAAGATATTATTTATCTAATAATTAATATTCAACATATGTAACTAGAGAAAGCTGCACTATTTCCTTAAGGAAGAGTTGCCACCAGCCAATCATCAGAGAAGTATCACGAAGTTGAATAGTGATTCACCTTTAAGGCCAAGCATGAGGGATTGGGATGGAAGGCTACGATATTTAAGCAAAGTTCAACATTTCATATTCTTAGAGATAATCTATAAAGGTAAGCACTGAATTATTTCTGGTATAAAGCTCTAGAACCAGCCTCAGTCACCAAAAATTGCCACAAGAGCAAACCCCCTCAATGAAGTGGTGGAATCTCATGTTATCCCTGATAATGATCTTTCTTTCTGTAATTTTTGATGCACCACACATAACGCTATGGCAATCCTCACATATTCTAAGGTTTTTCATAATCTTTATAATGGAACCGGCATCAGTATTCAGTAATCCATATGCCAGAGCCAGTTTTTCACTATGAGCCATCAGTATACGCTTTTTCTCTTCATTGCTAACATCATATGGCACAGAACCCATATTTGGCTGGTATCCGGTAGCCTTCAGTCGCTCCACAAGATCCTCAAGTGCTTCTCTTATCTCCCTGGTTTGTGAATGTGTTGCATCACCTGCAAAGAATTCTTGAATTATACCATTCTTCACTTCAACCCAGCTGCATCCAGGGTCTTTCTTCAATTTTCTTCCTCTCATCAGTTTCCTCACCCTTGACACATCATCCCATCTACCAACTGACGCGTATGTTTTACAAAGCAAAATATAGTTTCCTATGCTATCAGGTTCAAGTTCAAATAAATGGCTTGCAGTAATTTCAGCAACATCAGGATTCTTATGAATGAGTGATGCTCCAAGAAGTGCTCCCCACACTGCCCCATTGGGCTTCATAGGCATTGTTTCTACAATCTTAAGGGCTTCTTCTAAGTATCCAGCTCGACCAAGAAGATCTGCCATGCAAGCATAATGATCTGCTGTTGGAACAACACCATAACATTTTTCCATAACAGAAAAGATCTGCCTCCCTTGGTCTACCATGCCTACATGACTGCACGCAGAGAGCACTCCTACAAAAGTGACATGGTTTGGTTTTACCTCTGTCTTCAACATATCAAAAAATAGTTTAATGGCTTCATGAGCAAGACCATGCATCGCAAATCCTACAATCATAGAACTGTAGGAAAATACATTTCTTTCCTTCATTGCCAAAAAAACCTTGTATGCCTCCTCCACATTACCACACTTGGAGTACATGTCGATTAATGCTGATCCCACAACTACATTATTGGCTGGCCTAAATCTGGAACTCTCAGCAATATCCCTAATCCAATTTGCATGATTTGAGGCACCTAATTGAGCACAAGCAGATATAACACCAGCCAAGGTAACTTCATCAATCGCAATGCCAGCAGCTTGCATTCGCTCAAAAAACTCCAATGCCTTCCTTGGCATGGCATTCTGGGAATAGCCATTAACCATAGCTGTCCATGCCACCATGTCTTTAATCGGCAATCCATCAAACAAATCCCCTGCAGATTTCATATCACCACTTCTTGTATAAGCAGCAATCAACTCGGTCCAAGAAATAACATCCCTCTCAGCCATTTCATCAAACACTTTACGCCCACAATCCAAAAGCCCACATTTAACATACATATCAATCATAGTGTTGCCAACATACAAATCAGACGCAAAACCACCTATCAGTATCGTCTGAGCATGAACTTGTGACCCCAAACATGCATCAAGAACAGCACCACAAGCCTTAAAGAGAGCTGAGAACGTAAATGATACAGGACCAACGCCTTTCTTCCTCATACAGCTATACAAATGAATTGACTCTGAAAAGGGTCCTTGAACACCATAGCCCCGAATCAGAACAGTCCAGAGAAATGGGTTGGGGTTCTTAACCTGTCTGAAAACAAGGTGAGGGTACCAGTGCACTGGAACATCCATTTTAATGAGCATACGAATAAGCTTGGTGACAACATAGCAACATTGATCGAGCCCTTTACGGTAGATATGGGCATGGACTTGTTTGAGCTGGTTCAAGGTAGTGCATCCATGTAAAATAGATACTATGTGTGACTCCAAAATCTTCTGCTCTTGAAGTTCTGAATAGGGAACAAAAGTCTGAGTTGATAGCGGCAGCTTCCGTAAACCATCAAGTTTCAGAACAGAAATCGTGGACATTCTGCGATAGAGAAGTATAGCGGCTGAGTGGACTAAAAACAAATCTTTGGAGGCTTTCAGAAGTGCAATCATTTTCTTCATCCTCCATACTCTCACATGCGGCAGAGTATAAAATCACGCTCCATAATCAAGCCAATCTATAGCTGGTGAGAAAACTCTAAGATTTTCAGGCTCCAACGAATGACAACATAAGATTGTTGATATCGATCCTAAAAATATGACATGAAATGGAACAAGTTCGAAGTTGAGAGAAGAAGAACGACAAGGGTTAGATTATCAAACGACTGACAAAGAACGAGGTCGAAAGGCATAGACGGGTTTGCTGCAGGATGATGAAGTGGATAAACGACAAACATGAGGAATTAGCCACTTCAACACCAATTTGTGGGTGATAACAAAGGGAATGTTCTGGTATCCTCGTCTTCTATGAGAATAAGTGAGCAACCCAAAGTAATTATTGTTTCCGTACCTGTTATTGTCGACAAAATTTGTAATGAGATCAATTAACCGAGTCCGCG